>CM046658.1:2072500-2750000 GCA_025594165.1 Tamias sibiricus | reverse complement strand
AGGTCCCAGTGACAAGTCCTTGCAGCCTAAGCGGATGGCCTTGAAAGCCCCCTTTGCCCTGTGAACTAGGGATCCTGCAGGCTCCCACGCACAGAGCCACGGAGCTGAAGGTTGGCTTGGGGTGGGGTCCCTTCCAGGGGCACAGCGATGGAGGCTCAGCATCCAGGTGTCAGGAAGCCCAGAAAGGCAGGCCAAGGCCCTGGCCGAGGCTCCGCCGGCTGCTGCCTGCACATGCTCTGCCTTCCTGGGCAGCGCCCGCCTGATGGCACCCAGGGAAAAGAGCTCCATTGCACCAGATTGACAAGACGTAAGTGCGACTCAGACACCTGATAATAGCTGGTTTGCATGCTAAGGAGCCTCCGAGGAAGCAAGTTCAAGGTCTCCCACCGCCAAGCAGAGCGCCGTGAGGGCCAGCGGGGCCAGCAGGCACGTCCACACCTCCTGCCCACCGCTGTCCTCTCCGGGTAGCCTCAGCTCACAGAACAGACTGGCAAGAAAGAGGACCTGTGTCGTTCAAAACAACGACGGGTCTCCACCGAAGAGATGCCCTCTGCCCACGGGTGGGAAGGGCGGAAGGGGGCGGCTGTTCCCGGCATGGGCCTGAGCAGGGTTCGCTGCTGGGAATGAGGCCCCAGTCCTGCCCTGGGCCTTGTCCCAGAGGGACCCTCAGGTTGTGTGTGCTGAGCTGGACAGACAGCACGGTCTTGGCCTGCCCTGCACACCTGTTTACAGTGGTCACCCCTGAACACAGACTGCTGGCTGGTCCACATCCTTGTCACCAGAGGGGGCTGGTCCCTGCCTCTCTCCGACCCCCTGGCCTCCCACCCTTTCCACATGGACCTTGGAGCCCACCCGGTCTTGCCCCTTGCTGTGGTTCAAGCCCTTGGGCCTCCACACGCCCTGGCCTGTGGGAGCCTGCGGGAAGATGAGGTACCACCTGCAGAAGAAGGGGTGGCAGCCTCTTGAAGACTGTGCCCAGCGTCGGGCAGGTAAGGGAGGCCACGCTGGACCCTCCAGCTGCCAGCCAACCTGCCTGAAGGCCACCGGCACATTAGCTGAACTGGGACCAGAGGGACCTGCAAGGCAGCCACAGCACCAGGGAAATCACCAGTGTTGTGCTGTGTCATTTGGAGCCACCATGTTTCTAGATGACGCGTCAGGCAGCAGAGGCAGACCCATAGGGCCTGGACACCGTGGTGGAAGTCAGGGGGCCAGTGAGCCCAGCGCAGAGCAGAGGCTGAGGCGGGGGACAGAAAGGTGGCCCCTCTTAAGAGAGTATGTGGATGGGTGCAGGAGCCCTGATTGGGGAGATGGCTGAGATTGCGGTTAGCTGCGGGCCATAGAGATATTCGGACATTGCCGCTTTCCGTGGTCTCATGGGACTTGGCCCGGGATCTCGTGGGACTTGGCCCGAGATCTCGCAAGACTTGAGCCAAGATCGGATCGGGTTGGCGCCATTTTGTTTGTGGGTTATTTGGTGGTGTGTGGTGCGTGGTGGAGTCGTTGTTGGAGCCAGAGAGAGAAGTTATCAGAATAAAAAGCCTGTTGGTTTCCAGTTTGCCTCTGAACTTCTTCCCGTGGCTTCGTTGCTCCAAGCGGCCATCGCTTCAGGCGGTGACAGGTGGGTGTGGAGGCAGCCCGCTCCTCATCCTCCGCCCTCCCCCTTCCTAACGCGCTCGGGCCACCTCGCGGTGTGGGGAGGGCCAGGGGACCCTGGGGTCCTGCCCCACAGCAGATCCAGAAAGCACCCTCCTCTGGTGGCCTGTCCTTCTGCACCTGGATGCAGGAGCCCCGCCTCAGCACAGTCCTGCCCCTCTGCTTGACAGAGTCCTTCCAGGGCAAAGGTCACTGATCTCACCACAATGGCGCCCCACCCTCACAAGCCACAGGGCCCTGCTGCTCGCTGCACATCCAGAGCCACGGCCTCCCCTTGGACGGAGCAACGTGGGGGTCGGTACCCTCTGACACAAAACCCAGCTCTCTGGCCTTCTTCCTTGTTTTAAGGTCAGAGAAAAATGGCTTCTCGGTTCTGCGTTTAACCCACCACTGACCTCGGCGCAAAATTAGCAGGTATCTTCTTTTATTTGAGCTGTCACAATGAGGATTGGCCCCAGGGCCTGCTGGGCATTGCTCCATATCCCTGTCCCAAGTCCTCCTGGATGCTGCAGGAGGCAAGTCTCTGGAAATGTGCTGGGGTCCCAAACGCCAGGCAGCTCTGTGCACGCACACCCGTGATGCGCGGGGGCGGGGCACGCGTGGCTGGCGGTGAATGGAGGCTCTGCCTGAGTCCTGGGCAGTGCGGCGCGTGCGGCACGAATTCCACCCAGCATCTAGAGCCCGAGCCCCAGATCAACACCTTACTCTCTGCACCTCCCTGAGTCTCAGCTTCCCGACCTGTAACATAGGAGACGGCGTTGACAGTCACTCGCCGTCCAGATCCTGGGGAGAGCTAATGAGCTGGTACGTGTGGGGCCCATTCAGAAACCGGGGAAGGGGTGGGTGAGGAGCTGCAGGCACGGGTGACCACGTCTCCTGGCTGGTTTCGAGTCCCGGGTCTGGGACTCCTGGTCCTCAGGAGTCCTCACGAGCACTTTCAGCCCAAAGCTCTGCAGACGAGCAGCCAGCAGGAGAGGGGAGCAGAGGCCAGGCGCTGCCTCCCTTTTGATCTTTATTTAAAGGAGGATTTGGAAATCCTGCAGAACCGGACAGCCTAAAGTGAGGCTACTGCAGGGATAGAATTTTTTAAGCAGAGATCAAAGAGGGAGGCGGCTCCCGTGCCCCCACATCTGCGCCTCCCTTAGCCACTCTCCAGACTGCCTGGGGCTGGCGTGGGGACGCGTGGCCATCAGTCCAGCCCACGTACTGCTGGGCATTGCAGCCACAGAGCGCAGAGCTCTCCCTGCAGACTGGGAGAAGGAAGAGGAGCCCCCTGCGTTGAGGGCATGTCCTGAAGGGGCCCGCCCACTGCTGGTCACCACTCCAACCCATGACCAGCTGAGAAGGGGAAGAGCTTGTGCCCATTTCACAGGAAGTTGGGGCTCAGAAGGACGTGGTCACCTGTTCAAGCTACAGCCTGGACAAGTGGGCAGCCCCAACACGAGCTCCCGTCCCCTGGCCCTGGGAAGATGGCCATGGTCAGTAGGCTCTCAGGAAAGGCACAGACAATTGGGGAACTTTTTACATCCTTGAACCCAGTGTCCCTCATTTTCCCTCTGGCAGCGTTGACCGCTGACTGGCCCTGTGCATAGGCAGGGCTCAGGAGGCCCCAGCCCAGGGCCACCTGCTTGCCACCGGCCCCTCTGCCTTCACGTCCTCAGGTCCTGCTCGGCCCTGTCTGTGATGAGGCCTCTGCGTCAGCAAGGTCAGGCCCAGCGCCGTTCCAGAGAGCCACAGGCAGCCCCTGGCCGGCGCTCCTGGGCCCTTCGTGAAGGGTGAGCGCTGCGTCTCCTCGATGGTTGGGGAAGCTCAAGGACGACGCAGGCAGGAGAGAAACTAGGGCAGGCTTCTCAGGAACACAGGAGAGGAAATGCCCTTCAAGGTGATCTGCTTAAGCCGTCCCATGGGGAGCGCTTGGTTTTTGATGGGCCAGCTGACGATTTCCTCCCGGAGCCCAAACTGAGAAAACTGGGGCAGGCGCTGTTTATCCAGCCAGAGATTACAGCACCCCGGCCGGCCCCCAGCCTCCAGCACACTACTCGACTGAAATACAAAAGCAGAGTGTGTGTGAGGCTTCCTCCCGCGCCGGGGAAGCGGGCAGGCTGCCTTCTCCTAGGCGAGCAGGAGCTGACAAACAGGGTAACAACAGGGGCCAGCTGGTGTGCTGCCCTGCTCTCCAGGTCCAGGCGTGAGGCCCCCACCCAGGAATGCAAGTGCACGGGGAGTCGGGAGCTGGGCAGAAGTGCCGGGCAGCGGTCAGGATGTAGGAGCCCTGTTTGGGGAGATGGCTTGAATTGTGGTTGACTATGAGCCATGGAGATTTGGGCATTGTCGCCTTTTGTAGTCTCACGGGACTTGGCCCAGGATCTCAAGTGACTTGGCCGAGATTGCTGATCGGGTCAGCGCCATTTTGGTGGTGTGTGCGGCGCGTGTTAGTCGTTGTTAGAGCCAGAGAGAAAAGTTATCAGAATAAAAAGCTGTTTGTCTCCAGTTTGCCTCTGAACTTCTTCCCGCGGCTTCGTTACTCCAAGCGGCCATCGCTTCAGGCAACAACATCAGGAAACCAGCACTCTACACAAAAGCATGAGACACGCAGGCAGACTTCAGGCTGTTGGGAAGGTGTTCACGTATTTCAAAGCCATTCTGGATCCAACCCTGTGGGCGTGGGGGCACTGGTGGTATTCCAGGCTGTAGCCCTGCAGCCCGCCTGACTTCAGTACCACAGAGGTGGACAGTTCCCCGGGGCTCCTTGGATGCACTGTGTGGCTCTGCTTTGGGGGTGTGGGGTCAGGGCTTGCTTGGAAGCAATGGAGGCCCCTCCATCTTATAGTGTCCCCGCTACGGAACGCTCAGTCCCGCTGTAGCATTGTCAAGAGTCGGGGCTGTGGGGAGGTGACCGGATCACGAGGGCTCTGTCTCCGTCAGTGGCCAATCCACTGGCAGCTGCATGGACTCCTAGGCAGTGGTGGAGGCTGTAGGGGGGCGCGGCTGGTGGAAGCGGGTCCCTGGAGGTGTGCACTTGGGGCTCTATCTTGTCCCCAGTCCCTTCCCTGGGATCAACCTCCCCATTAGAGTGTGTGCACCCAAGACCTTGTCTGAGACTCTGCTTCTGACAAGTCCAAAACCAGCTCAGAGAGGGAGTCTCGGGTGGGTTCTGGAACTGGACTGTCTGTGCCGGAGCCCTGGGTGATACTGCGCCCCTGAGCCCCGCTGCCCAGGTCGGCACGTCAGGTGATGGCAGGGTGCTGGTGGCCCTCTGAGCAGCGTCAGGGCTCCAAGTCCCCCACCCACAGTGTGTGGGGCCAGGTGCTTGCAGGCAGTGGACAGAAGCCTCAGCTCAGGGGGTGGCTGGCTCTAGAGCAGGAGGCAGTGTGGTGACCACAGGGCCGGAGGTGAGCTGCCTGTGAACAGCCTCGGACTCGATGGGAGGGGGTGCAAAGCCGGGTCCATGGAATTCAGTTCCAGGTAGCCGGCAGAGCTGGGAGGCCCCCAGGGCAGCATCTAGAGTGACCCCTGTGTCTTGCAGCCAGCAGGCCGGCGGTGCTGAAAATCAGGCCCATAATTAAATCTATGGGTGGAGAAAACACAAGAGAGACTGAGTGAATCACTGGGGGTCCTGGGGAGGGCGTGGGCCCCACGTCCAGGCCTGGAGGTGTTTGGTGGCTGCAGCTCAGAATCCTGTGGCTGTGGAGCCCCAGCTGTGAGAGAGCGGTAGTCCCTTCCCCGAGGGAAGAAGCCCTCAGGGGTGCTGAAAGGCGTGGTGGTGTCCACGAGGTGGAGTCCACGAGGTGGAGTCCACGAGGTGGTGTCCACGAGGTGGAGTCCACGAGGTGGAGTCCACGAGGTGGTGTCCACGAGGTGGTGTCCACGAGGTGGAGTCCACGAGGTGGTGTCCACGAGGTGGAGTCCACGAGGTGGTGTCCACGAGGTGGTGTCCACGAGGTGGTGTCCACGAGGTGGAGTCCACGAGTGGGTGTCCACGAGGTGGTGTCCACGAGGTGGTGGAGGTGGAGTCCACGAGGTGGTGTCCACGAGGTGGAGTCCACGAGGTGGTGTCCACGAGGTGGAGTCCACGAGGTGTCCACGAGGTGGTGTCCCACGAGGTGGTGTCCACGAGGTGGTGTCCACGAGGTGGTGTCCACGAGGTGGAGTCCACGAGGTGGTGTCCACGAGGTGGTGGTGTCCACGAGGTGGGAGTCCACGAGGTGGAGTCCACGAGGTGGTGTCCACGAGGTGGAGTCCACGAGGTGGTGTCCACGAGGTGGAGTCCACGAGGTGGAGTCCACGAGGTGGTGTCCACGAGGTGGAGTCCACGAGGTGGTGTCCACGAGGTGGTGTCCACGAGGTGGAGTCCACGAGGTGGTGTCCACGAGGTGGAGTCCACGAGGTGGTGTCCACGAGGTGGAGTCCACGAGGTGGAGTCCACGAGGTGGTGTCCACGAGGTGGAGTCCACGAGGTGGTGTCCACGAGGTGGTGTCCACGAGGTGGAGTCCACGAGGTGGTGTCCACGAGGTGGAGTCCACGAGGTGGTGTCCACGAGGTGGTGTCCACGAGGTGGAGTCCACGAGGTGGTGTCCACGAGGTGGAGTCCACGAGGTGGTGTCCACGAGGTGGTTCCACGAGGTGGAGTCCACGAGGTGGTGCCCTTTTCCTCTGGCCCCTGTCCTCTCATCACCGCCAGGCCCATAGCGCCTGTCGGTCATCCACACTGCCCAGTCAGGTGGTGACAGGCAGGAGAACCAGAGGGCAGGGCCGCAGAGCGGCAGCTGTGACCTCGCAGCTGCTCCACGGTCCCTCCCTCCTGGGCCTGTTTACTATGTGGGGCAGCTGCGGCCCCAGCAGCCAAGGGTGGACTGCGGCAGGTCCCCTACCCCGCCCGACTCAGCACAGCCCTCCCGGACAGTGCCCTGCACGAGGAAGGGACCCGGCTTCAAGCCTGTGCCCCTGTAACTCCCGCTTTCCCACCAGGGCTTTCCCCAAGGCTGCAGAATGTCCCCCGGGCAGTCCACTCCCTGGGCAGGCAGACACGGGAACGTAAAGGTCAGATCTCTAGTTCCGATTCGCCAGCCTTAATGGTCAGAGACTCGGGACCGGAGAAGACACTGAATCGCGACCATGGTTGACGTCCTCCATTTACCTGGGTCACACGGCCCTCCTGAAGTGGCTCTCCCCACCTCTGTGACCCGTTTCCTCCTCAGTCCCCTCTGGCCCTCTGTGTCCAGTCATGGGGAGCAGCGAAGGTCCTTTCCTGCCTCACACTCTCCTACCTCCCGGCTCGAGCCCCCGGACTTGGCCTCCTGCAGGAAGGCCCTGCCCCCCTGTGACCGCCCTGGGTCCAGTCTAGCCTGACTGTCCCCTCAGGGCACTGGCATCCCCCTGCCAGGGTGCACAAGGTGCTCCCAGGACTCCCTCTTTGGGCCAGCTGCAGTCACTGTGACACCTCTGGACACTGTCTGTGACCTCGGGCGCGTCACATGCTGGCTGTTCCCAGGCTCCGCTGACACGGCACCTCCTTCAGCTAAGAAATGGACCACCCACAGAAGCCCCTTGGCAGTTCCCACAGCTCGGTCACAGCCGGAGATCACAGGCACATTCGTGTCCCAGCAGTGACTGCAGACACGAGGCACTCCTGCCTCCTCGCTGCTCAGAGCTCGGGGCTCAAGGAGGCCTTCTTCTGCTGTTGGACGCATCGGTCAGAAAGCCCTGCGTGACCACGCCTCAAACACGTGTGGCTGTCCTCGTGACGACCTTCATCGCTTCCTTTGTGATCGTGTATTTTTACTTTATTATTTTTGAAATCTTATTTGAAAGGGGTCCACAGACTTTCCCGGGCTGCTTACTGTGTCCATGGCACTAAAACAGGGTCAAGCAGAATGTCTGACCAGGAAGAGGAAGGCAGAGGTGGGGGGCCGGGACCTGCATCGTGTCTGGGAGGTGGGGGGGGCCGGGACCGGCATCGTGTCTGGGAGGTGGGGGGCTGGGGCCTGCATCGTGTCTGGGAGGTGGGGGGCCCGGGGCCTGCATCGTGTCTGGGAGGTGGGGGGCCCGGGGCCTGCATCGTGTCTGGGAGGTGGGGGGCCCGGGGCCTGCATCGTGTCTGGGAGGTGGGGGGGCCGGGGCCTGCATCGTGTCTGGGAGGTGGGGGGGCCGGGGTCTGCATCGTGTCTGGGAGGTGGGGTGCCGTGGCCTGCATCGTGTCTGGGAGGTGGGGTGCCGGGGCCTGCATCGTGTCTGGGAGGTGGGGGGGGACCGGGGCCTGCATCGTGTCTGGGAGGTGGGGGGGCCGGGGCCTGCATCGTGTCTGGGAGTGGGGTGCCGTGGCCTGCATCGTGTCTGGGAGGTGGGGGTGCCGTGGCCTGCATCGTGTCTGGGAGGTGGGGGGGTGCCGGGGCCTGCATCGTGTCTGGGAGGTGGGGGGCCGGGGCCTGCATCGTGTCTGGGAGGTGGGGGGGCCGGGGCCTGCATCGTGTCTGGGAGGTGGGGGCCGGGCAGCATCGTGTGTGGGAGGTGGGGGCTGTGGCCTGCATCGTGTCTGGGGGGGGCGGCCAGGGCCTGCATCGTGTCTGGGAGGTGTGGGGGACCTGCATCGTGTCTGGGAGGTGTGGGGGCCGGGGCCTGCATCGTGTCTGGGAGGTGGGGGGGCCGGGGCCTGCATCGTGTCTGGGAGGTGGGGGCCGGGGCCTGCATCGTGTGTGGGAGGTGGGGGCCGTGGCCTGCATCGTGTCTGGGGGGGGGGGGCGGCCATGGCCTGCATCGTGTCTGGGAGGTGGGGGGGGCCCGGGACCTGCATCATGTCTGGGAGGTGGGGGGCCGGGGCCTGCATCGTGTCTGGGAGGTGGGGGGCCAGGGTCTGCATCGTGTCTGGGGGGGGGGTCCGGGACCTGCATCGTGTCTGGGGGGGTGTGGCCGTGGCCTGCATCGTGTCTGGGAGGTGGGGCCCGGGGCCTGCATCGTGTCTGGGGAGGTGGGGGGGGCCGTGGCCTGCATCGTGTCTGGGGGGGGGCCGGGCCTGCATCGTGTCTGGGGGGGTGTGGCCGGGGCCTGCATCGTGTCTGGGGGGGGGGGCGGCCATGGCCTGCATCGTGTCTGGGAGGTTGGGGGGCCCGGGACCTGCATCATGTCTGGGAGGTGGGGGCCCAGGACCTGCATCGTGTCTGGGGGTGTGTGGCCGTGGCCTGCATCATGTCTGGAGGTGGGGCCCGGGGCCTGCATCGTGTCTGGGGGGGGGGGGGCCGGGACCTGCATCGTGTCTGGGGGTGTGGTGCCGTGCCTGCATCGTGTCTGGGAGGTGGGGCCCGGGGCCTGCATCGTGTCTGGGGGGGGGGGGGGGGCCTGCATCGTGTCTGGGAGGTGGGGGGGGGGCCGGGGCCTGCATCGTGTCTGGGAGGTGGGGGGCCCGGGACCTGCGTGTCTGGGGGTGTGTGGCCGTGGCCTGCATCGGTCTGGGAGGTGGGGGGCCCGGGACCTGCATCGTGTCTGGGGGTGTGGGCCGTGGCCTGCATCGTGTCTGGGAGGTGGGGGGGCCCGGGACCTGCATCGTGTCTGGGGGTGTGTGGCCGTGGCCTGCATCGTGTCTGGGAGGACCTGCATCGTGTCTGGGGGTGTGTGGCCGTGGCCTGCATCGTGTCTGGGAGGTGGGGGGGCCCTGGGACCTGCATCGTGTCTGGGGGTGTGTGGCCGTGGCCTGCATCGTGTCTGGGAGGTGGGGGGCCCGGGACCTGCATCGTGCCCGGGCCTGCATCGTGTCTGGGAGGTGGGGCCCGTGCATCGTGTCTGGGGGGGGGGGCCGGGGCCTGCATCGTGTCTGGGAGGTGGGGGGGGCCGGGGCCTGCATTGTGTCTGGGAGGTGGGGGCCGGGGCGGCATCGTGTGTGGGAGCTGCCGTGGACCTGCAGCTCCTGCCCGGGGTTGCTATGTGGGTGGAAACAGAAGCAGACTTGGCGGGGCCACTGTCAGGACCCGTTGGTCACAGCGGCTAGATCCCCCTCCGCCTGGCTGGTAAGTGGCTGGACCCACAGGCCACACAGTTGCATCCACAGGACAGAGAGGAGTCCACTGCCCTGACGGATGCCCGGGAGCCAGCTCCACTCACCCAGGGGCCCAGGACCCCTCCCAGGGGCCTCCCAGGGGCCGCACCTGTCCTGCTCTGAGCTGGCGCCAGGTGATGGTAGCCAGCCCCACTCCTGAGCCTGGAACGAGACCAGGAGATTCCAGCGGCCGAAGAGCTGCAGCTCAGGGCCAGGCTCCCCGAGATCTCGGCACTACCCAGTGACACCGTCTGCGGGTCTCCTGGCCTGCCCAGCATGTCCCAAAGAGTGGCCTGTCTGAAAAGTCCCCTTCCTGTCCTCATCAGCTTTTCATCACTGTGACCAAAAACCCCAACAAGAACGACTCAGAGGAGGAGAGTTTATTTGGGCTCACAGTTTCAGAGGCACGGTCCACGGCCAGCTACCTCCATCGCTCTGGGCAGGAGGCGAGGCAGAACGTCACGGGAGAAGGACGGGGTGGAGGAGAGCTGCTCAGTTCATGACAGCTGGGAAACGAGGGGCTCCACCTGCCAGGCTTAAAATATAAACCCAAATTCCTCCGGCCAAGCCTTACTTGCTACAGTTACCATCCATTAATCCATTCAAATTATTAATCCATCAAATGGATCAATCTCGGCACTACCCAGTGACACCGTCTGCGGGTCTCCTGGCCTGCCCAGCAATGTCCCAAAGAGTGGCCTGTCTGAAAGTCCCCTTCCTGTCCTCATCAGCTTTTCATCACTGTGACCAAAAACCCCAACAAGAACGACTCAGAGGAGGAGAGTTTATTTGGGCTCACAGTTTCAGAGGCAACGGTCCACGGCCAGCTACCTCCATCGCTCTGGGCAGGAGGCGAGGCAGAACGTCACGGGAGAAGGACGGGGTGGAGGAGAGCTGCTCAGTTCATGACAGCTGGGAAACGAGGGGCTCCACCTGCCAGGCTTAAAATATAAACCCAAATTCCTCCGGCCAAGCCTTACTTGCTACAGTTACCATCCATTAATCCATTCAAATTATTAATCCATCAAATGGATCAATTCACTGATTAGGTTACAAATTCTCATGATCTAATCACCTCACCTCTGAACATTCTTGCATTGTCTCACGCGTGAGCTTTCAGGAGACACCTCATACCTAAATCACAGTATTCTACCCCTGGCACCCGGAAGCTCATGCCCATCTCCCAATGCAAACCACATTTAGTCCAAGAGTCCCCAACTCTTCATAGTTCCAGCGTTGCCCAAAAGTCCCAGTTCAAAATCTCATCTGAGACTCAAGGCAAACTCTTGTTGTGAGCCCTTGTATAGATCAGATGTCAGTTACGTGGCTATATAATGGCACAAAGTAAACATTCCGTTCCGAGAGGGAGAAATATGCTCGTAGAAAGAAGGGATGGGGGCTGGGGTTGTGGCTCAGCGGTAGAGGGCTCGCCTAGCACGTGCGCGGCCCAGGTTCGATCCTCAGCACCACGTAAAAACAAATGCATTGTGTAAAACCAAAGCAAATAGATTTTTTTTTTTTTTAAAAAGGGATGGGTCCAAAACAAGACTGAAATGCACCTGGGCAAACTGGCCTGCAGCTCCGTGTCCAGCACCTGGGGCACGTGGCCTCGTGGTGTCCTCTTGTGCGGCTCTGCCCCGCGGCCTTGCTGTGGCAGCCCACGAGGCCTCTCTGTTGGCTTGTTTCTGCTCAGTTTCGGCAGCTTCCCTGGCAGGCGTCCCACTGTGCTGGCACCTTGATCCTGGGGGTCTCCACTGCTTCCGCTGCTTCCGTCTCACGTCTCTGTTCATCACCACCTCGAGGGCTGCCTGCAGGGACTCCAACCCTCTAGACTCTGCCCAGCCTCCCAGGACTCTCTTTGAAATTCTGGAGGAAGCCTCCATGACCTTCTAACTCTAGCATCCTGCATCCCTGCAGAGCCAGCCCCGTATGGACAACACCAGGATCTGCCACCATCTTGAGGAGTCCCAGGCTTCCTGGGACCATGGTTACAGTGACCTCTCAGTGCCTGAGTGGCTCAACACCAGCTTCCAAGGCCCCCTGTGCAAGCAGGGTGTCTCCATGGTCTTTTTCTTAAGGGAATTTTTACTTTTATACCCTTGAAATGCCCTTAAGCTAACTTTTCTATTGTCTCTGTATAAAGTTCTTAGCATCTCTTTAGGAGATAGAATCTCTTTAACAACCACGCTTTCCTTGGCCTTCATTTGAAACACGCTTTTCTGGTTAAATTGCCAGTTTTAAAAATTCTTCCTCTCTGCTTTCTGCTCCTGATCCTCACAGTAAACCTGCAAAAGTTTCCAGCTAGATGCACACCACTGACTGAATGTTGAGGTGCCTTGAAATTTCTTTCCCTAGATTGATCACTCCATCACTTATAAATCCACCCTAACATAAAGTCTCGGAACATGGGCAAAGTGTAGACAGCTCCTTTGCCAGAATGTAAAGTAAGTAGCCTGTAGTCTTCCTTCCAGCAATGTCCTCCTTCCCCTCTGTAACCTCATGTGACAGTCTTTACTATCACAGTTTATTGTCATTCTGGTCTTCTGGACTCTCGCCAGAATCCCCCATTCTCTATCGCGCATCTCTGAACTTTTCCAAACTCCTCACACAAACCACCCCCAGAGACTTCTGAACCACATGGTCAGATTGTGTACAGCGACAACCCCACTTCCCGGTACCAGTTTCTGTTCCAGGCAGGTTTACATCACTGTGACCAACACACCCAACCAGAAAACCCAGAGGAGGGGAAGTTCACTTTGGCTCACAGCTTCAGAAGTCCAGTCCGTGGTCAGCTGAGCCCACTGCTCTGGGTACGAGGTGAGGCAGGACATCGTGGCAGAAGGACATGGCTGAGGAGAGCTGCTCAGTTCGTGAGAGTAGGAAGCAGAAAGAGAGCTCTGCTTGCCACATAAACCCCAAAGGCACACCCCAGGGACCTAATCCCTCCACCATCCCCTAACTGCCTACAGTAACCACCCACCAATCGATTCAAATTATTGATCCATCAAATGAATTAGTCTCCTGATGAGGTCATAGCTCTCATAATCTAAAGATCTCACCTCTGAACAGTCCTGCATCGTCTCACGTGAGCTTCCTGGGATCCTCATATCCAAACCACAACACCAGCCAGGCAGCTGTGACTCGCCAGCCCCAGCCAGGCCTGAGTGAGAAGGCCAAGCAGCCCTCAGAGGACAGAGCGTCCTCTGCAGCCAGACTGCTGCTGGTCAGTCCCTTCACCAGTGCCTCCACACGCTGGGAGTGCGCTCAGACACGCGGGTTCCCACTGTGGCCTCCAGCCCTGCCTCCCTGTGGGAGGAATGCGAATCCCCGTGAAGGGGACCAGCACAAGACACCCCATAATATGCCATTGCAGCATAAGGACTATTTTGAGTTCATCACCTGATGCAACTTGAGTTTACATAACAGATCTTATTAAGCCACTGTGCTGGTCAGCTCTCAGTCACCATAACAAAACACCCACCTGAGACAATCAACTTAATAAAAGGAAAGGTTTATTTTGGCTCCAGGGGGAGTTTCAGAGGTTTCAGTCCATGGGCACCTTGCCTGTTGCTTTGGGAATGAGGTGAGGCAGAACATCATGGCAGGGAGTATTTTAGTCAGAATTTTTGTTGCTGGACCAAAAGACTTGACAAGAACAATTAGAGGAGGAAAAGTTATTTGGGCTCATTGGTTCCAGGGGTCTCATCCATAGACGGCCAAAACCCATTGCTCTGGGCCCAAGGTATGGCAGAATGTCACAGTAAGAAGGGCGTGCCAGGGAAAAACAGCTCAGGACCTGGCAACCAGGGGCAGAGAGGGCTCCACTCAACCAGGACAAGGTACAGCTCTCACGCCCCAGGGACCTGATTCCTCCAGTCATGCCTTTAGGCCTGAAGTTAGCACCCCTCAATTCATCAGGGATTGATCCACCAGTCAGGTCACACCTCTCGTGATCTTATCATTTCACCTCTTGCGCCGTCTCACACATGAGATTGGGGGCGACACCTCAAATCTGAGCCGTAACAGGGAGTGTGCCCTGGAGCCGAGCTGCTCACATCACACGGTGGCCAGGAGGCAAAGGAAGATGAGGAAGAGGCTGGGGTCCCAGTGCCCCTTCAAGGCACACCCCCAACAACTAAGCTGCTGAGTTTTTAAATACGTTAGAAATGATACATCACTATCCCTGGGCCCCTCCTGAAGCTTCCACCCCCTCCTTGTGCCACCACAGGCTGGGGACCAAGTCCTCAACACCTCTGGGGATTCATTCAAGGTCTCAATATGGCAACAGCCCTCATTTAATATGCACTTAAACTAATCACTTACCCCCAAAGCCCAAACCTCTTCCCTTGGTCCAACTCTCCTCCATACCTTGTCACTGTTCATTAAAATGATGCCACTTGAGAAGCAAGCCAATCCCAGAAATCCCAAGGTCGAACGTCCTCTCTGACAAGTGGATGCTGATCCGTAAGGGGGGGGGGGCATGGGAAAAATGGTGGAACTTTGGGCCAAAGGGAGGGAGGGGCGGGGAGGGGCAGGAAAGATGGTGCAATGCCGTGGACATCATTACCCAGGTGCGTGTGCCACACGCATATGGCGCGAGGCTACATTGTTTACAATCAGAGAAATGAACAGGTGTGCTGCATTTGTGTACAAAGAATCAAAATGCATTCTGCTGTCATATATCCCTAATTAAAATAAAATCTTTTATAAAATTCCAAAAAAAATGATGCTGCTTGAGTTTTCACTCCTGCTCCTGAGAAGGTGGAGGGAAGCTGTGCTCCTCGTCTGCACCTGTTTGCAGACAGGCGGCGAGCTGGGGGAGGGCAGACCAGGCGGCCAGAGCCCTGAGCGTGTGCGGTGGGCACTGGTTTCAAGCCCTTGCCCAGGGGTCTGCTCCTAGCCACCCTGGGCTGAGCAGAGCCCTCGCGCCCTGGAGGAGCGGCAGAGAGGTGCAGCTCCTACCTCCACGCTGACCTGGGCTGCGCTCGCGTCTGCGAGAGCCTGCCCCCAGAGCTCGAGGGAAAGCTCCTCGGAGCAGCCGGGACCCAGTCTTTGGTCCTGCGCACTCTGGGAGGGCGTGGCGGGAGCTCCAGCAGCACCCGGCCGGGCCCTCACGTGATGCCCAGTCCAGCCCCCTCCTGGCCACTGACCTGGTGCTGCTGCCACAGGGCCACACCAACAGGGTCCCGAAGGCTCTGGTGCCCGAGGAGAGTGAGGTGGTCCCTGCGACATGCTGAACGCATGTCAAATCGTACACAGCTAGCACCTCAGTGCCCTGGCGCCGTGGACAGTACTTAGAACGAGGTGAGAGAAGGGGCGGTAGGCGCTGGTGGGACTTGTCTAGTGCAGGAGCCCTGTTTGGGGAGATGGCTATGACTGCGGTTGACTTCGGGCCATGGAGTTTTGGACATTGCCGCCTTCTGTAGTCTCACGAGACTTGGCCCGGGATCTCGAGAGACTTGGGCCGAGCGCGGAGCGGGTCGGGGCCATTTTGGTTGTTGGTTGTTTGCTGGTGTGTGGTACGTGTTAGAGTTGTTAGAGCCAGAGAGAGAAACTGACAGGATAAAGATCCTGTTTGTTTCCAGCCTGCCTCTGAACTCATTCCCGCGGCTTTGCTGCTCCAAGCGGCCATCGCTTCAGGCGGGCGACAGTCTAGGAGAAGAAGGACCAGGCTGGGCTGTGGCAGTGATGGAGCGCTTGCCTGGCATGTGTGAGGCCCTGGGTTCGAGTCTCAGCACCACATGGAAATAAATGAATAAAACAAAGGTCCATTGACAATTTTTTTTAAAAATTTTTTAATTAAAAAAAAAAAAAAAACAGTAGGACAGGCAGGACGGGGTGGCCAATCAGGAGAAGCAGAAACAGCCAAGGCCAGGAGACAGGGCTCCCAGGAAGATGCGATCCCAGCCACAGCCAGCACAGGACACTTCGTCAGTCACCAAGTCCCCAGGGAGCCAGGTCTACTCTCACCTTCCTGCACCAGGTCTGAACCACTGCGTTATCTAGTGAAGGGGCTCAGAATGAAAGACGCAGGGCTCAGAAGGAACAGCACAGAGGGCACCAAGGGCTTGACGATGCCACGTGAGAGCCCCGAGCACCCAGGGGCCCTGCCTGGGGTCACGGGCACCACCAGCCTGTTGGAGGCCCGTTGACCCCGGGGCCTCAGGTCTAGGAGGAACTCGGCACCCAGGTTCTGCTCACCTCAGCCAAGCCGGGGGCCCTGACAAGTCCCGGAGGCTGGCACACGGCACGGCCACCTGAAGGCCACCAGCAGACGGGTCCGTGACCCGATCCCGGGACCCAGGTCCTTGCGAGGAGCTCCTGCTGCAGCTGAGGTTTCCGGGTCCGCTCCTGTTTGTCCAGCAGTGACGGACCTGGCCGTCTTCATTCCAAGCCACACACTGGAGCTGGGCACAGATGGCAGGGGCTGCGATTTTCAGGCCCTGGGAAAAAGAGAGACTGGAGGGATTTCAGAGCCGGACCTGGCGTTGGCTGGTCTAGCCCAGAGCAGTGCTGGAGGCTAGCCCAGCAGGGAGTAACTCGAAGGCCAAAGGCCTTGCCGGCTGGGAGGCCCCAGGCCCCAGGCTGCTCCCCTCCTCACCTCGCAGAGCAGCGGGGGCCTCTGCCTGCTGCGGATCTGACCTGGAGGGTCTGACCTGGGCTCGTGCGGACGTCTTGGGACAGAAGCGCCTCCTCCTAGCAGCTCTCGTTGCCCCCCCCCCAGCCCCCCAGCCCGACTGCTGGCACTCAAGCCCCAGCACACCCACTGCCCTTGCCCTGCAGGCCCCGGGAGCTGCCCTGGTTCCCCATTGAATCGCTGCCCCAGACTGGAAACAGGAAGACGCTAAGCCCAGGCCAGAGGAGAGCGGCCCCCCTCGCCCCTCACCCCTCGCCCCTGCCCCTCACTCCCACCAACCAACCCCTGCCTCTTGCCTGCAAAGGAGCAGAAGGACCAGCTCCTCACGCGGCCCTGCGGGGCAGAAGCGGCTGCCCTCAGACTGGGCTGACGGAACCGCGAGGCTGTGGCAGCCCGGAGGGAGAGCTGACCGCTCATCTTGCCCCAGGCCCACCACGTGCCCAGCATGGCGAGGGGAGCTTCGTGGCTCATTTAATTCCCCCCCAACACCACCCAAGCGTCACAGTAGGGACTGTGCCCACTGCCTCCCAGGTGAGGAAGCCGGCTGAGAAGTTAGACCCCTGGCCCAAGGTCGCCTTTCAGTGCAAGGAGGGGCAGGCGGTCAACACAGGCACGGGCCACACCCTGTGGGAAACGGGCAGCAGAGTCCCCAGTGCAGCCACGCCCTGGGCACTGCTGGTCCCCTGCCCTGACTCCTGCACACTCCTGAACTTTTGGGGCCACTGCCTGGCTCACCTCCCACATTTGTGGAGGGCACCACCTCCCATAGTCAACTGAGGGGACCTTCTGGGCGTCGTGTGGAGCTGGGCCTCGGGAGGCTCTGGGCACCTGTTCCCAGCCCCGGCTTCTTCTGGTGTTTGAGAACCACCCTCCAGAAGGCCAGGCTGGCGTGGTCTGCCATCTCCTCGCCACCCTCCCTCCGCTGCACGCGTGGACTTTCACACCAACCTTCCCGACCCACGGTGCGTGCTCGTCAGCCGCAAGAACTGACTGGCACAGCAGGCACGGGGTTTGTAGCAGTCACGAGCGTGACCCGTGGGCATGCAGGGACCACTCGGGACCCGCAGTGAAGACTGAGCCAGCCATGCCTGCCCCTGGCAGCGAGCCAGGCCGTGAGCCACTTGCACGCAGGACGCCCCTGCTGACTGCCACACAGCACTGCCGCTGAGCCCAGGCCAGCCCTGGCCTGCCGGGCCCTTTGGCCTTTTCTCACACCTGCATGCTGTGGCTGCTCTGAAGGCAGATGGAGCGTCGCTGGCCTGAACCGCAGGTGGGGCAGCAGCACCGGGCACTGCTTAGAGTGAGGCCTGGAGAGGAGAGGGGTCGCACAGGAGAGGGGCCGCGCACAGGAGAGGGGCCGGGCACAGGAGAGGGGCCGGGCACAGGAGAGAGGCCGCGCAGGAGAGGGGGTGACCGCGCACCAGAGAGGGGCCGCGCAGGAGAGGGGCCGCGCACAGGAGAGGGGCCGCACACAGAAGAGGGGCCACGCAGCAAGGAGAGGGGCCACGCAGGAGAGGGGCGGGGCACAGGAGAGGGGCCGGCAGGAGAGGGGCCGCGCACGAGAGGGGCGCGCAGGGCACGGCAGGAGATGGGGCCTGCGCAGGAGAGAGGGGCCGCACTCAGAAGAGGGGCCACGCAGGAGAGGGGGCCACGCAGGAGAGGGGCCGCACACAGGAGAGGGGCCGCACACAGGAGAGGGGCCGCGCATGAGAGGGGGTCGCGCACAGCCCAGGTACCAAGGGGAACGTCTTCTCTACACGGAGGCGGCACTGAGACAGTCCCAACCTGCCCGAGTGGACCTGCTTCACAGGGGGAACCAGGTGGCGGCTGAGAGCCCTCTATTCCAGTTCATTCGCACTTGACTTCACCCCATCGGGACCCCTCAGGTCCTGCACACCTGGGGGCAGCATCTGTCCTGGTTGGCTACAGCCTACAGGGTCCTGAGCGAGGGGTCCTCCTCAGTCCCTCAGCAAGCGGAAGCCAGCATCCCATCCGCTTGGTCTCTGACGGGAGCCCTCTTGCTCCACCCTCAGGGGAGGCCTGGCACCTGGCTGCCTTCAGCCAGAAGCTTGTTAGGCTGGTGCTGTAGAAGTTTGATTTTGTCCCTCAAAAGTGCATGTGTTGGGATTCTGATTCACAAGCTCATTGTGTTAACGGTGCCTGGAGGTAGGGCCTTGGGGGAAGTGACTAGGTGATGTGGCTTAGAGTTACTGACCCCCAAAGCCCATGTACTGAAGGCCTCATCGCCATCCTTGGTTGCTACTGAGGGTTGGTGGGATGTTATGTAGTGGGGTGGGGCCTAATGGGAGAAATTGGGGCCTTGGGGGTAGAGTCTAGTGGGAGAAGCTGGGGCTTTGGGGATGGGACCTAGTGGGAGGAGTTAGGGATTTGGGGGTGGAGCCTAGTGGGAGAAGTTAGGGCTTTGGGGTGGGGCCTAGTGGGAGAAGTTGAGGCTTTGGGGTTGGAGCCTAGATGGGAGAAGCTGGGGCTTTGTGGGTGGGACCTAGTGGGAGGAGTTGGGGCTTTGGGGCTGGAGCCTAGTGGGAGGGAGTTGGGGCTTTGGGGGTGGGACATAGTGGAAGGAGCTGGGGCTTTGTGGGTGGGACCTAGTGGGAGGAGTTGGGGGCTTTGGGGATGGGACCTAGTGGGAGGAGTTGGGGCTTTGTGGGTGGAGCCTAGTGGGAGGAGTTGGGGCTTTGGGGGTGGAGCCTAGTGGGAGGAGTTGGGGCTTTGGGGGGAATGGGACCTAGTAGGAGGAAGTTGGGGCTTTGGGAGAGGACCTAGTGGGAGGAGTTGGGGCTTTGTGGGTGGGGCCTAGTGGGAGGAGTTGGGGCTTTGTGGGTGGGGCCTAGTGGGAGGAGTTGGGGCTTTGGGGGTGGAGCCTAGTGGGAGGAGTTGGGGCTTTGTGGGTGGGGCCTAGTGGGAGGAGTTGGGGCTTTGGGGGTGGAGCCTAGTGGGAGGAGTTGGGGCTTTGTGGGTGGGGCCTAGTGGGAGGAATTGGGGCTTTGGGGATGGAGCCTAGTGGGAGGAGTTGGGGCTTTGTGGGTGGGGGCCTAGTGGGAGGAGTTGGGGCTTTGGGGTGGAGCCTAAGTGGGAGGAGTTGGGGCTTTGTGGGTGGAGCCTAGTGGGAGGAGTTGGGGCTTTGGGGGTGGAGCCTAGTAGGAGGAGTTGGGGCTTTGGGGTGGAGCCTAGTGGGAGGAGTTGGGTTTGGGGGGTGGGGCCCTTGAAGGGGACATTGAAACCTTCCTCTTCCATTTGCTTTTCTCTTTCATTTCCTGACCACTATGAGGTGACCAACTTTTGCTACCACACACTCCCACAATGATGTTGTGCCTGGCCACAGATCCAAAGCAACAAGGTAAAGTGACCATGGGCTGAAACATCTGACACCATGGGCCAAAATAAACAGGTCCTCCTTTTATAAAGTCCTCCTTATTCATCTCAGGCGTTTTGTCACAGTAATGGAAAGCTGACAACACAGAAAATTGGTACCAAGAAGTAGGGTCATTTCTGTGACTATATCTGATGATGTGGTTCAGAAACCTTTGGAATTGACTTAGAGTGGGAATTTGGAAAGGTTTGGAGGAGAAGGTTAGAGAAAGCCTAGATTGCTGTGAGCAGACCTTGATGTGTGGTTCTGGTGGGGGCTCAGAAGACCAGAATGCTAACAGGTATGCAGACAGTAAAGGTCAGGTTGATGAGGTTTCAGAAGAAAGGAGGATTCCATTGGGAATTGGACTAGAGGTCACTCCTGTTCCATTCTGGCAAAGAACTTGCCTGTTTTGTCCATGCCCTGACACCGTGTGAGAGGCTGAGTTTCAAGGTGATGGACTAATTTATCTAGGAAATTTCAAGGCAGTACAGCATTCAGACAGTGGGATGGATGTTGTTATTTTTATCCATATTTACAGTGAAAATTGGGAGCAAGACACAAAGCAGAAAAAGATTTGAAAAACTTGCTGTGTGCCCAGAAAAGGAGTACTAAAAGCTGTATCCAAGAAGGGTGTGGTTGCTAAAGAAATTAACACAATTTTTTAAAAGCCAAGCACCATGAACTGGGTAACAGGAAGGAAACCGTGAGGACATCTCATGAATCAGCAAGACTGCACCCCTTTGCAGGTCTGAAGACTTGTCTGAGAAGACAGACCCAGGAGGGTCCCACACTCACACAGAGCTACCTAGGGATTATTCCCCAGGATTCCTTTCCCGATGTTCAGCCGTCCAAGCACTCAGAAGCTGCTGCAGCTGTGGTCCCTGCAGGCCAGGCTACTGCTCGAGCCGGTGACAGACCTGGTGCGCAGCTGTGCAGAATGCAAGGGTCACGGGGGTCCTGGAGGCTTCAGGATTTCCAAGGAAATCCAGGGAGGCCCTGCAGTGTGGGGCAGAGTCGGGGTCCGTGCAAGCGACACCTGACAGGGTGATGCATGAAACGGAAAGAGAAACGAACACTGCAGCGTGGACCCCAGGAGCCAGAGATGCCAGGAACTTGGAGCTCACTGAGAGAAGCTGCAGGTGGTGTGGAGCCAGCCCAAGGAAGAGGCCGCAGGGCTGCAGCCAGGCCACAGAGGAGGCTGCCCGGACTCTTTGGAGGTCACATTCTGCCACCGCATACTCTAGATGCCAGACACGAGCTGCAGGATCCAGTGCTTTCCCTGCTGGACTTTGACCTTGCTTTTCTTCAGTCCTTCTTTTCTATCCCCCATTCCTCCCTTTGGAATAGGAATGCTTACCCTGTGCCACTGTATCTGGGAATTATATATAACTCGTTCTTTTGATTTTCCTAGCTCAGAGTTGCCTTGAGTCTCAGAGACTTGAGACTTGGACTTTCAGTGAATCCTGGCACTGTTGAGACTTGAGGGAGCCCTGGAGCGTGACTCTGTGCATTTTGCATTATGAGAGGTGCAGGAGCCCTGTTTGGGGAGATAGCTAAGATTGCGACGGCTGTTAGTCATCTTACACAGTCGATCCTAAAGGGCTCCATTGGATGGCTGGTTAGCCAATGACGGGTAAGATCCCCAGAGGGGGACAACCTAAGACAGGCACAGTTGCACGGGATAGTCTCATGTGGCCGACATATCAACCTAAGACAGGAGTCAAGGGCACAGCCTTGATTATCCGATGACGGATAAGAATGTTGGTTGCACATAGATGTCCTAGAGCATCCCCTCTTTTAAAAACAAAAGGGGGGAAATGCAGGAGCCCTGTTTGGGGAGATAGCTAAGATTGCAGTTGACTATGAGCCATGGAGATTTGGGCATTGTCGCCTTCCGTAGTCTCACAGGACTTGGCCTGGGATCTCGCAGGACTTGGCCCAGGATCTCGAGAGACTTGAGCCATGACTCAGCAGATCGGGCTAGCGCCATTCCTGCTCGGGCACGTGAGATGAGACCTGAGAGAGAAGGGACAGGGTTATCGCTATTGTATAGATATGTTGTAGTTTCTTGTAAGAGTAGGTATCTTGGTTTCTTGTGAGAGTGTGTATGTGGTGTTAGAAATTACAAGAGACAGAGAGAGAAAGATTAAAGAATTTTTTCGTCTCCATCCTGACTCCTTCCCGCGGCGCCGCCGTTCCAGGCTGCAAATCCCTTTCCGGCGACTACAGAGAGGGACCTGAGTTCTGGGGACAGGGCAGGAGCAAAATGTCATGGTTTGGGCCTTAAATTCCCTCCAGAGGCCGTGTGTTCAAGGCCTGATCGCCCGCCTGAGGCACTACTGGGAGATGTGGAGACCTTCAGATGCAAGGCCTCGTGGGAGGAGGTCAGGCGGAAGGAGTGCCCTTCAAGGGGCAGTGGGGCCCTGGGGCCCTTCCCTCTCTCCTTGCCTTCCAGCCACCATGAGGTGAGCATCTCTGCTGCTCCATGCTTCTGCCATGACATATCACCTTGCCACAGGCCACAGCAGCCAGGGACTGAAATCAAGAGCCAAAGTAAGCCTTTCCTCCTTTTAAGTTGCTTGTCTTGGGCATTTTGTCACAGCAACGGCAAGCCGAGTGAGATATGAGGGTCAGACAGGCCGTGAGGGTGTGGGGCTCCCACCTGGACATTAGTGGCTTTGTAAGAGGAGCAGCACACTTGCTGTGTCTCCGCATGTCACCACACAGCAGGAAAGCCCTCACCAGACACCTGCGCCATGCCCTTGGCCTCCCAGCCTCCAGAACAAGGAGCCAAATAAGCCTTTCTTCTTTATGAATTACCTGGTCTGTAGTATTCAGTTTCAGCAACAGAAAATCAACCATAATGGTCCGTTTCACCAGAACCCCCAGTGTAAGCTGCCTGTTTTTTAGAGCTTCTTTCTTCTTTCTTCTTTCTTCCTCGGGAGCCTCGGCCTAACTCTGACCAGCCCTCGGGAGCCTCGGCCTAACTCTGACCAGCAATTCTGGTTTCTCTTCTGTAACCGCTCTGCCTACGTTCTGGCCGCTCTGATTCTCCAACCCGAACTCTTCTTCTGACCGACCGAGTGACTGCACGACTGACTGAATGAATTCTCCTTCGTTCTCCTAACTCGGACCGCTTTCACCCGGTTGTATACCTTCAGCTTTGCGGGTGCCTACAGGTGCGTCACATTACATATCAGGTGGAACTTATGGCTTCCAGCTAGCTGCAATAACCCTTCCTAATTGGGGCTCCTTCATATTCCTCCCCTTTAGTTTAAAAGGTGCTTTCTATTTTCTCTATTTTCTCTATTTTATTTTCCCTACCTAGCTTTTCACCTTTGTTTTTTAAAAGGGTGGATGTTTGAGCCCTTTTTGAGGTGGTGCTGTGGCTTTAAGGAAGCCTACTGCTGAGGAGCAGCTAACGCACTTAGTTAAGCACAATTGCATAAGCGGCTTTGACTTTTTTTTTTTTTTTCTATTTTCTTGTCTTTCTTTATTTTTTTGGCTTTTTTTGCCAAAGCTCAATGGCTTTTTCTCTGTATGGCCTTTTAAGCTCATGGCTTTTTTCTTTATTTTTTATGGCTTTTGGCCGGCTACTCTGCTTCGGCTTTTGGCTGCTTCGGCTTTTCGCTGGCTAGCTTTTTCACTGGCTACTCTGCTTCAGCTTAATTCTTAACTGGCCTCAACTGAGTCAGAGGCTATGCTCTCTTGTTTACTACTCTTTTTGCTGGTCTCAACTGAGTCTGAGGCTATTCTTTTTCTTCGCTCTCCTCACTATCTTAGCTTCTTGTTCTCTGCATGGTTTTCTTCTCTGCCTGCCGAGCCCCGGACGGACCACCATTTGTACGCTGCCTGTTTTTTAGACCCCCAGCCCTGATGGTCACTGTTACTGACCATCTTCCCCTGAGTTTTTGGCCCTGACCAGAACCTTTCTCCTCGTCCTTCCTCTTTAACGTCCTGTCTAACAGGTGCATAAGCCTCCTGCCCAGGCACCTCTGGGGGTCTTGGTTTTCTTGGGAAGGCTCCTGTGTTCATGTGTAATTCTAATGCAAATGCACGTCTTCCTCCTGTTAATCTCTCCATGTCTGTGTAATTCTCGGGCCCAGCCAGAGATGTCAGAGAGTAGGAGATGCCCCTCCCCACACCATCACAACCAGCAGGAAGTGACTGGATGAGCTGGGAGACCTGTCCCCTTCCCCTGGGCTGTGACCAGAACCTCATGGACACCCAGCCCTGACTCCCCATTGACTCCAGGACCTGGGGACCGGACCACAGCAGGATCTGCCCAGCCTCCCAGACCTCCCACCTACCATGTCTGTGCAAGGGGATAATGACCCATTTGTATTCATAAGCCTATTGTTCAGAAGATTAATTAAAAGGCGAGAGTATTTTTAACCATCTGCACTAATTTAGGGAAAGAATTTAGAAATATAATTGTATTATCTATAACCGAGGAATTCACACAGATCCCTCTTGGAATCAGAATATTAATCTCTCTCTGCCAGACTCTGTGACTTGAGCAAATCATCGCTGTCATTCCTCCTAAATTAACCGAATTAAATGAGGATAATTTAAAATGTTTGGCTGGGGGGGCAGCAGTCATACACCAGCGAAAAGGCGGGCTTTCTCCCCAAGTTTAGGAAACCCTCTTCTCCAACGAGCAGGCAGAGAGCGGCCAGCCCCACCAGGCCCTGTGCGGGGATTCAAGCCGGAGGAGAGGGTCTGCTGTTCCCCTGCAGATAACGCAGCAGGGAGATCAGGTCCGCAGCGGGCTTGGGAGGGGGGGATGTCGAGGCACACGGCCCAGGGCCAGCTCCCCCTTGGTCTCCACCTCAGCGGCTCCTCACACCTTGGAGTTGGTGACCCATAACCTCTGTCCCCTAAGGCCAGCAGGACGAGCCAGCCCTCCATGCAGCCGACAGACACAAAACCACAAACAACCTCATGGGGATGAGGAGGGGCCGGCTAGGCTGGTGTCTGGCACAGCGGGCCCAGGAGACCCTGGCAGACCTGGGGGCGCCAGCAGGGCAGCCAGCCTACGGACCCCGCCTGCTTCCTGCGGGGAGCAGAGGATGCCAGGTCAGAGACTCCACAGCAGCCCAGCCACCAAAGGTGGGGAGGGGACCTACCACGTCCGGGGCCTGGGGCATCCAGAGAAGAGGAGCTCGACGCTCGGGGGCGCACAGCTTCCTGCCACAGTCCTCCTGCTGGAAATGCTCCCCACACACAGTCCTCCTGCTGGAAGTGCTCCCCACACGGTCCTCCTGCTGGAAGTGCTCCCCACACGGTCCTCCTGCTGGAAGTGCGCCCCACACAGTCCTCCACGGCCTCAGACTCGGGCGTCCTTGGAGTTCCTGTCACACTAGTGCACACAGGGCAGCGCAGCGGCTCAGCCGGGGACGGCGGGGAGTGTGATTTCAACAGGCACCTGCGTACACACGTGTGCACACACGCTCACGCACGTCACACACGTCAACGCACACACTCACATGCTTGCACCAAACTGTTGGTGGGTGCCAGCCATGTGACTTTGGGCAAGTTTCAAGACCTTTTCTGGGCCTCTGACTCCCCGCCTGTAAGGTGGGAGCAAATGGCTGTCCAGGCTGGGGACGCAACCGGACCCACACGGCGGAACCAGGTCAAGCTCAGTACCGCTGGCAGGCAGGACGCTGACCAGCGGCCCCGCCCCTCTCCTGCACCCCTGCACTGCAGGGACTGAACGCCACCCCCCACCCAGCACAGCGAGGGTGGCCACTGGGCCCCACCCAGTTTGTTCCATGTCTGTGCCCAAAGGACTAGGGAGGGGAGGAGCGGAGGCAGCAGAGCAGCAGGGACCGTCACCAGGGCAGGTAGCCTCTCCCGACCCCAGGAAGGGAGCCTTCCCTGGCACCACCCAGGTCACGGGACCTAGGGATGAACTGAGGAGGCACCACCGCTGGGAGGACCCTGCATCTGCGACCAGAGAGGACCCGAGCGTGCAGCAGGAAGCCCACAGCTCCGGGCACCTGCGTCCTCCTGGGCCCCCACTCAGCCACGGCCCACAAGCCCCTCCCAGACAGCTCCTCTGGCACGAGGCGGAACCCCGCTTTCATCAAGCGGAAGCCGCGCTCCCGTGCAGGGCGCCTCAGCACAGCCCCGACCTGGGCAGCAGGGAAGCCTCGCTTTCCACCCGGCCCTGAGCTCCCGGAGGGACGGGCCTAGGGGGACGTAAGCCCAGTTGCAATCCAGAGTGAGGACACCCGGGCCACCAGGGATGGAGCCAAGAAACCCTAGGACGGAGGGAGCAGGGAGCCAGAGTCAAGTCAGAGTGGGTGGTGGGGGCCAGGCCCACCGCCTGGGTCCCCCGACTCGTATTCGGTAGAGCAAACCAGTCGTCAATGCAAACGCCCATTCCCAGGTGAGCAGACTGAGACCAGGGCACTAGGGAGCTCAAGGTCAAGGTCACATCCCTCAGCCCCTCTTCTTTGTGAGTTCTTGAGCTGTCCATGGGAAGGGGACCCCCAGGGCACCATGCCTCGCTGACCTGGCACCAGGAAGCACTTCCTCACCCGCTGAGACCCTCACGGGGGGCTCTCGGAGCTCTCTGCTGGCCAGCGTGGACCCCGGGCACGCCCGCTGGTGGGGCCGCCCTGAGAGCCCCCGGCCACGTCTGCACTGGCCTGCGTTCACCTAGCCTGTCCTTCCCACCACAAGCCCAGAGCGCCACCGTCCGTTGCTCAATCCCAGGACACTCAGTGAGCGGCGCGCCGGGCCAGCCTTGGGGCTGGGATCTGGAGCTGCCACGCCCCGGCCTCGCTCCTTCGCCCCGGCCTTGCTCCTTCGCCCCGGCCTTGCTCCTTCGCCCTGGCCTTGCTCCTTCGCCCTGGCCTGGCTCCTTCGCCCTGGCCTTGCTCCTTCGCCCCTGGCCCTCGCTCCTTCGCCCTGGCCTCGCTCCTTCGCCCTGGCCTGGCTCCTTCGCCCCGGCCTTGCTCCTTCGCCCCGGCCTTGCTCCTTCGCCCCGGCCTTGCTCCTTCGCCCCGGCCTGGCTCCTTCGCCCCGGCCTGGCTCCTTCGCCCCGGCCTTGCTCCTTCGCCCCGGCCTGGCTCCTTCGCCCCGGCTCTGGCTCCTTCGCCCCGGCCTTGCTCCTTCGCCCCGGCCTTCCTTCGCTCCTTTCGCCCTGGCCTTGCTCCTTCGCCCTGGCCTGGCTCCTTCGCCCTGGCCTTGCTCCTTCGCCCTGGCCTCGCTCCTTCGCCCTGGCCTCGCTCCTTCGCCCTGGCCTGGCTCCTTCGCCCTGGCCTGCTCCTTCGCCCCGGCCTTGCTCCTTCGCCCCGGCCTTGCTCCTTCGCCCCGGCCTTGCTCCTTCGCCTCCTTCGGCCTGGCTTGCTCCTTCGCCCCGGCCTGGCTCCTTCGCCCTGGCCTTGCTCCTTCGCCCTGGCCTGGCTCCTTCGCCCCCTCTCTCCTTCCTTGCTCCTTCGCCCTGGCCTTGCTCCTTCGCCCTGGCCTCGCTCCTTCGCCCTGGCCCTGGCCTGGCTCCTTCGCCCTGGCCTTGCTCCTTTCGCCCCGGCCTTGCTCCTTCGCCCTGGCCTGGCTCCTTCGCCCTGGCCTGGCTCCTTCGCCCCCCTGGCCTTGGCCTTGCTCCTTCGCCCTGGCCTTGCTCCTTCGCCCTGGCCTGGCTCCTTCGCCCTGGCCTTGCTCCTTCGCCCTGGCCTTGCTCCTTCGCCCTGGCTGCTCCTTCGCACCCGGCCTCGCTCCTTCGCCCTGGCCTTGCTCCTCGCTCCTTCGCCCCGGGCCTTGCTCCTTCGCCCCGGCCTTGCTCCTTCGCCCTGGCCTGGCCTTCGCCCTGGCTCCTTCGCCCTGGCCTCGCTCCTTCGCCCTGGCCTCGCTCCTTCGCCCTGGCCTCGCTCCTTCGCCCCGGCCTTGCTCCTTCGCCCTGGCCTGGCTCCTTCGCCCTGGCCTCGCTCCTTCGCCCATCGCCCTGGCCTCGCTCCTTCGCCCTGGCCTGGCTCCTTCGCCCTGGCCTCGCTCCTTCGCCCTGGCCTCGCTCCTTCGCCCTGGCCTCGCTCCTCCTTGAGAAGCTCGTGGAGCAACGGCCACAGCATTGTCCCCTGCAACGGCCCCTGGCCTGGCGGTGACGCTCCCACCACGCCACTCCACGCTGAGTCCAGGCCGTTTCCCGTCGTGGCCACAGTCTCCTTGGGGAGAGGGCATGTCACAAGAGCACAGAGGAGACCTGAGAACCTCTGGGCAGAGCTGCAGGGCAGGGGGAGGGCACTGGGCGTGAACAGGGCACAGGTGCCGGGGAGGGCGACAGGAGGCAGGAGCCAGGGAGCCAGGGAGGCCTTGCAAGCCAGGTGGGGAGCGGGGGCTCCAGCTAGCCGAAGCACCACCCAGGGCGGCCGGAGGAACCCCCGTCCGCTGCGACAACCAAGGGCAGGTGGAGGTGAGGACCAGGGAGTGACGGTGGCCGCGGAGAGGAAACCTCAGAAATCACCGTCGAGGTGGGAGGGGAGGGAGAGCAGGGGGAGAAACTGGGACGCCATTTTTTGAATGACAAACTGGAAACAGGGCTGTCACCTGGCCTCTGCCACCAGAGCCAGGGTGTGCCAAGTTGCGCAGCTGTAACAAAAACCGCAGCAAGCACAGACAGCGAGAGCCCAGCTGCCGAGGCCCTCATTGGCCACTGCTACAGGGGTGCGACGGCAGCCCCGACGCCCTCATCCCAGCAGCGTGGGACGGCGAGCACGAGGCTCTCTGGGCCGCAGCTCTGCACGTCTGCTGGGCGGCTCGAGGCAGGCTGGTTGTTGGGCCCCCGCGAAGCCAAGCCCGTGAGGAGCCCCCCTGGACCCCAGAGTTGGGCGAATGGTGTGTTTTTTTCCCAGACCAGACCCTCGTCCTCGCCCTAGATGCCAGGCCACTCTGTGTCCAGACGGTCGCTCCTCGGGCTCCAGGCTCCCCGGTCCACCCTCCTGGGGACCCACTGGAAACCCACAGTAACAGCCGCGGGCTGCTCGGCAAGGCTCAGCCTCCCTCTTGACGCTCACACTCGTGACCTTGACTTGCTTCTGCCCAGCCCTGGTAGAGGTCTCCTGGTGGCCTCTGGAGAACAGCCCCACCTCCCTGAACAAGACCCCTCCAGAGGCCCAGGGGCCCTGTGAGCCACGTGTCCAGGCCCGTCCCCACAGCCCTGATCTCACGCCAAGGCCATGGTGGTTTCAAGGGCCGACTCGTGGCCTCGCTGGCCCAGTGCTGCACACAGCGCACAACCCTCACTGGGCCACTCGCCGTCACCTGTCACCTGGCTCTCTCTCCTCTGAGGACGTGCCAGCCAGGTTCCTGCCATGGGTAGGACAGCAGCACTTGGCTGACCTCCAAGCCCCACACCAAGAGGCTAAGGCCTTGACAGACAGCAAAGCATGGGACCCAGGTGCCCCTTGCTGCCAGGGACGACTGCAGGACCACCGAGGGCTGTGATGGGGACAGTTCCCGGGACAGAGCCGCACCCTGACCGTGAGGGAGAGAGTCCGTGCCCTGGTCCTGGAGAGCCACAAGCGTTGCTCAACACCAGGCAAGAGAGGTGCCCGCCACTGACCTGGCGCTGCGCCAGGCTGCGCCACCACCAAGGTGCACACAGCAGACGAGAGGCGGAGCCTGCGCCAGCGAGGGTGACAGACAGACAGACGGACGACAGCCAGACAGGGCCCCAGCACTGGCGGCTCGACAGGGTGAGGCAAAGGCGAGGCGGGGTCGGGGAGGCTGGGCAGCCAGGGCGGCTCACAGGAGGGTGTTTGGCCTCGGCAAGCGGCAGAGGAGCAGGAGTGAGGCTGGAGGAGCCCCAGGCCTGCTGCTCTGGCCTTTGGGTCCCCTGACCCTGGTGCCCAGGAAAAGCTGCACCGAGTGAGCGGGGAAGCACTTCCCTCCTCTGCTCCCGGAAGACTTGTGAAGACTTGGTGTTAGTCCTTCTAGTGTGTGCTGAAGTTCCACGGGGAAGGACAAAGACTGGGAGGGACACAGTGACACGGTCCAGGTAGCACCATCAGGAGGCCATCATGGGGCAGAGATGGGGCGAGCTCCAGGCAGCAGCCTCGTCGGGGCCCTGCAGCTGAGGCGGGAGCTGGAGGACATCATGCAGACGAGTGACGGGACTCCCCTGTGCTGTGAGGGGCTTCCATGCCCGAGGACAGGTGCCGCCGTGGGGCACTCTCACCACGGTGCACACGTGAGGTGGTCAGGGTGGGCTCCGGGACTTGGGTCCACGCTTGGTGGAGTCCCAGGGTGGTCCGGAGGCAGACCTGGAATCAGCCCAAGGTCAAGCTGCAGCAAGGGTCGCAAGCAGGGCCTCCTCCCACCACCTGGCTGCCTCTACCCAGCAGCCCAGGAATGCCCGGCCCTCCAGGACTCCAGAGCGGGTGTGGGTTCTGTGCCACATGGAAACAAGCCACGCTCACCGCGAGCGAACGCGACAGCCCCTTCCAGCCGTCAGAGCCGCCGCTCGCTCGTGGAGTGAAAGGGAGACAATTTACAATTGCAGATTGGAGCTCCTCTCCAGAGCCGGGTGACGGCGCTGGGAGACAGATGGCGAGGAGGGGCTCCAGGAACGCGCTTTAACACATCGCCGAGCAGCAGAGAGGCGGGGGCTCCGGAAGGCCCGCTGCCTGCCACTCCGACCTGAGGGCACGCAGGGCTGCTCTGCCCACCGGCCTCAGCTGCTCACCCTCCTGCCCCCTCCGCTCTCGCCGCAGTGGGGGCCAGCACCGCAGAGCCCCAGGGCTGGAAGCCCATGGTCACAGACCCCAAACTCGCACGCCACAGCTGTTGGCAGACCAGGTGGGGACAAACCAGACGCCCCTCGCTGTGGCTTCTAAATGAAGGACAAGGAGGACAGTGGGTCCAGGCTGCACGCCAGAGCTCAGTCCTGTGGGCGTCACCGAGGAGCCCCACTCGGGGCAGGGACACGTGGAGGGGAAGGGGAGGAGCCCACAGCCCCGGCCTCTGGCAAGGAGAGCAGGCGCAGGGGCCTGGCGGCAAGGCCTCCCTCGCTCCCACACACGGCCTCTCTGCGGACGGGCATCGCGGGGGAGCGGGTGGTTTGCAGGACCGTGTTGTCCTTCCCAGAGCCGCTCACTCCGCAGCTCTCCGAAGCCTGCCACACGCAGAGACCAGTGCCACAGCAGAGAGAGCCCAGGACAGATGGAGGGAGGCCACCGGTCAAGGGCCAGGCTCCAACGAGAGGGAAAGCTGGGAGCCTGACGCGAGCCCAATGCCACACTCCAGGTCCAGCTCAGGGGACCGGGGTGGCCAGGCGAGCAAGGACCAGGACACAGCCCCATAGGACCCCAAAGCCTGGGTCAGGCTGGTGTCGGGGCAGGGGAGCGTGGAGGAGAGGATCTTCCCTGCAATCAGAACTCCCTGAGCAGAGGCTCCGGGGGCGGCTGCAGGTGCGGCCGCGCTGACAGGTCTGCCAGCTAGAAATCCTCACCGAGACATTAACAGAAAACGTTGGGGACGACACACACACACAGAGATGCAAGGGGCCCGGGGCAGCTGGGCAGAAGAAAGGAGAGGGAGGGAGGGAGGGAGGGGGACGGGGCTCCTGAGCCCGCTGCAGTGGAGAGGACAGAAGCCCGGAAGAGCTGGAAGGGCCTCAGGAGGCAGCAGGCCCCGTGGATGGGCCAACACGGTCAGCACAAGTCCAGCAAATGGCACAGGGTTTAGGGTATCCGTATTTACCACACCACCTGCTTCTCCCTAAGGGGCAAAAAGTAAATAATAATGCCTTAGCGTCGTTTTCTTGTAAAGAGAAATTTTTAGATCCCCAAAGAGATCTTCTGAAGGGCACAAGAAAAGCCAGGCCGTGCCAGGCCATGCCAGGCCACACTTTCTTGTGAATCTGGCAGGCACTGCTCTCCACAGGGAAGGCCCTGGGCAGGGAAGGTGAGGCCCGGCAGCTCTGGGTGGTGTGTGCCCGACTCTGCTGCCAGGCTCTGCCCTCGTGCCCCAGGCCGTCCAGGCCTGCAGGCTCTGCCCTCGTGCCCCGGGGCCATCCAGGCCTGTAGGCTCTGCCCTCCTGCCCCGGGCCGTCCAGGCCTGCAGGCCCGTGCCCCGGGGCCGTCCAGGCCTGCAGGCTCTGCCCTCCTGCCCCGGGCCGTCCAGGCCTGCAGGCTCTGCCCTTCTGCCCTCGGGCCGTCCAGGCCTGCAGGCTCTGCCCTCCTGCCCAGGGCCGTCCAGGCCTGCAGGCTCTGCCCTTCTGCCCCGGGCCGTCCAGGCCTGCAGGCTCTGCCCTTCTGCCCCGGGCTGTCCAGGCCTGCAGGCTCTGCCCTCATGCCCTGGGCCGTCCAGGCCTGCAGGCTCTGCCCTTCTGCCCCGGGGCCGTCCAGGCCTGCAGGCTCTGCCCTCGTGCCCTGGGCCGTCCAGGCCTGCAGGCTCTGCCCTTCTGCCCCGGGGCCGTCCAGGCCTGTAGGCTCTGCCCTTCTGCCCCGGGGCCGTCCAGGCCTGCAGGCTCTGCCCTCGTGCCCCGGGCCGTCCAGGCCTGCAGGCTCTGCCCTTCTGCCCCGGGCCGTCCAGGCCTGCAGGCTCTGCCCTCGTGCCCCGGGCCATCCAGGCCTGCAGGCTCTGCCCTCGTGCCCCGGGCCGTCCAGGCCTGCAGGCTCTGCCCTTCTGCCCCGGGGCCGTCCAGACCTGCAGGCTCTGCCCTCGTGCCCCGGGCTGTCCAGGCCTGCAGGCTCTGCCCTCGTGCCCTGGGCCGTCCAGGCCTGCAGGCTCTGCCCTTCTGCCCCGGGGCCGTCCAGGCCTGCAGGCTCTGCCCTCTGCCCCGGGGCCGTCCAGGCCTGCAGGCTCTGCCCTCATCTGCCCCGGGCCGTCCAGGCCTGCAGGCTCTGCCCTCATGCCCCGGGCCGTCCAGGCCTGCAGGCTCTGCCCTTCTGCCCCGGGGCCGTCCAGGCCTGTAGGCTCTGCCCTCTGCCCCGGGGCCATCCAGGCCTGCAGGCTCTGCCCTTCTGCCCCGGGGCCGTCCAGGCCTGCAGGCTCTGCCCTTCTGCCCCGGGGCCGTCCAGGCCTGCAGGCTCTGCCCTCGTGCCCCGGGGCCGTCCAGGCCTGCAGGCTCTGCCCTCGTGCCCCGGGCCGTCCAGGCCTGCAGGCTCTGCCCTCGTGCCCTGAGCCTTCCAGGCCTGCAGACCCCATTGTTCCCAGGGGCTATGCACGGGAGGCTGTGGCAGACAGCCCCATCCATGGTCCTGCCCCTGGGAACCTGTGCCCTGTCAGGGCCCTTGAGGAGGTCACAAGGCCCAGGGACTTGGGCCATCATGGTCACCAAAACACACAGGGCTGACGCTGGGATAGCATCGTGTTTGAGACATTGACTGAGCAAGTGAGACTGGCCGATGTGCTCAGTCGTTCATTTATTCTTTCGCGAATTGAGAAATTAATCCCACAAATATTTACAGAGAGCTTTGCAGAATTCTTTGCAGGGGAGATGAAGCGGCGGGCAGAGCCTCCCCCACGCCCGCCTCCAGCCACACGCTGGCTGTGCGGGGGGTCTTAGGGCCACTTACTAAACCGGCCTCTTGCTCCTCCCGCTGGACACCAGCAGGCTGGACGCTGAGGCCAGGAGGTGGGGACCCACACCGCCGAGGTTGAACCTGGAGAAGTACCTTGATCAGCTCCTTGGGGCTGACAGAGCAGCCACCGACCGACCGGTGGCTTCCACAACAGAAGTGTGTTTCCTCACAGTGCCCAAGGCTGAGGTCCACCATCAGGCATCCCAGGTCAGCGCCCCCTGGGGCCCTCTGCTTGGCTGGCAGCTGCCTGCCGTCTTCTCCCTGGGACCTGGCATCGTCTGCCTAATCTGTGTGTCTGTGTCCAAATCTCCCCTCTTCATAAGGACACCAGTCAGATTGGATTAGGGCCACCGTAATGACCTCATTTTACTTTAACTACCTCTTCAAGATCCTGTCTCCAAAACGAGGTCACATGTAAGGTACCACGGGTGAGAACCTCAGCTGTGAGCTGGGGCTGAGACGCCGGGGATCACAATTCAGCCCAGACCGCTCCCTGCACCTCACCTAGAAAGTCAGTGTGACAGTGTCGGCACACTGTCCTCAGGCAGACCCCCTACATGGGGCCTGGTCAGCGCTGTGAGCCCTAAAGGGCTGTTCCTTACGGTCACCCTTTCCCCTCCAGGCACAGGAAACAAGAGACACAGGGCTCATATGTCCCCACCACCCTCTGAACACTAGGTTTCGGGGTGGGAGGGGACATGAACACGTCCATCAGCCGAGAAATCCCTGCAAGAAAAGCCAAGTTTCCTTGACAAGACGCGACCATAAGGTCAGCGCCGTCTCACCAGAGACCGCTTCCCCCGCTAACTACGCCGCCTGCCTGGCTGATGGCATTAGATGCTAACAAGACGAGCTCTTCAGAGGTAATAAAAAAAAACAGAAGTAGAAAAGGCAGTCCCTGGGTGGGAGGGCTTTGGCGTTTCGTCTGAATTCCATAATGAATAATTTATATAAAAGCTTTATCGGAGCCCAGCGCGCCACAGTAGATGTTCCACGAGAACACGCGCAAATATTTCAACATCAGTGTCTCTCTGGTGGCTTCCGCTGACGGCCCGAACCAGATTTGAGCTGCTGCATTGCTTATTTACGAAAAATATCATAATCTTGCTTTTATTTGCATTTTCCCGGCTTGCAAGGAAGGGGTGACGGATTCGCGAGGCATGGCGGCAGACGCAGCTGCTGCGCCAGCTCAGGAGGGAAGGTGGGTGGGGCGGGGGCAGGAGGTGAGGAGGGGGCCTGAGCACCCTTCACCCGCAGAGCAGCACTTAGGAGAGGGGCAGAGGGAAGGACCCCTGCTTTCCAGAAGATGGAAATGCTCGGCCACACATCCTGAGGGGTGGGACGGGGCGGGGACCCAGAGCACCAGGGATCTGAGGAGACCCAGTTACTCCGCTTTGGAAGAGGGGTCCAGAGAGGACTGGGAGCAGGAGGCCCCGGCCCAGACCCTTTCCCAGGTGGCGGAGTTTCCAGGTTCACACAGGGATGGGGAGCCAACAGAGACCAACAGACCCCAGAGTGGATGGGACAGAGCTGAGAGTCGGGGGGACAGATCAGGAAGGAGGCAACCGCACAGAGACTTCTGGAGGGGTGCTGAGGGTCCCCTTTAAGGGTCAAGCAAAGCAACAGTCAGTGTGTGAAGGTGAGGAAACCACCCAGGGCTGGGGAAGGAGCAGCCAAAGGATCAGAGGAAAGTGCACCCCTGGATCATAGGGGTGGGACTGTCGCTGTTCCCACCAGTCAGGCTGAAAAAGCTCAGCTCTAGGGTGGCTCTAGGTGGAGCTCAGGAGGAACTGCCTCAGCCACAGGAATAACTAACCCTGGACCAAACACCGACCCATTCCACCTGACAAGTCTTAAACATGAGACCTGAAGGTTCCACGTGTTTCCACACAAGTTAACTGCATCTCAGGTAAGCTCGAGACTAGTTTGGAAAGACAAAAACAAATTCAGCACCAAAAATGTAAAACTTCAATGTCTGACACCGAATCAAAAACTTCAGGCATGGCAAGAAGCATCACTATTATCATCATCATAACTCATAATGAATTCATAAATGGCATGAACATTAGAATCAGCAGACAAGAACATTCAAGAAATTATTATAACTATATTCCATATGCTCAGTTAGAAGCATGAAAAATATAAAAAAAAACAAAGCCCAAATCAAATTTCTAGACATGAAAAGTACACTGAATATAATTAATAGCAGATTAGACACTGGAGAAGGAAAAATGAACAGACTTAAAGACATAGCAATGAAAGAATCCAAAACAAAACTCAAAGAGAAAAATAATTTCACAAATTGATATAGCCAATGATGAATTGACTGAAAGAGAAATTAGGAAAACTATCCCATTCACAATAGCCTAAAAAAAATAAAATAAAATACTTGGAAATCGATCTAACAAAAGAGATTAAAGACGTCCACAAATGGACAAGGAAAATTGCAGAACACTAAGGAAAGAAATTGAAGAAAACCTTAGAAAATGAAAAGATCTCCCACGTTCTTGGATGGGCAGAAGTAATATTGACAAAGTGGCCACCTACCAAAGGCATTATACAGATTTAATGCAATTCCTGTTGAAATTCTAATGACATTCTTCAAAGAAATAGAAAAATCAGTGATGAAATTTATTTGGAAAAATAAGAGGTCCAGAATAGCCAAAGCAATCCTTAGCGAGAAAGGTGAAGCAGGAGGCATCACAATAGTAGATCTTAAATTTTTATGGTACAGCTACAGTATATCAGATCTTAAATTATACTGTACAGCTACAGTAACAAAAACAGAATGGTACTGGCACCAAAACAGACATGAAGATCAGTGGAATAGAAGACAGAGAGACAAACCCACATAAATCCAGACATCTTATACTAGTCAAAGGCACCGCAAACATACAATTGGAGAAAAGATAGCCTTTTCAATAAATGATGCGGAGAAAGCTGGAAATCCATTTGTAGCAAAATGAAATTAAACCCCTATCTCTCACCCTGCACAAAACTCAAAGTGGATCAAGGACTTAAGCATTAAACCACAGACCCTGCACCTACTAGAAGAAAAAGTAGGCCCAAATTTACATCATGTTGGCTTAGTAACCAAATTCCTCAACAAGACTCCTAAAGTGCAAGAAGTGAAATCAAACATCGATAAATGAGATAGTATCAAACTAAAAAGCTTCTTCAGAAAAGAAAACAATCAAGAATGTGAAGAGAGAGCCTACCGAATGGGAGAAAATCTTTGCCACCTTCACCTCAGATAGAGCATTGATTTCCAAGATATATAAAGACCTCAAAAAGCTTAACACCAAAAAAAAAAAAAAAAAAGTAACTCAATCAATAAATGGGCAAAGGAACTGAAACAGACCCTTCACAGAAGAAATACAATCAACCAACAAATATATGAAAAAAAGTTCAACATCTCTAGCAATTAGAGAAATGCAAATTAAAACTACAATGAGGGCTGTGGCTGTGTCTCAGTGGTAGCACGCTTACCTAGCATGTATGAGGCACTGGGTTTGATCCTCAGCACCACATAAAAATAAATAAATAAAATAAAGCTAAAAAAACCACTACATTGTGATTTCATCTCTCCAGTCAGAATGGCAATTATCAAGAATACAAGTAACAATAAATGTGGGCTAGGATGTAGGGGAAAAGGTACACTCATACATTGCTGATGATACTGCAAATTGGTGCAACCACTCTGGAAAGCAGCATGGAGATTTATCAGAAAACTTGGAATGGGACCACCACTTGACCCAGTTATCCCAGTCCTTAGTATACACTCAAAGAACTTAAAATCAGCATAGTACAGTGACGCAGCTACATCAATGCTTATAGCAGCTCAATTCATAATAGCTAAGCTATCGAACCAACCTAGGTGCCTTTCAACAAATGAATGGATAAAGAAAATATGGTACATATATACATAATGGAATATTACTCAGCCACAAAGAAAAATGAAATTATGGCACTTGCTGGTAAATGGATGGTCCTGAAGACAGTCATGCTAAGTGAAATAAGCCAATTCCTAAAAACCAAAGTCCGAATGTTCTCTCTGACATGTGGATGTTGACACACAATAAGAGTAGGAGGGGAGGATAGAAGTTCATTGGATTAGACAAAGGGAAATGAAGGGAAGAGAGGGAGAATGAGAACAGAAAAGACAGGAGAATGAACCAGACATAACTTTCCTGTGTTCATATATGAATACATGACCAGTGTAATTCCACACTATGTGCAACCACAAGAATGGGATTCTAATTAGAATAAGTTATACTCCATGGGTGTATAATGTGTCAAAATACACTCCACTGTCATATATTTCTAAAAAGAACAAATCCTAAAAGTGACTATAAAAATTGATGCAGGGTTAGTGAGCTTGGGAATAACTTCAAGCAGTCTGATATATGTGTAATCAGAATCTCAAAAAGAGAAAAAGGGAACAGAAGATCTATTTGAAGAAATAATGCCTAAAAACACCCCAGGCTTAATGAAAACCACAAATTCACCTATTCCAGAAGCTCCATGTACCTCAAGCACAAAAAAAAGAAAGGCACACCATAATCAAATTGCTTAGCTCCAGTGACAAAGAGAATACCTCCAAAGCAGCCAGAGGAAAACCCTATTACATACAGAGAAACAAAGGTTAAAATGACAGCAGATTTCTTATTGAAACAATGCAAGCAAGAAGACAGTGGGTCAACATCTTCACAGTACTGAAGTGAAAACTATCAACTAGAATTTCATGCAATGAAACTGGAGTTGTGGCTCCGTGGTAGAGCGCTTGCCTAGCAAGTGTGAGGCACTGGGTTTGATCCTCAGCACCACATAAAAAACAAATAAATAAAATAAAGATATTGTATCCATCTACAACTTAAAAAAAAATTTCAAAAAGTAAAATAAAGGCAATGATTCAATCTTCAGATAAGATGGTGTACTTAGGCTCCACCTGCCGCCCCCTCGGGATACAACTCTAAGACCTGGGTAGATGTGTGGACTGGGTACTGGGGGACTCTGGGAAATAAATTGCAGCAGACAGAATAGGAAGGAAAATCAGACTTCAGGGTCTCACCCATCAGCAGTGAGGGTGAAGTTCTTCTCCTGTCTCGCTTGACCTGAACCCAACAGTGGGCATTAGCGCACACAGAGCGTGCTCTAGGGAAGCCCCCTAATTCTAGCTCCAGGGGTGGGACGGTGTCTCCTGATGCTCAAGACACCCCACATCCCTGCTCTTCTCTGTCATCTCCCACCCCAGCCCCCAAGCAATACTGCGACATTTTTGGCAGAAACCACAACAGGAACCCACGAGAACTGAGACTCTGAGGAATGCAAACTTCCAGTTAGTGGATCTGTGACTCCAAGAGGCAGTGGTCGTCCACGGCACTCGATCCTCTTTCTGTTCCCTCCATTTGGCACCAGTTAAGGGCACGGTCACAGAAGTGCAGGCAGGGAAGAACAACGGAAAACCCCGGGTGTGGGGCCAAAGGGCCAAAATGGCTGAAAGGAAACCAAGAGGGTGGCAGAGGAAGGAAAGTTCTGGAAAGCAGTCCCATGAGTTGCTCATGAACTTCTGGTCCCACCTTTCCCCTTAGCAGCTCTGAACTGAGCCACTTGCTGGTTCAAAGGCTACGGCTCGACGGTGCACATAGGACAGCTCTGGATGGCATTCCAGAGGCTTTGAAGACCCAACTGACACTGGGACCACCCACAGGAGGTGGGTTGGAACAGGAGGCTTGAAATCAACCAGATTTGTGGCTTCCTAAAACAGAAATATCAACTTTTTTTTTCAGGTTTAAATAAAGAACCATCTCAGAATAGTCATAATATTCAGGATTCCATCAAAAAGTATATGGCATACAAAGAACCAGAAAATACCAACTTACATGGAAAAAGACAGATATTGCCAATAAAAGATGACAAAGGCATTAGAATCATCTGATAAATAATTTAAAGCATTGGTATTAGTCTGTTTTCATTACTATAATGAAATACCTGAGGCAGGTTATTTTATAATAAAGAAAAGGTGTTTATTTAGCTCATAGTTCTAGAGGCTCAAGGGTCCGTTTCTGATGATGCCCTGCTTGCTGACAAAGTCCTAAGGAGGCACAGGCATCAGGTGGCAGGAGACAGGGAGCATGTGTATATGTGTCCATTCTGGTCTCTCTTCTTATAAAGCTACCAGTAATCAATCATGGGCCTCTGCCTCAAAGACCTTATGTCATCCTAACCACCTCCTGCAGGCCCCACCTCTGAACCCATTAGGTTTCCACTCTGATACCTCATGACAGGAATAAAACACAACACACGAAGCCGGGGCGGGGGTGGGGGAGCAGAGGGGACACATTCTAACCAAATCCTAAACAGGGCAGGCAGCTCTTACAAAAATGCTTCAGCAAGTAACCATGAACACTCTCGAAACAAAAGGGAAAACAGGACCTTGCCAAAGTTCAATACATAAAGAAAAACTAAATGGAAATCATAGAATGAAAAATAAAATAACCAAAAAACATTCAAAGACTCATTCGATGGGCCCAAAGTAAAACAGAAATGACAGATGATTGTCAGAAACTTGAAGCCAGATCCATAAAAATTATTAATTTTTTTTAGTTGTAGTTGGACACAATACCTTTATTTTACTTATTTTTTTATGTGGTGCTGAGGATCGAACCCAGCTCCTCGCACGTGCTAGGTGAGTGCTCTACCGCTAAGCCACCACCCCAGCTGATAGACAGGCTTGGGCAGATGGGCCACCTCCCCCATGGAAATTTCCATGAGGAGCAACCTGGTTTCATTTTCCTCAGGCAGGAGCCAATCAACTTAAAGGTTGCTCTGTTCCCCAGGCAGGAGCCAATCAGCTTAAAGGTCACCCTGTTCCCTGGGCAAAGAGCCAATAGCGTTAAAGGTCACTCTGGTACACCCCCCACCAGAAATCCCTATTTAAGTCCCTGCCTGCCCAGAGCTCAGACACAACAGCTCGTCCCTGCTGAGAGGAAGCAGCCACTGCAACAGCTCCAGACCCACTTGTTGCCGCCTGAAGCAATGGCCGCTTGGAGCAACGAAGCCGCGGGAAGAAGTTCAGAGGCAAACTGGAGACAAACAGCTTTTTATTCTGATAACTTTTCTTTCTGGCTCTAACAACGACTAACACGTGCCACACACACCACCAAAATGGCGCTGACCCGATCAGCAATCTCGGCCAAGTCCCGCGAGATCCCGGGCCAAGTCCCGTGAGACTACGGAAGACGACAATGCCCAAATCTCCATGGCCCATAGTCAACCGCAATTTAAGCCATCTCCCCAAACAGGGCTCCTGCACCCACTGTCTCCAGCCCAATGGCAGCTGCCCCAGCCGACAGCTCCAGAGACCACAGCTGGCATGACCAGGCACCCACCCTCCGTCCAGAGCTCACACACTCCCCTCTCCCTGACTCCTCTCTCCCACCAGAGCTCGCACACTCCCCTCTCCCTGCCTCCTCTCTCCCCGTACTTCTTGACCTCCGACCAGCCATAAAGGCTGCTGAATAAATCTCTTGGCTGCACGGTGGTCTCTGGTGTGATTTTTGCCCTTCACCAGCCCCCAAATGATTAAATCTTAACAGAATAATTATTGATAAATGGATTCAGGAACCTCTGGGATGATAAAGAATAGGAAAGGCTGACATTTTTTGCCACTGGAGCTCCCGAAGAAGAGGCGCAGGCGCGTTGCTGAGGCGGAGCCTGAGGAGCTTCCCGAGCTTGGTGGGAGACGTGAGCCTGCAGACTGGAGAGCCCGAGGGACGCAAGCAGGACGAGCCCAGAGAAACGCAGCTCGCAGGGCTGGCGGTGTGGCGCGTGGTGCAGTGCTGGCCCAGCAAGTGCAGGGCCCTGGGCTCAATCCCCAGTACGGAGCCAGAGAGAGGAAGAGAGAGAGGGGGCGGGGGCACATTCTCCTTAAAACAGGCAGTAGGATGGAATTCAAAAGGGAGTGAGAGAGTCTTTGATCCAAAGACATGCGTCCTCCCCTTCTGCAGCCGTCCCCGTCACTTCAGAGGTGGGAGGCGTGTCCTGGACCTAGATTCCTACACTGCTTTCAGACACAGAAGCGGCAGAAACCGCACATGCAGGTGAACCCCAAAGGTCCTACCTACCCAGTCACTTGGATTCTCTCCTTTATTGCGATTCTCTCTCAAGCTCTATCAGTTAAATTCAGCATTCTGAAAGTTAAGTGGTAACTCCCAGGAGGCCAGGTTACTCCCAGCCGGGATGGAGAGAGGAGGCAGAGGCTGGACAGGGAGGTGGGGAGGAGGACGCAGTGACCTGGCTCAGGGGTCCTTGCCACCCAGGGACGTCCAGGCTCAGGTGAGGCACCACAGTTCCACCTCCTCTTGGCGCCATCACCCACCCCTGCCTCCGTGGGACCACGCAGGATGGCAGCTCAAGTGCAGATGCGGAGGAGTGCTGATGCCTCTGGTTTCTCTTTGGTGACAGAGCCACCCCGACCCCACCTCTAACCTTCGGAGCAGCTGTGGCCAGGGCACAGAGGAGGCACCTGCCCCAGGAGCGAGGCACGTGGACTCTGGGTCCCGCCGCATGGAGCTGCCTGTGGCTTGGCCACGGGTGTCTTTGGTTCCCTGGACACTCCCCCAGCTGTGGAAACTGCTGGCCTGGTCCCCTCATCATGAAGGGGACAGCAACGTACGAACTTCTAGTGCTTTAAGACCCCCCGCCGCCAGGTCCTTGGTCAGCCATAGGTATGATGGTATCACAGAAGTCGCGCTGGCCAAGAGCAGTGACCCCACTCGGCTGCTGCGCCCAGTGGGGAGCCACAAGCAGGATAAGGCCGGCCTCTGCGCGCCTTCCCTGAGTCTGCCCCCTTTCTGACCTTGACCTTGCCTGAGTCCCTGCCCTGCCCTGCAGGTAGGCGCGTTGGTCCCTTGGAGAGGGCTTCCAACTCAGCAGCACAGGGTTCACGAGCCCTGATCAGACGTGACCCACCTCACGCTCCTGCAAGACTGAGGCAGGAGTTGCAGCCCCCCTGGTTCCGACCCCTGGACGGCACATAAGAGCCTTGTCCTGCACCTTCCAGGAACGGGGGTGCAGGAACGTCACCCCACATGACACCCTCCAGCAGGAGTGGTCGTCTCATGGGAACTGAGACGCCCTCTTCCGGGACCACAGGTCTGACAACAGGTGACACCCACCCTCGAGTGACAAAGCCTTCTCTGGGGGAGACCCTCGCTGCACCAGAGCTGAAATCCTCAGTGTGACCAAGGCCTCCTAGTCACAAAGACCTCCGGCCCCACCCCTTCCTCTACTTAAACCTGCAGCTCCCGGCAGCCCCTGAAGACAGGGCTGGGGTGTGGACTGCCCTGGGCCTTCCCCACACGGACATGTTGACAAAGCCCCCTTCCCGCCTCTCACCATGACCTCTGTGTGGTCAGACCTGGTTTTGTTGGGGCCCCTGGAGTCAGGCCTCCAGCCTAGGACCCCGGAGACACGGAGACTCGGGGCCTTTCCTCCTCCCTCTTGAAGACAGTGAAACCACGTGCATCCTCCAGCCTCGTGGTCCAACCCATTTGCCAGGACCCAGCCTGCACCCACCTCCCCGGCCCCCCACCAGTGGTCAACAGGGTGGAGGACACACGGTACCCAGCTGGCACAGCGTGCCGAGGCGCCTGCTAAGATTCCCTGGAATTCCCTCACATGCATCAACCAGCCCCGGGACCCCCGTTCTCTTCCTCTGAGCTGCCAGCCTCGTCGAAAACACAAATGTCCCTGCCGCTGTTTTCCCGTGCGTCTCACACACACAAACACAGGGTCCCCGGAGGGAGAAACAGGACACTCAACACTCATGCAGAAAGAGCCGTAGCCCGTCTCTTGCCACCAATTCCCCAGCACCAGTCATACCTGCGTGCGGCACAGAGGGCTGCACCGCACAGGAGGACCCCAATTTAGGAAACCTGGCGCGTCCGCGGGCTGGCTGGTGCGTATTGTCACTGTCCCTTCCTTGTTGTCACTGTCCCTTCCTGCTACAGCTTCTGACTCCCGAATGCCAACAAGCCCTCCCCAGGCTGCTTGACTGTCCCGGCACGCACACGGGCGCTGGAGGACGGGCAGCTTGCTCCGTCAGCTCCCGGCCCCTGCTCAGGAGGCCCAGACTGGCCTGCATACCAAAATGTCCTGGGCCATTGCCATCGGCTGGCTGGAGAGCCTCCTCACATGAGGTGTTTGTCTCTCCCCATCAGAAGCGACAGGAGCACAGGCAGGAGCCTCATCCCTGTGGAAGCCGAGGACCTGGCACCACCCCCGTGACAACACTGCGGATGGCGGAGACCACTGCGGGCACCTTGGACAGGGGGGGATGGCCACCGGGAATGGACAGGACTCTCAGACCACAGCAGCCACTTTCTTGCAGGGCAGAACTGGAGCCTGCATGACGCCCAGTGCAGCCCCCTCCTGGTCACGAGTGAGCAGCTCCTGTCCCCAGTGTGGCCCAGGGAGTCACGTATCCTGGACCTCTCTCCAGGGGAGCTGGCCAGGGAGCCTGGGGGGCCACGGAGATCGCCTGCGCAATAAGTCACCTCAGTTCCCGGAGCCACTGTGCACCCTTCCCTACAAGAGCACGGCCCCGGGGTGGGACAGTGGGTGCAGGTCCCAGCTGCGCCACCCCAGCTGCGGGCAATGGCAGCGCCTCCACCAGCGGCTGTGTGAGCCGGCACTCCAACAGCGCTGGCTGAGAATGCTCGGCGCTGCTGCAACGGCTGGCCTGGCCTCAGCTTCTGGCCCCCAAAGGTGCCGCTTAGATACATGTTGCCCTCCACCCCCAGACCCACCACCCACAAGAGTCCCCCACACCCAAAAGGAGCAGTTAGCTGTGTGGCTTGCTCAGCTGTCACAACAAGCAAGCAGACGGGGTGGCTTCACCAGCAGAGGCCTCCTCTCCAGCAGTCCTGGCAGCCGGAAGCCCAGAGGCCGCGAGGGAGACTCTGCCCCGTCTGCCCAGCTCCTCCTGGTTTGCCGCCATCTTTGCTGACCCTTGGCTACAGAGGCATCGCCCCTCAGCCTCTCCTCACAAGGTGCTCTCTGCGCGTGTGGACAGGGGGCGGGGGTGTCCGTCTCCAAATTTCTCTTTTTCTAAGGACCCATCATTCTAGATTACGGCTCACCCTAAGGACCTCAGCCTCACTAATCGCAGCCGCAAGGTCCCCGTTGCCCAGTAAGGTCACATGCTGCAGTACTGGGCAATGGGGCTCCACCCTGTGGCTTAGGGGAGACACAATGCACCTAAGGCCACCCCCTCAGGTTACCAGGTGCAAATGCCTTTTCCCACTCGTGGGCCTGTGCGGGACCCTTGTGTCACCATGCAGCACAAATACTGGGCCTCAGGTGCAAGGCACCCTTGAGGGGCCGTAAGAGCTTCCGGGCCCCACGCCGAGGCACAAGTCCCTGTGTGTGTCCACCTTTTGCTCCCCGTGAGGGCCAGTCCTTCACACAGTGTTAGGACAGATGGCTCTTCCTGGCTTCAACATTGGGGGAGAAAGTGAGGCAGAGGAGCGAGCGGGGAGAGCCAGCCGTGGGCGTCCTGTGTCTGGGTGCTGCCCCCCCCCCTCGTAGATCCAGACTCATCAGGCTCAGGTGGCTTCCCCGCTGCCACCTGGGGGCCGGAGCATCACCCGCCTTGGCAGCCCTGCCTGAAGAGCATTCCCAGGCTGTCATTCTGATTTTCCCTGCCAAGCAGAACAACCCATCCGATGATGCCTCCCTCGACGCTGTCTCTGCGGGCTGCATTTTCTCTGGTCTCTTGTAGTCACCCACTGAACTGGACTTTGCTGGAGGTCACCAGGCTGGGCCCAAGCATGGTGCTGAGAACCCAGCAGGTCCGTCGGTGGGTGGTCCCAGCTCAGACCACACGGAGGCGTTCCGAGAGGTCCGTGTCCCCAGATGTACTGTTGGTGGAACTTCAAAACGGCAGCATGAAATATTTATCCACTTACACTAGCTTAAGTAATTTAAGTTTGCTGGAAATCAACATCGTGTTTTCATCTTTAATGAGCCTCTGTAAGGCAGCGGCTTCTGTCGCTGGCAGGTGTCGGGGGCAGGAGCGTCCACAGCCAGATGTGGCTCCGTCTCCCCCCCAAGCAGCGCTGAATAATGCAGGGCCCCATGACAGGGCAGGCAGGCTCTCAGCCAGGCCCGACCCGGGCTGCTGCGGGGGTGCAGAGCCTCACGTCCCCTCCCTGCTTCCCTGTTCTCTCCGAATGCTGAAGGACACTGGACACTCCTTAGGCAGAGCTCCCAGGGCCCTGGTCAGCTGAACGATGGTCTCCAAAGATGTGCAAGTCTTAGTCACCAGTGAAGGGCAAAACATCACACCGGGGACAGCCGTGCAGCCAAGAGATTTATTCAACAGCCTTCGTGGCTGGTAGCAAAACCGGAGAAGAGGTGCTCTGGTCGAAGGTCGAAGAGGCGCTGGGAGAGGGGAGTCAGGGAGAAGGGAGTGTGCAAGCTCTGGTGGGAGAGGGGAGTCAGGGAGAAGGGAGTGTGCAAGCTCTGGTGGGAGAGGGGAGTCAGGGAGAGGGGAGTGTGCAAGCTCTGAACAGAAGGTGGGTGCTTGGTCGCACCGGCTAGGATCTCTGGAGCTACCAGCTAAAGCAGCTGCTGTCTGGCTGGAGGCTGGAGCTGTCAGCTGGGAGCGGCCGTCGGGCTGAAGGTGATGGGTCTGGAGCTGTTGCAGTGGCTTCCTCCTCTCAGCAGCAACGAACTGATGTGTGTGTCTGTGTGTCTGTGTCTGTGTTTCGAACAGGGCCCTATATAGGGATTTCTGGCGGGAGGTGCACCAGAGCAACCCCAACGCCATTGGCTCTTTGCCCATAGAACAGGGCGACCTTTAAGCCTATTGGCTCTTGCCCGGGGAAGAAACATCCTGCCGAGAATGAAACAAGGTTGCTTCTCTCGGGATGTGGAAAACTCGGGGGGGGGGGGGGGGGTAGCCCATCTATCAACCAGAACCTGTGAATCCGTCACGTGATGGGGACCTTGAGGTGGACGGTGGAGGGCTTATTTTATGTGTCAGCTCGACTGGCCAAGGAGGGTCCAGACAGCTGAGGCTCTCATAACCCGATCATTTCCCCTCTAATCCTTTTTTGCATTGTCTCACATGTGGGCTTCTGGGGACACCTCGTATCTGAGCCATAACCCACACAAACATGGCGAATTCTCTCTGTAGCCACTCAGCCAACCCTCCGAATCCATGGATTCTGCATCCAGGGGTTCAACCAACCTCAGGTCAAAAATATTCAGAAAACTGCACCTGCCCATCAGCGGGATATTAAAAAGTTGATCTTGGGGAAAACGAGAGAAGGATGGAGGTTACAGAGTAGGGAGGAGAGGGAGGCTGAGGGCCAGGCAGGTCAGCAGGTACAATGTCACTGAGCGAGTTACCGTCTAGGGGAGCTGCGTCACTGTCTCTGCTCAGCAGAGAATCGAAGAACAGGACAGAGAGAGCAGGCTGGTTGCAAAAGCCGTGGTAACAGACTTCTCCAACAGAAGGGCCCTGCAGCCAGGGGTCTGGTGGGGGAGTTTGGGCCTGTTCTTTTTATGATCTCTGGAATTTCCTCCTTTCCTGATCTCCTCCCTGTCCACGCACTCCTCGCTATAATGGATGGGTGCCCCCTGTGTCCATGCCTCTGCTTTAGTTTTTCCGTTGGATCCCCCACTTAGGAGCCAGAATACAGAAGCTTCCAACTGATTGGGTCCCCGCCTGTGTCCATGAGCACTTCCACCACCCTCATCAGGAGACCCTCTCCACGTTCCTTTGTTCTGGCCCTGCCCCGACCTCCTCCCTGGCCGTCTTGCCCGGCTGCCGAGGCCCTTCCACGTCTCCCTCAAGGGATGAGAAGACAAGTCCTGTTCGCAGCACAGCAGTGTGGCTGTGATCCGCACAAGGCAGCGACATCTAAGCCAGCTCGAGGGACGAGCGTGAACACACTCACCACCCAGAAAGGCCCCATGTTGGTGAAGGGTGTGCTGATTACCCTGTGTCGATCGCTACCCGATGTAGACATGAATCAAAACACCACATCCTGCTCCATAAGTATGTACAAATATTATGTGTCAATCAAAAAATACAAAGAAGGAAATTGCATCTGTGATGATGATATGCGGACTGTGCCTCCTGTCATTGTTCCTAAACAATATGGTGTAACAACTATTTACATAGCATTTACAGTAGATTGCATATTCCAGCTAACCTAGAGATGATTTCCGGTCTGGAGGGAGGGCTAGGGATGGAGCCCAGTGGTAGAGCACTTGCCTAACATGTGTGAGGCCCTGGGCCCCTGCCCAGCGCTGCAAAACAAAATTAAACAACGTCTATGGGAGGATGTCCAGGGCACACAGAAACGACAGAATTTTACATAAGGGACTTGAGCGTGCAGGGAGCTTGGTGCCCACAGGGGGTCCTGCAGCCCATGCCCGTGGATCCCAAGGGACCACAGTGGGGGGGGGGGATGATTGACACATACACACACAGCCTACTGCTTACACTTCCTCTGGAAAACCCTAGCGCAGGAAGGGTATTCTGAATTATCCGGGACGGGGTGGCGGGGGGTGGCAGGACCCACTGTGGTCACAAAGCGTCCTCACAGGGACAGAATCTGAGCCCAGATGCTACGTGGCTGGCTGCCTTTGAAAATAGAGAGCGGCCCCCAGGGCTGCGGCAGCCTCTAGAATCTGGGAAAGGGAGGAGGAAATGGGTTCTCCCCGGGACCCCCAGAGAAGCCCACCCTGCACACCCTCACAGACTCCGGCTCTGCAGCTGTAAGACAACCAGCCTGGGGCTGAGGCTGTGGCTCAGTGGTAGAGCACCTGCCTTGCACGTGTGAGGCACTGGGTTCAATCCTCAGCACCACATAAAAAGAAACAAATAAATATATTAAAAAAAAAAAAAAAAAGACAACAAGCTTGTGTCGGTTTGAGCCTCTAAGTTGGTGGCCCCAGGACCCTGACCTCCTTTCAGCTTCTGCCAACCAGCTGGTCAACCTGGCTGCACAGGCTCCTGCAAGGCCTGGCTTCAAACCTCCGCCCACCACATCCTGGCTCTGTGACCTTGGGCAGGAGGCTTGACCCCTCTGGGCCTGAGTCTCCTCTCTAAAGCAACAGTGGACCCTGGGGCTACTTGGCACTGTCAGCACAGTGCCCTGGAGCTGCCACTGCCCGCCTCCCAGGGCTGCCTGCGAAGGGGGAGTTACATGCACCGTGCACGGAAGGCACTGGCCCTGCGCCTGCCCGGCGGGAGTCCTGGTGAGAGGAAACGTCCTCCCATGAGTGCTACCCCATGTCTGAGGAAAGACGAAAGAGAGACCAAAGCGGGCCCGTGGCCCAGAGAGGAAAATTAATGCTGGGATGACGGATGTGGCACCGAGCAATGGCAGGTTTGGGCTACAAAGTCACATTGGGTGCATGTGGCTTGACGGCCTTGGAGGGGCAGAGGCAGGTGGTGACGCCTCCCGCCCCCAACCCAGCTCCCTGGCAGCCCAGTTCCTGCGCAGCACGCTGGACACTGGCAGAGGCCTGGCCCTGGCGGGGACTGAGCCTGCTGGACCTTCTCCTCCACCCAGAGCAGGGCCGAGGACACCAAGCTCACCAGTGGGGCCAGCCTCCTGGAGCAGGCCCAGGCGGGAGGGAGGGCGCCGGCAGCCATTAGGCTCCTCGAGGTCCGCAGCTCCTGGTCACAACGGCTGGGCCCTAGAAGAGGACTCCAGACGGCCCCAGCTGAGAGAGGCACCTGTCGCCTGGTTGCAGAGAGGTGCACGTGAGTCGCTGTGACTCCAGACTCGGAGGCCCACCAGGGCAGGAGGCCAGAGAGGCAGGCTCAGGCCTTGACTCCCTCAGGGGCCAGTTGCCACAGGGAGATGCTGGTGGCCCCACTGGCTCTGGCCTGGGTGGCTGGGGGGACAGAGCACCGGAGCCTGAGGAGGGACAGGGTTAGGGTGAAGCCTAGAGAAGCCTTGGACTTGGTTGGGGGCTGCGAAGGTGGGGTCCAGGCAGAACCTCTGCAGGGAGGCTCGCGCAGGTGCAGCGTGGCGCTCACTGGGAAGAGACAGGCCGCGACAGGCTCAGACCCAGCCCTGCTCTGGACAAGGGACCACAGGCCTCCTGCCAGCTGGGAGCTGCATCCTCCCCCCACGGGAGCCTTGTCCTCCCCCAGGAGCTGGCAGCTGGGGAGTTACCTGTCGTCCTCTTGCCCACGCGGGCAGCGCCACGCCAGACAGAGTCGCTGCTGAAGAGAACTCGGAGAATCTGTGGGTGCCCCCAGCAGGAGGGAGGGGGCGAGGGAGGGAAGGCCGCCACGGGTGAGGAGGGCAGACCCCAGGGAAGGAGGTGGGGGGTGCAGCCGGGGGCACAGGACACTCCTCCCGGCTGCCCCTCACAGCCGCCCGGGGTCGGGCCCCCGCAGAGCCCTCAGGAGGGCCGACTTCAAAGGGCCTCGTTGAAAGCCCTTCCCTGGCTCAGCCAGCAGCTGTCAGAGTGTCTGTAATGACTTCGAACTTTCCCTTAATCCTTCCAACTCTGCAAGTATCTTACATAATCCATCCATCCATCACCAGGGAAGTGTGGCACACGATGAGCAGGACTGTCCCCAAATGACCCCGGGCCACGTGCCTGCTGGGACAGGGTCTCTCCTTTCCCCTAGCGAACAGGCCCCAAGACTCCACCCAGGCAGGAGGCCGAGACCGTGACCCTGGGCAACTAACAGTCATTTCTAGACATTGCCTGGTGCCAAAAACAAATGCCAAATCTCTTTTCTCCCAAGTGCCCAATACAAAGCTGGATGGGAGGAGGTGGCTCCCTCCCTGGGTCAGGACAAGCCTGGCACACCCCTCTCTCGGTGCCCAGCCCCAGGCCTGGTGTGCCTCTTGATCTTCCCATTAGTCTACCAGCTGACCCACATGTCTCTGAGTCCAGGAATGTGGCCCAGACCGTGGCGCGTCACTGCGCCCCCAGATAGAGCCATCTGGTATGACACCAAGGTACTGGCCCATCCATCCCCAGGAGCATGGTCCTGAGAATGTGCAGGACAGGGGTGTCATTGAGGGGGGTGGGTGCTGGAGCCTACAAACGTGGCCTTGAACCCACTGCGGAGCCCTTCAGGACCTCATTCCCTTATCTACCACCGGGGACCAGCAGGAGCTGACCCTTGGTGAAGAGCCACCAGGGGCCAGACACCACTCTAGACTCCTGGGCGTTTCCTCATTTCTCCTTGCAAGACCTGAGGACGTGGGCATTAATGTCACCCTGGTCTTACTGACGAGGAAACGAAGCCATGCTCGTTCCAGGCTCCCAGCGAAGCAGTGGCAGCAATGGGACATGGGGACATCGGGATGGCTGCAGCTGCTCTTCTGCACGGCCTCTCAGAACAGCAGTGGCTGCTCCCAGGGCTCCTGAAACACTCAAGGAAATGAGATGGGGTGCAGGGCTTAGCCTGGGGCTGCACAGAGCAAGTTCTTATTAAAACTTAGCTACTAAGCCGGGCGCGGTGGCGCACGCCTGTAATCCCAGTACTTGGGAGGCTGAGGCAGGAGGATCGTGAGTTCAAATCCAGCCTCAGCAATGGTGAGGCACTTAGCAACTCAGTGAGACCCTGTCTCTAATAAAATACAAAAAAGGGCTGGGGATGTGGCCCAGTGGTCGAGTGCCCCTGAGTTCAATCCCTGGTACCAAAAAAAAAAAAAAACCTTAACTACTGCTGTGGGCAGGACACAGGAAGAGGGGTAGTGTCTCCAGGTTATGATCCTTCCATCCAGAGGGCAGGTGGGACTCCCAGGTAAGGAAAGCAGATGGCCACACTGGGTGTCACCATTCGCAGTGCTGGATGAAGGGACGGGTCTGGGCTGCCATATTGGTTTCCTGGGGCTGTTGCAATGAACTGGGTGTCTCAGTGAGGACCAGAAATTTCTTCTCTCACCGTTTTGGGGGGCCTAAGGTGAAAATGCAGGTGTTGGCAGGGTCCGTCCCCTGGAGGCCCGAGGGAGACCCTGCTCCACACACCTCTCCAGCTCCTGTGTTTGGCAGCCACCCTCGGCCGCCCCCGGCTTGGAGATGTGTCGTAGCACCTTGGCCTCATCTGCAGGCCGCGTTCCTCCTGGCTGCGCATGTCTCGGACTCCACAGGGAGTTCTCCTTTCTCTGTGTCTGCATCCAAAGTCTCCTCGTACATGACACTGGTCACTGGGTCAGGGACACCTAAGCACCATCCCCACTTAACCCACAAAGTCCCTATCTTCAAACGAGATCATAGACACGGGTGCTGGGGGTTTGGATTTGCACCTACCTTTTTAGGGGACCCAATTACACCCACTAGAGCTGCTCACATCAGCAAAGAGTGGGACCAGATGTCACCTGCCTCCAGATGTCACCAGCGCCACCTGCAGGCGTATCAAGAGAACCAAACCATCTGATTGGATCTCCCAGTTCAGCTGCCCCCTGCCAGGAAGCGCCAAGGACAGAGGAACACAGCAAATGGCACCGTGAGGACGCACTCCGCAAAATCCAGAGCAGGGCCCCTCTAGAGTCCCCCGTCAGGCCACACGTAGGAAGTGAAAGGGCAGGACAGGCAGCCCCTCCATGAAGGGAGACCTCAAAGATACATAAGGTTCAAAATAACGGGCAGCACTGCACCAAGTCCCACTCGTTGATGTGGGTGGGAGCTTTGGGGGTGTTTGCCTTATAACAGCCCATTAAGCCAAACGGGCATTGGGTACGATTTTCTGTTATGTGTGGGTTTTGTTATCATACAAAGGTTTCAAAAGTTAACTACTCTAATTACTATTAAAATCACCATCATTGCTGTGAGCTGAATATGTCCCAAAAATGCATGTGTTGGGAATTTAGTCTGAAAATTCAAGTGTTGATCTTATTTGGAGGCAGGGCCTTCAGGAGGGGTCAGGGCTAAATGGGGTCATGCGGGAGGGCCCTGTGACAGCATCAGCAGCCGTATAAGAGGAGCAGAGACTGAGCCAGTACATACGCCTCCTCCCTCTAGCCACCTGATGCTCCCGTGCAGATAAGGCTCTCACCAGATAAGGCCCCTCCACCTCGGACTTCCCAGCCTTCACACTGTGAAACACGAATGTCTTTTCCTTATAAATTACCAGTTCATGGAATTGTGTTATAGCAACACAAAAAGAACTAAGACAATCATCTTAACCATCATTCTGATATCACTGCACAAATATTTATGAAGAATTCCATGAGCCAGACACGGTGGCACATGATTGTAATCCCAGTGACTCAGGAGGCTGAGGCAGGAGGATCACAAGTTTGAGGTCAGCCTCAGCAACTGAGGCTCTAAGCAACTTAGCAAGACCCTGTCTCAAAATAAAAAATAAAAAGGGCTGGGGATGTGGCTCAGTGGCAAAGAATCCCTGGGTTCAATCCCCAGTACAAAAAAAGTAAAAAAGTTCCATGGATCTAGCGTTGTGCTATACGCTGACACTTCAGTGATAAGACCAGACAGAATCCCCGTCCCGTGGAACGCACTACCTGGGGCAGGTGCGTGGTGAACAGGTAATGACCACACACAAATGACCCCATCATTCCAGCATGAGCAATGCGAGGACAGAAGGAGGACTTGGAGGTTGAGGGAGGCACCAGAGCCTGGTGTGGCCTGGATGTGAGGTGTCCCCAAAGCTCCCGCGCTTGCCGCAGGGTGTTTAGAAGTGGAATAACTGGGGAGAGCTGGGACCTGGTCAGGGGTGAGTTCATCTGATGGGTTCACATTGGGACGGACCTCTGGGTGGAACCTGCAGGCAGGTGGGGGTGGCTCCGGAGGCGAGTCCCTAAGGGCATGCCCTTGAGGGTCCTGTCTTGTCCCCCTGGCTCCTCCTCTCTCCCTCAGCTTCCTGGCTCTCATGGGCTGAGCAGCTCTCCTCCTCCGTGCCCTTCTCCATGATACGCCCGACTTACTCAGACCCAGAGCAACGGAGCCCGCTGACCATGGACTCGACCTCCGACACTGTGAGCTCACAGTGCGCTTTCCTCCTCTGAGTTGTTCTCTCTGGGTGTTGTGGTCACAGCGATGAGAAGCTGGGTCCTGAGCCCACAGGCGGTCTCCATTTCCACTGAGAGAGGGAATGGGGCTGCACAGCAGGAATACGAACATGTAGTGAACACACGGGTTGTGAGCATCTCCTGGTCAGCAGTGTGCCCAGCCCCTCTCCTAAAGCTGGTAGGACGTTCTCATTTAAATCCCACAGCAATCCCCACTTTAAACATGAAAAAAAAAAAAATCTACTAGCTGGTGTAGAGCTTTTTAAATTGACGCCTGATCTACATACCAAAAATGCACAGTTCTGAAGAGCTCCTGGAAATGAGTCTTGGCAGCTGCGTGCACCCATGTTCAAAAACACCCAGCAGAAGAAGTGCACAGGCCTTTCCCGTCCCTAGGAAGTTCCCGCTCCAGCTCACCACTGCTCAGAGGCAGCGGCTTAGATGTTGAGAAACTCGATCAGGGCAGTTTTAAGAGAACTCTCTGCCACAACTGGCTGCAGCTTCCCCTAAAGAGGAGCCAGGGGTGGCTGCCATCTCCAAGGCCCTCGGACCCCTGCGCAGCATCACCCCAAACCTGCATAATTGGGCAGGGGAAAGTGCCAGCCAGCTGTCACCTGGAGGTGGGGCTCAGGAGGCGTGCTGCCCAGGGGTCTCCTGCCCGAGAGACCTGCAATCCGCCCAGCCCAGCTGCACTCGGGGTGAGGACCCAGAAACCAAGCAGTAGGCTGGGAAGAAACCTCGAGCGATTCTGGAAAGGGAGGGGACAAGGGAGCCATTTCCAAATGGCTGAAAGTGCCCCTGAGCTGGACAGTCAGAGTCGTCGCCGCCGCTCTCTCCTCCTGGGCTGATGGCAGCCCTTTCCAGGGCGTGGGAGGGGCTCTGTCGGGACCTTCTCCCACGAGTCCCCTCTGTTGGGGAAACCATCCCTGGAAAGTGAGCAGACACGCAGTCCTCGACAGCCACTGCTCCTTGCTCCCGGGGTCCCAGCTGGCCTTGCCCACATTCGTCTTGTGCAACACGTGAAGAGGTCAAAGAGAGTGGGGGTCTCTGTGTAAGCCCCGCTCCCCCACCCACTACCTGTCCACGCCCCTTCACGAGCAAGGAAGAGCGTCACCCTCCACCGCCACAGCTCCTGGGAAGGGCGGGTGGAGACGCAGATGACTTTCATTCCCTATTTGGGAAAGGAAAAGAGCGTCCCTGCAAGGGCAGCTGGTGCCGTGGGCCGAGATCAAATGGCAGGAGGAGCTGGCCTCTGCGGCTGGCCTTCCTGGCTCACAAAGGCTTCCTCTGAACCGAGGAGGAGACCCACGTGAGCCACGAAGCCACAAATAGCACCAGGGAGGGCAAGCCCTTTGTGGCGGGTGGATTGCTGGATGGGGTGCAGAGCGGGAGGGGGACGATCACCTGGGAGGACAAGTGGCCCTCGGGCGCCCTGACCTGCAAGCGCACTGCTCCGAGCAGCCCTCTGCCTCCCCTCTGGCAAGCCCAGGGGTGAAGACCCTGGGAATACATCCCCACGCCTATTAACTGCCCTTGGCAGGGCTCTTCATCGCTTCTGTGTGGCCACGGCTGCGCTGCCCCACATCCTGGGCTCTCTGCAGCAGGTGTTTTGGAGCAACAATTCAGCCTCGAATTAGCTCAGGGGTTTCCTAGGAAATCTGCCCACAAACGTCAGCAACTGTCTCCGAAGCTGTTCTTCACCCACCACGAGAGATGCATGGGCTTATCCCCAAAGAGGAGGTTCAGTGCCCACCCCCCACCCGGACAGAGGCGGGAAGCGGTGGCAGTTCTGTTAAAGAAAGGCTGCCTGCCAGCGAGACCACCGGAGCCCCTCTCTGCGGCGGGAGAGGCTCCCTTCCACTGCCTACCTGGGAACACCAGCACCCGGCTCCACCCTGGCACCACTGGCCTGTCCTGGTTCACCCCCCAATGGGAAGAAAGGAGGATTCGGTCCACTGAGACCCTACTACAGGCCAGTCCCCATGCCAAGGCGGCACATGCCCCGCCTGCCAGGAAGCCTGCACCTGGGCCCTGGGTCCACCCACCTTCCAGCATCAGTGGGCAGACTCCACCTGCTTCCTGTCAGACCTGACCAATCAGCTCCTGTGGTGCTGGTGATGGGCTCACGGCGGGGGTCCAGGACCCAATCGGAGCGTGCAGATCACAGAGGCACTCCTAGGAGGCTGGAAATTGGGGTGTGGCCCTGAGCTCCTGGGCCACCCTGCTCCCAACTGGGACTGGAGACCCAAGGACACACCTGAGAGGAGAGAACCAAAGACCAAGACAGGCCTGGAGTTTGCTAGACCCACAGTCCTGTCTTTGGCTTCAGCCAATTTGGGTTGTTTTCTCCTTTTCACCTGCAATCCAAAGGGCCCTATCAGCTATCATCTCCACAGTCAGATAAGGAAACTGAAGCTCAGGGATCAAGCAAAGCAGCCGAATTCAGACAGCTGTTTAGTTGCAGAGGTGAACTTGAAATTTTAATTCAGATCTGTCTGAATCTGTCAGAATAAATCACATATTTTATTTCATCACATCTAAGGCATACCACTACGTGATGGACCACTAAAAAAGAATTTTAAATGCTGCCAATTAAATCTTAACTGGATGCTTTCCTATCACCTGTAATTTTACTTTTAAATCCTTGAACAAAAAAAACTGTATGTCTCACATCTCCCTCACACGCAGACAGGAAAAGGGAAACGTAGTGGAACGAGTTAGTCTCTGCTATTCCTGCACCTCCTGGCCCATGAGCCCGCTCTCCTGGGCCACCTCCTGAGTCTGTGTGGCTGTCTGGTTCCCCACAGTGTTGCCAGGGGTGTGACGAACAGTGCTGGGAAGAGGCGTCTCTCCCAGGAGCCCCACGGCTGCGCCAGACTTCTCCTCCAAGTGCGGCTGCTCATCCCCAGCTTGGATGCTGATCATTTCTAGAAGGAGCCAAAGGAGGGTTTTGACCCCAGCCAGGACTCCTATTCTTTCCTGAGGGGACCCTTTGGTGGCCTGTGGGCTGAATGTGAAGGCAGCAGCGTCCATGCAGCCCCTGGAGTAACCGCCACGTTCACAGGCAAGCAGACATCACGGCCCCACTGCTAAACTCAACGTCAGGTGCGTGCGATTCGAGATGCCCGGATGGGGAGGGAGGCCCGAGAGCTGAGGCCCCCGCTCAGGACGCGCACAGCGCTTCCACGTTCACAGAGCACTTGCTCGTGCGTCCAGTTTCCCGTTGGGTCCTGAAAACACCAGTGAAAAGCCTGCTTGTCTACCTTTCACGGCTGGGGCCCAGGGGCCCAGGGGTGGAGCGTCCCCAGGCCACGAGGCAGGCACGAGGCAGCATCAGAGTCTAACTCAGGCTTGCTACCCTCCAAAGCCAGTGCTGCGCTGCGCCTGACCAAGGCATGCGGAGGTGGAGGAGAGTTTGGGATCCTTTAAAGCACTCATTTAAAGAGCTCTGTCCTGCCAGGGGCTTTGAGGAGACCCAAGTAACACCACCCTTCTTCCCACCCAAGTTCTGCGCCAAATAGAAACGAGACCAATGAGTCCGTGAAGGGCGAGCCAGCGTCTCGGTTGGGGACACAGCTTCGGGGGGAACAGATGGGCTTCCCACCCCAGAGCAGCCCTGGCAGCACCCTCCCAACAGGAGGCCGAGCGCCCAGCAGACACGCGGCTCCTGCGCCCACCCCGTGCAGGCGGCAGGGACGCAGTCTCTCCCAGCTCACGCGTCCCATATTCTGTCCACATCCCATCCTCAAAGGCAGACGGAGGACTGCCAGCCTCCACCAGCAGGCCCGCGCTGCTGCCCTGGCAGGAATGAGGGCCCAGGGCAAGAGGCCAGAGCATCGCCAAGAGGAAAACATCAGGTGTGGGCAGCAGACACCCGATACCCGCCCTGGCCCCCTTTGCTCTGGGGACGCCAGAGGCCTCGTCTTGGGAGAACTGCTCTTCTGTGTGTGAAAACCCCACAATGGGCCACAATGGGTCGACAGAGAAAACGCCGGAGCCTGCTGTGACACGGGCAAGGCCAAGAGAAGGGCTGCATGGCCGGCAGCGCCACCTTCTCTGGGGGCAGATGAACCTGCAGAGAGCCTGGCCACGCACCAGCCCCGTTCAGTCAAGGAAACAGTCACGGCGCGAATCTCAGGAAAGAGGGTTCCATGTGGGGATTTCAAAAGTAGGGGGCAGAGATAGGGAAGGGCTGGGTAGGGAGGGGGAGACACTGAGTCTCCTGCAGCCTGGGAGCAAGTGGGGAGCAGGAAGTGGGGGCACAGCATGGCGCTCAGCGAGAAGGCCTGCTGGGGACGGCCGTGGGGCTGCACGGCAGGACCCTAACCACAGGATGTTCCCGTCAGGAGGCATGAGCCCTCTGCTTTGGCCTGGGGAGATGAGGCTACCGACCAGAGGCCTGGCTGAGGGGACCTCCAGCACCGGCCTGGGACAATAGGGCCCGTCAGTCAGCCTCGACCCAGGCCAGGCTGATTGTGTCTCAGTTCCCGGGCACTGGGCTTTGCCAGCTAAGCGCCATGACCAGCAGCCCGGCGCAGCAGCTGCTGCCTGGCACAGGACGACTGTGCCCACATCTGTGTTTGCACTGGCAGCAGCTCCAGCAGGCCGCCCGGCCCCCGTGGCCAGCAGCCGCCCGGGGAGCGCAGGGCCAGAGACGGCCGCCTGCTCACCAACAGACTCCCAGCTCTCCAGCAGGACTTGGGGTGCAGCCTCTCTCCTGAGGCCCTCTGACATGCGGAGCAGCTCAGAACCACACCCCTCCACACAGGCTCGGTCTTGGAGGAAGCCCGTACCCGCCCCAGCTCACTGCTCCGGAGAGCCGGTGCCTGAGCCACTGGGTGGGGGGACAGCCGTGCCTGCTGCCTTCCGTCTGTGCCTTCGCCCTGTCGACTGAAGACGTGGGATCGTGGTGCGCAGGACAGACCTGGAGGGTGGCTGCAAACCCCTGCGCCGCGTTTGTAGGGAACCAGGTTAAGAAAACATTGGCCTCTCGGAAGAGCTCTGAGGCCCCCGCCCCCAGAAGCCCTGGAGAGCCGTGAGCCTGTCCCAGGTCCCCAAACATGCACCTCGGCAACTTGAGCCAGGCTGGAGAGCAGGGCTCAGAAGCAAACGGGGCTGGGGACAGAGGGAGGAGAAAGGACGCAGGGGAGAGGTGGGAGGAACCCGGAGCGTTGAATGGCAGAGATCTGGTGCTGAGCCAAGAAGACAGCCCTCCCCACGGAAGACGCGCAGGCACACACAGGGCCCAGCCATGGGGTCCCACGGCCTCAGTAGGTCCTGGGTCAGCCTGGACCTCAGTTTCCTCATCTGTTCCAACAGACCCTGGTGCTCCCCGCCATGACTCACTGGTGACCCCAGGAGAGATGAAGTGTTTTCTAGCAAAGGCCAACGGCAGTGGGGGCTGGAGAGGGCAGGAAAGCCAGAGGAAGCTGGACGGAGCTCTGAGGCCCTGCTCTCCTGGGGTCTCGGAGAGTGGAAGCCCTTGCAGCTAGAGCCACAGCACGGCCATGGGGGGGTGGTGGCTGAACACAGGAGGGGCGCCCCCGCGTGAAGGAGGCCCAGCCAGCCAGGATGCGCACCCAGGAGGTGCGTGAGCCCCAGGGAAGAGCAGCAGCCCAGCCGGGCACCCTGGAAACCCACAGACAGGATTAGCCCTGCTGCAGCCCAGAGGGCAGCGGCCAGCTCTGGACCACAGGGTGGAGTGAGCCCCTCCTACCAGCACTGCCAGCAGCTGCGGCTGCTGACCCCTTCTTAATGTGCCTCGGTCACTCCCCGGCGCTGGCCAAGGTGCTGGGGACCTGAGAGCCAGAACTCACAGGAAGCGCTTCTGCCCTCGGTCCCGCCTGCACAGGAGATTCCAAAGGTCGTCAGGAAAGGAGCCCCTTTCTGTGTCCCTCGCCTGCCCTCCACAGCCACACGTCCTCCCAGGGGGCATCCTGGGATGTCCAAGACCCACACTGCAACCAGGAAAGGGCCGTGAAGCTGGGCTGCCTGGGCCCGCCAGCCGCCTGTTCTGCTGTCTCATCCTGCCCCCTGGTGTCGGGGACCGGAGACACCCAGGTCCACTGGGCCAGCCCAGGGATGGCTTCTCTGGGTGCTAGCTTAGTGCTGGGCCCTCCCTGGGAACAGAGCCCCACAGGGTGGAAAAGTGGGGCGGGGGGGTCTCGGTCCAAATGCTGGCCCGAGCATCTCCTTGCTGTGTGGTTCTGGGTGAGTTTCACCACCTCTCTGTGCCTCGGTTTCCCCAGGTGTAAATGAAAACAACAAGAGCACCTGCCTGTCGTCAGCTGTTGGGAGAATCACCTCACGTGATCCACAGGAGAGGCTTCCAGCACAAATAGGGGTGCTCGCAAAACAGGTGGACCTCGTTATTCTACCCACGGGAATCCAGTGGGGGCCAAGCCAGCAGCACCCACAACATCATCCATGACTGGGCCACTAGAAACATGGTCACTCCTGTGCCCAAGATCCCATGCCAGCCACCCGTGCGGGTGGACAGCCTGCTCTCTGCAAAGGGGAAGTCCCATGAGGTCAGAAGTGGGGGCTGAGGGCTGGGGCTTCGTGGTAGAGCGCTGGCCCAGCACGTGCGAGGCCCTGGGTTCAATCCTCAGCACCACATAAAAATAAATAGAATAAAGATATCACAAGAAAAAAAAAGAAGTGGGGGCTGAGCCTGTAAGGGGGGCATCCTCCACTTCTGAAGTCACTAGTCCTACTTTTCCAGCCGCTCTCAGAAAACCCAGGGCCCACAGCCCAGCCTCTGCAGCATGGCCCTGCACCCGAGCCCCTCGTGCAAAGCATCCTCAGCATCAAGATCCAGGCAGGGGGCTGGGGTTGTGGCTCAGCGGTAGAGCGCTCCTTAGCACGTGCGCGGCCCGGGTTCAATTCTCAGCACCACGTAAAAATAAACACATTATGTACAACTAAAGCAAATAAATAAATATTTAAAAAAAAAAAATTTTTTTTAAAAAGATCCAGGCAGAAGGTCCAGGAGGTGACCGGAAATCCCAGGCCGGGGCTACAGGAGCTCAGCGGCAGCTCCGTTCTTGCAGGCCTCTGGACCCCTGATGCTGGGCACAATAGCAACAGATTTTCAAAATCATTGCTAGAAAAATCCCTCTTGAGAATTTCAAGGGGGCAGTACCACCGTTTGGGGGCAGTGCCCGACCTGTGTGTGCCAGTGAGAACCACAGGCTTGGGGCCAGGCAGCAGAACATCCAGGCTCCGCTGACCGCGGACGCCTGACGTTCTAAGACCCCCAGCAGAAATGAAAGACGAGACAGCCAAGACATCTTGGTGGGTTAGGAAGTGCATTCGTCACTGAAGAGGGAAGGCCAGCCTCTTGCTTGGACAAGAGCCAGGGCCAGGCTGCGTCAGCTGGAGAGCGGGGGGGGGGGGGGGGGGGGGGGGGGGGGGGGGGGGGGGGGGGGCCCTCGAGGGAGGAGGGGAGGCCCAGCCTTCCAGGGAAAGGCGGAAGTCTTCAGCAAACCCCACAGCGAGGCGCCCCTGGGCTTCCATGCCGGCTCAGGCATCGCACATTCACGAAAACGCTTTATCTGCAAGCCCCCCTGCGGGAAGTGGGTACCCTCTCAGCAACAGAGTCAGAAAACTTTCAGTAAATTAAAATATTATTCAGAAGAACATTTCTCTCTGACTGAGAGGAAGGCAGGGTGCCTCTTTTTTCCTTAGAGAAAAATGTTTCTGCAAAACCTTTCTCTGTGTCCTCAGGTACATGCAGGAGGTATTAGTTCCAGAGAATTTCAACAGGAATCCGGGAAGAGGAGATAAGGATGTTCCCAGCGACCTACGGAAAGGGGAGGTGCAGGCCCTCTGGGCAACATCACATTCATTTCTTCCTGTGTGTAAGAGAGCAGCTTCTGGGAAGTGGCCTCTCGGACGTCCTGTCGCTCTTTCCCTGGGGCCTAAAGCCACCCTGACTAGTCCAGTGGTGTGGCGGAGGGTGGGCACAGCCTCACTGGAGGGCATTAGGGTGGGGCTGGCCAAGCCAAAAGTTCAGCTGCGTGCCTGGGGGTAGGGGCTTCGGGTCAGGCGGAAAGTCAGCTGGGAGACCGGATGGCCGCCGTGGGCAACCCACCAGTCAGCTCCGCCCTGGCCAGGGAGCCCAGGTGACGAGAATGCTGGACACGGAGGCTCGGGGAGCTCCCTGGGCCGGTGAAGGTGGTCACATGGGTGCCTGGAGAGTAGCCCCAGGAGTGACGAGAAGAGGTCCACTCGGGCACTCCCCTGGACTCAGCCCTGTCCCCTCCTCTGCTGGTCTTACCTGTGTCCTTTCCCAACGAAGGGCCACCGTTCTGAGCAGAGCGGCTCTTGGTGAGTTCCAAGAGGCCCTCTGGTGAGCCATCAGAGCTTAGGGTGAGGGGCTGGGGCTGGGGCTCAGCGTTAGCGCGCTTGCCTAGCACGAGGGCAGCCCGGGGTTCGAGCCTCAGCTCCACGTAAATAAATGCACTGTGTACAACTAAAGCAAATAAATAAATATGTTTTTTAAAAAAATTTAGGGTGACGTTGGGGACCCCGAACCTGTGATTGGCTTCAGAAATGAGGTCTTGGGGGACTGGGAACCCTCCCTGTGCGGGTGGCCTGGCCTGCTGACTGTGAGAGGGACAGGCACAGAGAGAGAGAGACTCGTTCCCCCAGCTCCCGGATCTGGTGAAATGCCCCCTCTGGGATGCCAAGCGTACATCCTGGAACTGACGAATCTAATAGAAAGATTTCCCCACCTTCCCACCTCTGAATTCAGTCCAACGAGTCACCTTGAAAACGCCCAAGAATCCCAGACAGTGCTGACCAAAGTCCCCAGACGAGGCACGCACCTTGTTAGCTGCGGCTTGTGCGTGAGCCGACACCCCAGGACCCAGGGGCGTGTGGAGACCAGTCGAGAGTCAGGCCCTGCCTTCTGCTTCCTGCCCAGACTCTGTAAAGGAGGGCGCGAGGCAGGAGAGGGGCCGACGCCTGAGCTAGACCAGGTGGACCGCGTCCCTGGACAGCAGGGCGTGAGCAGGCCAGACCCGAGAGGCAAGGCTGTGCCACGAGGCGAGGTCACAGCCGCCAGGTGCTGCCAGTGCACGGTGCCACGCGGCCCATCATTTGGCTCCTCGAAGCCCGCTGGCCTGAATCTGGTCTGGATTCCTGGAGAGCAACTGGACAGGGCACCGGCCACAGGGGCCTTAGCGGCCAAATGTCCACCAAAGAAACGGGATTCCGGCACATGGGGGAGCCGGCCAGAGTGAGCAGAGACCGACCGCTCGCCATTCTGCTCCTGGACCACTGAGCAGGGCAGACCCCACCTTGACCAGCGAGGAGAACAGGCCCCCTCCGGGCCTCCCAGGGGACCCCAGCTTGCTCAGAGCCTCCTTCCTGCCGACCTGCGGCCTTGCCTCAGCCCTGCTCCTGAGAAGGCACCGTCTCCTCTGGAACTCCTTTCTCCCTTCCTCCACGGAGGCCAGCCACATCTGTGGGGACAGGGGCAGCTTCCTCCTTACCAAGCTTCGACTCTGAAGCCAGTGCTACAGGCGCTCACTCTCCAGTCGCACACCTCGGCAAAACGGCTTCTGCTGATGCCCATCTTCAAGTGAAGGAAGGCCTTAGGCACCGCCCGCTCCCCGGCAGTGCTTCTGCCTTCCTGCACCAGCTGCCACGCCACCTCAGAGGCCTCTGTCCCCTCTAGGGACAGCGGGCACCTTATATCTCTGGCACCTGAAGGAACCCGTTTGACTTGAAAACCCATGAAATTCAGCTCTGGGAGGCCCAGTGGGAATGGGCCTTGAGGTTGGCTGGAGGTCAGTGTCCCCAGTCCCAACGGGGTCCACATTCTGCCAAAGGGACATCAGCGAGAACCGGCAGACTCCCCCGTGCACTCCCCAGGGAGCATCTCCCAGTGTGGAGGGCTGGGTGTCCATGCTTGGGTCTCCCTTGCAGTGAGGCCTCTGGTACGGACAGTGGCCCCAGGACATATTCCTCCTGTGCACCGCTGGAGTGTCACTGCACAGCCACAGGGAACCACCCCTGTAAATGGGCACTTTTATGGGCAAGACTTGCCTCTTGACAGCTGTCCCTAACGTGTCCCAGATGTCTAGCCAAAGGGCGAGGGGCACCTGGGTGTGGGAGGCGGCCACGATCTGTGCGAGGCAAGTCCCACCTCCTGTTCTGCAGTGGGAACGCCACCTCACATCCCACCACCCCCCGGAAGGCAAGGCAGCTCCCGAAATAGGACTTCTCATCTCCATGTGCTTCTTCCTGCCTGTCCAAAGGTCCTCGAAAAATGGCATTTTTCATTGAACTAGAAACTTAGCCTTTTCCAGGCTCTGTCCTTTCATCAAAGGACATTGCCACTGTGATCCAGCCACAGAGCAGCAAAGTCTTGAGGCCACAGGAGGCCCAGCCCTGGTGCCTGGATGGAGTCGGACTTTGCAACTTGCAAAGTCAGTCATACTCCTGCGGTGTTCGTGTTCTCGGCATCACCAGGGCAAGGTGAAGCTACGGTGGCCCCAGAGCTTGGTGCCACTGCTGGCTCTGCACGTGCACCTGGACTAGCCCAGCAGGTGGAAAGCTCCTCCCCATCGAGAGCCACATTGCAGGTGGTCAGGGCCTGGACTCTGTGTTTGTTTTGTTTTCTGCAATGCTGTGAACTCGCCTTGTGGCACAGCCTTGCCTCTCCAGTCTGGCCTGCGTGCAGGGCCCTGCATATGCTAGGCAGACGCTCTATCTCTGAGCCACACCCCCAGCCCCAGGGCCCACACTCTTTGATGCTGCCCCAGGATTTCTCACGAGGCAGAAGCCCACACCAAGAGTTCCACGGATGTTTGAAGGATTAAACAAATGGATTCCAAGTGCAGTTACAGGGTGTGGGAGGATGTCTGCAGACAATTTCTGGTGTACTTCCTCGGGGCCTACGTTGGTGCAGTGTAGGGGCCTATAAGGATTTTTCTTCTTCTCTACTTACATCCAGAAGATTCACCAAAAATGATTTTGAGTTGCTATCAATAATGACAGAAGCACAATTAGATTTTTCAAACACATACGATTAATTGCAGATAAAAAAACAAAAGCCAAAAACGAAAAGACAAGTGAACAAGAAAACAGTGTAGGAAATGTGAATACGGAATGCTCCAAGTTCCTACCAACAGACCAAGAGGAGATGGGAACAGGTTGTGAGGTTGGGACTGTGTCACGCAGGTCCACAGAGTCAGGCCACAACCCATCCCAGACTTGCTGAAAAGGAACAGGTATAATCAACCTACAGCTGCACCTAATCCCAGGAGGTTGTGGGATATTTGAAGCAGAAAATGGTCTCTTAATGTCACAGACTATTGATCAGTCTACAAAGTAAGCTCTAAAAACTCCCTGAATGTTTAGCCCAGTGAGAGCCCTGCAAGGCCCTGGGGTTCTCCCTGTCCTCCCTTCTATTTCTGCAGGAATGGTCAGCCATTGCTTCAAGCAGGGAGCATGAAGCCCAACTCGGCAGCTCCAGACACTCTTCTTGACCAACCTGGCACTACAGACTGTCTCCTGCTCGACGAGCGGCTCAGGTGCCCACCAGCTCCCATCCCACACATCCCCCTCCACCTTCTCACATCTGGCAGGACCCTGGTGAACTTGTATGGGAGCCACTCATGAGGAACGAAGGCTTGCCAACCGCAGATGCCACCCCACTGCCGGCTTTTACTGCCCAGCCAAGCCAGGAGGAAGGGAAGGTGGCTGCCAGACTTTATCAGAGGACATTTTAAAGCAAGTTAAGAGCTTTTTTATTTTTTTTTTCCTTGTTTTCTCCTCTGCCTTTCTTTAACATGGTTCTTTAAAATATAAAGGCTCAGATGCAAAAGAGGATCATTTTCTCATCACAAAGGCCACGGTCTCTTGCAGTAATGAGATGTGCTCTGGCCGGGTGGCCTTGGTTAATGGGTCTCCTGACTGCTAATCAGTTGAAAATCCTCTTCAACTTCTCATCAGCCTCACATGGTGTTTGTTGAAGGCAAATACGGAGCTGTGGGCACCGTGGTGGTTAAGCAGCGACTCTGCGGTGTAGGAGAGGGCGCAGCTCCTTGGAATCTGCAGTCCTAGATCCCTAATGCATCACCCCCACTGCAGGCCAGTCCACAGAGGTCAGCGGGGAGCCCACCAACCAGCAGGACAGGCCCTGTGCCAGGCCCTGCCTTCAGGGGTTTACACTCTGTGTGGGAGACCCACCGCACACAAAGCACTGCACAAGCACCCCGTGCTGCCACGGAGACGACGATGCCCTCGTGGTGCCCCTCATCCTGGAAGGGCCCGGGGCCAGCTGGTCAGGAATAGAGAAATGAAGCGGACACGAGAAGCTCAGAGACACGTGGAGTGACTAGCTTCAGCGTGGAATGGCTTTGTACTCTCTCCACAATCTCCTGCAACCCAACACAGCAGCCGAGAGGGGAGGGCGGAGGAGGGAGAGAAGGCTCCTCTGTGCACCTCAGCGCCTGTCATCAGGGGGCAGCTTGCCAGCCCAGGGCTCCCCAGACCTCAGTTATTTATATGAAGCCCCACCTGCTTCCTCCTGGTAGGCCCAAAAGGGTGAAGGAGGGAGGAGGTGACTCTGGTCACCTAGAACCCTTATCCGCCCCACCCCCAGCAGGCCGGACACCTCCTATCCCAGGTGTTTCTCATCACACTGAAAATCCACAATTCTTTACGTGAATACTTCACCAACCCTCTTCTCCCCCATTGAACCAAAGCTCTAAAAAGCCAGCTTGCTTGCGTTTGCCACCATTATGCCCAGTGCCAGGCCTGTCTCTGGCACAGGATGGGAGCTCAGCAGGCACTGCCAAGTGAATGAGTAAGAACAAATGTGCCCTGCTGTGATGGGAAGAAGGTACCCAACCCAGCACCACATCCTGATGCAAAAGCCCATAGCTGACAGATTTAATGTGGGGGCAAGAGGGCATCTGGTGATGCCTCCCTAACAACACGAAATTTAAGCTGAAGAACTGATGAGTCAGGCAAAATGGGGTGGGTGGGGGAGAACATTTTTGAGCAGAGGAACGTGGAAGAGCCGCAGCAGCCATCAGGGAGCTGAGCAGCAAGCAGTGTGCACAGCAGAGTGCTGCAGTGGCCAGAGGAGGCCAGGCAGGCAGGCTCAAGGGCCTCCATTCAGTGAGGCATGTGTCCAGGGTCTACCTCGTGCTGGGCACCAGGCTGGGCCTCAGAGGAGACGCTCAGACTGTTGGTCTTGATCCTGGAAGAATGGCAGCAAGTCCCCTCCAGAGGAGCAGGGAGGGCTAGCAGCTGACTGGGTGTGGCCAGAGAAAAAGAAGGGTAAGGACAACCCTCTGGTGGGGACCAGCAGCAGGGTGGCTGGAGACTGTTCCCATCCTTGGCTGGGAGTGAGGGTCAACACAGCAAAGACCCAGAGTCCTCGAGGGTGTCGACCTGTGGCTCAGGAAGACAGGAACACCCATCACAGGATCCCCCAGTGTCCTCCGGCTCCAACTACAAACAGTGGGGTGGAAGCTGGCTGGCGGTGGCAGTCACCCCCTAGCTTGAGAGCTGCGGAAGGACTCCAGGAAAGATCCCTGAATCAAACTTGTGGAAGCGACCGGTAGGCAGGCAAGGAGGCCAGGTTCCGTGTGTGACCGAGCACCCCGATGGTTTTTAAGAGCTGGCAGCAATCACATTAATTTCCTTCAAATGGATTTCCTGCCGGCCACACACCCTGTCATTTCCCTTCCATGCACCTGGTGGGGAAAAAGTACGGGGAGAAGAAGGACGGGCCTGGGCGCGGCAAGTGGCCAGGCAGCTGCGCCCAAGAATGCGGGGGTCCCCGCCCTGCCCAGCTGAGCCCCAGGGCTCACCTCCACGCCTAAGAACGCGCCCCCCAGGGGAAAGAGGGGCCGCAGGGTGCTCACGGACTCGCACCCTCAGTGCCCTCAAAGAGCGGGGCGCACCGGCGCGCCGCGCCCCTCCGCTACCCGGGAGGCGGAGGGCCTGGGGCAGCGCGCTGCCAACCGGCGTCGTCCACCTGGAGGCCTCAGTGCTTCTGACGAGGCCGCCTCTTTTAAAAGAAAGAGAAACAGCATGTCGTTAGAGGACGAAATGCCAGCCTCACTTCACGGAAGCGCAGCGTGGGCTGGGTGCGAGCGACCCCAGGAGCTGCCGCGGCGGGACCGAGAAGGCCGCCGCGCACGCGCTCCGCCGCGACCCCGGACCCGGACGCTGCGGCACGAGGCCGCCACCCGCCTCAAACATGGCGGCCACGGACGCGCTGAGGAAGTGCCAGTCTCAAACATGGCCCCGAAGTCCGCTCGATTTCCGGCTCCGGCCTCCCGCACCCAGGCCCTAACCCTCCGAGCTGCGCCCCGCCCGCTCACGTAAAGACCCAAATTGTTGGGTCACGTGCCCGCAGACGCCGAGCCGCGATTGGCCAGCTCCGTGGAGTCGTCAGACGCCGTTGGACGCGGGTCGAGGGGCGCGGGGTTGGGGCTCTGCGGAGGCGCGTCTGGCGGGGCGCCGGAGCAGCGGCGCCGCTCACACTCATGAGGAGCAGGAAGGTGAGGGGCGGGCCGCGGAGGGCGAGGGGCGGTGGCTGCGGCCTCCTGCGGTGCCCCGGAGTCCCGGGCCACCTGCCGCCGCACGGGGCGGGAGCTCGGCACGTGACCGGGCGGGAGGCCTGGGGCTGAGCGCCGGCGCCCCCGTCCCTCCGCCTCGCGCAGGCGTCCCGGGCGGGCTCTCGGCCGCTCGCCTGCAGCCGGCCGGCTCGAGTGGTGCCGGTGCGGTTCCAGCGAGCCGCGGGGCTGTCGCGGCCGCAGCTCCGCGCTCCGCCCACCCCGCGGGGCCGGCGGTCCGCGGCTCCCTCCGCACGTCTCCGCCGTCTGCAGCCGTTCCCCAGCCCGGTGCGGCCCCGCTCCCGCCTCGTTAGCGTGTGTGCCCGGTTCTGCAGTGTCCGTGTCACTGGATACCGTTGCTTTTCTTGGCAGTTAGGAGAAGGAGGAAAACGGGTGCATTGAAAACTCCTTGCAAGGACGTGACTACCTTGACTGGCACTCTGGGGGGGGGTCGGGGGCTTGTGTGGGTCCTGGGCGTTGAATCCCTCGGTGATCTGCCACTGAGCCACATCCCAGCCTTTTTTATTTTATAAATACTAAATATTTATTTTGAGGCACGGTTTTGCTAACTTGCTGAGGCTGGCCATGAACTTGTGATCCTCTTGCCTCAGTCTCCCGATTACCTGGGATGACAGGTGTGGCCAGTGGGCCCCACTGGCCCAATTTTCTGTTGGATTTGAATTGCTGTCTGGGGTCACTGGCTTCAACCTGAAGAACTTTTTTTCAGTACTTCTTGTAAGGTGACACTGCTGGCAACAAATCTCAGCTTTGTGTCTGGAGATGTATGTGCTCTGCCTTCACCTCCGAAGGGTAGCTTGGCTGGGGTTATTGATGGGCAGTCTTGTCCTCAGTTACCTTGAAGGTGTTTGATACCCTCTCCTGTCGTGGCCTGCATGGTTCCCTTCCGATAGGCCTTGGTTTCCTCCTGCTGCTTTCCAGTTTGTCCTTATCTATGACTTTCAGGATTCTTACATTGCTGTGTCTGGAGTGTACCCTACTTACCTTGGCATTTACACCACTTCAGTTCATTAACGTTCCTGGCTGTGTAGATTGTTTTTCAATAACTATGGGAAATGTTCCCTCCCTATTTCTTGGAACATTTCTGGTTTCCTTTTTTCTGATGTCCCATTACACACGTTAGTGTACATAATGCACTCAGCATTTCTGAGGCCCACTTCCTTTTTCATTTTTTTCTTTTGATTTACATGAGTACCAATCTTCAGGTTTCTTTATTCTTTCTTCTCCCAGTTCATCTCTACTGTTGTTTAAACTCCATAATTTCCATTTGGGAAAACACACACACACTCTCCCTACCCCCACAGTCTCTTGTGATGTGACACTCCATGTCTCTCTTCTTTATTCAGTGACAGCGTGGGGACATGTACTTGTCTGGGCTGAGTGGTAGTTTTGTCCCTGAGAGATACACAGCAGCTCTTGGCAGTGTCACATTCAGCAACAGAACTGCTGTTGCAGGGCTCTTCCACAAAGCCCTGTGCTGTGCAGTGACATAAGCCTGGCCCTGGCAACCACGCAGCAGCCCCTTCCCCTGGCTGGGAGCCCCTTGTTTGCACTGCCTGTAGCAGGGGCACCCCCTCCTTCCCCAGCTTGCTGCCCCCCCCCCCCACTTTTTCAAATGCACAGTCTCCAGCTATGGCAGAGCCCTTGGCAGCAGCTACCCATAGGGGTGGATGCGGCAGACTTGTTATCTACACTGGCTTGTTCCTTTTCTGCTTTTCCATCTGCTGTTGAGCAGAGCACCCCGCATCTGGCACCCCGTGGATTTCCAGTTCTAGGGCCCATTGTGGCAACGGCTTGTGAGCGTATGATTTCTCCCTTAATTCCTTGCTTCTGTTTATTGCTTCCCTTTATTACTCACTTTTATTCTTTTTATTGTATTTTATTTATTTATTTATTTTGGTACCAGGGATTGAACTCAGGGGCACTCGACCACTGCGCCACATCCCCAGCCCTTTTTTGTATTTTATTAGAGACAGGGGCTCACTGAGTTGCTAAGTGCCTCGCCATTGTTGAGGCTGGCTTTGATCCTCCTGCTGGCGATCCTCCTGCCTCAGCCTCCCAGATGCTGGGATTACAGGCGTGCGGTACACCACCGCGCCTGGCTGTTCTCTTCAATTTTTAAGGTGAACTTTGAAACTTATTATTTTCTAAGGGTAGTGTGGTATCCTGGACTGGATTCTAGAACAGAAAAAAAAGAATTCATGGAAAAATGGATGAAATACAAAGTTCACAGTATGGAATCAATGCTAAGTTTTAGTGTTGTTCTGTTGTTTTTACTACTTTTCTGAAAACCTAAAATCATTCCTAAATAAGGTTATCTTAAATGTTAAGACTTATTAGAAACCTTTCTTTGCATTTAAAATAAGATAGAAGTAGACAGCTGCTGACAGTAAGATCTGTTAGAAGCTACCTGCTTGAAGCTGTAGAGTTAGGGAAGGAGGTATGAGGCCAGGAACTGGCTTTTGTTTTCTTTTACCTTTTGTCAAGGACTTGACACCACATCAAAGTTTGAGAGCCTTCTGAGGAAGGATATGTGTTGCCTACTCTAGACACTTGAGAGGATTTTGAGGCTGTTAACATACACGTGGTCCTACAAACATACACAGTGAGGGGACAGGTTGTCCCAAGCCTCCAAGATCATGCACAGCAGGCACCGTTGTTTGTGCACATTCCGGCCATGGCTGCCTTTCTATGAAGGTGGTAAAAACGTGGGGGGTCGGGAGAGACAGTCTCGGGGTTTTCCAGTTGGGAGACCAGCTGCATGCCCATGTTCTCTCCTGGGAGCACCCTCTGACTGAGCCTCGATCTGTCTAGCTCACAGGTGGAGTGCGATCCTCAGCGCGCCTGCGAGCCCGAAGCTTGGCCCCTGCCCAGGACGTCACTGGCTCCACGTCTGCCAAAACAGCATGTCTGGTGAGCTCTGTTGCCATGAAGAACACACTGTCTCGATACAAAGTTGTCACTCCAAGACGTAGTTAGTGTAACTTGGGCCCCTGGGGTCTACAGGGGAAAGACCCTGGGGTCTACAGGGGAAAGACCCTGGGGTCTCGGAGGAAAGCCTGGTGCTGCTGACTTTGCTTTCAAAGGAGGCTGTGCTCTGCAGTCAGGGTGGCTTTCCTGGCATTTGCCACCAGGGTGCTTGCGTGTGTCAGAGACTGGGGCTCCAAGATACGGTTGTTCACTCTGAAGGTGGCCTGCCCAATGATGAGGGTGCATTACCACACTGCTTCACCCAAAAGCTGCAAGAGAGAAAGGCTCAAGGGGCTAGGCAAGGACCCTGATAGTATTGCAGCTGTTGTGTCCAAGGAGTCCCTGGCCTGCAGGGCCTTGGCCCACTGGACAGTTGGTACTGCCTCTCACTCAGCTGCTTGTAAAAGTTTTGAAGTCCATGTAGCAACATCTGCTGAGCACCTCCCACACAACAGGCACTGTTTGGAGAATAATGCAAAAACTCAAGCTTCCGTTCTAGCAGGAATGAATGGAGACTGGATCCTCCTACTGTAATTTTATCACAAGTAAACATATGCTTCAGGAAACATACCCCCTAGGGAAAACTGAAAGTGCTGGAGTAATGTCAGGGTTTGTGTCTAGACTCGTCCTCAGCCATTAGTTTGCATTCTGTCCCTTTAGTGGTGACACGGGGTGATGAGAGTTATGTTATCTCAGGTGAGAAGAAACAGGAGCCTCTGGGATCGAGGCCCTTGTGGTTGCTAGATGTGTCTGGTCTCCCCTTTACGTTCTTCTTTCTTGGCAGACTTCCTCATCACACAAGGCTGCAGACAGGCGAACTTCCAAGAAGTTCAAGTGTGACAGAAGTCATCTTTTGAAGGTTGAATTACAGAAACTAGTCCCTAAAAGTGACAGTGCTTCTTTGCCAAAAGTGGCACCCAAGGTCCCTTGTGAAAATGAGTTTGCAGAAGACAGTATGTTGCTCCTAGGCCGTGAGGCTGGTGTTGCTACACAGCAGGAGGCCACAGCGCCTCCGCACAGCCCCTGCAGAGCTGCCAGTGACCCTGGCTCAGCAAAGACTGAAGATGGTCTGTCTACACAAGAACCCTGCACAGGGGCAGAGGCAGAGGAGTCAAATGGCTCTTCTGTGGGGCAGGACAAGTTTGTGCCGGAAAGAGAGGATGTGCGGAAGCCATTGTTTCAGATGGATAACAGCATCTTTCTAGACGATGACAGCAACCAGCCCATGCCAGTGAGCCGGTTTTTTCGGAAATGTCGAGCTCATGCAGGTAAAAGTGGCACCTCCCCTGCTCTCGCTGCCTCTGAGGCCTGCAAGCATGCCTCAGCACAAAGTTAATACACATTAATAATTTTAGTGCAAGAGGAGAAAATGTGAGGTCAGCTAATCAGAGCACTCCCTCCAGCTCCCAGGCTGAGAATCCTATCATTGTGAAAGGCTGGGGGAGGTAGAGTGGGGGGTGCTGCCCCTCACCTTCCAGGTGCATCAGCACCTGCACCACTGTGGTTTCCTGAACATCTGTCTGCCCCTCTCTTGCTATCTCTTGCTTGAGTCAGAGACCTCCTTACTGAGGGGTGGGTGCTTGGACCTCCTCATTTCCATGTCTTAACAGGGAGGCCCACTCTGCAAGACCAGAGCTGACCAAGGTGAATTGTGGGTGCAGGTGCTCATGTCATGTCATTTGGGACTGAAGTCCATGTTTTCTTCCCTCTAAGGACCTGCCACCGGCTTCTTCATCTTGTCCTTCAATGAGCAGACGAGAATTCAGAAAAATGCATTTCAGAGCCAAAGATGATGAGGATGACGATGAAGCAGAAATGTAGAGAAGCACAGAATGATTTTACTACGCATTCAGGACAGTTAACATTTTGACAGTTTTGCAAATTATGCAACTTATATACAATGTGTCCAAGAGAATGTTTTTAATCCAATTTCAAAACTCACCCAGAATACCAGATGCCTGTGGGGTGGCGTCCTTGGGGCCCTGCAAGCTGCTGCTTGTGTGCAGGCATCTTTTGTCACGTTTGTACACTTGTGGTGCTGGCATGGGTGAGCCGTGGAGGCTCTGTGTTAAGTGACTATGATCTTTGTAAGGAAAACTTGCCTTGGGCTCATTAGTTTTATGATGTGCAAGTTTATTTTCCATTATCAGAATCTGATCACCCTTGAGATGAATTCAGTGCCAGTGCTTACAGGATTGTCCTCATTTCAATGTAGAGCTAGCGTTTACCTTGAAATTTTGCAAAATACACATGGGAAAGAAATAAAAATGTATTTTGAAAAATTTTAAAGTACTGTACCTAAAACTGTACTCCTTCCTCAAAGGTTTGAGAGCCAAGGGAAGAAATGAATCTTGTCCTAAGTTGGGACCACCATTTAGGCCCATTGTCCTACAGGAGGGACAAGGCCCTTGGGACGGGCTCTGAGAGGCGACCAGGCCCCTGCCCTTCCCTCGTGTCCTTGTTGGCAGCTTGCTCACTCACCTTTGCCACAAGAGGGTCAGACCTCCTCGTTCTGTGTGGTGGAGGCACCATCCAGTGAGGTGTCCCCTCCCAGCTGCAGGAGTTCGCAGGTGGCTCCCTGGGCCCACACACCCCAGCCCTATCTGGCATCAACATGCTCCCCAGTCTCCACCTGTATCAAGGAGTGCCTGGTGACGTGCTCACCAGGGGACAAAGGAGAGCAACCACATGGGGGCTTTCTCCAGCCTCTTCCTTTCAGCTGTGCTCTGAGGCTAGCAGAGCACTAGGAGGAGGAAGCCTGGCCCCCTGGTAGTACCAGGGGAAAAAGCTGCCTGGCCCTCGAGAGGAACACAGGACTTCGTAAGGAGCAGCTCCATGTCTGGGCTCCTGCCCAGTCCTGGCTGGGCACAGCCAGGCTGCCCGTCAACTGTCAGCTGTCCTGTGAGGTAACAGGAAGTGACAACACAGCAGACCAATCAGCAGACGACGTGCCCCGTGAGGATCCTTCTGCTGCTCTCCCTGCAAGTAGTTTCCCTGCACCGTTCTCTGATTCTGCTGTGATTCCCATTATCTGCGACTGTCCCCTGCTCTGGAAGAATCTGCCATTTATCCATTGACAATATAATTCGAAACTTGTTTGTAAAGTCATTTTCTGATAGCCTGGGAAAATAATTTACACTTTAGATTGCTGCATTAGTGACGATTAGTAACAGCACTCTTGAGAGGTGACAGAGCTGCTTCATGTTTGAGAATTTTCTTGATCCCGTTAAGTGAACTTTACCAAGCAGCCTTGTCCTAAAGCAAGAGTTGGCCTGCAGAAGTCATGTCCCGGCACAGTGTGAAGTGGAGGACGTGACCTTTCCTGGGGTGCCCTGTTCACTGGAGTCTGTACCTGCGCTGACGGCACACCAGGTGGAAGCACCCTTGGTCCGCCTGCCCTGTCCTGTGTAGGGCCCTTCCCACTTGGTCATGCAACTTGAACCAGCCCCAGAAGCCTCACATGGCATCTAGGGTTGAGGTGGCAGAGAAGGCAAACCTAAGTCCCTGAAGGTCACGATCAAAGGGAAGCAGAGTTGCCATAGCACAGGTGTCCCATGCACCAGGCGGTGGGCAGGGCCTTCTGGAGCAAATGGACCCAGCGCAGAGGTCCTGCCATTGTGCTTGCAGACACAGGGCCACCGGCAGAAACCTCAGGGTATCAAGCCACAGCACACATGCAGACTAAGCCCTAGAGACAAAATAAATCTCAGAAAACACTAGTGTACGGTAAGACCACCGAGAGCACCGCATGCCCTCTGCACGGGCTGACCGCCAGCATCTGACATGCAGGCCTAACCCCACAGCGACAGGAGGCCACGTTATTACAAAAGGACTTAGAAACCACGTCTAAACACAAGATGTGGGGGGCACAGTGCTCAGTGTGCCCAGGGGAGAAGGAGCCACCACGCAGGGCAAGTTCTGACTGGTACCTGGAACAGCCCGTCTCTGGACCTGAGATGCTTACAGCCTGCTGCACAGGTGGGGCCCTCTGAGTTCCAGAAGTTCCTGTGCCAGGCATCCTGGCTATCAGCCCGACTCTCCCACTGCCTCGTCCGTCCCCCTGACAGGCCAGGCAGACGCCACACTGAGCTGGGCACAGCACGCTGCTCCAAGACAGCGCCGAGTTTCTACGCAGATGCAGTCACCAGGGTCAGCCATTGAAAGTCCTCTTATTTCAGCCTTATTTTCATCCTTCCCAATGAGCACAAACTCTTGACATTTTGGAGAAATCTTTATTGCTTTTTCCAATGGTATAAAAGTAAAAACCCAAATATTATAAAAATGTCTTTACAAAGTACATTATTAAATATTATGAAACACGTTTCAAAAAATTCAAGTATTACAAAATGCATGATGTAGGAAATTAGCTCTTTGTCACCCAGTCCCACTCCTGTTACGCCCCCAGGATCACTGCCACACAAGAGTTTGGTGTTTCAGATTATCTGTGCACAAGATACACTTTTTTTTTTTTTTTTTTTTTTTTTTTTGGTACTGGAGATTGAAGCCAGAGACGCTTAACCACTGAGACCCAGACTCCCCCATCCCCTTTTTGAAAAATTTTAAAACAGTACTTACTAAATTGCTAAGAGCCTCACTAAATTGCTGAGGCCGGCCTTGAACTTGTGATCCTCCCACCTCGGCCTCCTGAGCTGCTGGGATTACAGGCGTGTGCCACCGTATCCAGCTTCCTACACACTTTGTTTTTAACACCAGCAGGTCATACTCTGCATAGCCAGCCACCCATGCATTCGGCAGCTTCCCACTTCTACACGTGAACACTTACTCGCAAATGCTTAAAGCTATCACAGTTTTGCATTGCATATATGTATTAGGTTGAATCATGAAACTAATGACATCCAAAAAAAAAAAAAAAAGCAACCTTGCAAGGCTCAACATAATGCCACGCTCAGCTATTCCCCACTGAGACATTCAGAAAGTCTTAAGTAATTCACAGCAGTATTTCTTCATGAAGCACAGACGTTTTACCCCAGAAGCAGCACGTCTCTGGGGCTTGTAGAAGTGTCCAGAGATGGAACTGCCATCTACACAGAGACCAGCACAAACCGAGGCACGGGAGCAGCCGGGCTCAGCTGTGGGGCCGTGTGAGCGTGGAGCCTGCCACGGGAGCACATGCAGTGCAGGCAAGTCAGTGCCCAAGGCCCAGAGCTCTGGATGGCTCCCTGCTAGCCAGGAACCCACAAGTGCCCGGCTAGCACCCCAAAGGAGTCCTCTGGCAGAGGAAACAGAACCAGAACTGTGCTGAAGTCAGATTTGAAGAAGTGTTTTCCAGGAACACCTGGAGTGAGGACAAAATACAAAATCGCACCTGTTACTGTTAGGCACAGTCAGGCCTCATGGAGGGTGAGGGACTCGGCACCTGGGTCACTGGCACTTTCGAGCAGGCCGCCGCCTCTTTGGCCTCTTCTGGGATCTGTAGACCCTGCTGGGGTCACACTCGAGCTTGTGGGTGGTCTTCTTGTGGCAGGCGATGTGCACCAGCTTGAGGTTCTCCGCGGTGAAGAGCAGGCTGTAGAAGTACTCCCAGTCCACCTCTCTCCCGCCCTGTTCCTGGATGGCCCCAGCCAGTGTGGGCACAATGGTGCGTTTCTTCTCTATTCTGCAAAGCCAGGTTAGAGGCAGTCACTCTGCTGACGCGGTGCCATGGCCCAGATGTGGTACGGTTCCTACTCCCCTGGTGTCACTAAAACATACAGTGCCTGGCCACTTACAGGAAGGCCAGCGTGGGATCTGCAAGACTCTAAAGGCACCCCAGGAACATCCCAGAAAGACCACATGGCAGTGACACAGGTGGGGATCAGCTGTCACTGCAGGAGCCCAGCTCAGACTCCTGTCATCCCCGAGATGCGGGTGCCCGTGGGCCAGGTCTGTCTAGCAGAGCCTGCCACCCAGCCAGATTTTGGGGCACTGTTCAAAAATGCTGAAAAGAACACAGAGGAAAAGGAGCTGACCGTACTCCATCCCCCTTAGGTGCCACCAGCAACTTGACTTGTGTCCCGTTTTGTCTAGGTATAAATGGACCCCCAAAACAGGAAATTTAAAAATGACCTTAAGCTAAAGTCACCTTTTGACTCCCATCTCAATCTCATGCCCGCCGTCCCACCCTGGGGATGGGGATTAAGGGTTCAGCATGGTTCTTTCTAGTCCTAATCTTACATGTCTGTTTTTTTTTAAAAAAAGCACATTGTTACTTGTGTAAATCTGTTTCCCTTAAGAGCAAACAATTCAAGAGAACACCAGGTGTCCAGTGAGGAGATGGAGTGTGGGACCACGGTTGCCAGGTCACCTGGCAGCAAGGCATTCTCACCCCACAGCCCGGAAAGGCTAAGAAAAATACTTTAACACGTCAGTGAGAGCAGCAGAAAAAAAAGAGGGCTCCGCAGCTGCTGGAAACAGAGAAATAAATCCCCGTCTGACACACGAGGCACTGCACTCCAGCCATCAGAGGGGCCTCCAGGGGCCTCTGCCACCCCCAGGGCCCTGGGTGGAGGGAGGAAGTCCCTGCTGCATCAGCTGTCCGTGCCACCCAGCCAGCCACCCCTCCACCACGCCAAGGGTCTCCTGCTGTCCCTCCTAGGGCTGCTGCACTTCCTGAGGGTCAGCTAGGCCTGGCCGTTCTCCCCAGTGGCCCTGCATCCCCAAGGGTGGTCAAGAGGACAAGTTCTGATGTAAGAGCACTTGTCAGGCCACATTTTCGTCCTGTTGCTAAGGTCACATGGCCACACCTGGATTCAGCATCAGGGGAGGGGCAGGGGCACGCAGGGTGGGTACCAGAGTATGGCCTGTCCCCATCTCCCAGAGTCACCCAGCCCCAGGCTGGTGTCACATGGGCAGAGTCCAGATGAACACAACCAACATGGCTCGGGAACAGCAAGCAAGAGACAGCGTGAAATAGCTTCAGCACCACCGCACACCTGGGGCTGTGGGGAACAGGGCACAGACACTCCAGAGAAGCCCGAGGCCGGCACACAGGGTGCACAGGAGAAGCCCCCCGAGATGAGCTCTGGAGCCAGCCACAACCACCAAAGGCACCACACCTGGACAAGCAGCGCCACCCCCCACAACCACCCTGCTGGAGTGGCCCAAGACGAGGGCCAGGGAGGGGCCAGGCAGCCGCCCAAGACCCTCGCCTCATCACCCACTGCAGGGCGCTGGGCTTCCTGGACCGCCCTCCAACTCGCGGCTTTCTAAAAGGACGCCCAGCCTCACTGACGGCTGCTCCACTAGTGGCTCTGGCATCAGCCAGGGAGGAGGCGCACAGGGCAACCGACTCCTCCAGCCATGCCAGTGTGCCTGGAGCACTGCCAACCAGGACACACCCAAGCCCGGGCGCACAGTCTGCAGCTGACCCCAGGCCCCAGCCCCTCCAGAGCTCGGGCTGTTAACACCATGGCCCAAAGCCCTCGCGCCAAATCACACCGCTACCCCACCTGTGGCCCACGCCCCGGGATGAGCAAAGACAGAACCAGGCAGGACACTTCAAGGGCTTGGTGGTCACCTCCCGGGGGTCAAGGACATATGCCAGCCTCCTCTTTGAACAAGGCGACCCTGAGGTAACTGTGCTTACAGTGGACAACAAGTGATGGACCAGAAACAACAAAAACAGACGGGAGTGAAGCAAGCCTGTAGGAGTCCCAAGCCAACTTCTAGGAAGGCATCACCCGCAAAGGGCAGGCTGGACAGCGTGAGGCTGCAGGGCCACCAGTGAAGGGCACTGCTGCAGACTGTCCTCCAAGGCTCTGAGGGCCGGAAGCCCAAGGCTGACCCCTGAGGCCTGGTCCTTCTGGTCAGGGACCGTTTCCTGCTTGCAGACAGCTGCCTCTTGCTGTGGGCGAGAGTGGGCAGGCATTCTTCCTCTTCAAAGGACACATCCTACTAGACGAAGCCCCCCCTCATGACCTCCTTTCACCTTACTTATCTCCCAGTGACCCTGTCTGCAGATGTGGTCACACTGGGGGACAGAGCTTCAATGTGAACTTCGGGGTGCCAATTCAGTCCACAGGAGGAAGTCACCTGGAACTCAGCACCACAGAGCAGGGACCCTGGAAGAGCAGAGACCGCACCAGGAGGCCGAGCGAGAAGGCCCAACACGCACCCAAGCGGTGCCCAAGAAACACGTGCGGACTCTCCAAGGCTGCAGAAGAGGGGCTGGGGCTGTAGCTCAGTGGTTGAGCTCTCGCCTCGCATGCATGGAGCACTGGGTGCAATCCTCAGCACCACATAAAAATAAAGAAAGAAAAGATATTGTGTCCATCTACAACTAAAAAAAAAAAAAAAAAAAAAAAAAAAACAAACAAACGACTGAAGAGCCATCTTTAGGACAAAGAACACAAGTCCAGTCAGAACCAAAGAGAAAGGCTGACAGCTGGACACCTCATTTCAGAGAGGAGAAAAACTAACTTCCATTAAGAAGGCAGAAAACAAGGCCAAGCGAGCAGTCGTCACACAGGCAGATGCCAGGAGACAAGGGATCACCCTTCAGGCACTGAAGCGGGTGCCTGTCAACCCAGCCCTCGGGGTGGACAGAAGACTCAAGAGCAGAAGCTGGGCAGGCACGTGTGAGACGGGAGTCTGCCCGTCACCCCTCAGTGAAGACACACCAGGGCCCACATCCCTCAGCAGCCGCGCCACAGTGAGACGCCAGTGCCGGCAGGCAGGGAAGTGGTGTTGGCACAGGTACACGACAGCGGCCAGCTACACACACAGGGAGTGAAGTGGGGGACGACCACCAAAAGGAGATGGCGTGCCAGAGCGAGGCGGCGACGCGGGCTTCGGGTGTTGGGACACTTAGGGACGCCACAACGGAGCACCTGCGTTCCGGCACTGAAGGGCGGTGACAGGCAGAGGGAAGGAGCACTCCCGCAATGGCGGAAAGCACCGTGCAGACGGAGGAGGGCAGAGACGGGCTGGGGAGGAAGCTCAGAGCAAGGCAGCGCCACTAAGCTCAACCCGCTGATTCATGCAATGAAACATTCCACAATCATGGCCGAACAGCCACTGTGGTCAGACACTGTGCTGGACTCTGGGAACGGGCAGCCCCACAGAGATCGCGTTCCAGCCGACAGCACCACCGTGGGGCAGCACAAGTCTCAGGTTGGACAGAACAAAAGGCAGTTAACTGGCTAATGGGACAAGCACCAACCTCAGGGCACCTGGGAAGGTACGCAAGTGCCACCCTGCCTGGGAGAGCTGGCGACTGCAGTCCAGCAAGGGGTCAGCAAAGAGCATCTCCATGAGGAGTCTCGGCCAGTCACGGCCAACAGGCTGTGGCACAGGACCATCACAGCCACGCCAAGGCTTGAAACAACCACAAAGACATCCTTGGAAGCCAAGGGCTGTCAACAACCCTGCATCGAGAATGACGTCATGAGGAAAATCGGCCTCTAGAACAAAAGGAGACGCTGGACTCAAGGGCTGCCCTGAACTCGCGGGCTGCTGCTAAAGCCAGGCGAAAAAGAAAGCAGGAGCTGGGGCTAGGGCAGGAGGGGAGGGGCTCCCTGCACTGCCAGGCTACAGACCTCTGAAAAGCCTGATTCCCCTCCCACCTGCCGCTGGCCTTCCGCGCCACAAGGACACGTGGTGGGGGGACGGTGCCCGTTTTATTCCACAGGTGACTTGCTTCATAGCTCTCACACATTTAAGCACATGCACAGTCTTGAGCCCTAGACATCAGGGGCAGGCTGTGGCTGTGGCTTTGGGAGGACAGACACACCAGCGTGCCTCCCTCTTCTTAATGACCAGTGGTAAAACCTACACTTTTAATTAAAACCCAGCGCACGTAACTGCAAGCACGTTCGTCTTATGAAAGAAACTGGAACTGACACGGAGTCTCACAAACACCATCCCCGGCTCGGGCCAGGCCTTCTCTACCACCACCTGTGTCTGTTCTAGGCTGGGCCACACGTCTTGGTGCTGGCTGTGTCACCAGGGTGACATCACCACCCCAAATGGATCATGAAGAGTCCCAGAGCAGACAGCCAGCCAGGACAGCCACACGTGGACAGTCAGGGTCAGAAAGAGCCCAGCAAACAAATCAGCAGAGAACTTGGGGAATTCCTCCCAGAGCCCCTACACCCTACATCATGATCAAAGAGCAGAGAGCTAACGGAGAGCCAGGGGTAAGGTATCTGTGACACCAACAGCCACCAGAGACTCCGGGACTTGTGAAGAGTCCCTGCAAACAAGAAGCTCTGAGCACGACCCTGCTGGCCCCGACTTCCTCACAGGCCATCGCCACTGGCTCCAGTTCCAACACAGCACCAGCCTCTTGAGAGCCCAGCACTGGGCCACAGGGAGTCAGGCGCTAAGGCCAGACAAGGTCCATCCACAGGTGGGAACCAGAGAGCAGAGGACTCGGTGTCAGGCACGCACTGTGACAGCAGGCAGAGCATGTCTGTCTAGCAGCCCCTCCACGTGCACACACGGGGCTGCTTCCCTGAACCAGACCTGCACAGCACGCACACACCAGGCAGCCCAGCACCGCAAGCCCCCGGGCCCCTTGCAGGGCCAGATGCCAGCAAGTTGCTCTTCTCATCTGCAAACTTGGGTCTTTAGCAACAGGCACTCCCAGAGGTCCCCCTGCCGCAGACTCACATGTGATCCAGGTTCCAGGTGCTGAAGAGGACCCGGCTCTCCCTGTTGCTGTAGGGGTTGATGGAGTGCTTTGAGGCACAGCCGTCCCGGTCAAAGGGGCCCTGCGGCAACAGAACAGGGGAGGCGGGAGTGAAGCCCCTGCACTGGTCTCCAGCCCCTGGGATGAGCGTACTAGGCAGAGGGGCAGCATCCGCTGCCTGGAGCAGAGAGGATTCCTGCCTTGGGGGCCCTCTCCTTTCCCCCTCACTGCCCCCAACACTATCTGCTGAGCTTGCAAAGGGGACATATTAGTCTTCATCAGGGCTTCTAGAGACAGTGTCTTATCATGTGCCTACACGTCTCCGCGCTGGGCAGACCAGTCTTCTCCAGCTGCCCCACGGCACTGTGACCGCACACCGCTGCCCCCACCTCCAGGGCAGTGGGGAAGGTGCTGAGGGCCAGGGCCACAGCCAGGGAGTGGGGAGCAGGACCACACTGCGCGTTTCCGCGCGCTGCAAGGCTTCTTGGGCTTTCCCCGTGACTCCGACAGAGGATGGGCCACCGGGCTGGACATGCCACGGTGTCGGCTCCACCTTCCCAGGCAGCACTCGGGTCCTCGGCACTCACACACCTCGGGCGTCGTGGAACTTGTGCTGAGCACCGTGGCTGCACCTGCCACCCTTCGCACCCCCAGCCTCCCAGCACACAGCTACCTCTGCCCTAGCACCTTCACACACCGTCCACCTCCCACTACTCCGGGACCTCCTGGCCTGCATGCCCAGCCACTGGGAGGGAGGGCATTTCTACCATCACCATCCGTCACCCACAGGAGCTGTCCAGCAGGGCATCAAGGGCCTGTCCAGTGGTCAGAGGCCACCCCAGCCCCCCAGCTCTGCTGACAGAAACCCGCGGCAGGAAGGCCCTGGTGCGTGGACTCACTGGACGAGCATCAGCAGCTTGCACATGGCAAGAGGCGCCCCCGCAGCTGCTCCCGATGCTGCAGCAGGGCCCAGAGAAGTGCCACGCCCTGGAGGGCATTACCACTCAACGCTGGACCATGCCTCGAGTCCCAGAGGGAGCCAGGACAGCAGCAAGCAGGAAGCACAGGCGTGGACGCCAGGCTGCTCCTCACCGCGTCCCTGCTCCAGCCTCCAGACCCTGGGTGCAGTGATGGTCCTCGGTGTGTCAGGAGGCGACCCTGGAGAACCCGGGGCGTGTGCCCGTGTGGCCCAGAGCATTCTCTAGTGGATGCCCCCCCAGGGAGTGAAGCTCAACCAGTGCCCCCACGAATCCCAACACACAGGGACGCTGCCACCCAGAGAGCCGATGGCGAGGCTCTGGGCTCTGAACACAGCACAGGCCAAGGCCAGGGCCCCTCTGTCCTGCAGCTACTCCCTGCCCAGCCAGAGGGTCTCGGACCGAGTCCTGAGACGAGAACGGGCCTCAGTGCTGTTCACAGGCCTCCTTCCTAGCTCTGAATGCGAGGGCCACCCCTTCTCACAGGCTGTGCCGGGCAAGCCAAGGGCCCAACTCCTGCCTTGCCCAGCACAGGACAGCTGTGCTCAGACCACCAGGGCTGACCCAGGATGAAGGCCACTGCTCACCTGGCAGGAGAACCAGCCTTCCCGTGTGCAGAGACGGCTGCCGGCCTCAGCTCCTCTGTCAAAGTAGCTGCCGTTGTACTGGGCAGACCTGAGCTTCTGGCCCATGCAGCCGAGGACCCGCAGGTACTCCTCCCGAGCTTCCGCACCCAGCGCTCCAGCACAGGCGCTCACCTGCCAGAGCCAAGGGCCTCGCTGGTCCCCAAGCCTCCATCAGGCTCCCGACCCACAAGCCTCAAGGTCCTCAGAGACCTGTCCTTCTGGCCACATGGACCAGACCCTGCCCAAACCCAGTCCTGTGGTCAGAGGGTCTGCCCACTGCCCAGCTGTCCCATGCTGGGAAAACAGCTGAGCCCATGAACTGGAGGTAATGGTCCTGCTGGCCAGCAGGCTGGACAAGAACTAAGACCACACAGTGCCAGCAGCCACCTCCCTGGACAGACCAGCAGTGCTCACAGCTAAGGGCTGGGTCTCTCCTGCCGTGGGAAAGCACCAGGACCAGCCAGTGCCACTCCAGTGAACTGGGCTCCTTGGGAACACGGGGACAGACAGCCACCAAGACCTCGGGAGGTGCAGAGACAGGAGATGGCAGCACGTCAGCAATGGTGTGCCACCAAGTAAGGCCGGCCAAGAGTACAGGGAGCCTGCTCAGGTGGCGCAGCCCCGGACAGCCCACGACCCTCCATCATGCAGCCGGGAAAGAAGAAAGGGGGCGGAGCTGGCTCCACCTTCAGGAAAGAGGGGGCAGGGCCATGGGAGGAGGGCCAAGTGACAGAGAGGTGGACCCACGCCTGTGGCTCAGGCTGCTGGTCCCTCAGACCTCGGCTAGACCTGCCAACTTTAGTCCCAGTGGCACGTGATGAACTCAGCTCTGGGCATCCTCCAGCCCGCGCACCCGCCCTAGCACTTGCCCTGGCCCTTCTTGGTCACCCTGGAAGAAGCCCGTGCCTAGGCACAGCCTGCATGAGGCGGCCTCCAGGGCTCGCCCCTTTCTGGCAGGAGCAACGGGTGGGCAGACAGGCTGGCAGCACAGGGGCAGCACCACACACAGCATGCTGGAGAACACCCACGGGCACAGCCAGGAGCGCACACGGGAGGCGTCCTCAGTGGCAGCAGGACACGTGCACCTGCATCCAGTCCCACACGCGTGGCAGGGCGCGGTGGAAGGAGGCGGCCAGGATGGCCGCAGTCTGCGCAGCCACACGGGCGCGGGGCGACACGCCATGAAAGACAACACCCACCCACGGGCTCTACGGCGGGCGCGACTCCTGCCAGCAAGCGTGCCTGCAGGGACGGGAGGAGACAAAGCCGCCAGAGCCAGGACCTCACCACCCACCTGGAAGGACCTGAATGGAGACGCAGAGCCCGGCATGGGGACAGCTCAGCCCACCTCCTGGGCAGACACCTGGCCCGCTAGGCTCCACGAAGCGCCCCCCCCACTCTGCCCTCCACCTGCCACACAGGTCTGGCTTGCTGAGGGAGCAGAACGGGGACCATGCCGGGGCCTCGGACCCAAGGCCTGCCTTCCTGAAGGCAGACAGCTGCACAGGGGTGTCTACACTCCGCCCTGCACCACCGAGCCCAACCTCTCCCAGGGAGAAGCCCGCCTCAGAACCCCGCGCGCCATGCCATCGGCCCAGCAGTCCTCCAAGCTCAGACGACCACACTGTGGCCCAGCATGTAGCAAGAGGCTGCTGCCCCAGAGCGAGGCACAGAGAGGAAGGGCACCTGTCTGGGAAGAGTTCAAGTCAGAGTGGAACCTGCTGCCACCTGGACACACTCAAGGGCCAACTCTGCTCTTCCTCAACAGGGAGAAGTCCCCGCAGAACAGACGGGAGGAAGTGGCCCTGCTGGGCCTCGGCAACCCCAGCCTCAGGTCTCCATCCCAGGTCCAGGCACCTGGGGCGCATGGTGGTGGCCTCAGAGGTGGGGCGCAGGAGAGCTGTGCCAGCAGGGGACGGCCTCCCACCACCTGCCACACCCTGGGCCCACAGCCCCGGCACAGCTGGTCTGAAAAGGCAGCACTTACCTCTCGCAGGTAACCCCGGATCCGGCTCTCGCAGCTGTATCGGAGGTAGCCCGACTTATTCCTGAATCGGGACTCCAAGCCTGTAAGGACGAAGAAGAGTCCCCAGAGTCCAGGGCAGCCAGGGCCTCCTAATGTGCCCCGCTGGGCCTGCCTGCCAAGCAGGGCAGAACCTGAGGGTCAGCCGGCTTCATCTGGAGAACAGTGGGTGGTGGCAGGAAGGGAGTCATCTGGTTTTGGTTTCTGAGGCATCTCAGACACCACTGAGGGCTGGCTGCCCTAACAGCCCTCCTGTTCCAAAATGAGTGCAAACTCCTAAGGCCGCCTCCAACTGGCTTCAAAGGCCAATCCAAAAGGCAGGAGTGACCCAAGTCACTTATTAATGGAAGATAAACCACATGCATCCCATGCACAAGGGAAGGCTGACCAGCCTTTAAAAGGAAACTCTGACACGAGCACCACGTGACAAACCCAAGGACAGCGTGCAGCACTAGATAAGCTGTCGCAGAGACAAGCCCTGCTCGGTCCCACTTACGGGAGGCACCTAGAGTCGTCACACTCAGATGAAAAGTAGGATGGAGGGCGTCGGGCCACATGGCAATGACAGCAGCACGACAGTGGGGTACTCAGTGCCACTGGACTGTGGGTGTCACTCGCTTCCACATCTGCAGATTCAGCCAACCACAAGTCTTAGGTGTTGTAAAAACTACACCTCTACGGGCCACAGACTGCTGTTCTTGCTACCTCCAACCCACGGACAGCTCCCCACGCAGCACACCGCACCAGGCGTGAGCCCTCGGGGGTGACTGAAGGTGGTGCGAGGGTGCCAGCAGGCTGCAGGCAGAAGCTACACCATTTCCTGCAACAGACCTGCTCATTCCTGGATTTCGTCCTGCGGCGGTCCTGGAACCAAACTCTCCCCCAGACACTGTCTCCCAGTGTCTTATACTTATAAATGGCCAAGATGGTAAGCTTTATGCCACACTTGTTTTCACCTCAATTTTTTAAGAGTAATGAATACAAAAAGGCCAGCTAGAGGCTGCCTGGATGCTACCTGAATCTCTGTGAGCCCTCGCTGGTGCCTTCCCCACGCGCCCCGGGCTCTGGAGGAGCACATTCTGTCCCACACCAGCCTTTGGTTGGGGACACTAGGACCTGACACAGACCTCGGTTTCTTCTGGGCCCTTCCCCAGCCCACACACCTTCAAACCAAGGCGGGTCCTGGGCCCGGGTCTCCGCCGCGATGTTCTGGCTGACGGTGTGCAGGAGGTCGGCCAGCAGCTTCTGCCGCAGCGGGGCCCTCTCGTCCGAAAGCAGCTGCCGGGCAGCCTCAATGACCCCAGCTTGCGCCTCGTGAAACACGCTGAGGAAGCGACTGATGTCACTCACATCTGCCACCAGCAGGGGACAAACAGATGCACTCAGTCCAGGGAAGGCACGCCCAGCCTTGCTTAGAGAGGAGGCCGCCAGCCCTCCGTCTCTGCGAGGAGACACCTGAGAAGACGACTTGAAGGAGGAGAGGCTTCTTCTGGCCATGGTCAGCTCTGCCCACTGCTCTGGGCCTGTGGCGAGGGCACGGCACCACGGGCAGGGGGCCTGGCAGAGCGGAGCTGTCACCTCATAGCAGCCAGGGAGCAGAGACCCCCAAGGACCCTCTCTCTCCAACCAGGCCCCCCCTGCAGTTTCCACCACCTCCCAGGAGCCCATTCAGCTGTGAACCCCTGGTAGAGCGCCCCACTGATGAGGTCAGAGCCTCGGGATCCAGTCCAAAGCCCCACCTCTGCAGACCACTGCCCTGGGGACCAAGCCCCCAACACGTGCCTTCAGGGACATTCCAGATCCAACCTCAGCAGGCCCAATCCTTCAGCCTGGGGACCACTGGACTTCGGACTCAAGGTGTCCAGGCCCTCCTCCTGGCACCAGCGCCGGCCCCCGCACCCCCCCCAGTAGAGACCATGTCAGAGAGCTAAAGCACCTCCTGAGCACCCCTGCTCTCCCTCTGGCCTCCCCCTCCCAAACCAAACCACCCCCTTCTGAGGGCCTTCCCTGGAGACCCCTCTTCAGACCTCCCAACCTGCCTCCTGCCCCAGCGCAGAAATCTCTCCAGAACCCCCAGGGCAGGGAGCTCTCCCACAAGCTCTCAGGGTTGAGTGAAAACGTCCACCCCGGGCCCTGTCAGAATACCGCCAAGGGTCCCGTGATTCTAAAGAGGAGCACAGCGTGGCCAAGCGGGGAGTCAAGCCTGGTTAAGTGTTCAAAACCAACCCAGGAGACCCCCTCTCCACAGCAGGACCTTAGGGCCCAGGGTTCAGGGGGGTTCTCAGACTTCACACCAAACGTAGGAGAGAAGCAGCAACCATCAAATCGGACTTCATGAAAAACAGACACTGTTAAAAAGACCAGGAAGACAAGCTACAGAACAGAAGGCACTGCAAACCGTGTGCCTGACAAAGGCTTCGTATCCAGGATCTTCCAGGGCACGGCCCTCAAAACTTGGCAAAGAGCTCCAGTCAGGAGAGGAACAAAAGCCACGCAGAGACACTTCAATAAGAACCCGCTGGTAAGCCAGGCACGGTGGCACACACCTAGAACCCCAGCAGCTCAGGAGGCTGAGGCAGGAAGATTGCGAGTTCAACGGGAGCCTCAGTAACTGAGCGAAGCCTGTCTCTGAATAAAACAGTTTTAAAAGGGCTGCGGCTATGGCTCGGTGGTAAAGTGCCCCTGGGTTCACCCTCCCCCCCCACCCCGACCAAAGGAAAGAAAAAAGAACCCACAAGCACACAGGTGTTCCACTTGTCAGCCTGGGGACAGCGGCTGGTGAGCTGCGGAGGGACTGGTCTCACTTCGCGGGTGGAAAGGCACACCCACAGCTACTCCAGGACAGCCTGACAGCTGCTGTTTCCTTTCGAACGTGTCACTGAGACCCAACTCCCATTCCTCACAACTCCTACTTCACACGCACACGCCAGTGGCTCCTGGGGTATTCAGGTTGTCCAACCCGCTCCAGTCAACCTCAGAACTTTCCTCTTAAAGACACCCCAGGGCTGGGGTTGTGGCTCAGTTGTAGAGCGCGTGCCTAGCACGTGTGAGGCACTGGGTTCGATCCCCAGGCCTTTAGCTACCAACCTCCCTCCCTCCATCCCTCCATCCCCCTCCAACCCCTGTCCCTAAACAGCCATTCTCCTACCCACAGACACCCATTTGGGGGCAATTGATGTGAATGGAATCCCTGCATGTGGCCTTTGTGGAGGCTTCTTTCAATTGGAATGTTCCAGGTGACCAGAGTACACAGACCACACTTGGAGCTCCCCAGGTAGGGAGATCTGGGCTGTTCCCGCCTTTCGGCCATGGTCAATAGTGCAGGTAAGAACTTTCACATACAAGTTCCATGTGGCTATTTTCATTCCTGTTGGGTCCTACCCATGGTGAGTGATTTTTTTGGATAGGTGCAGGGCTGTTTTCCTGGGTCTGCACCTTGCCACCTGTCCCCACCGCCCACCCCACAGTGTGTGAGCGTTCAAGTGGTCCTCCACCTCCCCACCAGCACTAGCCTTCCAAGGCAGGTCAAGGGCACCTCAGGGCCGGTCGACTTGCACTTCCCTGAGAATGAATGATAACCAGCATTGTCCTAGGTACTTCTTGACCTTTCAAACATCTTCCTTGGAGGAATATCTTTTAAAATATTTATTTATTTGCTTTAGTTGTACACAATGCATTTTTATTTTTACGTGGTGCTGAGGATCGAACCCGGTACATGCACGTGCTAGGCGAGCACCCTACCGCTGAGCCACAAACCCAGCCCTTGGAGGAATATCTTACAAGCCCCAGAGTCCCCTTCCCGGGTTAGATGCTGTACTATGGTTATGCCAGAAGTGATTTTGGGACAAGCCCTAAAGGGTGCATGGAACCTTCCTATCTTTGCAAGTTCCTGAGAATCATTTTTTGTTTTTTTTTTTTTGTTTTTTTTTAAGTTTAACATTTCTTTACAAAAGCCTACCTAGGAAAGGTCTTGGTGGAGGAAGGAAGATAAAATAGGAGACAGAAAAGCGAAAGACTGAGAGACAAAGACTAGGAGATGGGATGGCACAGAGCAGCCTGTTGCATTTTTTTTCCAAACTACACCACGAACCAGGGAAGAAGAGGAAAGATCCAGAGGTGCCAGTCCCCACCTCCCACAAAGGGCCATCCCAGGTGGCATTATGATGACTGTGTCCAGATGCTTCACCCTTCATGCTGGTAGCTGAGCCCCAGCCTGCAGCCTGGAGGCGTGGACAAACTCTTCAGCTCTCTCTCCCATTCAGCAGAGGAGGCAGGAATACGCCCCTTGGAACACCTCATCCTTCCTGGGACACCCATCTCCTGAAGCACTGTCCCCTTTACACAAAAGCCAGATGACCCTCCCAGAGGAATGGCACTCCAGGGTGTCTTCCACCAGGTAAGAAACTCTCCACGCTGGGTGGTAACACAAACAGTGCAGATTTGCTGTCACCTAGTTAAGAATCACACCAGGGCCTTCAGATATCCCCAAAGAACCACCAGTTGGAGCAAGTGCCCCAATAAGACAGCCAAACACCACTAGAGAACAGCCAGGAGCACAGGTGAACCCGGCCCTGCCCTGCCTAAAGAAGCAAGACCCCAGCCTGCACAGCTCTCTCCCTGGCTCCCACTACCCACAAAACTGCAGGCCTCAGCCTCTGCCCATTAACAGTTAAAATTTTTTTTTACAAAAGGACAACCGACTGAACAACCCAGCTCCCCCAAGCAAGAGGACTGAGAACTTTGCATCTCAGCACCTTTGACCTACTAATCCCAAAAAGGTTCCTTGCCAGGCTGAGTTCAGTTGGACTGGGCCTCAGGGAGGCTTCCCGCCCATCTCCAAGGTGCTTGCACTTACAGCCCTGCCATGTCTGGCCCTCGGTGAGCAGCACCAGCTCGGCGTCATTGGGGATACCCGGGAAGTAGTCTTCGGTCACCTCGGTGCCATCCTCGTACAGGCACAGCCGGGAGCCCTGCACAGGGAGCTGGGGGAGCAGGAGGAGCAGGACCCTTAGGCTTGAGTGCAGACGGGAGCTGCTGTTTGCTGGCCTCCCAAACTACAGGGCGAGCTGTTCAGGAGCCCAGTTCAGGATCGTCTGCGTGCGCGTCCAAACTGGCACCACAGCCAGGGTGCCTGAGACATACCAACTGCAGGCCGTTTGCAGTGCGGATTCGCCGTTCTAAAACGAACTCGAGGGCACGTAAAACGCGAGCCTGTTCGGAACTGCCGTCTGAGTGCGTCCCTAGAGCCCGTGACCCACTCTGCGCACAGCCTCACGCACTGCCAGTCTTCGGGACCTGGTCCCGCACCACTCCAGCAACTCCCCGCCGCCGCCCACATGCACATGCTCCCAGCGCGGGTCTACACCCATTGAGGGAAAAAGCATGGTGCCCCGATGGCTGGGATGCCCCGACGGCAGTGCCCAAGGCCTTCGCTCTGCCGAAGGAGAGGCTGGTGCGGAGACACTCAGCGCCGGACAGGTACACAAACGCACGACCCCAGGTGCAGCGGGCTGCAGGTGCGGCCCTCCCGGGCCCCACCGCCGGCTGACTCGCGCTCTCCTGGCCGCGCCGGGACCGCGCGCGCAGCAGCCAGCACCCTCCGCGAGTCCCTGCGGACCTGAAAGCGCAGGCAGCCCTTGCGCAGCAGCTCCTGGCAGCTCCGGCCCGCCACGCCGAACTTCTGTGCGCTGCGCAAGGCCCGCAGCCTGACGGTCTTGGGCTGGCTGACCATAGCGCACATCCGGGTGAGGATCCGGAAAGCCAAACGACCTGCGATCCGCAGAGAAGCTCCGGAATTGTCTCGCGCGCTCGGGCGCAGGCGCGGCCCGGAACTGAGGCCCGCCCCGGTGCGCAGGCGCAGGCACCGCCCGAACCCGAGGCCCGCTCTCGTGCTCAGGCGCAGGCGCGGGAGGCGGGCGCGCAGGCGCGCGGGTGCAGCTGGCCCCGGTTGTCATGACAGCGGGGATGCGGCCCGGGCGCTCGGCTGAGGCGGCCGGGGCTGCTCCTCGGCTGCCACCGCAGCGGCTGCCTGGGGTTGGGGGAGCCGGAGGCGGCGGCAGCGGCGCCTTTCGAACTCCGCCCGAGGGAGCGGCGGCCCTCGCGGGACCGTAGAACGCCGGCCTCGTCCCTCCGCCCCGCGCGGCCTGGGCCGCCGCGCCGGGATCGCGCGTCGCCGCAGGTACCTGCCCGGACTCCCGACCGCGCCGCGCCGCGCCTGCCGGCAGCCTGAGACCAACGGGGTCCCGCCCGGGCCTGCGGGAGCACCGGCGCCGCCCGCCCCGGCGGCCCTCCCTCCGCCGGCGCTCGCGGCACGCGGAGCGGACCGGGGCCGGTTGCCCAGGATGGAAGAACGTGGTTCTGGCCCTGCATAGGTTGAACTTGGGGCTTGGTGAGGGACGGGAGGGGATTACTTCTTAAGTTACAGATTTATCTGAAGCCCTTTCAGTCTTCACAATTATTTGACTCAAAATCGTTATTTTATTGTGTAACGTTTAAAAAGAAACAAAAAAGAAATTGTTTTCTAGCACAAGGTTTGGAAGTTGCTAAGTTGAGCTTCAGTCTAATTTATAGCCTATCATGCCGGTTGGAGGTTAAGTATAGGGAGTAGGAGGGTAATTGGGCCTGGGGAGAACTGTCACCTGGCACTTGCTGGGCTGCTCATTCCTGTCTCTGGGGCTGCAGTGATCCCACCTGCCTCTGGTGACAAGATCTGCCAGTACTAAGATCCAACAGAGCAGGGTTCTTCCAAAGTCCGCGGTGGCCCTTACAGAGCCTAGCAGCGTCTCATGTGTCCCTTGAATGTTTATGCAGAGGTCTTCAGGCTCAAGTGTCAGTGCTTTCCTCCTGCCTGCTTCTCCAGTGCCAGTGCTTTGTTTTAGATTTATGGGGGTAACATGCTATAGTGGAGGCGCCCTTGTATTTGGACTTAAAAGTCCAACGTGTGAGTCTTGGTGCTGCCACAGAGTGTATTAATTAAGATCAGTGACTCAGACTATACTGCCTAAGAACAAATGCTGTTGTCAAGGTGGATGGGGAACTGCAGGCCCTGCTCTTAAAGATGATCAAAGGACTGAGGCTGGGGTTGGGGCTCAGTGGTAGCGCACTTGCCTGGCATGTGTGAGGCACTGGGTTCAATTCTCAACACCGCATACAAATAAATAAAATAAAGGTCTATTGAGAACTAAAAAAAGTAAGAAAAGATGATCAAAGGATTGAGGGACATTATGTTTACTTAAGTTCAGCTGGGTGTTAGAATTCAAGACTACAGGTGAGAATTGTGAAAGCAAGTGGGTCAGAGCCAAGCTGGCACCCTAACCCCTACATGGGTGCCCACCACAGCCAGGTTTGTGAAATGTTCACAAAGGAGAGGTGCTCAGTGAGGAGACAGGTGGTTTTAGCCGTCTGGAATAGGTTAGGGTAGAAAAGAAGAACTCAGCATTCTGTTGGGCAGGGAACGGTAAGGTGTCATGGTCAAAGAGACCATGAAGTCTGGGTCACAGAGGAGACACAGGCTGCATCTGGCCCAGGGACCTGGAATGCAGTAGGGTTGGCAACAAACACTGGATTAAATCATACCCGGCCATTTTGTATGTGTGCTTTTCATTGGTTTCTGGGTTTGGTTTTCCTTGAGTATGCCGTGACACCCTAAGGGTGTCAGAGTAAAACTAGCCTTTTTAATAATGGTGTATCCTGCTGTTTTTAATGTTTTTCCCAATAATTCCAGCTCAGTCCTGGGATTGTGTCTCAGCAGCCCAATCAGGTGCCCATCCCTGAGCCCCTCACTGTAGAGGGAGGTGGAGTTCATAGGCTGACCGAGCCTGGGAAAGTGCCTGGTACAGGTGCCCAGTAGGCAGCATAACCAGAGGAGAATGGCCCAACAAGGGGGCATCAGTGCCACACGGCAAACACAGACAGCACAGTATGCACTTCCAGGTGGTGTCGAGTCAGGGTCACTGAAAGCCATGCAGCAGTCACGTGGCTGGTGACTAGACACCCTGTGAGCAGCCAGCCAGGCTTGGCATCTTGCACACCTGGCATCTGGGTTCCTGCTTTCCTCTTGGTTGTACATTTTTACATAGCAATTATTATGCTAGCCATTAGATTGCCTTTCCCCCCTTGTTACTGAAGACTAGTTAACATGGTTCTATTGGTTTCCTAACCCTCACCCCCCAAAAAATGTGTTTGTACCCTAGCAAATAACTTGTTTTTACTGTGAGAAAGTTTCACAAACTGGATGGCTTAACCAATTTATTCTGGAGCTTTAGTCTAAAATCGGGGTGCCCCAGGGCCACATCCTCTGGAGGCTCTGGCAGGATCCTTCGTGCCCTTCCAGCTTCTGGTGGTTTCCAGCAGTCCCTGGCACTCCGTGCTATAGACCCTTCCACGTGGCTGCCCCATCGTATTGCCTGGTGCTCTTGCTGTATGTGTCTTTGTCTTGGTGTGCATGTGGTGTTGGTTTGCTGTCCTGTTGTGCTGGGAGTCAGACCCATGGCCCTGAGCATGCTGGGCAAGAGCCCTGCGTTGTCTTACACCACCATCCCCTTCTCCCTCTTAACAAGACCAGTTACATTGGATTTGGCGTACCCTTGGGACTTCATTTGCACTAGGTTACATCTACAAAGACCCTGTTTTCAAATATGGTCAAATTTACGGGTAGCAAAGGTAGAACTTGAACATGTCTTTGGAGGACACAGTTCAGTCCACAATATAGGTCAAACTTGAATAAATAAATTCAAATTTGGGGGAAAGTCAAGGCAACTTAAGTGGTACATTAAGTAGAACCAGAAGTGTTTATAAAGAGTGTTTGACAGGGCTGGGCTGGTAGAGCTCCTGCCCAGCATGATTAAGGCTCTGGGTTCGATTCCCAGCATCAGCCCAAAGAAAAGTGTCACACAGAAAAACTGGACTCTTCCAAAGCGATAGAGAAATCTGAACGCTTTGTTAACTCCTGTGTACATCAGACAAGCGTGAACCGGTACCTCAGGTGTTGTGATAGTGGATTCCTTAAAGAAGTCTCCCTGTTTCACACAGCCCAAGCCTGCAGAATGCCCCACAAGATCGGATTCGTCGTGGTCAGCTCTTCTGGACATGAGGATGGCTTCAGTGCCCGAGAACTGATGATCCACGCGCCAACTGTCAGTGGGTGGAGGTCTCCGAGGTGAGGCTGGGGGAGGCTGGGTGGGGGTACATGAGTTCCTGAACCCCAGGTGGATCCCTTCCAGGAACTTGGACATCACGAACCACAGGGTGGTCACAGTGTGCAGCAGTGTGATATGTCTTGTTCTGTGGTGGGATTCTTCTCCTTTTAGTTTATGTTATTTGCTGGCCTGGCAGAGTGTGATGCCACACACCTGTAATCCCAGGAAATCAAAAAAAGGCTGCGCACCCATAACTCAGTGGGAGAGCACCCCTGGATTCAGTCCCTAGTACCAAAGGGAAAAAAAGATTTGCTGGCCCTTTCCCCTTCTAATGTTAGCCCACACCCAGGAAGCGAACAACTACAGAAGAGAGAGCAGAGCTGCCCATCATCATCCGACCCTCTCCTGCCACGTGCTGGGTGGCGCATGCTCATTTCTTTCCTGAGCAAGGGCTGTGTTTGCACACTGCTGTGGTGTTGTGCTTAGGTGCCTATCGTGAAAGATTTTTGCCTCTAGTTGCTTTTATGTGACGAGTTTCAGCCAGGGTCTCTTTCAGATTTCTCTTGAACATTTGTATGTGTTTATAAAAATGTTTGTTATTTGAGTGTGTGTCTCATGTTGTTCTGAAGCATCTGCCTGGTTAAGAGGTCTGTGTTCTCACCAGCATGTCACCTAGCTGTGCTGAGCAGGCTCCGCGAACCTGCTCAGTGCTCAATACCTGCTTGTCTCTGTTTAGATCAACAGGAATCTAGCTTAAGAACCTGAAAACATGTAGGACATTTGCGATTCGATCATATTGTTGTGTCCTGCTGAAAACTGAATGTAAATCACATTTAATATTAAAATTTATAGGGCTGGGGTTGTGGCTCAGTGGTAGAGCGCTCACCTAGCACATGTGTGGCCCGGGTTCGATCCTCAGCACCATGTAAAAAAATAAAGGCATTGTGTACAACTAAAACAAATAATTTTTTTTTTTAATTTTTTTAATTAAAATTTATTTTCCTCTTCAATTTCTTAGGGTACCCAAAAAACAGCCTCCCTTCCCCTGCTCAAGTCCTGAGGGAGTTGAAATTAATCTAGAGCTAAGCAGGTAGGCATGGAACAACACCCAATTGCTGGTGGCACTGAGGGCGAATTACAATGTGAAGCCTAAGGCTGGAGGGTAGGAGAAGCACCTCGCCAGCAGCCATGCCCACCACCTCCCAGTTCCCTGGTGGGGAGAGCATGGGAGCCTCCCTTTCCCTTCCACAGAGGTCCTGATACTAATTGATCTTTTTTTTTTTTTTTTTTTTTTTGGTGGTGCTGGGGATTGAACGCAGGGCCTTGTGCATGCAAGGCAAGCACTCTACCAGCTGAGCTATATCCCTAGCCCTGAGAGTACCAGGGATTGAACTCACGGGCACACGACCATTGGGCCACATCCCCAGCCCTTTTTTGTATTTTATTAGAGACAGGGTCTCACTGAGTTGCTAGGTGCTTCGCCATTGATGAGGCTGGCTTTGAACTCGTGATCCTCCTGTCTCAGCCTCCCAAGTGCTGGGATTATAGGCGTGCGCCACCGTGCTGGCTTGACACTAACTGCTTTTGTTTAGTGTACATATATAAAGGTGGACACAATACCTTTATTTTATTTTTATGTGGTGCTGAGGATCAAACCCAGTGCCTTTACGCATGCCAGGCAAGCGTTCTACCACTGAACCACAGCCCCAGCCCTGTTCAGTGATTTAATGTACTTTAAGGTTTTAAAATAAATAGGAACCCCTTTGGTAATATTTATAACAGTAACACTAATATGATACTTGTGTATATTGGCATAGTCGTGGTTTTTTGTTTTTTTTGTTGTTTTTTTTTTTTTTTTTTTGTGGTACCGGGGATTGAACTCAGGGGCACTCGACCACTGGGCCACATCCCCAGCCCTTTTTTTGTATTTTATTAGAGACAGGGTCTCACTGAGTTGCTAAGTGCCTCGCCATTGCTGAGGCTGGCTTTGAACTCGTGATCCTCCTGCCTCAGCCTCCCAAAGTGCTGGGATTACAGGCGTGCGCCACCGCGCCCAGCTATAGTCGTGTTTTTTATTTTGCTATTGTTTCTGTTGTTGTTACTGGGGATTGAACCCAGGGTGCTCTACCACTGAGCTACTTCCCCAGTCCTTTTTATTTTTTGAGACAGGGTCTTGCTAACTTGCTGAGGGTCTTGCTAAGTTACCCAGGCTGGCCTTGAACTTGCAATCCTCCTGTCTCAGCCTCCCGAGCCACTGGAATTACAGGTGTGTGTCACCACGCCTACTGGCTTGGTATTTCTTTAGGGGCATGTTAGTACTGTGCTTTCAGAGGAAAGGAGGCGTGTACCAAAGGAAGTAATGTGTGTACCCGGTCACCGCACAGATCCATGCTGGGCTGGCCCAGGGGTCTTCTGACTCCCCAGAAGCCAAGCATGTGGCAAAAAGGCAGAAGAAAATATCATCCAACTTGGAGTCCTGAAGACAGGACAAGATACTCTGTCACCACAGCTACAGAAAGTGTGTTGGGGGCAGTGCTAATGGGAGATGGAGGGATGTTCCCACCTGCAGCCTCCAGGGAGCAGGAAACACACCACGGCTCATTCCCAGCCTGGACTTTCCACAGAGTCAGAGAGGAAACACTGTTGGAAGTTTGTGGATGAGGCCTGGAATCTCTGGTGGCCTGGCTCTGGGGTGGGTGGGGAGCTGGGGTCAGCAGTTCTACTTTCTACATCACACTCCATGCCTTTAGATGTCTGTGTGGAGCTGTGGCTCTCCCACTGGGTGTAGGTCATTCAGGGTGGTGTCCAGACGAGGCTCCCTCATGACCAGGGCCTTTCAAGGTCATGGTTGAGGACCAGGGGAGGAAGCTAGGAAGGTAGGAGGACCAGAACGGGGAGGACGCTGGGCCAAGCAGAGGGTTCAAGCAATGTGGGCAACTGTGTAGCCAAGCAAGGTCACAGCCAAGGGGGAGACATGGCACTTGGCATTAAAAAGTCCACAGTGGCCCTCATAGAGTGACCTGTGGGGCAGTGGCACAGGGGGAAGGGCTTGAGAAAGTGGTGGTGGCTGCAAGCAGCATGACATTTGGAAGGAGTGGGGGACCAGTGGAGAGGGACACAAAGTCATTGGATGTGCTCCTGAGTTGGGGCTTTCTGGACTGTGTGTGTGACATGAGTGCTGGTCCAGGAGAACAGGGAGGTGACCACAGATGCCAGGTTCTCAGAGGGCTGGCTGTGCCTGCTGTGGGCAAGTGGGCCTGAGGGCACATGGCAGAAGCTGCTGCACTGGGTGGCAGGACCTGTCTGGCCGTGCTTCCTGGGCGAGGTGCGGGGCTGTGCCACGTCTGGGAAGGCACACCTGCAGGGCACTGGACGCGGTCCTGTCACCACGTGCTCATTGGCTAATGTAGGTCCTTGCTGCCTCCCAGCATGACACTGTGCTGCCACCGCCCTGACCGCACAGTGCCGGGAGAGGTCGGTGCTAGCCAATGTGGCTCTCTGGTCACTTCTCACTTACTGGCTTAGTGTCTTGTGTATTTCTGGGCAAAATTAGAAGTAGCCCAGGCTGGGCTTCTCCCTGGAGCACTGTGCACTTGTGGCAGGTCCTCAGATCCGTGACCAAGTTGTACTGTCACCTTTCCATCACTGCAGAGAGCACCAACCTAAAGCAAGAAAGGTTTATCGTAGTTCACAACGTCAGAGGTTTAGGTTTGTGGTCACTCAGCCCTGCTGCTCTGGGCCTGTGGTGAGGCAGGCAGAAGCACGGGCTGGAGGAGCCTGTCTAGCTCCCAGAGGCCAGGAAGGAGCAAGAGGGACGCAGAGGCTGGACTCCAGTGCCCCCTTCAAGGGCACACAGCCAGAAACCCAGCTTCCTCCACCAAGTCCCTCCTGAAGTTCCACACCTGCCCAGGCTGTAACCCAGGGGGTTATCAAGTACTTGGCTCCTGTGGCAAAGCCTTGGGCTCCACCTTGCCCACTCCTGCAGCCCCTTGAGATGGATTCGTTTGTCCCATAGTGAACCTCAGGTCCACTTCAGGTTGTAGCTGCCTGGAGTAGGGTTGTGCTGGGCAACTGGCAGATGGACCACCCCAAGGCCAGCCTGCGGCTCTGCCCCGAAAAGCTCCAAAAAGAGCAGAGTGTCACAGCCTCTCCACTTGAGCTCAGTGGCCTTCCCCCAGTGCCGTGGGTTCACCTGCTGCAGCTAGAAGCGCAGCATCTGGGGACTCTGCGGTCATGGCTCAGAAAAATGAAGATGTCTTTGCTTTCAGATTCTGCCAGTTCCCACAAGAAATTGTCCTTCAAATGGTGGAGAGGTGTCGAATAAGAAAGCTGCAGCTGCTTGCGCACCAGTACATGATCTCAAGCAAAATCGAGTTCTACATTAGCGAAAGCTTGCCTGAATATTTTGTACCCTACCAAGCAGAGCGATTTCGCAGACTTGGGTAAGAATGGAATGCAAAATTTTAATGGTGACTTTTAGCCTGACCAGTTCTACCTCAGAGCTCTTGAGAATTAGTGAATCATCCCTTACATTTGGTCCAATGTGGCATTGCCAACACCTGCCTGGGACGAGGTGTGGGCTGAACCACAGTGTGATCATGCCTACTGATGCCCGCAGCCAGTTCTGCTTTGCAGGTAGAGAGCTGGGGCTTTTTCCTAGGCTGTGCATCCCAACCTCAGCTTTTATTTAAGCCTGCGGAGTCCAGCAGGAGCCAGGGGCAGGGTGTTGTCAAGTGGACGCCTTCTCCACCATGTTGCCTTGCAGCTACGTCTCCCTCTGCGATAACCAGAAGACCGGCTGCAAGGCCCGCGAGCTCAAGTCGGTGTACGTGGATGCAGTGGGGCAGTTCCTTAAGCTGATATTTCACCAGAACCATGTCAACAAGTACAACATCTACAATCAGGTGAGTACAATGCATCTGCACCTGCACCTCTGGGCCCGCCTCAGCACCTGCCCAGGTGTCCTCACTTGCTTATTCAAGCCTTTCTTCTAGGAAGAACCTTTAATGTATGACCGAAGCTCTCTAGACTCAGGGTGAGAAGGAATGTGAGAGAGTCCATGGAAGTTTTATGTCAGCTGCGTGTGGGGGGTTAATATTTTGGCAAAAATCACCCCCACCTCTTACTTTTCCATTTCTTCAATGTGCTGCCAGAAGACAACGGCTACGTAGCCACCCTGCACCCCCTGGACAGCACGGCTCTAGATGAACCCTCGGGACTGACCCGCGACAAACCCCTGCTAGACGCTGGGAGCCCACCTGGGGGCTCTCGACTCCAGCAGCTGATTCTTAATCCTCTCCCACCCACCCTTTCTTTTGATAAATGAATTAGAAATCAATTGTGTCCAAAGCAGTCTTGTTGACAAATAATTACAACATTCCCTACTCCTCCAAGAACACAAGCATTCTTGGGCTGGGGCTGTAGCTCAGTAGTAGAGCACTTATTTAGCATGTGTGAGGCACTGAGTTCAACCCTCAGCACCACATAAAAATAAATAAAATAAAGGCATTGTCCACCTACAACTAAAAAAAATTTTAAATAAAAAAAGAGAATACAGCCAGGTGCGGTAGCACACACGCCTGTAACCCCAGCACTTGGGAGGCTGAGGCAGGAGGATCGCAAGTTCAAAGCCAGCCTCAGCAATGCTGAGGCACTTAGCAATGAGACCCTGTCTCTAATAAAATACCAAAAAAGGGCTGGGGATGTGGCCCAGTGGTCGAGTGCCCCTGAGTTCGATCCCTGGTACAAAAAAAAAAAAAAAGGAGAGAATACAAGCATTCCAGGAAATCACACCTTATACCAAGCAAGTGAGTTGGAAGAGAGCTCTAGGCCGCCATGGCAGCATGACTTGGCAGGAGACTGAGAGGGCCATGCCTGACTTCCTTTGCTTGTTCCTTGTCACCTGCTGTGTTCACAGGTAACACCTTGATTAGGCACTGAGGCCGCAGTGGTTCTCAGTGATGGGGATGGCAGTTGGAAAGTGACTCCTCCCCTGCAGGTGAGGATCAGTGACCCAACCACCTCAGCCACGTTAATCTCTGTTTTCCTTTCGTGGTCTTAATTTATCATATGGTTATGACCTCTGAACTCAACCTTGAGTTCATTACAGGCTGTGATGACTTCAGGAGTGTTTAGCTATTATTGTTTTAACATCCTTTAAACAGTTGAAATTTGATTGAGCATTTGAATACTAATTTTCATAATTCGTTAAAAAAATCAATGATGTTGAGCTGGGCCTCTAATCCCAGCCACAATTACACCGTGGCAGGAGGATCCATTGCAAATTCAAAGCCAGCCTCAGCAACTTAGCAAGGCCCTAAGCAATTTATCAGAACCCTCTCTCAAAATAAAAAATAAAAAGGTTGAGGAAGTGGCTCAGTGGTTAAGCACCCCTGGGTTCAATCCCTGGTATGAATAAAAACAACAACAAAAAAAGATGGATGTTCTGTATGTTAGCATAGCACTTCACAGTTAAGGCACTTTGGTATATGCTCCCCCATTTGATAACAGTATAGGTCCGAGTTAGTTACAAAGGACTGAAGGCCTCTCAAACATTTTCTACTTATTTCTGTTTATTTAACTTTTTCTTAGGTTGCTTTGGTTGCAGTAAATATCATTGGAGACCCTGCAGATTTTGGTGATGAAAGCAATATTGTAAGTTTGAGCTATCTAATTCCTAAGGAACAAAATGTATTTCTAATGGGATCATTTATTTTCATCACAAAAAGTATCATTTTAAAAATATTTATAAATATAGTGAATTATTGTCAGATAATTTTAGCAGCTATAGTCTAATAACCTTTCACTTAAGAATTTTGGCTGTCTCTCCAAAAGAGTAAGATCGCCACATCTTGCTGACCTTTCTACCAAATTATCACAAACATAGGATTTCATGTTGTGCCTGTGTGCTAAGATTCTAAGCAGATATTTTGCTCCCAAAGACCTCTAGAGAGAAGCTGATTGACCATTATCTTGGGCACAACCCGGAGGATCCAGCCCTAGAGGGGACTTATGCTGGGTAAGTGTCCTGCCCCACCTCTCAGCCCTGGCAAGATGCCAGCATGACCTTCCTCAGAGTCACCCGGTCTCCTTGCTAAAGGATTCTGGGTTCAGAGGTGTCTAAATGCAGTTTAGAGCTGGATGAGCCCCTGATTGGGTTGTCTTGGTGCACATCAAGAGCAAGGCCCCGTGTTCTTAGTGCTCTGGGCTGTCAGGCGTGCAAGGCAGACTGAGGCTCCTACAGTGCATTGGGAGGTCAGGCTCTGTCCTCCGTCCTTTGACATTTCACTGGCACAGGCAAATTTGTAGGTAAAATTCAAAGATACTGATTGGCCCAAATTATCCATTACTCAAGACTTCATTTTGTGGCTCCTTTAAAATTGAACTTAATATCAGATCTGCTTGTCAGAAGAGTTTTCACCAGTGCCTTCCTCCCTGTTGGATCGTTCTTCACGGTAACAGCTGATGCACTTCACTTTCTGCTCCCTCTTTTCATCCCCTCACAGTGGGAGGACCTTGGTGGGCCAAGAGTCAGGGGCGCTAACGAGCCCCCCTGTGCCTGCCCACCTGCCGCGCGCCCTTCTCTTTTCCTGCTGCGTCTAGTGGGACACTGCAGGAGCCCTGTTTGGGGAGATGGCTATGACTGCGGTTGACTTCGGGCCATGGAGTTTTGGACATTGCCGCCTTCCATAGTCTCACGAGACTTGGCCCGGGATCTCGAGAGACTTGGGCCGAGCGCGGAGCGGGTCGGGGCCATTTTGGTTGTTGGTTGTTTGCTGGTGTGTGGTATGTGTTAGAGTTGTTAGAGCCAGAGAGAGAAACTGACAGAATAAAGATCCTGTTTGTTTCCAGTCTGCCTCTGAACTTATTCCCACGGCTTTGCTGCTCCAAGCGGCCATGGCTTCAGGCGGCTACAGGACACAGCGTTCACACAGTGTTTATAAGGGCACAGGGCCTGTTCCAAAGGTGCCCCAGTCTGAAGAAAAAAGGAATTCAAAACAACACCGATTCCTCTTCTGACAGCAGCTTCCCAATAAAGAAGAGGTGGAACATTTTTAATTTTAATAGAAGTTTCAAATTCATCCATAATTTTTTGGTGTCATTTCATCTCACCTGCCTGTTGCTGGGGGCTGCGACAGGAAGTTGTTAACATCTGACCCGTTCGCACAGGATGTGGAGTAGGCTGTCAGCGCCATTGTTGGGTGCTGTTAGCTTTTTGCCAGCTCTGCGCCCAGGGGACAGCCTCCCTTCCCACAAGAGCCCCTCTGGTCTCCAAGGGCCGCAGCCTAAGGGAGGCCAGGGAGGAGGCAGCGGTGTGCTCCCGAGTCAGGAAGGCCTTGACGACTTCTTCAAGCCTTGGCTCCCTGGCACAGGAAGTGCCAGCTTCGGGGGTGCGTGGCGCTTTCTCCAAGACTGCACATCATGGAGCACTGAGGCTTGCCTGCCACAGCCGCGTCCCCTGGAGAAAAGCTAGCCCTGACGCATGCGTTTCTCCCCTAGGAGGTCTGACTATATCTCTCCCCTGGACGACTTGGCTTTTGACATGTATCAAGATCCCGAGGTCGCACAGATCATCCGCAAGCTGGATGAGAGGAAGCGGGAAGCTGTGCAAAGGGAGCGTTACGATCACGCTAAGAAACTGAAGCAGGCTATCGCTGACCTGCAAAAGGTACTGCCTGGGTGGGCCACGCGTGTGCCTGTGAGCGGCCTCTCGGCTATAACAGCGGTGGGTTCCTGCGAGCTGTGGGTTGGCATGGGGTCTGAGGTCTCCTCCAGGGAGAGTTAAGGAGGGACAAGCACTTTGAAGATACACGTGGCCACCACCGTGCCAAGCAGGACCCTGGCCACTGCCAGAGGTTGCTCTCAGAAGCTCTGGGGATTTCCGGCTTTATCAGGCACCAGGGCAGCAATAAGCAGTGCTGCCGCTGCAGAGGAGGCGGCCTTTCCCATCTCCGTGCTGCCCTCTCCCGCACAGGGCACACACGCAGTCTCTGCCTCTATTGAGCCCCCTCCAGGGGTCATCTTTGCAGACCCTTTTGAAACCACAGGCAAACCACCCCCCACCCCTCCACCCCGTGCTGCAGGTCGGGGAGCGTCTGGGGCGGTACGAGGTGGAGAAGCGCTGTGCGGTGGAGAAGGAGGACTACGACCTCGCCAAGGAGAAGAAGCAGCAGATGGCATGCTACCGCGCTCAGGTGTATGAGCAGCTGGAGCTGCACGGCCTCCTGCACAGCGAGCCCGAGGTCAGGGGCAGGGCGGGAGTCGCAGCTACTCGGAAGGTGGGGTGCAGACTCTGTGAACGCAGTGGTAATGCAGGCATTCGGCTCCCGTGTGCCAAGGCAGGCAGGCTTCTGCAGTGACGGGCTCCTCGAGGAGTGACAGCAGAGGAGGCAGGGAGCCAGCTGTGGGTGGAAGGGTAGGGCGCTGCACTTGCCAGCAAGCCCCTCATCCCCAGCCTGATCCCCTCAGGTGAAAGGCGCGGCGGCTTTCCCAGCTGCCCGCTGTACGTAGGGAGAACGTGCAGAGTGTACCTGTGTGGCCCCGGTGGGTGCAGACAGGTTTCACATGGGTGCCCTGCCTCTGTCACAGCTCAAACAGGCAGGTGGGCACCCATGTAGCTGGTGAGGAAACTGAGGCCCGAGACCCCCAGGACAGTAAAGAGCACAGGCTGCCTGGTCCTCACCTGGGCCTCCCTTCTGGCTGCTGATCTCAGACTGATGCTGGCCACCGTGGCCTCCACGTCCCAGCAGGGTGAAGTGGGGAGCACAGTGAGATCCCCTGTTTGTGGCCCTGGGCACCATGCCCAGGTGAGGTGGCCGCAGGTTGGCTCTGCCCGTAGCGGCTGTGCAGCGTCACTTGACCTGGGGGAGGAGTGGTGCCTGGTTTCGGGCACAGCCTGCTCAGGCTCAGCAGCACCTCCTCCACAGCCCCTCTGTACACGTGGGCACTGCGGGCACGGCCTTGCTCACGTGGGACTGGCTGTGCATGGCGGGGAGCAGCGCCTCGGGCCTGAGCAGGGGACTTTGCTTTGAGATGGGTCGAGCTGAGGACCCTCTCCCGGCACAGCCTTCCTCCAGCCACTCATCTGGGGACGAGATGGTGGCTCCGGGTGGCTATGGCATTGGAGATGCAATGTCCCTTCCTTTCCTCCAGATGCGGAGGCCTCTGGACCTGCCCCTCCAGCCCCTGGATCATTTCGGCAGTCCTCACCACCGAAAGCCAGCTCCCTCCCTGCCACAACCAGAAGAGGCGGCTCCCAAGAGCCAGCTCGCCCACCCACTCCTGCAGGAAAAGCCTTCCTCGTGCCCCCTGGCCCCCTCTCCTCGGCACACTGCCCCAGACCAGCTGCTGCCTGCCACAGACCTGCCTCCCAGGAGCAACGTGGGTAGCTCTCTTTCACAGTGGTACTCTCCACGCCACAGGTGTTTACTCACCACCCGCGCCGTCTCGGGCGTGGTCCAGTGCAGGAGAGGCAGGGCGCCCCACATGGCCAAGCCCCTCCTCCCAAAGTCCTGCCAGGGAAGCCAGGGCTAAGGCCAGAGCGCCACCAGAACAGCAGCCAAGGAGCCACGCCCATGGGAGGGCCGTCTGCAGCAGCCTGCAGCCCCCGTCTTGCCCTCCCCTGTGGCTCACCCCCGCCTCTGAGCCCCTGCTTTCTGTGCAGAGACATAAGCATGTTCTCAAAGCATAGATCAAGGAGTAAAAACAAAAATCCAGAAAATGCCTAGCACACCAGCAAGCCACCTAGCACCTGGTAAACTTGTGCCTGGCCATTGTGCTGTTAGCACTTCCTGTGCAGTGACAGGCAGGACACCGGATTCTTCCCAGGCATTTTCTTGGCTGGCGTAGCTGGCCGCTTAGGGGAGCCTGGGGCCGCAGGGTCAGTTTGATTCAGTGCTAAACTGTGTCATCAGAAACCTGGTTTCTTCTGGGCACTCAAGTCTGGTTCTCTGGACCCACATCACCCCAGGGCTGCGGTCACCATGCATCTGTGCCATCTGAGGGGGAGGGAGTGTCCCGTTCTAAGCAGCGTCCTCATGTTGACCCAGTTAGGTCAGCCACAGTCACGCCTACCAGCCAGAAAAAGCCTTCCTCCTGCAGGAAAAGCCTTCCTCGTGCCCCCTGGCCCCTTCTCCTCGGCACACTGCCCCAGACCAGCTGCTGCCTGCCACAGACCTGCCTCCCAGGGACCCGTGGTAGTGGGCCCTTGGGGCCTTCCTGGAGCTTTTGGCACTAAGGGGACAGAAAGGAAGGCACCACCTCTGCCCTAGAAAGTGCCTGCTGCAGAGGCCACATGCCACGTCTCTGTGGCTCCTTGTGCTCCGCTGACTGCTGCAGGTCAATGTGTGCAGCGACCTTCCCTTCTTGACTGCCTCAGTGTTTCACGACTAGACTGCAGAGCGTGAGAGACCTGCCCACTGGCACACGCGCTCCCCACCGTGGTGAGCGCCAGGACTGACGGACAGCCTCGCTCACTGCAGTGTCCGCGCGCCTGCCTCTTGCTCCCTCTCCTCGTCTCCCTTCATTACCAAAACTCTGCTGCGTTCTTTCTCATTTGGCCACGTGCCTGTCTCCTCGTGGGACTGCAGGCCCCGCGGGGGCAGAGGGCCCATCTTGTTCATGGCTGTGTGTGCCATACCAAGAAGAGGGCCCGGTGCAGATTAGGTGCCCCACGAATGTTTGCTGGGACACTGGGTGAGTGGGCAGGCAGCTGCCTGGCCAGGGCCTTAGGCATTCAGACCTTGGTGCATGGGTCGGGCCAAGGCCTCCGGACAGTGTGCTTGTTAGTAGTCAGGCCGGGACTTGCTCTTCAGCAGTGAACTAAGAAAAGGTCAGCAATCTTGTCAGGAAGAAATGCAGTACCCTTCTTTACTTTCATAATCTCCACGTCAGTTGAGGCCAAGTCTGCATTGCTTTTTTTATAGTAAGTTTAGAAAGGACTAGAAGGCCTTGTCTGACTTTCCCAGCTACTTCCTATTTGCTGGTGTTCTAATGTGATGATGCTGATGTTGAGCAAGGTGACACCTTTCAGACCACTCGCTACCCCAGTGAGAGCAGGAGGCAGTGGGGAGTGCCACTGGGGGTGCTGTCCTCTCACCTGCAGGTGGAGACCCTGCCCTATGACGAGCGGCCCCCCCTCCCCGCCACCCGCAAGCAGCAGGCAGAAGTGCCAACAGAACCCGACGGAGGCGAGGCCGACCTGGGCACTGTGCGGAGAGGAGGTGTGTCCGGGGAGCCCGAGCCCCTGAGCAAGAAGGCCCTGCGGGAAGCCAGCTCTGCGGTCGACGTGTTAGGAGAAACCCTGGTAAAAACAGAGACCGCCACACACACACGTGTGTGCACAGGCACACTCACAGGGAGGAGGGAGGTCGTGGGAGTGCTGCCGATTACCCCTGGAGAGCCTGCTGTTCGTTCACACTCACGTGCTGCAGAGACGTGGACTGGGATTTCAGATTCTATGAAAGAGTGTTCACGGGAGATGGGCGTTTCCTTCTGGTGTTCCCAGAGCTCGCAGTGTGCCTCAGCTCCCTCCTGGGAGCAGCAGTAGTGACAGTGACAGCAGAGAAGAGCCCAGAGCCTCTCCTTGCCTGTGCCTGCCCCACTCCAGAAGGGCCCTCTTGGTGGAGTCTGCGTGTCAGCACAGCCTCCCCATCAGGAGCTGTTTCCCTGAGTGCACACACTCTGCCGAGGACCCCTGACTAGAAAAGGTCCTGAGTTGCAAAATGCAGACACGGGCTTCAGCGTTGTGCAGTCCTGGAGGGCGGGCGGGTGGAACTGCCCCCGGAGCAGGACCGAGCAGGCTCTGTCCCTGGCAGGTTGCCGGGGCCTATTCCAAGACCTGGTCCTGCCGAGAGGATGCGCTCCTTGGTCTGTGCAGGAGGCTGATGGAGGTGCCTGTTGGAACCCCGAAAGAAGATGTGAGGAGCATGCTGAGAGCATCCATCTTTCTTGTCAGAAGAGCCATGAAGGACATTGTGACCTCAGTGAGTCCCCTCAGTTTGCTGGCCAGAGGTGACGTGCCACTCCACAGTAGACCAAAGCAGCTGAGGGGCAGCCTGTCCTTTGTCATAGTGACTGGGAGTGCAGGCTGTCTGGCAAGATGCAGGGCAGGTGAGGGCTGGGACGGCTGCTGCTGCTTCCTTGCCCTGTGCCTGGCACAGTGCCGGCTCCCCCGCAGTTGCCAGCAGGTGTGTGCAGAGGCCTGACTGGCCACTGCCAGCACACACTTCATTTGTGGTTTTATTTGTCACGAGACCTGAGGAGCCTGGGGTTGTGTTTGTCTAACTCCATGTGGCCTTAAGAACAAATGCCACAGTGTCACCCTGGCTGCAGCTATAGAGAAGCTGGCCCTCTGGGCAGGATGTTGGGCAGCAGGTATCTGGGAATACCCAAGCTCTCCTTGGCACAGGGAAATAGGAGCAGGTGTCCTCCAGGTGCAGCGCGTGGTCTTCAGAGAGCAGTCACCAGCTCCCTCTCTCAGCACGTAAGACCGCGCGCAGCTTCCAGTGTGGTGGACACATTCACTGCTAATAGTAAATTTTGCATTTACTCTTGGCAAAATCCAGTTATAAGACCTCATCTGTTTTTATCCCACTTCTTAGGTCTTTCAGGCTTCTTTGAAATTATTGAAAATGATAATTACACAATATATTCCCAAACATCAACTGAGTAAGCTTGAAACAACTCACTGCGTGGAGAGGACCATTCCTGTTTTGCTTACCAGAACTGGAGATTCCTCCACCCGCCTCCGCAACATGGCTTCAAATTTTATTCAGGTCTGAACTTTACCATAAAGCATGAAACCCTAGGTCATGAACACCTCCTACGTCAAACATGCCTCCTCTAGGCTGCATCTCCTGGGAAACCGAGGGCACTGCAGGTGGCCAGCGTGTTTGGGCACACAGCTGTCCTAGTGTGCCTTTCTTTGGAAGGACTCCAGCACTTTCTTCCTTTCTCTAAAACCTAAAGAGTGCCAGAATTAGTTTCATTTAAGAAATTCAAATTTTCAAAGAAAATGAATAAGGAAAAATAAGTACCATAATATTGATAAGAAAATAAAAATGAGTCATATGAAAGTGGCAACATGCCCGCCTTTTTAACACAGCTGAGAATTTGGAGAGGTTTTCATCTTTAAAAAACTAGGTCAAGGGGCTAGGCTGGAGCTCAGTTGGTAGAGCGCTTGCCCTCATGCACAAGGCCCTGGTTCAATCCCAGTACCACCAAAAAATAAAATAGGTCAAAATGAGAATGTCTTATTGCTCTAGTTCATTTTTAAAACTTGTTTATTGTGAGTTGTTTTTTTGGGTTTTTTTTTTTTTTTTTTTTTTTTTTTTTGGTACTGGGGATTGAACTCAGGGGCACTTGACCACTGGGTCACATCCCCAGCCCTTTTTTTGTATTTTATGAGAGACAGGGTCTCACTGAGTTGCTAAGTGCCTCGCCATTGCTGAGACTGGCTTTGAACTTGTGATCCTCCTGCCTCAGTCTCCCAAGTGCTGGGATTTACAGGCGTGAGCCACCAGGCCCCGCTATTGTGAGTTTTTGTTTGTTTTGCTTTTGTTTTTTGTTTTGTTTTCCCTAAGAGACAGGATCTGGCTGTGTTGCCCAGGCTGGCCTGAGCTCCTGGGCTCAAGCTCCTCCCGCCTCCACCTTGAGCAGCTGGGACTTCGTCAGTGTGCCACTGCACTGTCCCTCGTTTAATTGTTTCAAGCTGTGTTGATGTGAGCAGTTGTGTGGTGCTAGAATCTTTCTACTTGAGATCGTCCTCTGAACCCGGACGCTCTGCCACTGGCCTGCATCCTCAGGCTGTGTGTGTGTGTGTGTGTGTGTGTGTGTGTGTGTGTGTGTGTGCTGGGGATTGAACCCAGAGCCTTGTGCGTGTGAGGCAAGCACTCTACCAACTGAGCTCCAGCCCCAGCCCCTCACCTTTTTTTTTTTTTTGGTACTGGGGATTGAACTCAGGGGCACTCGACCACTGGGCCACATCCCCAGCCCTTTTTTATATTTTGTTAGATATAGTGTCTCACTGAGTTGCTAAGTGCCTTGCCATTGCTAATGGCTGGCTTTGAACTCGTGATGCTCCTGCCTCAGCCTCCCAAGTGCTGGGATTACAGGCATGTGCCACCGTGCCCGGCTTTCTCAGCCTTTTTTATTTCATATGTGTTTTACTTTGAGACAGTCCCTCACCTAACTCCCAGCCTCCTGAGTCTCTGGGATTGCAGGTGTGGCCACTGAGCCTGGCAGGACCACCCGCAGTGGGCATTGGGTGGAACTGCACATCCACAGGCCCCTGCTACTGGGGACATCCTCACCTCTGTGGCATCTATTTGCTATTTGAGGAGTTTGCTGTCCACGCTTGGCTGAAGAAAGAGTTTATTTTGTTTTTCCTATTTGTGCAGCCATTCATGGGCCCAAATGCACACGGAATTGTGTGGCCAAGATGAGAGATGATTTTAGATGACAGGACCTGAGACTCAACAAAAAACAGCTCTCATGCTTCCCACAGCTTAAGTGCTCAGGACTTTATTACTTGCTTCTCTGTTCCTGGCCGATTAAGTCCCAGACTTCTGGTCACAGAAAGTCCTGTTTGTTTAGACGTTTAAATACGTAATCATGCTTACATTTTTTCATTTTGATCACATTAACAAGAGAATTGTTCTTTGTTACTCTCTTGGTTGACATGAAATAACTAAAATAATGGCCTCAGCTATAAGACTGAAATTTTTTTTTAGAATTTTAGAAATCAGAGAACCTTTTCTTGAGGTTGAGGAGAGTTCTGGGCTATTCCTGGAGGCGTACACCAGCCTCTGAGCAGCGTGCTCGTACCTGTTACGCCTCTCACAGGAGTGTGAACTTGCACGCCCGTGACGATTCTCCAACCTGCTGTTATCGTCACTAGTGTTCCTCTTTGTCCTTCCACGTTGAGTGAGACGATCACGCCAGTGGTGCTCAATCATCTCCGCTGCTTTTCTGTTGGCTCTGGACAGGAAATGGCCTTGTTCAAGGAGGTGAAGCCTCTCCAGATCATCCCATCCTACCTGGTGCAGCCCTTAAAAGTCAACTGTTCGACTCACCTGGCTATGAGTCAGATGGACCTCCTGGCCCGGCTGCTGAAGGACCTGGGCACCGGCAGCACAGGCTTCACAGTGGACAGCGTGATGAAGGTGAGCCACCTCATGCCACCTGCTAGCCACTGTGGCCTCACGCGTGTGGACAGTCCCATCAGTGTTCAGTGAGCGAGTGAGGGCACCCCCCTGTCTGCATGCGCCAGTCCCCCCATTCCTGTTCGTGGTGTGTGTAGATGCTGGTTCATGGTGGGAAGCAGTCTGAAAGGTCTTATGGAAAGTGGATTTCACCTCTGCCTGGGCTGCAGGCTCCTCTCCACACTGAGACCCCCGTGAACACCGCAGATCACAACAGCCCTCTAGAGGCCCAGGCCTGCCCATGGGCCCTTCTTGCTCAAGCTGCCCCTCCTGTGCTGAGCTTAGCTCCTTCCCTTGCCTTGTCAGAGGCCACTGGTTGTAGCCCAAACACACCAATACTCTTATCCCATCCTCTCCTGGTGCTGCCAGCTCAGGTGGCCCCCACCTGCCTTGAGCTGCAGTCGGCAAGCACCCATTTTGCCTGCGCGGTGTGGTGCCGCCTCTCCTCCTGCAGCAGCACCCACTGCAGGTCGGCGTCAGCCTGGGAGCTCTGGCACAGCACAGACGCCCCTGCTTCCATAGCCCAGAGCCAGTCAATGCGGTTTGCAAGGACAGAGGAGCTGTGCTCCATGCCGTCACTCAAGGACTCAGTGTCCTTCAAGAACGATGCTACCTCCATTGCCACCAAGTAGAAGAAAGTGACCAGAGGGTTGTTTGTGGAGAGTTCCCAGTGAGATGGCCAACTCCAGGAGACTGAGAAGATGGTCAAGCTGTGCACAAGGAGCAGAGCAAGCTGGTCGGGGTTGTGCTCAGGTCCAGGTGGGGGGACACCAAGAGAAGTCACATAGGCGATGAGGTAGGGGCGACAGGGCAGAGTGGACAGGCGTCACTGCGCACAGGGGGCAGGCCTCGGGAGTGGACAGGCGTCACTGCACACAGAGGGCCGGCCTCGGGAGCAGGCCCACCTTGCCCCTCGGGGCTCAGGGAGGTGCAGAGCGAGGCTGCAAGAATCACGTGAAAGCCCCAGCAGCCTGTCGGGGGAACTGCCGTGGTCCTGCGGGCGGCATAGCACCTCGGGCACCCCTGACGTGTGGGCCCCGAGTCTGGAATGAAACCAGCAGCGTGATCCTGGCACCTGGCATCACAAAAGAAGGAAGACTGGGCTGCGTGGGTGTCTGTGAGTGCAGAAGTGACTGCGTGAGAGACCGTACACGCCCAGCTGCAGTCAGGGCAGCGAAGACCGAGGGAGGGAGGACGGGGAGCACAGCAGCAGGTGGCTGGGCTGGACTGAGCCCCTGATGGGTGGAGGAGCTGGCAGAGAGGAGCTGGGCAGGCAGCAGGTGGTGGTCAGAGCTCAGCGCCCTTGGACCAGTCCTTCTCGAGTGGGTGATGGTGAATGCCGAGATCTAGGGTGTGCCCCAAGCTGAGCCTGTGGAAGTAAGGAAGCCCAAGAACCGGGAGGCCCAGGGGACCGCCAGCCTGGGACAGGGGAAGGCGTGGTGTGTTCTCTGATGCACACCACAGAGGAGTCGGAATGTCACTGGTGCCCACCACAGTAGAGTCGGAGAAGTGGAAGAGACAGAGATGAGCAGGCGTGCACAGACCTGGAGAACAGTGTCCGGTGGGAAAAGGGAGGGTTGGGAGTCAGCACAGGTGCTGTTTGTTTGTTTGTTTATAATTGTTGGTGAGCCTTATTATCTATTTACTTATTCATTTGTGGTGCTGAGAACCGAACCCAGTGCATCATACATGCCAGGCAAGTGCTCTACCACTGAGCCCCAGCCCCAGCCACGTGTGCTATTTATGGCATTAAAGCAAAGCCCTATGGACACAGGTCACAGTCAGCCCCGTGAGCCTCGGCAGCACACACAGGAGCTCAGGAGAGCAGTGCGTCCAGGGAGAAGGCAGTGGGCCTGGGGGACACCCAGAGGGACTGCACAGCAGCTGCAGCATCGCACTTCTTAAAACAGAAAGGTCCAGAACAGGCAGTGGAATTAAGCATTGGTTAAATCTAGATGGGGGAGCCATGAGGTTTATTTCTTTCCTCTTCTACTTATTTGGATTATTTTATAATGCTTAATATGAAGGTTATGGTGCTGGTCACAGTGGTCTGTGCCTGTAGTCCCAGCTACTTGGGAGGCTGAGGCAGGAGGATGGCAAGTTCAAGGCCAGCCTGGGCAACTCAACAAGATCGTCTCAAAACTAAAAGGCTGGGGATATAGCTCAATGATAGAGGGCCCTGGGTGCCACCCAAAGGAAGAAAAGGAAGTTGTTTATGGAAGGATATAATCTAAAGAATGCCTTTACATTAAGTGGAAAAAAGCAAAACAAATTGAACGTGAATTCAACTGTACGTGCAAGATCAACTATGAGAAGGGGTCCCTGCATCTTGATATTTGAGTTTGTGTCTGTTTTTTCTTTATTTCTCAAATTTTTAGAACCTGTATTTCTTTTATGCTAGAACAAATTAACTTTGTGAGAGCCAGTAACGAGAAGCCTTCCGCCTTTGCTTGCAGTTTGCAGTGAGCGCCCTGGAGCACAGAGGGTATGAGGTCCGGGAAACAGCGGTCAGGGTCATCCTGGACATGTACAGACAGCACCAGGTGCTCACCCTGCAGTACCTGCCTCCAGATGACAGCAGCACGCGCAGGAACGTCCTCTATAAAACTATCTTTGAGGGATTTGCTAAGATAGATGGCAGGCCCACAGATGCTGAGGTGAAGGTGAGTCGGCCTTCCTGGAGGTGTGGTCGCAGCATGCTTTAAGAAGTTGCTTAGAACATGAGTACATAACCCACGTAAGGGGCCCTGTGTGCCGGAAGCACAAGGGCCTGGCGAAGGTTATGGTCCCCACTCAGGGTCTGGCTGTGATTAAGTTCCCTCCTGCACAGGAGGCCTCGTGTAAAGAGCGCTGTGAAGAGCGGTGGTTGGCAGTTTTGTCTGTCAGTAACCGTGTGTTCAGTTGACCTGAAGAATTTAATTGTGGTCATATTGGTATCAGTGAATCCTGTAGTGTGTAAAATATGTAACTTACGTGCTTTTGTCTCCCAATGTCTGAGATCTCCCCAAAAAGCTATTCTAAAGGAGAAAATAAAATTTCTTTTAACCAGGCACAGAAAAGAGCAGCCACAGAAGAAGCAGAAAAACAGAAGAAAGAAGAAATCAAAGCTCTGCAGGGGCAGCTGGCTGTGCTGCAGGAGAGGCAGGCCCTCGTCCAGGTCGGCAGAGCTGGCCCATCTGTGCCAGAGTTCTTTCTTTTTTTTTTTTTTTTTTTTTTTTTTTTTTTTTTTTTTTTTTTTTTTTTTGGTGGTACTGACTGGGGATTGAGCTCAGGGGCACTCGTCCACTGGGTCACATCCCCAGCCCTTTTTTGTATTTTATTTAGAGACAGGGTCTCACTGAGTTGCTAAGTGCCTCACCATTGCTGAGGCTGGCTTTGAACTCGCGATCCTCCTGCCTCAGACTCCCAAGTGCTGGGATTACAGGCGTGCGCCACCACGCCCGGCTGTGCCATAGTTCTTGGTTGGGGTTCACTGTGCACAGATGCGGGTACTTGACTGACTTGCAGGCTGTGCGGGTGATGGGTGCAGACGCGGGGGCGTGGCTGGTGTGGGAGCTGTGCAGGCGATGGTGTCTTTATTCTTTCATGTTTGTGAATTGGTTTAGGGGTCAATTAAAAATAAAAGTCTGCTGGTAGGTGGAATTAGACGTTGAATATTCAGTTGAATATTCTGCTCCGCTGCCAGGAATATGGAGTGAAGACAGGGAAGGGAAATGGGAAGGGAGAGAGCTCCTTGCCTCCTCCAGGGGCAAAGTAAAACTACACACCCAAATCTGAAGATGGCAGAGGAAGGTTTGTGGTCACCTCCTAGTCGATGGCGTCCCACGTGGGAGGCCTGGATTCTTTTCGGCTGGATACAAGCGTGTGCCTCCAGGCTGCACTGCTTCTGGAGTTGGAATTAGTTGTGATTAAGTTCCTGAGGTTGAAGGAAAGTTTCCTGTGAAAGAGAACGTCAGCGAATCGGGAGCTTGTTTGTGGGTGAAGCTCAGTTGCGTGGTGGGTGCGTCCCTGACCCCTGGGCGCCTGCCTGCAGCTCCTGCTGCCCTGAGCACGGCGCAGCGGTGAGAAGGCACGGTCACGAGTGGGGAAGGGAAATACCCCCGCAAGGAGCAAAGGCCACACTGCGCTTCCTGAGCCGGGGGAGGGGGCGGGAGGAGCTTCCTTTGCCCCTGTGCTGGACTGTGTGTGGCTGGACCTGTGTGGCCGCACCAGGCTGCACTGGTTTTCATTCCAAATGTGTGCAAGTGAGGAGACATTGCAGTAGGCTCACGGGGCTCACTCAGGGCGAGAGCTGGCACAGGGCTGTGTCTGTGCCCCTTTGCGGGCACTGGCCTGGGCAGACTGTGGCCCGCAGTGATCGCAGCACTTGTCACTGACCCTTCTGTTTTGTGTCCTAGGAGAAGGACGTCGATGCCACAAGGCCCAAGAACCAGGGTAGGTGTCTGCATCACGAAGCCCACCTAGAGGCCGCAGGGCCCACAGAGTGCCAGAGAGCGCCCTCAGCGCATTGCACACCTCGGCTGTGCATGGAATAGCTCCGTCTTTTTAAAAAGCGCATTCCTGCGAGCTGTCCCTAAGCTCTAGGCACTTCCACACACAGCTGTTTAACTTGCTCTCTCAACCTCTTCAAGGGAGGAAAGCAGTCCCACCTGAGGCTCCGGAAATTCCAGATAACCACTACCTGGACAAGTGAGTCACTGCCCTGGCCTGCCTGTGGGGCTGCAGGGGACCCCCAGGAGCACTGGGTGCAGACACCTTCTCCCTGGCTCACTCTGGCCAGGCGATCATGGGCTCTCTTCCGTAATTTGTGAAGCCGGGAAAATGGCCCTGAGCTGGTGGGCCCAGCCGAGCGGGCAGGACCACCGTGCCCACCCTGGCCCGCAGCACACACCCTGCCTGTCAGGAGTCCTGTGGCTGCAAAGGGCTTTTCACCGCTCAGTGGCCAGGACAGATGTGAGGGACGTAGGGAACGTCTCTTCCTGTGTGCTCGGTGACCCCGACGCTCCTCAGCTGAGGGGCCCTGAGCTCGTCCCTGCCCTCTGCAGGTCAGGTGGAGGACTGCTGAGGGGAGCCCGGGCCGTCGGGTCGGGGGACCGGGAGTCCCTCTGGGCGCCTGGCCCTCACCTGCTTCTGTTCCCTCAGCCTGTGCATTTTCTGCGGGGAGAGGAGCGAGTCCTTCACAGAAGAAGGCCTGGACCTGCACTACTGGAAGCACTGCCTCATGCTGACCAGATGCGACCACTGCAGACAGGTCAGGCCCTGGGCCAGGTGGCCACAGCCGCTCACACACAGGCCAGGCTTTGAGAGACCACGTCACAGGGTTGTCCCTGTCTTCACAGTTTCTGGGGAATGTCGTGAGAAGAGCAGTGGCGGCTCTGCAGGTCCCTGCCTGCCCCTCAGCGTCCCCACCACCCCTCAGGCCCCCGGAGTTGGCACTGTCAGGTTTCCCACGCTGCCAGCGGGTGGTTGCTTGAGGGCTTTGTGAGTGGAGCCCTGCAGCGTGCGGCCACGCATGCCAGGTGGACGGACGCCGCTCTGCCAGGCTCTGGCTCAGGTGCAGGGCAGGAGTCGAGTGCCCACTGTGGCCAGGCTGCAGGCAGCTTGGGGCTCCTGTAAATGACGCTGCTGTGGCATCTGGGCACGTGCGCCCACCTTGGTGGGGTTGCTGGGCTGCTGGTGCCCAGCTGCCAAGCTGGGCCAAGGAGTACTGCAGAGTGGCCCAGAGGTGGAGGCCAGGTGGAGAGGGCACCCACGTGTGCACTCGGGCAGCCTCCAGCGCACAGCGCCCTGCGGTGTGGAGCACGGTGCCCCTGGGTCCTCGGCCCTCGGCTCCCTCCTCTGTGAAGGGCCTCTGGTCTCCTGTCTAGCACACTGAGCAGCCAGTCTGGTCCTGAAGCTGTCCCTCCACACACAGGAGCCTGAGCCCACGCCCGTCCCCGCCGTCTCCGTGCTGCAGGTGTCCACGGCAGGCCTTCTGCCTCACCAGTCCTGGGGGGCTCGCGCTTCTGTGTCCTCTTTGCAAAACCCCCGCCCTGAGCCTCTTCTACAGGGGGCCTCCTTTCCTTACCCCTGAGAGTAAAGTAACTACTTTTGAAACAGAAAGGAGCGGAGCTCCCACAGGGAGGGTCCCAGGCTGGCGGTGGCCGAGTTGCTGCCTCCTCGAGTCTACGAGGGTTGCTGGAGGTGATGGCTTCTAGGGAGGGGAGTTTCTGCATCCAGAGTGAGATGCTCTGTGATCACGCCCCCTCCCAGGCGGGGTGTGGTCATGTGCTTGGTCACGTGCTGCTGGCCATCAGAGGCTTGGTCCAGGGAGTTGCAGTGGTGGTCCCCACCCTGCCTGCCTATCGCACTGCTGGCTCCTGCACTCAGCCCCTCTGAAGAAGTCACCCTGACCTGCCATTAGTGAATTTGGGTGATGGCTTCTCTAGCGTCTTCAGGCCGGACGGGGCATCAGCATGGGCGTGACAGTCAGGGTCCCCCACAGAGGCCTCCGTGGGCCCCTGCAGATGGAATTCTGTTTTGGATGTCATTGGTACGGCCATATGTAGCTTGGGTCTCTCTGCATCAGGGTAGTCCAGAGGTCATGGTGGCAGTGGTGTGTGACTGGACGGGGCACACACAGGGCAGGGATCGTGCCAAGACAGCAGTGAACAACACAGTGGAGCATTATCATCTGTGAACAATCAGTACAGAAACAGTCAGTGTCATCAGCCAGCCCCGAAACCATGACTGCAGTGACTCATTGAAGTTTAGGCCAGGATCCAGTGTGTCATTTATCCATGAGGCCATTTAACACTTGAGAAACACAGCAGAGCCAGGCACGGCAGCACATACCTGTAATCCCAGCTGCTTGGGAGGCTGAAGCAGGAGGATTGTGAGTTCAAAGCCAGCCTCAGCAACTTAGCGAGGCCCTTAGCAACTCAGTGAGACCCTGTCTCTAAATAAAATATAAAAAAGGGCTGAGGGTGTGGCTCAGTGGTTGAGCACCCCTGGCTTCAATCCTCAGTACCAAAAAACCAACAAAGGAGAGACAGCAGAGTGTTAGGCACATCCAAAGTTGCTAGGCTTTCATAGTGACAGGCCCTCCTTCTTAAAGATAGAGAACCAGTGGACAGTGGACTTCTGCCTTGGCTCTGAGACTTGGGCCACAGGAAGGGGTCTGTGGGCAGAGCTGCCCTCAGAGCTGTGGCCCCTCCCCCAGGAGCACAGACTGACTCCCGCAGTGCGCATAGTCCCCTAGCACTAAGCTTTAGGGGGCACATAAGTCATTCCTGCCAGAGATGTCAGTGGAGAGGGAACCCGCTTCGAAGCACGTCTGGAGAGATGCTGGGGAAGGGCTGGGCGCAGCTCAGTGGCAGAGCACTGCTTGGCTTGCTCAAAACTCTGGGTTCAACCTCTAGTACCCCCACACACACACCAAGAAATAAAATCTTTGCCCATTGTGGTGGCACACGCCTGCAGCCCCAGCTACTAGGGACTCAAACCCAGGCTGAGGCAGGAGAATCACAAGTTCCAGGTCAGCCCAGACAACTGAGGGAGACCCTGTCTCAAAGGAGCCGGGATGTAGCTGCCCCTGGGAGACGCTAATCACACAGAGCACCCCCAGGCTCAATCCTCAGTACCTCCCCCAAAAGAAAGAAAGCAATGCTGGGGAGCCAGACCTCGAACCCAGGGCACACATTCAGCCGCTGGGCTGCTCTGCCCCAGGAGGCGCATCACACTCAACCGCAGCCCCACCCCTGCCTCTTAGCACGACCTTGATGGTACCAAGGTGACTAGAGTCACGCTGTGGGACAAGCACCAAAAATAAGAGGTTCCCTGTCTGGCCTTCACGTGGGAATGGCAGAGAGGCTGTCCTGCGTCTGTGAGCGCAGGACCCGGGCACCAGCTCTGTGGCTGGCCCTGGCAGGACACGCCAGCATCTCAGCAGCACAACCTGTTGTGTCTCGGAGTCTAGGTGGTGGAGATCTCCAGCCTGACGGAGCACCTGCTGACAGAGTGTGACAGGAAAGACGAGTTTGGCAAGTGCTGCCGCTGCAGCGAGGCCGTGCTGAGAACAGAGCTGCCCAGACACCTGAAGGCAAAGGAGTGCAGCCGTGAGTGCCCTCCCGTCACGCAGCCCTGGCAGCTGCAGCTGCAGCTGCAGCAGGGTCTGCCGGGCAAGCAAGCAGTCTCTGTGCCCGCTCCTCTGCCCACGCTCACGTGTCACGAGTAACCTGGTCTCTTCCATCTCAATCACTTCAGCTGCCAAATCGGAGAAGCTGGCCAACCGGTGTCCTTTGTGCCATGAGAACTTCACGCCTGGAGAAGAGGTGAGGGGCGTTTTCTGGGGGGAGAGCAGCCCTTAGCCACTGGCTGCGGCGGTGCCGGTGCTGGCCGCACCGGGGTGTCAGGAGTGGGGCGGTCCAGGTGACCCTGTTGGGACAGCGTGCCGCTCACCTGCCTCTTCCCATGACTTCCTACCTTCGCCTTTATCCACGGTTTACTTGAAGAGCCCCACCTGGTTGGGATTTCAGCATCAAGCGGCTTTCATCTCTTGGGGCCCCTGGCAGCTTGGGTGGATTCTGTAACACACTGGCCCTTGGTTTAGTGACGAACAAGACTCAGCCCAGTTGGTGTGACCGTCCTACTTCCACCCCAGGCCAAGTCCTCTCCATACCCGTGCACACTGCAGTGTGACTTGAGGGCCGGGTTGGGAGGAGCAACTCTTCCATGCCCACGTCCTCCCTTCTCAGACGACGGAGGCACCTGGCTCTGCAGAGTATGCTAGTGCTACCTCTGTGTGCCAGACAGGCAGGCCAGCCCCGTGGGCCATGCAGGCCACCCTGGAGACCCGCTCTTCTCCTCTCCGACTTCTCAGTTCTTGTCTCCTGCCGCCACCTGCTGTCTGGATGCTGGACTCTCCATGGCCCAGCAGATGGCCCAAGCAGCAGTCCCTCAACCACAGAAAGCTCACATAGGGCAGGGAAGACGCTGTCCCCAAGCACACACTCTGCCCTTTCCTCTCTCCAGTGTCCACACCCACCCTGCCTGGTGCGCTCCCCCACTCGCTCCCCGTTCCCTCCTCCCCAATCCTGCAAATTTCAAACACGTCACCAAGTACACAAAAGAGTACAGGGAGCCCTCGGGTGCCCTGCAAGCACCGTCCGCAGCTTGTCTCCTCTCTGCCCCGCCTGCTCCCCCGCCTATCATCGCAGATCCAGGCAGCGCCTGGTCTCACCTGCAAGCGTTTTAGTGCAGAGCTTTCAAATAGCACCTGCTGCCTGGGCCACGGGGCGGTCTGTGCCTGGCGCCCAGGCCCACTGTGCGCACAGCGGAGCGTCCACGCTGCAGACACGCACACACGTTGCTACCAAAGGCTCTCTCTTTTTACAGCCTCTCTGATGAGGAAAGGAAGGCCTCGTGGCCCCTGGGGTCTCGTAGGCTGAGTCTCCTGGTGTGTCCCCCAGTGTCCTCTGCTCGTCAGGTGCAGTGCTGGGGGTGGGCATGGCAGGCTCTTCCACAGCAGGCAGCAGAGTGGTCTGGTTCTGCCACTCCTCCATTCACTCGCCAGATGTTCTTTAAGCAGAAACATACCTGTTCCTTAGTCACCTGGGATGAGAGTCTGCATGAGAAAGGCACAAGGGCATCTCAGTTCCTTAAAATAGGCAAGTCAGTGGCGCCTTCCAGGGTAGCTAGAAGGAGGTGTCAGAATCGGAGGTCCGGGCAGCAGCCTCGTCCAGGCATTCCTGGACACTGCAGTGGAGGCCCCGCCCCTGCAGCCAGGTCCTCTTCATGCCGCCCACCAACACCACCGCCCCCCCCACCCCGGCTTCTGGTCTAGCACTCGTAGCCCCAGGTACTTCTCCTGCCTGGTGCTCTGTGCCCTGGCCTGGCTCCCCCCGACAGGGCTCCTGACTGGGGCTGGGCGGTCCTTGTTGCCAGGCTGCCGGTGATTCTGGAGTCTCCTCTTCACCGTCCTGGCCACGGCCCTCTCCAGCATCGCTGCCTTATGTCTGTCTCCTGTGCTCCGTCCTGAGAGCCCTGTTCCCAGTGACCCTGGAGACTCAGGACGTGGGGGGTGGAGCCTGTGCTCTGCCCCCTGCAGGGAGACAGTGCTGGGACTCAGTCTGTTCCACACCCAGTCCAGGAGTGAGGAGAGCAGGATCTGCTGTCACAGGTCACCTGGCTTGGCTCCAGTTGATCAAGTGTCCAGCAGTACACGTGCGAGCTGAGTTCCATGATCACACAGGAGACCGTCTCCCAGATCTGTGCAATCAACCGTGTGGCAGGAAGAGCTCAGGGAGGCCAAGGCTCCTGTACCGTCCCCTGCTGCCCTCTTGGGACTAGGCTTGGGGTGTGGTCCTTCATCTCTACTGTGAGCTGGTCCCCTGCTCACATGGAAGCGCTCTCCCGCCTGGAACTGGGAACCTCTGCGTGTCCGTCCTAGCGGCTGCCTCACCGCCTGCTCCCGTGGTGCCTGTGGTCCCTGCAGACAGTGGTCTGCAGCAGGCAGCTCATGGCCGCCTTCCTCACCACCTCTTCCCCCAGCATCAGGCTGGCATCAATGCCGCCCTTGTGGTTGGCAGTGGCTACAAGGCAGCCAGAAGCTGCTGCTGGCTTCCACCTGCCCTCCGCGCACTGCCTGCCTGTGCTGCGTGACATGGCCCCACGCGCTGCAGCAAGAGCCGCTGGTTTCACCACCCGGCTTCCCTGAGGCAGTCTGGGCACCCTGAGCCGGCTCTCCTCGCTGCTGGCCAGGCTGTGGGCTCTGCGAGGGAAGCCGCTTCCCAGCAGCTGGCAGGAATAGCTCCTCTGGCCATCCAGCCAGGTCCCTGTCCTGCCAGCTGTCAGCCAGGGCCTCTCCCAGCTCCTGACCCCTCGGCCCGGGAGCCCTGCCTGTGGGTAGCATGCAGCCCCTCCCTCCAAGCCGGCAGGGGAGGGGTGAGCCGCGTGCCCACGTGCTGACCAGCCAGGTGAGCGTGGGAGGCACCCTGGGTTTCGCCACACCAAGGCCTGTGGGCCCAGAGAGACCAGGCCAGATCTGTGGGCTGAGCAAGACAGAATGCAGCCCTGAGGGGCTCGAGTGACCAGTGGCCGTGTCCTAAGGTGGATGTAGCTCAGTGGAAGACCACTGTCCTGGCACGCACAAGACCCTGGCTCCATGCTCAGCACCACAGAAATACTATAAAACACACGTGGGCATCTCAGAGCACAGCACAGGTGCCACGGGCAGCGCGGGAGAGACGGGAGAGCCAGGCCCTCCCGCGGGCTGTGCCTGGGCCGGGGAGATGACGCGCTCTGTGTGCCCCAGCAGCACCCCCCCATGTCCTGAGGGAGGGCCAGAGCACCTCTAACCAGGCCGTGTGGGCACACACTCTAGGGGCCTTGGGTGGGTGCTTAAGGCAGAGTGAAGGTGAGGAGGGTGCAGCCCGGCAGGACCGGGGTGCTCCAGGAGTGTGCTCGCTGCGCCCTGCTTCCTGCCGGGGTGCTCTGTGCATGTGCACACTCTCACACCCTGGAGACGGCCTCCCATGTGGTGGTGCACACAGGGGCTGGGCACAGGCAGGCCACGAGGGCCTCTGTAGCTCTTGCTGTGGAGGAGCCTCGGTGGCGTGGGGACAGTGAGTCGTCGTGGGGACAGGTGGGCATGCTGCTGCCTCTCTCCCCTGCAGGCATGGAAGGTGCACCTGATGAGCCCCTCTGGCTGCACGAGGAACCTACGCAGGACACACACACCTGCACAAGGCCCACGCTGCGCCCCCAGGTGAGGCTCGCGCCGTGCAGGCCTCGGGGCTCTGCTTGGATCGGAGCCCCAGGTTGATGTTCTGGTTCCCTAATGAGCAGCAGGCCAGTCGTGCAACCAAGCCCCTCTCTGCACACTGGCTGCTTCTCCCAGGCCCCAGAGAACTGATCACAGTGGCCAGGCATCTCGGGTGACACACTGCTGCTCAGCCCCTCATACGTGACTGCCTAAAGGGTTTAGAAACAAAGAGGCAGCCCCGTGGAGAGCCACTGTCTGGTCTGTTGGCCACCTGGCCGTGCGGAGACTCCCGCGCTCTCACACATAGGGTAGGCGGTGGCGGCTGCGGCAGCAGGTCTGTGCGGGCTCCATGCTGAGGTGCTCACGGGGCAGAGGCCATCCCCGTCCAGCCCTCACAGGTGAGGGGTCGAGCCCAGGGCCTCGGCCAGGACACTCGCCTCAGCTGCACAGCCAGTCTGCTGCGTGCCTAGGGCTGTGTCAGAGTAAGGGTTGGGTAGCTGGCCCCGTCCTGCTTTCTGACCCTGGATGTGTCTGCTGTCCCCGAGACTCTGTCCTTTCCTCTCCTGCCGCCACGTGAGCACCTGCCTCTGTGGCCTGCACAGCTCCTCACACGCACCTACTTAGTCAGCTTGTTTGCTTCCATGACCAAAACATCTGACAGGAACAATTCTGGACAAGGAAAAGTTTACTGGGGCTCACAGTTTCAGAGGCCTCAGTCCACAGACAGCCAACTCCATTGCTCTGGGCCTGAGGTGAGGCCAAAGTCCCAGGTGGAGAAGGGCAGCGCAAGACGCGACAGCGGGGAGGTGACTAAGCTCAGCTCATCAGGACAAAGCCCACCCCAGTGGCCCACCTCCTCCTGCCTGCAGTTACCCCTGTTAGTCCACCCGAGTGGAGTAGCGCAGTGGTCAAGGTACGGCTCTCAGCTGACGTTTCACCTCTGTCGTCTCCCACATGAGCTTTCAGGAGACACCTCACATCTAACCATGATACCACCGCTGTCCTCCGTGCTGACCCCTCCAGGAAAGGCATGGTCAGATGCTCGTGACATTGTCCAGGCCTCTCAGGCCTGGCTGCTCGCGGGGTTCCTCCTGCCATTCCCACTGTCACCGGGGACACGAGTCCTCATTCTAATGTAGTCCCATGTCGTGTGTGTCTATGCTGTAGGTAAAGGCCTCGCGGGGACCAAGTCAGGCAACTCAGGAGCCAAGTCTGGAAGCAAGATCCCCACCCCAAAGGGAGGCCTGAGCAAGGGCTCCATCAGGACACACACGAAGCCGTGACCTGGCGGGCCTTCCATGCCCTCTCCGCCGGGACTGGGCAAGTGTTCCCAAACCATTTCTCCTAAAGCTCTCCTGACGTGCCAGCCCTGTCTCTGCCCCTGCTGCCCTAGGCCTCTCGTGTGCCAGCTCTCTGCTGTCCTATAAGCAACGTCTGTGAATCTGACCAAAGAGCCCCACAGTCAGGGCCCCCGCCCTGACTTCTGTTAGGACAGCGGTGCCTGCACCAGGAGCCACTGCCCGGGAGGATCTGCACAGGCGGAGCCGCCTCCCCTCACTGCCTGAAAGACTTACTGAAGCCTTCGGCACATCAGTCCTCGTTGCACGTGGCAGACGGTGCAGGGCGTGGGCCCAGCTACAGTGGCCCTGGGAGGGCAGAGGTGGGTACGAGCATCTGACCGTGCCTTTCCTGCAGCCCATCTGCTAGGTCTCCACCCAGCCCAGGTAGCCACAGGGAAGCAAGGCCAGTGGCTGCAGGGCTGTGTCCACTGTGCCAGGAAATAAAGGTCAAGAAGAAAATCTGGAGATCAGACCCTGACAATGGCCTCAGCAGGCGCCATGCTCCATGCTTCCTGGTGGTTGCCGCCTGCCGCAAGCCATCATGCCTTCGCCTGGGGCTGCAGCTGTTCTGCACTGGCAGTGTCCTGAGGAAGGAGTGTTGAGTGACTTCCCTGGTGACCCTGCACTCACCTGGCCAGAGGACGCCCGTCTCCAAACCTCCATTTTGTTTCTGGCCTGGAGCATCTTCCGCGTCTGCTGACCCACACAGAGCGGCCTCCGCCCTCCGCAGGCCCAGCTCCTCCCCCAGCTCTGTCGTCCATCCTTTCTTGCCATGCTGTACCTGGGACCACAAGTCCACTTGCTTCCAGCAGTTCACAGGTGATTGAAGACACCAAAGCACTGCTCAGGAGATGACACAGCCCTCCAGAAGCAGTCTCCTCCACAGCTCCTGCCCCCTCCCCGCAGGAGGCTGAGGCTTCCTTCCAGACACTTGTTCGACCTGCTCTGTATTCCACATCTGCACCGAGAGGCCCAGGTCCATCTGGAACTGGCCTGGGAAGCCCCAGGACATCCTCACCTTGCTGTGCTCTCTCCGCTCCCAGGTGCCCAGTCCACCGGTGGCCAGGGTTGTGCTTGCTTCCTGAAGCCACACAGCAGGTGTTCAGAATGCCACCTAGGCATGTTTGGATTGAGGAAATTAGTATGGTACTATTAGTGTATGAGTATTTTTTAATTCCCAACCATGTGAAACAACAAAAGATACAATAACCAGTAGCGACTTGAGCCCCGACTCCCTGGGTGTATTAGTAACCACGAATTTCCGTCTCCAAACTAGTACTCCATTAGGGTTGCCTCAGAGTACTGAGAACAAGGCTACCTGTCAGACGTCCTTCAGGTGTGGGAGAGAACAGGACCGTGTGGCGCACAGCACAGCAGGGGTGCCAGGACGTCTGACGTGCTCCTCCACTTCCAACACGGCGGCCTTGGTTTCTAACCACCCCCCAAGTACAAGTGAGACTCTTCTTTAAGTAAAATGAGAAAAGTTAAACAAGAAATTATTATTTTCTTTTTGATCAAAACTTAATAGATTCATGTAATGTAATGTAATGCTTTCTGCTCTAACTTAAGGAAGATATTTGTAAAAGTAGTTCATTTTTGGTGATTGACCAACAAAAGTGGGCTCCTCCTCTGCTCTTTTGCTGGTGACAGAAGAATCATGTGCTTTGCTGAAATGATCCTGGCAGTGAGTAGTGGCTACTGAAGTTTTCACACAGTTACGCGCTATCCAGGGACCAGGAATAAAGGGAGAAAATATAAATGGAACCGCAAGATCCCTTGGCCATTCATAAATAAATATCTAAATTTGGAATACTAATTAATAATTGAATTTTCATTTATGAATAGGTTCTGGATATTTAATTATATTTATTATTTTCTATTTCAAGATATTCTACTAAATAATATAATTTAAAAGAATTGTACCTATAAATTTGACATTAGAATACAAATGTAAATACTTTTAATGAAAATTTGCAACTTTTTAATGTTTTAACAGTTTTCTATTTGTCTTTATTTCAGGTACCAGAATTATAAAATAAATAATATATTTTTTGTTATTATTTTAGGGCTTAAGGGTTAATTTACCTTGAGTATATTAATAAAAAGATCACTAAGTGTTTTGTCACTTTTATTTCAAGATCATACTTGAAAAGCAGTCTGTGAGTTACTCTGACGTTAGTAATCACACGTGTAGCTCAGCCTGAAACTTGGGATGGCAGGTTGGGAGCCACAGAGGAGGGAGGCAGTTGGTGTCCAGCTGCTGGACCAGCTGTCCGGTGGGCTTGTGCTGGAGAAGCTAGAAGACTTCCAGCTACATAGACTGAATTGTTGGCCAGCTCCCCAGTGTGTCCACTAACTGGGCTCAGAATGTCCTGTGTCCTCCCCGCTGTGCCCAGGGGAGGTTGCGCTGCATGGTCCCCGTGTCTTCGCCTTTTCTACCAACCAACAAGGCTATTTGCTCTTTGAGTAAGTTCATGTGCAGTGTATTCTCCATAGTGGTGCAGAGTAGTTCTCAGTTTGTCAGCGTTTGTAATGATTTTATAATTATTCCCATTTTAAAGTCCTGTATATGCAGCTTTGTCCTTTATACAGGTACAGGTGAACTTAAGGCAAACGTATTGCTTCAAAATGTGGGGCTGACTTTGGCTCATGCTGCATGTGCTTTGGAGAGGGGGAGGTGGGAGGGTGTCTGGAAAAGGCACCGCTTGCTGCCCAAGACAGCTGCCTGGGGTATGGGGCTCATGCCCACCCAGGTGTCTTCACAATGCACTCTTTGAATTGGGTCTTCTCCATTATGCCGTTGCCTGTTGGCTCGTGAAGATGAGATTTGTTCTGAGTCAAGCCCACCCCTCACCACCCATAACAGCCTGGAACACTGGCATGCTCCCTGTGGTCTCCACCTGCCCCACTACTGTCACCTAGCTCCTGCTCCCCAGCAAGACTGGAACCCTGGCCAAAGTCCTCGTTTGGAGAGCTGGGGAGGCCCAGGCTGTGGGAGGAAGGTCAAGCAGGGTTTAGGGACCCTGTGAGCTGCTTCTGCAGGGATGGGACAAGTCCCAGAAGTTGTCCCATGAGCCCTTGGCCTGGCCTCATTTCATCCAAGACCCAAGGCCAGGGATGTGGTCCTCAGTGACAACACTGGGAGCTGGCTTCCAACACGCACCCTGCACAGCCCCATCGGCAGGGCCCACCCTGGGTGAATCTGAAGGCCCTGCTGCCTCCACGCCCCTCCAGAGGGACTCCCTGGTCTGAGCTCGTGCAGAGGGACTCGGGAAGCGGTCTGGACCTTGAAACACCGGGGAGCTTCTGACCATTCACACGGCTGACTCTGTCTCAGTTTATGGCCATAGAGTGGAGTTGGGGCCCTCCTGTGCCCTGGAAAGGACCCACATCCTCCAGACACATCCTGGTGCTCTAATCCCAGCGACTGGTAGGCTGAGGCATAGGATCACAAGCTGAGGCCATCCTGGGCAACTTAAAGAGGTCCTGCCTCAAAATAAAAACCAAAAAAGGCTGGGATGCAGCTCCAGGGTGGAGCTCCCGGGGCTCAGTTCTCAGTGCTCGTCACCCGTCCTCCTGTCATCTACCCTCTATTACCCATCATCAATCGGCCTACCCACCCACCTATCGCTCCGTCTCACTAGGATTGACCCAGGCACTGCATCCACCCCGTAATTTAATTGAGTCGGGGTGTAGCTGGCTAGGGACTGGCGTCCGCCTGCGCCCACGGCTCTCCAAGGCGCACACGGGCTGTCTCGGCGCCACGGAGGACCGCTCACGCCCTACAGGCCCCCGCGCGCCGCGCTCGCAGCGCCCGCTCGGCTCCTTTTCTCTATGGCACGCCCCGCGGCTCTCTAGCCATCGGACGCGCTCTCTATGGCCTCTTCCGTCATTGGCCGGAAGTAGCGCGCCGCGCCCCTGAAGCCCGGCGCGCGCGGGCGGCAGGCGGCGGCGGTATGGCGGCGGCTGCTGTGTCCGAGCCCTGGCCAGAGCTGGAGCTTGCCGAACGTGAGCGGCGGCGCGAGCTGCTGCTGACGGGCCCGGGGCTGGAGGAGCGGGTGCGGGCGGCGGGCGGGCGGCTGCCGCCGCGGCTCTTCACGCTGCCGCTGCTGCACTACCTGGAGGTGAGCGGCTGTGGCAGCCTGCGCGCGCCGGGCCCGGGCCTGGCGCAGGGCCTGCCGCAGCTGCACAGCCTCGTGCTGCGGCGCAACGCGCTGGGGGCCCGGCCTGAGCCCCGAGCTGGGCCCGCTGCCGGCGCTGCGCGTGCTCGACCTGTCGGGCAACGCGCTGGAGGCGCTGCCGCCGGGCCAGGGCCTGGGCCCTGCGGAGCCGCCGGGCCTGCCGCAGCTGCAGAGCCTCAACCTCAGCGGCAACCGGCTGCGCGAGCTGCCCGCCGACCTGGCGCGCTGCGCCCCCCGCCTGCAGAGCCTCAACCTCACCGGCAACTGCCTGGACGCCTTCCCCGCCGCGCTCTTCAGCCCCGGCGCGCTGCCCCTGCTCAGCGAGCTGGCGGCCGCCGACAACTGCCTTCGAGAGCTCAGCCCTGACATCGCGCACCTGGCCTCGCTCAAGGTCAGCGGGGGCCGCGGGGCGGGGAGGGAGCCCGGAGGCCGCCGCCCGCGGGGACCCACGCGCTCCGGGGTCTCCGCGCCGGGTTGCGAGTGTTGGCAAACTCGGCTTCTCCCTCAGGTCGGGAGCAGGTGAAGAGCAGAGACCCGTGTCTGGGTTTTTCGTATTTGTGAGCCTAGTGAGCCCCAAAGGAGTCTGGGACGAACACCCAAGAGAACTGGAGTTTCGTCCCATGCGTCAAGCTGCGCACGGTGTGTCACAGGGCCCCACGGCCTCCTTCTGAGTTCGTGGTGGCGCCAGGGCCAGGTTTCTCAGAAAGCCCAAGGGCTTGCCCTAAGCAAATAGCTCTGTGCGGCCCCCAGCCCCGGCAAGCTGCGCTGCCCACAAGTGCCCCTTAAGTCTGTTGAGTGCCACAGGCGGCCAGAGCCACGGCCGATTCCATTCCAGGGTATGTTCTGCATCTTCCCTTTTCATTCGCCCTTAGCTAGGCACCCTTGCCTTCCTTCATCCGCCTGCTTCTCATCCTTGAGTTTATGGAGCCATTTCTTGATGAAAGGTGTATATGGCTTAGCAACGGAACTTGCAGGAAATACCATTGCTGGACGTGGCGCTGGCTTTGCAGACCTGCCTGTGTACAGATGCATCTGTGCACGCAGTGGGGGGAGGAGAGAGACCCGCAGGCACTTTGCAGAACCACATAGCGTTGCCCCCTTTCCTGAAAGAGGCTGTGGGTGTGTCCCCTGATGTATCTCGGTCCTCTGGAGCCATTGGTGTCCCTCTGCTGCTGAGCTGTGATACTGGATACTTGTGCTGTCTGCTCTGCCTGCACGCTGAGAGGGCTTTGTGACTCCTGGAAGGTCGTGGAGCCAGGTGTGCCTCGCCATGCAGTCCCTCAGGTTGTGGGCACAGTCAGTGACTGCCTGTGACAGTCACAAAGGCCTGTGTATGACTTGCAGGTGGCTGTGTTCAGCTGGCTGCAGGCTGGGCTGTAAGGCTCAGAGCAGAACTAGCTTCCTGCCATGAGAAAAGCCCACAATCAGGACGTGGGCACCAGCAGTCCTACTTGATCAGGGACCAGAGTGACAGCACAGAGGCTGCCACTTGTCCACTCCTCTCCCGGATGGGGGAGGGTACAAGTGCCTGGGGCCAGGCAACATGAACACCCTGACCCCCTTCCCCACCCCAGCTGCTGAGACAAGGAAGCCAAGGGGCTGGCTGCCCTCTTCTGGGCTGTACCTCCTCGGGTAGCTGCCTGACAGTGGGCCTGGCTTCATCACCCTGCCCTTGGACCCATTTAGCTCAATTTCCTGGGGGAGACCCGAGGGAACCTGGAGTGGCTTTCGTCCTCTTCCCAGGTTTCTATGACCTGGTGGGTTCAGTGCCAGAGTCATGGAATGGGGCGTTTCATTTCTGCCTGCCTGCTCCTGAAGTGGCTGCCACCCAGGCCCGTGGTGCCGCCAACTGGGGGTGCTGAAGCAGGCAGGGCAGCACCTTGGTCAGCAGAGGCCCCCGGGGAATCTCTCCTGCCCAGGACCCATCTCACTGTAGCTTACACAGGGACTCCTCCTCCCACGGTTCAGTACAGAAAACGTCACCTTTGGGCGTGAGGCCTGTTTTCTGACACGAGAAACTGAGATAAACATCCCTCCTGGCTTTCTGGTTTCCTCAGTTGCTGCCAGAGGTGACAGGGCTCGCATGGGGCCTGGAGAGTGCAGGTTCCCTCAGTCGCCCCGCGGGGATCCCTTCCCCAGGGGCTGTCAGGACCTGGCTGTGTTCTGAGGAGGAGCCAGCGCTGGGTGCCACAGCGGGTCCAGTCGGGCATCTGGAGCCCTGCACGCCACGCGGCTTCAGACTGCCTGCGTTGTCCTCCAGAGGGTGCAGAGGCCCCTGCTTCCTTGGGGCCCACTCTTGAAGCCTGTGCCTTCATTGCCATCTTGAGGGTGCCTTCTTGGTGCCCAGGGCTGGGTCAGGTTCAGTGTGGGAGTGGGACTGGTGCGCCCTCCTCAGCAGCCCCACAGTCTCTAACCAGGGCTCTCCAGCCTCTGGGCCTTTGCCCCTCAGGACCCTGGGCTGCCATTCGGGCCTGCTTCCTGCCCAGACCTGCTCTGTGCAGTGGTGGTCGTCCTGGAAACCCCACTTCCCCATGTGCAGGTGCTCAGTCCTTCCTGGGCCCTCAGAAGGCTGTGGGCACAGGAGCCTGGCCACGGCCCCATCACCTGCACTGCTGGGCTGGCACTGCTCACCTGCTGCTCTTTCTGGGTCTTAAGTAACTTGTTTCCCATCAGGGGAGGAGGGAGCTTGCACTTAGCTGGGGCTTCATGGGGAGATGAGGTGTCATCCTAGTGGAGTTCTCTGGTGCTTCCACCAAAGCCCCTTGGAACAGCCTGAAGCCTCCACGTCCAGGCTGTGTACAGACCGCTGCAAGCTGACCTTCAAACACTGCCCCTCACCAAGGCACACAGGCTCCTGGGCTGGCCCCATCCTGCTGCAGACTAGCCCCATCTCCTAGTGCTGGAGACGGGAGGGCCGGGGCTGTGAGCTCTAGAACCCTGGCTCAGAACCAGTGCCTGCTTCCCATGCTGCCTGCTAGGGGTACTGTTAGTGACACTTGGGGCGCCCTGCCTCCAGTGGAGATGGCTGCCAGGGCAGGTGCCCCACCCAGGCCTGCCTGCAGAGTGGCAAGACCTGGGGTCACAAGGTGCAGGTCAGGCGTCTGATCCAGGGTCCAGAGTGAGTGGAGAGCTCCACGCCCCAGGTGGGCTGCCGACAGGGCAGGCAAGCACAAGTCTGCTGATGGCCACCATAGAAGGTACACTGGAACTTGAGTGGGTTTTTGTGTTCAGACAAGAGATCTCCTTACATCCGTGCAGAGGTTCCAAAACCTGAAAGAATCCAAAACCCTAAACACTTCGGATTCCATGCATTTGGGATGAGGGACACCTCACCTGCAGTGACAGTTATATTAGATGTGCTAACCCAGTTCAGTGACTGCTCCAGGGCTGCCTGGTTGGGGTTTGGTGGCACACCAGTCCCTCCAGGGACACCGTTTGTCAAGGCTCAGGTCCTAGCATCAGTGAGCAAACAAGCCTCCACGGCTTCCCACCAGCCCTGGAGGAGGCTGACGACATGCTGGCTGTGGTGCCCAGGGCCGCTGCTGGGCCAGGGCACCTGTCAGGAAGGAGCACGGGGCAGGGTGGGGCCTCTTCACCACCTGCCGGAGGGGGGGAGGGGAGGCTCTACACACACGTCCTTGTCCTCCTGTGTCCCCACACTCCTTCAGGGTGTCAGTGGGATGACAGCGTGGCCCCCACACCTTCCCTGGGTCCTCCATGGCATCAGTCCTCCCTCCCACAGGAGGTGCAAAGTGGTGGGCATGGAGTGGTGGCCACACAGGAAGAGAGAGGCAGTTGGGGTTCCACAACATTCATTGTTGCTCATTTTTTAAAAATAGCACCATGCAGGGGAGACTTCCTCCTGGGAAGAAGTACTGGTTTGTTCCTGAAGCAAGTTTGCATCCCCAACCAGGTGCCCTCTTCCTATTCCCTTCTCCTCCCACTTAGTGACAGAGCCTAGACCTTGGTGCAGTTGTCACAACCTTAGTGAAGCAGGAAGAGCTCTCTGAGGTGCTGTCCTTGCCAGTTGCTCCCTGCAGGAGAAGCACCTTGGATTGGTGACATCCTTGCAGGGTGCAGGGATGGGACAGTCATCGCCATGGGGTGACTCAGCAGGAAGCTGGGTCTTTCTCCCTAGCCCAGGTGCCTGTCTTGAGAGCCTTGCGCAGATCCTCTCCGGTTCAGCCAGCGTGCTCTGTCTCTCCCTGCAGACGCTGGACCTCTCCAACAACCAGCTAAGCGAGATCCCTGCCGAGCTGGCTGACTGTCCCAAACTCAAGGAGGTCAACTTCCGAGGGAACAGGCTTCGAGACAAGCGCCTGGAGAAGATGGTCAGCGGCTGCCAGACCAAGTCCATCCTGGAGTACCTGCGTGTTGGCGGCCGGGGCTGCGGCCGGGGCAAGGGCAGGGCAGAGGGCACCGAGAAGGAAGATGGCGGGAAGAAGAAGAGGGAGCGGAAGCAGAGGCGGGAAAGTGGCGACGGGGAGGAGGAGGCAGCAGATGCGGCCAGGCTGCTGCTCAGGGTCCTGCACGTCTCTGAAAACCCCTCGCCCTTGACGGTCCGAGTGAGCCCTGAGGTCAGGGACGTGCGGCCGTACATCGTGGGGGCTGTCGTGCGGGGCATGGACCTGCGTCCCGGGAACGCACTCAAGCGCTTCCTCACCTCCCAGGTGGGGGCACAGGCTCATCACGTGTGGGCGGGTGTGGGGGGGACACATCCTGGGCTCTCTGGACAGCAGGGTGGCTGGCCGCTGCCCTTGCTCCTGGACACAGCCTCACAGTTCATTCCCGCTGTTTGCTGAAGACGTGGGTCTTCGGGCTCCACAGCAAGTCGCGTGTTGCGTTTATGTGAGGGAGTGAGTGCCGTGGTCGGCAGCGCCTCACGTGAGTCACCGGCCAGCCCCGTTTCCTGCGGTGGTATTTTGCTGTGAGTCTGCCCAGCTTTTAAAATAAAGAGCCCATCCTTGCCCGAGGGAGGCTGCTGGGCAGTTTTCCTCATTGGCATGCTTTTGGTTTTTCAGCCACAAATTTTAGTTCAAGGTGGGTTCTTCAGATGTATGTTCTAGAATTAGAGAAAGAAAGAAGGCCCCTGGTGAGCAGACAAGACAGTTCTGCTGTCCTTGCTCCCCGAGGAATGCTCGGAGGGTGAGGCACGGTCAGGCGTGGGGGCACTGGGCAGGGTCCGTGGGCTGCTCAGGGCGTGTGTGGGAACCTTGCTGCACCAGGGGCCCGCTGAAGCCTGCCATCTTGCTCTCGTGTTGCAGACCAGACTCCATGAAGACCTTTGTGGGAAGAGGACAGCAGCCACCATCGCCACCCATGACCTGCGTGCCCTGCGGGGACCCTTGCTGTATGCCACGCAGCCACCCCAGGACCTCAAGGTGCCTCGCACTGCCCTCTTGGTCTGCATCTCCAGGTTCTCCCTAGTGTCCCTCCACACGACGCGGTGCTGACGGCTTGAAGCCAGGCATTCCAGAGTAACCAGCACTGTGGTCACTCTTGGGAGTGGCCGCAGAGCTGTCCAGAACCTCCTCAGAGGGGGCGGGAATCTAAAGAGGTCTCCTCCCTTTGTTCACTTTTACCCAAAAGTTTTGGTTCACATCTCAACTACAAAGCACTGCCTTGGGCCAGCTTTAGTGTGAGTTGCCACATCGAGGTGCTGCCCTGGGCTGTTGAATTCTGTGCAGTGTGCCTGTGTCCCCAGCAGGTGGAGGGCCTCCCGCCCAGGCTGTGCGTCTGACCTAGCCCACTCTGGCTGCCAGGTGCCATCTCTGCTGGCCTTCCGAGGCCCTGCATGCTTTCCCGAGTTGTGCGTTAGCTGGGTTCAGGAGAAGCCCAGCCTCAGAGGAACCTGGGTGCTGGCACTCGGGCTGGAGAGGCAGTCCACACACAGGTTCTCACGCTGGCCACATAGGGTGTGCAGGCGGGCTCCTTCCTGGTCAGCGTGATTGCCACTCTGGCAGCTGGCCAGCTCTTTGTCTGGAGGTCAGCAGGGGAGGGGCCACTGGACAGTGGCACATGCCCTCACACAGTAACACCTGACACATGCACACATGCCTGCACACTTGCACACACGCCCTCGCACAGTAACACTGATGTGTAAAGGCAGTGGGCCGTGGTCTTAGTCTGCTCTGGGTTTCTCCCTGGACAGATTGTCCCCTTGGGCCGGAAAGAAGCCAAGGCCAAGGAGCTGGTGCGGCAGCTGCAGCTGGAGGCCGAGGAGCAGCGGAAGCAGAAGAAGAGGCAGAGCGTCTCGGGCCTGCACCGGTGGGTCCACCAGCGCCCCTGGGCATTGCCATCCATCACTGGGCCAACTTGTTTCTCAGCAAGCTCCTAAAGCTGCCAGAACCTGAAACTTCTCAAAGTGTAGAATAGAAAATAAAGCTCCCCAAACTTCCCTCAGCAGGAAACGTGAACCTGCCTCTCACCTGCGTGGGCCCAGGCTGAGGTGGGAGGTGGAGCCTGCTCCAGAGGGAGCTGGCAGGTGCTGGTGTGGACAGTTCGTGTCACTTTACAGAAGCAGGGTGGCCCTTGGGACAGGACAGGATGTAAACTGCCCATCAAACCTGCAGCTCCCTCCGGCTCGGGCACCACTGGGGCCTGTTGGCAAGTGCAGGTGTGGGGCGTCAGTGGTGCACTTGGTGCGTCTAAACGACTTTTTGATTTGTCCTGTTTAGCATGTTTGCTTTTTCCAGTGGTGCCAGAGATTGAACCCAGGGCCTTACCCATGCTAGGCAAGCCCTGCACCTGACACCCCAGCCCTTTTTATTTTGTTTTTTGAGACAGGGCCTCCCTCAGTTGCCAGGCTGTCCTCCTAACTCAGCCTCCCAAGTCGCTGGATGAGGGTGTGCCGCCCGTTCAGCTTCTAGGTACCTGTGATGTGTCTCCCTTCCCACACAGGTACCTGCACTTACTGGATGGGAAGGAAAATTACCCTTGTCTCATGGATGCAGACGGAGATGTGATCTCTTTCCCACCAATAACGAACAGTGAGAAGACAAAGGTAGGACGGCGCCTCGGAATGTGGGGTATCTCCCAGGCTGCTCCCACACACTGCAGAGAGGTAGACCAGCAGAGCACCGGCCCTCCGCTCTCTGGAGCCGTGTGTGCGCACAGGCCTTCGGGGTGGAGGGCCAGGTCTTGGTTCAGGGCCGCTCTGCTTTTTAACTCTCTCCTCAGAATGCCCGTGGCGTGGCTGACATCTGCTCTTGATAACTCTGTTCTTTTCTGGAATCTGACCTCTTTTAAGATTAAGAAGACGACTAGTGATCTGTTCTTGGAAGTAACCAGTGCCACTAGTCTGCAGATTTGCAAAGACGTCATGGACACCCTCATTGTGGTGAGTGACCCTGCCCAGCCTTGGGAATCATCCTCCGTCTGCTCGGCTGCCTACAGGGGCACAGCAGCCTGGGCCACCTGTCATCCCTTGGTTAGAAAGATCTTTTACCTTTGCAGAAAATGGCAGAAATGAACAAATACACTCTAGAAAATAAAGAAGAAGGATCACTCTCAGATACGGAAGCTGATGCAATTTCTGGACAACTTTCTGATCCTAAAGTGAATCCTGGTGCTGGGAAGGATGGACAGTGCCCCCTGGTGGTGGAGCAGGTCCGTGTGGTGGACCTGGAGGGGAGCTTGAAGGTGGTGTACCCGTCCAAGGCTGACCTGGCCACAGCTCCTCCCCACGTGACCGTCCTTCGCTGACAGGCCTGGCTCAGGCCAGCAGGCCATCTGTTGCGTGCGCCTGTGGTGGTTTTGCGAGGTTTGTGAGTGATGCTAAGTTATTCAGTATGTTCCCACCTCCGTGTTGTTAGGTGTGAATCTCTGTTCACTTTATCAGTGACTCTGTTGTAAAGTGCTGGCTGTGTTGTCTTCACAACACTAAACTGATTTTACTGTTTTTCATAGGATTGTTCAATACCAGAAGTAGCTATTCAGCATGTTCTAAATCATGCAGGCCCGCGGCAGACCCTGGAGTTGGTTTGAGTGTGCCCAAGTCAGTTGTACAGCTGGTCAACATGCATTTTATTGAACTGCAGCTATTTTTCTATGATGTAGTCTTTCTAAGTCATTTTGTGCCAGTAGTGCCAGAATGTCACATTTTCCAGCTTACAATGGTCTTAATCTTTTTATTTAAAAAAACAAAAGTGTTTTAAACACAAGTTTAGGACAGGGAGTGTGTTTTTTCAGTGTGCTGCTGCTGGGGCACTCGATGGTGTGAGATGAACCGGACCTTCCAGATCAGCAGCCCCAGGCCTGTGGGCAGCCCCAACCTGCCTCTGCACAGCTGGGATGGGAAGGGTGGAGCGAATGGTGGCCGGTCACCATTGGTGCTTCAGCACCACAGCCATGGACAGCTGTCCGTCCCTAGCTCTAGAGGAAGGGGTGGGTGGGCAGGGTGACTCTGCTCTGTGGTCCTCAGCCTGCTGAAGGCACAGGCAGTGACAGGCAAGGCATCAGAGAGCACTGGTGCCAGGTGAGCAGTGTCCAGTGTTGACCTTTAGGTGTGTCCTGCTGTGAGGCCCGTCTGTGGGTCTGTGTACCCAGCACACACACCCTCCCTGGAGCCAGAGTGCTTGGTCCCACGGGGTCCTGTGACCTCACTGCCTCGGTGCTGGCTGAGGAGGGGCATCTGACACATCAGCATTTTATTTAATGATGCTTCTTTGGGTGGCCTTTGACCTAAAGGACAGTTCTGGTGATGTTTTGGAGGATTGGCAGGAAGCCCAAGGTCCCTCCAGGTGGGTTTCCTGACAGAGCTGGGTGGCTCCAGAGCTCAGAGGCATGGACTGGCTGCCTTGCAGCTCCAGCCCAGCTGGCCAGTCACCAGTCCCGGGCTGACCCGGCGGCCGCGCTGGCTGCAGGGAGCTTGCAGAGCACAGCTTCCCTTTAGGTTGTTCTCAGAGCCTGTGCCACGCCTGTGTCGGTGGCCCTGCGTGTGGTTCAGGAAGTGCTGTCAGGCCAGCAAGGCTGCTGGGCTGTGTCTGGCAGGGCTCTGCCCTGCTGGGAGGCCCAGGAGGGCTTCCCCAGCCAGGACCCCTCCATGGCAGAGCCATGGAGAGTTGCTTAAGAGGTCCTTTTGGGTAGTGGTGGCAGAGGCCACCCTCTCTGTAGCTCAGCCCAGGCTCAAGCTGCCTTGGCTCCCCAGGCCGCTGTGGATGCAGCCCGAGGGCCATGAGGTGTGGGTGGTCCCAGCAGGAAGCCTCACTGGTGCCGTCCTGGCCTGGCCGTCTCTAGTAAAGCACTTCCTGAGAACCGCCTCCACTCCTCGCTCCGCGACGCTCTGCTGCTGCTTCTGGAGGCCGTTCGTGGAGGGGCATGAAATCCATGCCAGCCGCGGGTGCCATGTGGGGAGTTCAGGAACCAGGGCCTGTGCAGTCGCTGCTGGCTGCACCCACCCAGATCTGGACCCCACTGGGGCTTGCCCAGGCAGCCAGTCCCTTGGCCAGCCCAGCGGATCTTCCAGGAGCGGGCAGGGGGACTGCTCTGCAGGGTCCTGTCCATCCTTTCCCCACCCTCCTACGACTGTAAAGCCCCAGAGCCCAAATGCATGACCACAAGGGTCAGGCAGGGCTGGAGCCTGGGGTCCCTCGTGGCGGTGCCCAGTGAAGCCGTGGGCACTGGGGTGCTGCCCCAGTGGGTGCCCTCAGGCCTTGGCTTACAGCTGCCCCATGGGTGCTGGCTGGAGTCTAAGCCGAGTGTCGGAGGGCTGCCAGAGGTGAGCGAGGGCCACCTGCTGGCTTTGGGGCGCAGGGCTGGCTGACCAGTTGGGGGGAGCGCTGGGCCAGCTGAGAAGCTGCACTGGCTTCCCTTCCTTTGGTTCCCAGTCATGCAGGCCCGTGGCAGGCCTTGTTGCAGGAACGGCACCTGCCCGCGGGCTATCCCTCCTGGTTGCCTCTGCACACTACTCCTGCCCAGGGCCATGCAGCCTCGGCCCACCCCCAGACCTCTGGAGCAGAGTACTGACCCAGCAGCCTCTGTCCCCTTCCCACACACCCCTACAACATTGCCCATCCCGCAGGGCTCCAGGGAGAGCCCCCAGCTGGCCTCTCCTCTCCAGCGTGCAGCCAGACAGTAGTGGGTAAGGCTGGGGTCTCTTGCAGCTGAGGCCCAGGGCCACTGGAGTGGACTTTGCCTGACCCTGCTGCAGGCTCCCACAGGAGGGTCATTGCCTGGAGAGGCCTAGAGAACAGCCTCAGCCACTCCTGGACCAGCAGGGCACAGGAGAGCAGGGAAACCAGCTGTGCCTGCCCTCTCCAAAGTTGGGCCAGGTCTCTCCTCCTACCCACTTAGCCAAGCCCTGGTTTAGGGTGCAGCGAGGCACTGGCAGGGAGGGCTCCCAGCCTGGAGGTGGGCAGGGCCTCAGCCTTCTGATACCCTGACCACAAGCACAGCAGCTGCCCCGCCGTCTCCGCTCGGCCCTGGCAGGGTGAGGACCACTCTCCTGCAGGGATGCTTCAGGCACCACCCTTGGTGGTACGCGCAGGCCCAGGAAGCAGGAAGAGGCACCAGGAGAAGGACCGAGGTTCTCAAGGTGAGCGCAGCAGCCCCAGCGCAGCGGGGGCCTGGCAGAGTGTCGGTGGAGGGAGTAGGACCAGCCATACCCTGGGCTCAGGCCTGCCCTGTGTCCCTCCAAGCAGTTCAGTCAGGACAGGACGGGGCACATTCCAAGGCCAAGAGCCAAACCAGAGGGTAGCCAAGGAGGCGCAGGAGGAGAAGCCGGCCCTCCACGCAGGCTCCTGGCCAGCACCAAGCACTGGAAGGAGCTGGCCCTGCTGGGGAGGAGGCCGGCTGGTGGGCACACCCACTCCATCTTCCCACAGCTGCCCTGTGGGGGTGCCCACAAGGACATGTCTGCTTTGCTGAGGGCCCCACTCCACTCCACTGGGGCTGGGTCTGCCTCCCCCAGGACAGGTGCACAGGGGCCACTGTCCTTGTCAAGCCTCCTTGCAAACCAGGAGTCAGAAAGACCCAGAGCAGGACCGTGATCTCTGCACTTCCCAGGGAGGACACCCCACCCGGGGCTGCCAGAGGGTGGTCTCTAGAAAGCACCCTCGCCCTGGTCTTGACAAGGGAAGCCCTCGGCTAGGGAGGACAGCTGCCCTGTGTGCCAGGGATCTTTGGGGACCTTGGGCTGTAGGTCTTGGCCGCAGGACCCAGGCTGGAAAGGTCCTATAGCCCCCAAGGCAGGGCCCGTCTGCAGTCACGTGTGCCCTGGGTGGCTGGCTGTGAGGGATTTGGCCCGTGTGCTGGGGACATGTGGCGCGTGCGTCCTCAGCTGTGCACCTGGGCCTTCCTGTGGGGTCGTGACAGCCGTGCACACTAGTGTCTGTGTGCCAGGATGCCTGTGAGCTGGGCCAGCCCCTGTGTCTGTCCCTGTGCATTTGAGTCCATGTCCACAGAGGGCTCTGTCCCTCCAAGCCCAGGGTCCCCGGCGTTCGTGGTCAGCCCGGCTGTGAGGGGGGCAGCCTTTATTTGCACTTGTGCACGTAGTAGCCTGTGACGTAGCCCAGGATGAAGGTGACCCAGAAAAGGGCCACTCCGCCCAGCACCTTCATGGCAATCCCCAGCCTGCCCGAGCACAGCTTCTGGGCGACCCTAGGGTGAGAACCACTGGGAAGTGAGCCCCAGGCCAGGCCCTGAGGGGCCACGAAGCCAGCTGGGGGGGGGGGCGACCCTAGGGTGAGAACCACTGGGAAGTGAGCCCCAGGCCAGGCCCTGAGGGGCCACGAAGCCAGCTGGGGGGGGGGCGACCCTAGGGTGAGAACCACTGGGAAGTGAGCCCTAGGCCAGGCCCTGAGGGGCCACGAAGCCAGCTGGGGGGGGCGACCCTAGGGTGAGAACCACTGGGAAGTGAGCCCCAGGCCAGGCCCTGAGGGGCCACGAAGCCAGCTGGGGGTGGGGGGGCGCGACCCTAGGGTGAGAACCACTGGGAAGTGAGCCCCAGGCCAGGCCCTGAGGGGCCACGAAGCCAGCTGGGGGTGGGGGGGGCGCGACCCTAGGGTGAGAACCACTGGGAAGTGAGCCCTAGGCCAGGCCCTGAGGGGTCATGAAGCCAGCTGGGGGGGGGGGGCGACCCTAGGGTGAGAACCACTGGGAAGTGAGCCCCAGGCCAGGCCCTGAGGGGCCACGAAGCCAGCTTGGGGGGGGGGGGGGCGCGACCCTAGGGTGAGAACCACTGGGAAGTGAGCCCTAGGCCAGGCCCTGAGGGGTCACGAAGCCAGCTGGGGGGGGGGGCGACCCTAGGGTGAGAACCACTGGGAAGTGAGCCCCAGGCCAGGCCCTGAGGGGCCACGAAGCCAGCTGGGGGGGGGGGGGCGCGACCCTAGGGTGAGAACCACTGGGAAGTGAGCCCCAGGCCAGGCCCTGAGGGGTCACGAAGCCAGCTGGGGGGGGGGGGGCGACCCTAGGGTGAGAACCACTGGGAAGTGAGCCCCAGGCCAGGCCCTGAGGGGCCACGAAGCCAGCTGGGGGGGGGGCGGGCGCGACCCTAGGGTGAGAACCACTGGGAAGTTAGCCCTAGGCCAGGCCCTGAGGGGCCACGAAGCCAGCTGGTGGGGGGGGGGGGGGGGCGACCCTAGGGTGAGAACCACTGGGAAGTGAGCCCTAGGCCAGGCCCTGAGGGGCCACGAAGCCAGCTGGTGGGGGGAGGGGGGCGACCCTAGGGTGAGAACCACTGGGAAGTGAGCCCTAGGCCAGGCCCTGAGGGGTCACGAAGCCAGCTGGGGGGGGGGGGGGCAACCCTAGGGTGAGAACTACTGGGAAGTGAGCCCCAGGCCAGGCCCTGAGGGGCCACGAAGCCAGCTGGGGGGGGGGGGGCGACCCTAGGGTGAGAACCACTGGGAAGTGAGCCCCAGGCCAGGGCCCTGGAGGGGCCACTAAGCCAGCTGGGGGAGGGAGGGGTAGAGGGCCCGAGGGAGGGTGGCCCCAAGCCTGGAGGGCCTGGTGAGGGGAGGCCTGGGCACTCTGCTAAAGCTGGGAGGTGGCCCATCCACCCAAGAGCCCACCCAGTGGAAGGCCCAGGATGGACAGGCAGGAGGAACCTCCTCCCAGGGCCTCTCACCTCCTGCCGCACGAGGCCTCTTCTGTGCTGGACACAGCAGCCATGCTGACCTCGTCCCTGCTGCTGTCGTCCCATTTGCTGTAGTGGACACTGCTCTCCTGGGACTGCATGCTGTGGCACCTAAGGGCTGGGCCCAAGGCCTTCCTTCACAGGCAGGCGTCAGAGCTCTGATGTCACTCAAAAGCACAGCCCATGTAGGGCCGCAGATAGGGGAGGTTCTTCCTGCATGGAGGGACACCAAGATGGACTGGTCTCACCTAACTTGTCAGGGTAGTTAAGTAACTTGCCCAGGGTCACGTGGGGAGGACTAGGCCACATAGGAATTCCCACCCAGGAGGCTGAGGCTGCCCAGCCCTGCCCTCAGGAATGTGGGCCTGTTTCCACCCAGAAGGGCCCCCTGGGGCCTCACCTCCAAGAGTGCATTTATCAGGGGAGACCAGCACAGCTGGTGCTGCCCTCAGGATGAGGAGACTGGCCAGCTGCTGTGGCAGATGATAACTGTCCCCCTCCCAGCCCTGCCAGATAAGGCCCTAGGACTGACCTCTGGAAAGGCTGGCTAGGAAAGGGACGGAGCAGGGACGAAAGTGGGGGTGTTAGGTGATCTGGGTGCCCAGCACCCTGGGGTCCTCACAGTGGACCTGGAAATGCTCAGCGTTCTCTGGGCTGCCCTGCTATGTCCTTAGGCTGCTGACCCATAAGGAGTCAACCCCGAGCCTCAGGATACCCAGCTGTCCAGTCCCCAAAGCCACCAAGCCTTCATGGGGGAGCTCTGCTGGAGCTGACACTCAGGCCCACAGGGGCCATGTGTCCCTGGAGTGCCAGTTCTGTTTTCTGAGATGTTTTGCGCAGAGGGGCTATGGGCCTGCGCTCACGCCTTACTCCTAGTGGGCAGAATCAGTCTTGTTTCAGGCAGCCATATCTCGCTCCAGCTCTAGGTGGGCTGATCAGCTTAATAGCCCTGGTCGCCAGGGGCAGGCAAAATGCTGAGTGCACCAGGCAGGTGGTGGAGCTTTTGCTTTCGTGAAATTAACAACAGCCACCTCCTTCCTGCCTTGATATGATGGCTGGAGCTGCAGCAGCTACCCTGCAACACTAGCAGGGAGAGTGCTACCTCTACACCCACACCAACTGTCCACTCTGGCTTCTCTGGGTGCCAGAAAAGCACACGCACGCGCGCGCGCGCGCACACACACACCCCACACCCCAACCACCCCAGCAGTATTCCAGCCTGGGATAGTAGAATTCTGTTATTTGCTGACTGATGCAGGACACGTGGCTCCCAGGTCATCCTGACTGGACACAGCCACCAGCTGCCAGTAGGCGGGGTTGTGGAGGGCTTCCTCGCTGGATGTCTGTCCCAGCAGTCGGGAATAGCCGATAAGCCTATCAGAGGCCTCTTTCAAGCCCTGGGCCTCAGGTGTCCACCAGCTGGGGGGGTGGGGGACGGGAGGACGGGGCGGTGAGCACAGGAAGCCCTCCGTGCAGCAGCTCCGACAGTTAGACCGGTTCCCCCAAAGCACCTCTGAAGACCCCACACTTACAAAGGGCGAGTCCTGGTGGGGCTGAAGCCTCTGGGGTACAGAAAGCTGGTCACGGCCTGGCCTCTGGGTGCGACTTGATGTGTCCAGCCTTAAAGAACAAGAGAAGAGGGACCCTGCTAGGGAGTCACTGTCCCTGAAATTGCAACCAGGAGCTGGGCAGGAGTCGAGGCCCGACGGACCGTCCGCGGTGGGGCCCGGTGTGTTCGGGAAGCCCTCCACGCGCACAGTCACCCTCAAGCCAAGGAGGCCGCGGCCTCGGAGGGCCTCGGAGGGCGGGGGCGCGCAGTCAGGCCCGCTCCCTCCCTCAGCCGCACGGGGGTCCGCAACTTCAGCCCCCGCGTCTCACCTGCGCCCAGCATCAGGGCCGCCGCGCGCTCGGCGGACGCGTCTCGGCCGGGTGGGGCGGGGCCTGGGCGGGAGGGGGCGGGCCCGGGCGGAGGCGGGGCCTGGGCGGGAGGGGGGCGGGCCCGGGCGGAGGCGGGGCCTGGGCGGGAGGGGGAGGAGGCGGGGGCGGGCCAGCAGGGGCCGGAGCCCGCTGGCCCGGACAGCCTCGGCAGAGCTCTGGCCTGGGGTCTCGCGGCGCCGCCGCCGGGGGCTGCGGGGTCTGCAGAGGGCGCCTGTCCTCCCCGGGCCCGGGGCCCGCGCGGTCTGGAACTTTATCCGGGACGCCGTGGGCTCCGCGGGGCGCGCGGCGACGCGGCGGCCTCCCGGGACCTGGGAGCCGCGCCGCCGCGGAAGGGCGGGCACAGGTGTGGGTGGAGAGGAGCGGCCGGGTCGCGGTCCGTCCTCAGCACGTGCGCAGGAGCCCGTGCCCCTGCAAAATGTCGTGGGCGCAGAAGTCCCGGAGCGGAGGGACGGGAAGAGTTCTGACCCCACCCCACCCACCCGGGAGTGGCCAGAGCCTGCGCCCCGGAGATCGCCGGCCCTCGGCGCGGAGAGGTGGGCGCCACGGAGGAGGAGGGGTGTGGCCTCCTTCAAGCTGGGACTTCGCAGTGGACCTTGCTTAGTGTGAGTCTCGCCAAGGTCCAAGGGGTGAGCGCTGGTGTGCTGACCCCCAGTGAGTGACTCTGGGAATGGGGCGTGTCCGTGTGGCTCGGGGTGGAGGAGACAAGCCCACGGTGGAGGGTGGGGCGGGTAGCAGAGAAGAAAGAGGAGGCCAGGGCCAGCACCAGGGTTTAATTCTGAATCAGAGCAGGCCCCCCACACCCCCGCGGGTCCTGGCTTCTGAGGGGCTCACTGCCCTGGGTCCCCGCTGGGCTTATTTGGAGGTGGCCTTCTTGGCTTGCTGAGCATGATCTCTGACTGCTGCAGGGGGGGCACTTTGACCCCCTTCTGCTTCAGCTGGCTGTAGTAGTCGCTCCTCTCGGAGATGATCCTCTGGACGGGAGTACACGGGCAGGTGGTCTTCCCTGCAGCCTGCCCCACCCTGTGGCCTGCTGGACACCACCCCTCCCCCGGCTGGCTGGTGCCGTGGTGCCCATGTTTACAACAGAAGGCAAGATCCACTCTGCGGGGTGCCTCTGCCAGTTCCTGTGGTGTAGACCAGCAGCCCGTCTCCGGAAGAGGGGGCAGGAGCAGGCCCAGGCCATCAGCTCCTGCGTTGGCTCACCCTGAAGCCCACGCTCACTCCACCCAAGAGTGTGAGGAGCCACAGCCCCCCAGAGACTAGGAGGGACATCTGTCCCTCAGGTCCTTTCTGTCTATGTAGCCACTGGGCCAAGGGAAGGTCCCTGTCCCTCTCAGCCCCTCTCTGCCCTGTCAGCACATCAGGCATGTGAGGAGCACAGGCCCTGGTGCTCCTCCCCACCAACAGCAGCAGGCCTCGGACCTCTCCCCTGTTCCTGCTTACAACAGCCTCTCTGACCATACCACCCCACACTGCAGGGGCAGAGGACCTGGCCGCTGGGACACGTGGGTGCGTACTGGGCTCAGAGGGCAGCACCGTGGAGGACTATGGGCACTGGGAACAGAAGCAGCTGCAAGTGAGAAGTGACCCCCACGCACAGCCTCAGGTGCTCAGAGACCCCAGAGCTCGGGGTCCCACCGTATCCTGAAAGCAGGTGTGCCCTCCCCGTTACAGAGGGAAGCCGCAGCAGCTCAGAGAAGCCCAAGAGTGGCCCACAGCCTTGCCACCACAGGGTGGGTGGTGACTACTCTGCCAACAACCAAAGCCTGCATTATTTCTGCCACAGCACCCGCCCCTCTGAGGCCTCTGCTTAGGGCCTCGAGTCAGTGAGCTGGCAAGGCTGAGGCAGGAAGGAGGTCTGTGCCAGGGCCCTGGCTCAGAGGTCTGATTGTAATGTCCAGCAGAAGGGAACCCTCCACCAAGGGGCCTGAGCTGAGCACCCCCATGACGCAGCAGCTGGGCCCTGCTCGTGGTAGTCAGGAGGGACTGTGGCTGCTGCTGCCACAGTCACCAATACCCTTCCCCTTTTGCCTAAGAACAGCCCAGACTCACCAGCTCTGTGGCATGGCCCCTAGGGAGGATCTGGTACCCTCTGCTCAAGAAAACATGGTCCCAGGGCCACAGTGACGGGCACACAGCCAGGATGACAGTCCCCAAATCCAACCCAGGTTCCTCCTCCTCCTGCCCAGCTGCAGACCTTGGGGATGCGGCCCAGGAAGGAGAGGAGACAGTGCTGGAGTACCTGCAGGGCTTCCAGGATGTGCTGGTCAGAGACCTCGGTGGCCAAGGACTTGGTTCCGCTGACGTTGAAGGTGGCCTGGATGATCTTGCTCCTCAGCCTCTCGAGCTGCCATCAGGGGGAGGGTGCGGTCACTCTTTGCTCCAGAAAGATGCTCGGTGCCCTGGCTGTGCCATGCCCTGAGTCCCGCAGGCTGGGAAGGCACCGCCTGCCCTCCCTTCACATGGGGTTAGGAGCTGGAAAGGGCCTGAGGTCACGCGGCTGCCCAGGTGCAGAGGCACCAGATCAAATCCACAGGCCTGGGCAGCCCAGCATCAAAACCAAAAGCTTCTGCCACACCCACTTTCTGTCTGTCTTTAAATTGGAAAAAGTAAAACCTGCACATAGTTTTAAAAAAAAAAACACTGTAGTTCAAAGTTGCATACAGTCCCGAGGCCACCATCCCCTCCCGAGGCCACCATCCCCCCAGGGGAGCTCCAGTCAGCCCCCTCCTGGCCCTCAAGGACACTGCAGGAGTCCAGCAGGCCTCCCCCTGAGCACTGCTGGCCTTGGATGTGGGCATTGAACAACTGACCTGCTCTGGGACCCCTCCCCACCAGCACACATGGCCCTCGCCTGTTCTTCGTGGCCCAAGGCATCTGTGCTGTGGACAGCGTCCAGCCAGGCCCTGCAGGGGACGTGTTCTGGTCTCGCTGCCATAAACACCCTGAGCGTTGGCAGCCACCCGCCTCCTGCCAGACCAGAGTGAGCTCCGCCACGTCCTGCCAGCCTCAGGCAGGGTCCCCCGGTCGCAGCTACAAGAGCAACCCCGTGCGTCTTGTCAGAATCCCTGACGCTGCGGGAGGCCACCAAGAGCCAGAGGCCTGGCGTGGCCAGGAGCGTCCCGCGTCTGTTTGCCTATTGGGCAGTTTAAGCGACAGCAGGAATGTTGTAAGCCCCTGGGCCTCGAGGGGTCGGGGATCCTTCTCCTTCCATATTTATACACCCGTTCTATCCTGAGCACCTGGCTAGGTGCTAGAGGACCGAGGGGACACCAGGCTCCTCTGCCCCAGGGCACGTCCACTTATACAGCAGCTGGCCGTCATCCGGGGTGAGTCCCCCCAGCCACGCAGCACGGTGTCCTGTGGCCCCCAGGCTCTGTCTCAGAATCCTTATCTACACAGCATTCCACCCTCTAGCAGGTCCTGGAGTCGTCACACAATAGGACACCTTGGCCAGTCCCACACTTTCCCCAGACAAGGGTAGGGCTGGATTTCTAAAAAGAAGTGGGGTGTGAGGGCCTCAGCGTGCCGTCCAAGCCAGTGGGAGAAGCCCGAACAGGAAGGGGGACAGAGCTGAATTAAGTGGGCTTGCCTGGTGGGCGGAAGGGGAAGGACTGATGTCAAGAGCCTCTGTGTGTGTGTGTGTGTGTGTGTGTGTGTGTGTGTGTGTGGCCTTTCCTGTTGCTGCAGTGTGGATCCTAAATCAAGACGGGTTCTGGGGCCTGGGTCCCTCTGCAGCAGGTGCGCCCTCTCCGTGCCTGTGCTCATGACCTCCAGGCCAGGCAGCCCCCAGCCCAGACAGTGGTCAGGCCCCAGCACCACCTGCAGCAGGTGTGGCTGCCCCATCCCTGCTTCAGGCCACACCTCTGAAGTGAGGAGAGCGAGACGTCCCCTTCACAGATTTGGTGAAGGAGTCCAAGGACGCGGATGGAGGGCGCTGGCTGGCCTCTGCCAGGCTCGCTCACCAAGCGCTGCACCTTCCAGCCCCACCCAAGGCCACTCCCTGCGGGTGAGGCCGGCCCTGCGGTGCTCCAGGCCACCCGCTCCCTCCTCCACCACAGCCTGAGTGGCAGCTTTGCTGGTGCCGGGATGCCAGGGGAACCAGCCCCAGCCCTCCCACTTGGTGCACAGCCCGCCTGGGCGGCCTGGCCTGGGTGGACGCGGCGTACCCTGGACTGGGAGCTCTCCAGGGCCACGCGCACGGCCTGCTCGGCCTGCTGCACCAGCTCGTTCCTGCTCTGCAGGTCCTCGAGCAGCTGCTTCCACCGCTGCCCGCGGTCCTGGTCCAGGTCGGCCTGCGTCTGCAGCTCGCCCACCTTCTCGCTCAGCTCTGCGATGGCCAGGTCCCGTGCGGCAAGCTCTTTCTCCAGCTCTGACACCCGCTGGGAGGAGCCAGGGAGGACAGGAGTCGCCATCCGGCCCAGGTGCTCCCGCATGGTCCCCTGGGTTTCTCTCACAGCTGGAGACAACTGGCCGGTTCCTCCCACCCAGCCCAGAGCCAGCCATCACCAGGGCCCCCGTGTGGGCTGCTGCGGCCTGAACAGACGCCCACCAGCCCTCCCACACTGCCCAGGCCATCACCTCCCGGAGGGCAAGGTTGTCCTTCTCGATGCACCCCATCATCTCCTGGTGCTTCTTCTCTTCTCGGAGGTTGGAGAACTGGAAGGCAGACAGCAGGCTTGGCCTGGGAGGCTCACGTCCAGAGAACTGACCGAGCCCAGGCACCTGCAGCCTCTCCCTAACCTCCCTAAAGCGAGGGAGACGAGGAGGAAGAGCCCGAGACCACGTGGGAGTTGGAGGCAGAGGCCGCGTGGTGTCTGGCTTGCAGAACCAAGAAAGCAGAACAGAAGCCGAGCACAGGGAGAACTGAAAACTACCCAACTCACACGTGAGTTCCTGCGCTTCAGAAAGGCAGAGACGCTAGCCACTTCACACACTAAGCCCCACACCTGTCCCCAGCCTCCAGGTGCCAGGTTGCTGCCTTCATCCACCCTGACAGAGACTAGGCGTTCCAGCACCTGCTGTCTGACAATGTCACAGCCTGGGGAATACAGCCACAAGGCCGCTGCTGTAACTGGAAACGGGAACCATGGAGTTATTTGACTTAACAATGTGTTTTTTATTATTGATACTTATGATATGGATGATGGGAAATTTTCCAATTCCAAGGGAGAAAACATGTTCAGACATGCAAGAATATTCCCAGAATGGGTCTAAAAACATAATTGAGAAGTGTCCACAGGTGTCTGGGAGAAACTTGGGCAACAGGATTTTTTGCCCCTCAGTTAATAATTCCTACTGAGCCTCCTATTCTAAAGCCACAACCCTTGCAAAGGCCTAATTACAGAGAAAGAATTATTTTACCCACGGTACAGGGCCACCACCATACATAGCCTACTTGATTAAAGGAGGATCGTGGTGTCCTCCAAGAGACCCTCCTTTACCTTACACAGGGATTTACGATGAGGATGGAAAACACATAGTTAATATTGATGGCAAATGGGTTGACCTAGCAGGTTGACGTGCAAAGCTTACCTTTTAGTCAAAGATTACAAAGATTTAAGGCCTAGTGCACTTTAACAAAATAAAGAAACTCTCTGAGAAAGCAGCTCAACAGGTATGATCACAACGAGTCAAAGACTTCTGTTGCTCCTTCTCCACTCGCACTGATTCCCTTGACTAGTCTTTAAAAAGTAGGCACTGCATGTTGAAATTAGAATAGGTTTTCATAGTCCATGTGTTTCTTAAGAGAAGAACTACAAGGGTTATCAATGATCATCGAAATACTTTTAGACACATAAACTTTCAGGTGTGGGTACACTTTAAAGATGAATGCTAGGTCAGGAGACAGGGTCTGGTTGCGCAGTCTGGCACCTGTTAAACAAGGAGCTGTCACATTCGGGGAGAATTACACATATCTGGAAACTGTAATGACGCACTTTGTTAAAAATGATTCTGTACCCATAATGAAAGAAAAAGCATACAGATAAAGACCCAGAGAAAGCAGGGTTAGCTCTCTCTGGAGATTGCGCGAACAGAACGACTCCTGGTCCCGTTCCTTGTGCCAACGCCACCATCCTGTAGGACCTCCTGGATCCTGCCGGGGCTGGACCCCAGCACCCGCGGGCCTCAGGCCGGAGACGTGGGCCTGCGTGTGTGGGTGTGGAGAGGTGCGGGGGCTGCTGCCCCTGCGCTCCGGGCCTCGCCTTCTAGAGAAGACGCTGGTGCTGTCTCCCAGCCCTCAGGGAATCTGACCAAACCAGAGGACAGATCTGAGAAGACTGCCCGGGGTGCACCAAGGGACACACTCTGCCAGAGGAGACCCAGAGAAAACAAACAGCAGAAAGGTCCCGGAACAGAGGCGTGAGGGCCAGCTTTCCTGGTGGCCACTGAGGCCTGGGCAGTGGGTGAAAGAGGCACGGCCTTGTGAGGCCTCACGCCCCCGGGCCAAAGGCGGGAGCTCCCGGCTTTCCATGCAGGATGGCCTCCCGAGGGAGGAAGCGTCAGGCTGGCCTGGACTTGCCGGCAGCGGCCTCGGAGGCTGGAAGGCCACAGGCGCAGTACTTGCAGGGCTCAAGGATGCCGTTTCCCACTGGACCCTGCGGCCAGCCAGGCCGTGTGACACAGAGCGGGACGTGCGGGCGCTCTGCCTTCCCGAGGCCTCTGCCTGTGCATCCGGGGCTCCTGGAGCACCACTGTCCCCGGGAGGAGGGACAGCAAGAGAGAGAAGCGTGCGACACAGAGGCTCAGAGGGCAGCACTCAGCCCTGAGGCGCTTTCAAAACTCTGGTTTCGGTTACTGGTGGACCAGGAGCCGCTGTCCTGGTGACGCTGGTGCCATGCTGAGCTGGCGGGTGTGACAGGATGCTGTTGAGAGGAGAAGGCGCAGAGGTGCGGGGGAGGAAGACCCGAGGCGGCGTCCCTCGGCAGAGCACTGAGACGGGGGCGGTGAGCGCGCCTCAAGACTCAGGGGTCCCTGAAGAATTCGGGGACACTTGAGAGCGGCTGCCTGGGGCAGGGCAGTAAGAGGCGGGGACGTGCAGAACTAGAAGCCCGAAGCTGTGATGACGCCTGCAGGAGCTTGGACCAGAGGAGTAAACGCTCAGCCAGAGCCAAGGGGCTCCGCACTGACGGCTCCGGAGCTCAGAAGAGCCTCGCCCAGGAGGTGCCAGCGGGGGTGGCCAAGGGCACCTGGGGCAGGAGACAGACACGTGGTCAGGGCCAGAGGGCAGCAGGGCCAGCGCTGGACACGTGGGCTAAGGCCTCCCACAGGCCCTGGTGGGAATCCCAGCTCTGCCACCATCAGCCGTGTGTGACCTGGGTCAGCGCTCGGTCACCAGGGCCGGGAGCCTCCAGCAGCAGGCCGCACGGGGAGGCGACCAGGGCTGCGGGGCCAGGCGGCGCTCACGAGGGCGCACAGCCACCTTGTCGGACATGGCCTGCAGCTGCTGCTTCCGCTCCCACAGCTCCTTCTGCAGCATCTCGTTTTCCGTGGTGACCTTCCGCAGCTGGGACTCCTGGAACTCCACCTGCCGCTGTAAGGTCGTGATGGTCCCTGCGTGAACGGACAGTCTGGCTCGGCTGGGGGACGCCCGCTGCCCCCAGGCTGCCCCAGCAGGCAGAGCCTGGCCCCTGGCCCGCGCGGGCCCGCCCACCTGTGGCCAGGGCGTATCTGGTCCTGGTGGCCCCCAGCTCGCTCTGGAACTCCACCAGCGTGTGCTCGTACTCCTCCAGCTGGGCCAGCAGCTCCTCCTCCAGGGACTCCGGCAGGGAGCAGGCCCTCCGCCGCGGGCCCTCCGCTTCCTCCCGCAGCTCCCAGTCCTCGTCCTCCTCTTCCTCCTCCTCCGACCCCGTCTCAGCGGCCTCCTCTTCCTCCTCCTCCTCCTCAGTGCCCTCCTCGGGCTCGGCCCCCATCCTGCCCATGCTGCCCTTTGCCCTGGTCCCCGGGGGGCACCGTGCCCTGGCCCTCCTCCTCCTCCTCCTCCTTGCCTTCCTCCAGCAGCTCCTCCCTGGGCTCCGGGGCGTGCTCCTCCTGCATGGGGGAGGGAGGAGAAGGGGCTGGGCAGGTAGGTGGGTGTCCCCAAGGGCACTCGGGGCACCTGTCCCAGCTGCTGTGGAGCAGCTCCCGGCCAGGCAAGCCCCGCCCCCACCCCCGCCCCACCGGCTCAGTGCTGCCACCTGCTGTCGGGAGATTGCAGGACCTGTGCCCAGGGGTACCGTGACCCCACCCCTCACCTGCACTGGGGCGGCCACCCCACGCAGGGCTGCAGCTGGGGACCGCATGCCTGGGCCCCCCAACACGGACCCGGGCCACCCTGGAGAAGGGGGCTGCCCAGCCTGGGCGGCTCCCAGCCCCAGGACCCAAGCTGCCCCTGTGCTGCCCAGCCAGCCCCGCACCTGCGCCCAGCGCTGCAGCTCCTCCTCGTCCTTGTAGAGGGTCTTCAGGATGTTCAGCTCCCCCAGCTTCGGAGCCTCCAGGGGCCGCTCCTGCAGGACACGGCGGATCCCTCTGACTTTGCAGTTGCCCCCACCCCTGTTCCCTGGGGGGGGCACATCAGCCTCCCAGTCCAGGTGGGGGGCTGCAGGAGAGGGTGGGAACTGGGTGCTGTCAGCAGATCAGGGCAGCGATCTGCAGATGGGCAGCCCCTGGGCAGCTGGCAGGGCTCTGGGCCACCAGCAAGTGGCCCTTCAGTGACAGGCATGCTCCTCTGGAGGAGTCGAGGGCCAGCGCAGAGGGGCCCACCTGCCGCGTCTCTCCTGGCGCTCCGCGGCTCACACTGGGCGGCCCCGGGAGGGTGGGAGTGTTGACCCTGCCCGCCTGGCCCCGGCCCTGCACGGCAGCTCTGTCTGTGACGCGGGCCTCCTCCCTGCCCCAGCAGGAGCTCGGGCTGGGCCAAGTCTCGGAAGACCCGAGGACCCACACACCTGCCTGATGGGTCCTCCGCCCAGACCTGGCAGCACCTCCACCCCTGTCCCACAGTCAAGGACCCTGGGGCCAGGTCAGAGCCAGCCAAAGCCAGAAAGTGGGAGACGGCCCTCAGGCAGGTCAGGGCGACCAGGGGCCACTGCCTGTGCCACCCACAGCCTGGCGTGGGATGCACCTGCCAGGTGGCCTCAGCCTCCAGATTTCAGAAGTGGGCTCGGCCTCACGTAGGAGTGGGCAGCTGCCTGGGCAGTGCCACCACTGTCCAGAGAGAAGGCAAGCCAAGGGCCGGGCGCGGTGCCCAGGTGTCGGCTCACGGCTCTGACTCCCGTTTCCCACTCCTGCCCAAGTCTCCGCGGACTCCAGCCTCTCCACCAGACCCCGAGACCCAGCCACGCTCCAGGGAGGCCGGCCCCACTCCAGCAGGCCTGGGACTGCGGGGCCTGAGGGTGGCCGCCTGCGCTCGGGGACGTCCCAGCGCCCCTGCCCCGTGCTGGCCGGCTCACCTTCCTGGCCGCCTCCCGGCCTCTGCTCCTGAGGAGGCACTTCAGCCGCCTCCTGAGGGCCTCCCTCTCCCTCTGGAGGCCCGCGACCTCCTGGTCCTTCCTCTGCACCTGCGTCCGCAGCTCAGCCAGGCGCCGGGTCTCCTCTCCCAGCATGAGCAGGGAGTGCTCCTGGGAAGGAAGACGGCACCTCCCACGGGCAGGCAGCGGCCCGGCCCTCTCCACCCGCCCAGGAGGAGCAGAGCTGCCCCCGAGCCCCAGCTCCGAGACCCCGGGGCAGCTCTGCACTGCAGCTGGCTCCGCGGCCCATCATCCTGGCGCCTCCCCGACAGCAGAGCCCTGTCCCGCTCCCCACTGTCATGAGGAGGCCAGCCTTCCACCTGTCCCCACACCTAGCCAGCAGCACCAGAGCTCCTGGGGCCCTCAGCCTCCCATCCTCAGACTCTCAGTTCCTTCAGTTCTTCAAAACTGAAGACAAGAATAAAGATGTCTTCAAGCAAATGGGAGCTGGAAGGGCTCGACATCAGCAGATCTGAACTTAGAGAAATGGTAAAGGAAAGTCTCCAGACAGGGGGAGAATGACCCCACACAGAACATTCTGGAAGGAAAAAATAACATGAAATCTTTCTAATATTTGTAAATAAAGTGATAGGTTTCTATATAGCCCATGGGTCAAAGAAGAAATCACAAAGGAAATGATAAAACATTTTGAACTGTGGGAGGAGCTAAAGCTGTGATTAAGGTCAAGTTTATAGCCTTAAAATGCATGTATCAGGGCGAAAATGGGAGATTAACAATCCCAGCATCCATCACGAGAATTCTTTTTTTGGTACCGGGGAATGAACTCAGGGGCACTCGACCACTGGGCCACATCCCCAGCCCTTTTTTGTATTTCATTAGAGACAGGGTCTCACTGAGTTGCTAAGCGCCTCGCCATGGCTAAGGCTGGCTTTGAACTCGCGATCCTCCTGCCTCAGCCTCCCAAAGTGCTGGGATTACAGGCGTGCGCCACCGCGCCCGGCTCATCATGAGAATTCAGAAAACGAAATGCAAGTTAGACCTGGAAGTTCTAAGGGAAGAAGGAAGGGAACGATCAAATCAGACGCAAGAACCCAGCCCTCAGGGAGGGGGGGAAGAGCACGGTAAACATGGGGACCCTGGACCCTGGGGAGGCCCGAGGGGCGTGGCGACGTCTGCACCACCCCTACAGCTTTCCTTTCTGTCTGAAACAGACGTCAGAGGGGAAGTGATAACGCAGATTCACACTGTATCGCTCTGGCTCCGTGGTTTTCCACACAGGCGTGACCACTGGGAACAGCACTGGTCTCCTCGTGGGCTGCCAGGTTTGCACAGGGGAGCTTGCTGGTGCAGGTGGCTCGCACCCCCCGTGAGACAGCCGGGAAGAGAGAACAGCAACCCCGCTGCTGCCGTCTGTGCTCCCGGAGGCAGCCACGCCACGCCTGCAGCCCTTGCCCTGGGTGGTCCACGCGCACCATCTGGTAGAGCCCGCAGTTGGGATCCGTGACAACAGTACAGCCAACGGTGCCCTACACGCGTCCATGGGACGCTAGACCATCTCACCCCCAGGCCATTCCTCAGAGGTGGAATCGCTTTGCCAAAGGGCAGAAACACTTTGTGGATCATGAAAGCCATCATCATTCACAGTTTCAGGAGTAAATGTCACCTGGATATCCTGGACCCAGACCTCCTGGGACGCCTAAGCCCCACTGTGCCTCCACCCGATCTCCTCTCCCTCGTGCTCCCACAGCCTGCCCAACATCTTATTGCTCGTGTCTGTCCCTTTCCTTAAAGCTTCAGCAGCTCGAAACAATGAATGACATAATGTTGCTGCCTGAAGCGATGGCCGCTTGGAGCAAGGAAGCCGCGGGAAGAAGTGCAGAGGCGAACTGGAGACAAACAGCTTTTTTTATCCTGATAACTTTTCTCTCTGGCTCTAACAACGACTAACACGCGCCACACACACCACCAAAACGGCACAGACCCGATCAGCAATCTGGCTCAAGTCCCTCGAGATCCCGGGCCAAGTCCCGTGAGACTACGGAAGGCGGCAATGCCCAAATCTCCATGGCCCATAGTCAACCGCAATTTAAGCCATCTCCCCAAACAAGGCTCCTGCAATATAAAAAATAAACATACAGCCAGGTGCAGTGGACATGTCTACAATCCCATTACCTGGGAGGCTGAGGCAGGAGGCTCACAACTTAACGAGCCTCAGCAAATTAACGAGCGAGACCTTGTCTCAAAATAAAAAGGCTGGGGATGCGGCTCAGTGGTATAGCACCTCCAGGTTCAATCCCAGTACCAATACACAAATAACTGTACGTGAGAGAAAATTGACAAAACAGGGCAGATGCTAACAGAAGAATAAAAATGGGGCAGCCTCTAGCAGCACTGATGTAGAAGAGATAAGGTGAAAGGCTTGAAAAAGACCGTCCCTGGAGGCTGAGGCAGAGGATCACAAGTTTGAGGTCAACCAGGCAACTTAGCAAGACCCTATCTCAGAATTTTAGGAAATGTAAAGGCTGGGGAATAGCTCAGTGGATAGGACTCTCACTTATTATGCATGAGGCCCTGGGCGCTCTCCCCAACCACACCAGAAAAAAAGAAAGACAATGTGGAGTCCACAGGGAAGGTCATGGTCATCCTTGTATTCTAGCAAGGTCCAAAACTTACATGAAATAGGCACATTTCTCAAACACACACCAAACCAAAACAAGAGGAAAAAAGAAATGTGTCTCGTGTAAAGAAACTGAATTTGTAATTTAAGAAAACTCTCCTATAAGAAAGCTCCGGGCACAGATGGCTTCAGTGGCGCTCTTGAGAATTATGGAAGAAGAGAGATTAGCCTTAGGCACGGCCTCCAGAGCCTGGGGGTAGGACCAGCGAGTCACATCTCAATGGACCCCAATACCCTTGACACCAAAATCCAACACAGAATCGTAAGACAGGCAAATCGTCAGCCGGTCTCTCCCGTGTCAGCCGGTCTCTCCCCGTGGGCATGGAGGTCACCAAGGAGGCCGTGGCGGAGAACTGAGGTGGGTGTAGGTCCCCGCCTGTCGAGCTGGTCATTGCTGGTGTTATTTGAAGGCGAGCTCCGGAGGGGAATTTCTGGGGTAATGGCTGTGCAGACAGTTGGAGGGTAACAGGGGCAGTTCCCCGGGGGAGGACGGACAGTGGCCAGGAGACCTGTCAGCATCTGATTCGTTGCAACCCAAGAGGGGTCGGGGTCCTCTGGGGCCCCACCTGGGGCCTGCCTGACCCGGCTAGGCAGACCCTGGGAGGAGAGCCTCCGGGGGGTGTCGGGACCCAGAGCCAGGCCGTGGGGCCGGTACCTTCTCGTGGATGACCGAGATGTACCAGGGCATCCTCAGGACGCTCTGGGCTGTGAGCGGGCCGCTGGTGGCGGGACTCGGGGTCCGGGATTCCTCCTCCTTGCGCAGGTAGTGGAGCTCACAGGCGCTCTTACTGAAGGGGACGAGGCGTCCTGGGGGGCAGAGGAGGAGCGGACAGGGGGCTCGCCCCTGATGGCGCCCACCCGCAGCCCCTCCTCATGGCCTGCTCCTGCGCCGCGGGCTCCTGTCTCTCCTGATTCTGCGGCCATGGTATAATCTAAAGGTGCCCGGTCTGTTCAGCGTCCACCCCCCCCCCACGAGGTGGGCCTGGAGGAGGAGCGGTGCCCCCAGGGACGCTCTCAGGTCCACCCCATCCCTGCGTGCGCTCAGGGGCCAAGAGACCAGAGCCTGGGATGAAGCCAGAGGCCCTCCCGTGCGCCCGCTGCCCCGGCCTGTCCCGCCTTGGACCCGGATTCCCCACCTTCCCGAGCCCGGGGGGGGGGGGGGGGGGCACTGCGGACTCCGGGTTTCCTGGGTTAGGGCAGGAGGGAAGCGTCTGAGCGTGGAAGTCGCCTTTTGGCAAAGGAAAGCCGGTTGGGCCTGTGCCCATGTGCTTCATGGGTCTCCCGACTCAAGAATGAGCGTCCCGGGGCCCCTCAGTAAGGCACGGGAGGCCAGATTGGGGACAAAGTCTTTCAACTGCAGTTTTGCCAAAAACAAGGAACTGCTGTCCTGGGAGCTCAGTGTCCACTCCCGGTGACAGCAGAGCCCGTCTTGCAGGCCCGTGTCCCAGAGCCCTGGGGCAGCGGGCGTCCTGGGGCGGAGCCACAGGCCTCGGCTCAGGCCCAGCAGGGCAGGCAGGGGCTCCGGGCTCCTTACTGTCCACTCCCGTGTCCGAGCCCCGCCGGAGCAGGAGCGGGTCCTCCGTCTTCCTCCAGGTCTCGGGGCTGACGCACACCTCCCCGGGCAGGCCGACCACAGTGTCCGAACCTGCAGAGTGGAAGGTGCCAGGTGGTGACAGACGGCCTCGTCCCCGGGTCCAGGCAGAGCCCATGACGGTGCTTCAACACGGGGCAGGGTAAAGATGACTCCTCGGGTGGCAGAGGGCGGGGGTGGGATTGAACAATGGGCCCATCAGAACGTGGGGTTGGCCTCCTGCCACCACAGCTGTCAACTGCACACCAGCGGCAGCACCAGTGAGCAGAATGTCCCCCAGACTCACGCCCAGGAGGCTGCGGGGACCCTCAGCCCCCAGAGACCTGCCCACCACTCAGGATTCCTCTCCCTGGGGAGGGGAGAGTAAAATCCAGAAGCAGGAGCTGCTGCTCGTGCCCAGCTGCCAGCAGAGACCCGTGGACAGTCCCCCAGGGCTGGCCACAGGCACTGAGCCGCCCTGAAGGACAGCGGCACAAGCCCGGGTCGGCAGCAGGGGCTGGGGCGAGACCTGGCTCTGACCACTGAGCCGCCGGCTGTCCTCGCTGCATCAGGACACGGAGACATGCAAGGACAGCGGCTGGGCCCCACCGTGGTCATTGCTCCTAATGCGTTGCCTTTGGTCTCGACGGCCACTTCCCTGATGCTCCCACAGGCTCCAACCTCCCCCCCTCCCCCCGCCGCCCACAGTGTCTCGGAGTCCTGGGGCATGAGACAGAGCCAGGCAGGAAAGTGTGGAGGTGGGTAGGAGCGTCCTCGTCCCCCCCCCCCAGCGCCGGCACCTTGTGCCAGGGTGGAGTTGGAAAGCAGCACCACGGCCCCCACAGGCTGAGGGGTGCCTGGGGGCGGGCAGTCTTCACAGGGGCCTGGGCAGTGGTTCTTACCCAAGTGGGATACAGACGTGGCCCTGGTGCTGAACTGGGGGCAGCCAGGTCGCGTGGAGAACACCCTCCTCATTCCCTCCATTTCGGACACAAAGCCCGAGGGGCTGGCCATGCCCTTGAGTTCACTCTGGCAAAGTAGGAAAAATGAGGAGTGGTTGAGAGAGAAGACCCCGGAGGCTGCTCCCCGCTGCTGAGTGACGGGCCTGCCCAGGTGCCCACTGCAACAGTCTGCCCTGCCCTGGCTACCTGGGGTCACAGCAAAAGCCGCGCAGAGCCTCGCTGGAAATGGCCCCGGGCTGAGCCAAGCGGGCGGCCCTGCCTCGGGCTCTGCGGGCACAGGACGCCCTGGGCCTTCCGCGGGCGCCTCTCCCTGTCTTCTCCCCCGCCCTCCTCTTCAAGATGCTCCTGAAGATGTCTCGGGCAAACTGTGCATCTTCTCTCCCAGGCCCGGGGGGTTCCTCCTCTGGCTTGGCGGCCAGAGCAAGCGGGAGCCACCGTCCACGTGGGGGAGCCAGCCTGGCCCAGCTCCTGAGCCCGGGATCCGAGGGAGCGGCCCGGCCAGCAGCAGGACGAGGCCAGCGGCTCTTCTCTACAGCCCCGCAGTGCTCGGCCGCCCGGACTCTGCCTGTGGCCACCCGCCCAGCACGTCTGCAGCTGATGTCAGCTGATGGCTACAGGGGCAGGGGCAGTCCAAGGCGGCTGAGCTCCTCCCGCCCCGTCCTCCTGCCGGACCCATACCATCTTCCGGTAGTAGCGGCTGACGGCCTGGGCCGACTTGCTGGGCCTGCGCTGGTTCCGGAGCTGTCTCCGCTCTGGGTTCTGGGTGTCGCGGCTGGCCACGTTCTGGAGGGTCATGAGGCCCCTGGCGAGGGAGTGGGGCATCAGGCTGCACCTGTTCATCCTGCTGTCCTTCCGCAGTAACATCAGCAAGGTGGGACAGAACCTCCAAGGGTCACCGGCGTCGGAACGCAGGCCTGCCGCTCCTGGGGACCCTCCTCAGTCCGTCTCAGGGGGTCAAGGAGACTCTGACCTTGAGCAGGGACCTGCTGCCTGGGACAGGTCAGAGAAGACCAGCTTCCAAAGCTCCTGTCCCATGGGACCCTGGGAGCCATGTGTGGCATCACAGATGTCTCCATGGAAACAAGGCAGGGCACATCTGCCTCAATTTTCTGCAATTAGGAAGAGGGACGGAGAAGGTGAGCTGGGGACGGCTACTGCCAAATCCCAAGGTCTCGAGGCAGGAGCAGAGCCTCAGGCTAGCAGCTGGGCACCCCCTCCTGGCCTGTTTTTCAAAACCGTCATCATTTTTTAAAATCCATTTCCATCGGCGCGCTAGAGTTAGACATCCAAGTGGACTCGTGTGACGCAGTCCTGCGCGCACGTGACGTGGTGTGGCCAGTCTCGATCCCCGTCCTCCCTTCCACGTCCCCCCTCCACTCGGTCCACACTGTCCCCCCTCATCTAAACCTGATTCTGCATCGGGGGCCTCCTTGTGAAAAGGTCGCTCTCCGGGGCTGACACCCACGACCTAGGGGCCTCTGACACCTGAGGTGTAGTTGTTTCTTTTAAGTGGAGGGGGTGGAGGAAAAGGCCTCTTCCAGACGAAGGCCCACTGTTCGTTCTGGAAGCAGAACACTTCCCGCCGGCGGCACCGTGCTCAGGTGGAGAGCCCGCAGCGGCCACCAGCCCTGCTTCCTGGCCTGCCCCGTGCTGGGGCTGGTCCTGGGTGTGAGGAGGCAAGAGCCTCTCTGTGCAGTTCCCAAAGACTCAGTGGGGCTGAGAATCGGGCCAGGTGTTCATGGGCCAATAGTACGTCTTCTGAGAAGTGTCCGTTTGAGTCCTCTGCGTGGTTTTTTTTTTTTTTTTTTTTGGTATCAGGGATTGAAATCACGGGCACTCGACCACTGGGCCACATCCCCAGCCCTTTTCTGTATTTTATTAGAGACAGGGTCTCACTGAGTTGCTAAGTGCCTCGCCATGGCTGAGGCTGGCTTTGAACTCACGATCCTCCTGTCTCAGCCTCCCAAAGTGCTGGGATTACAGGCGTGCGCCACCGCGCCGGGCTCTCTGCATGTTTTTTTTTTTTTTTTTTTAATAAAAAAAATTGTATTTACTTAGAAGCATTCAGAATGTCAACAAAACAGCTGCAACTTTTTTTTTTTTTTTTTTGCAATTACAGAGTGGTATTCAGTTAACAGAACAACAATTATTTCGTATAAGCTGCATCAGAGACAACTGAAGATGAAAAACTACCGTCCCCATATATAACTAATTTGTGCTGTGCACCAACAAGAACCTGCTTTAAATTTCCATGCCAATTTACAACCCCCATACTGTACCAGGCAAGGTTAGTGGCTATTGAAAATACCACCAAGACAGGGCTATCTAAAGACACATTCGGTAGTGTGTTAACTATACAAAAAAAAGACACTGTACAGTTTAAAAACAAATCTTACACAGCCTTACATTTCAATTTTTTTCTTTAAAAGGAGTGAGTTGTGTACAGGGGGGTTAAATGCTTTATAGACAAGAAAAAAAAAACTGCGCTAGAACCAACTTATCCATCATCATCTTCTTCTTCATCATCTTCCTCTTCCTCCTCATCCTCTTCATCTTCCTCATCTTCCTCCTCTTCCTTCTTTTTCTTGCTTTTTTCAGCCTTGACAACTCCCTTTTTTGCTGCATCAGGTTTTCCTTTAGCTCGGTAGGCAGCAATATCCTTTTCGTATTTTTCCTTCAGCTTAGCAGCTTTCTTTTCATAAGGCTGCTTATCATCTGCAGCAGTGTGATTCCACATCTCTCCCAGTTTCTTTGCAACATCACCAATGGATAGGCCAGGATGTTCTCCCTTGATTTTGGGGCGATACTCAGAACAGAACAAGAAGAAGGCCGACGGAGGCCTCTTGGGTGCATTGGGATCCTTGAACTTCTTTTTTGTTTCCCCTTTAGGAGGGATATAGGTTTTCATTTCTCTTTCATAACAGGCCTTGTCCGCCTTTGCCATGTCTTCAAATTTTCCTTTCTCTTCAGCAGACATGGTCTTCCACCTCTCTGAGCACTTCTTAGAAAACTCTGAGAAGCTGACTGAAGCATCTGGTGCTTCTTCTTGTCTTCCTCCCAGATAGTTTGCACAAAGAATGCACATGAAGACATTTTGCCTCTCGGCTTCTTAGGATCTCCTTTGCCCATGTTTAGTTATTTTTCCTCAGCGAGGCACAGAGTCGCCCAGTGCCCGTCCGGCTCTCACTTGCCCTGGCGCTGTCTCTATGGAGCTCAATGTACTGCAATGGCTCTCTGCATGTTTTTTGATTGTGTTGTTCAGCGGGATTTTTTGAGTTCAAGTGTTGCCGCCTGAAGCGATGGCCGCGCTTGGAGCAACGGAGCCGCGGGAAGAAGTTCAGAGGCAAACTGGAGACAAACAGCTTTTTATTCTGATAACTTTTCTCTCTGGCTCTAACAACGATGAACACGCGCCGCACACACCACCAAAATGGCGCTGACCCGATCAGCAATCTCGGCCAAGTCACTCGAGATCCTGGGCCAAGTCCCGTGAGACTACGGAAGGCGACAATGCCCAAATCTCCATGGCTCATAGTCAACCGCAATTCAAGCCATCTCCCCAAACAGGGCTCCTGCATTCGAGGAGATTTTCACATATTCTGGATAGTAAGCCTTTGTCAGATGTGATTAGCAAACACTCTCTCTCATTCTGTGGGTTTTCTTTTTACTCTGTTGATATTATCTTTTGATGGATAAAAACTTTTAATTTTGATGAAGTCTGATGTATCTGTTTTTTAATTTGTTACCTGGTGTCATATCTGAGCAATCACTGGTCATGAACCTTCTGCCCCGGGGGGTCTGAGACCCGTGTGGTCAGCTCCTGGTCCAGTGCCTTGACCCGTTTTGTCAGGCTCCGTATTCTTCGGCATGTGAGATCAAGTTCCCAGAGTCGTTTGTCCAGAGGACTATCCTGCCACCCAGTGAGGACCCGGCAGCTGCCTGACCACACAGGTGCAGGTTGCGTAGGGCTCTCCGAGGCTGGGCCTGGGCCGTGCCAGTACCCTCTGTTTTGAGTACCCAGCTTCACAGCGAGCCTTGACATCAGGGGAGTGATTCCTCCAGCTTTCTTCTTTTCAAGACTGCTTTGACACGGTGGCGCACCCCTGTAATCCCAGTGGCTCGGAGGCTGAGGCAGGAGGATCTCGAGTTCAAGGCCAGCCTCAGCAACTTAGCAAGGCCCTGAGCAACTCAGTGAGAACTTGTTTCTAAATAATATATTTTAAAAAGGGCTAGGGATGTGGTTCAGTGGTTGACATTCCTGGGTTCAATCCCCAGTACAAAAAAAAAAAAAAGACAGCTTTAGCTGTTTGGCATCCTTGAGACTCTGTGAATTCTGGGGTAGACCAATGTCATTGTTTCAAACCTCTAGCCAGGTATGGTGGCACACCTGTCACCACAGAGATTTGGGAGGTTGAGGCAGGAGGATCACAAATTCAAGGCCAGCCTCAGCAATTTAGTGAGACCCTGCCTCAAATTACAAAATAAAAAAAGAACTGGAGGTGCTGGGGACGTAGCTTAGTGGTAGAGCACCCCTGGGTTCAATCCTCAGTTTAAAAAAAAATTTAAATAAGCAACCCTCACAATCCCAGGCTCTTGGATACATACTTTGGGATTCTAAAAATCACTAAATTCTATTAGATAGTCTCTACATCCAGGAAAACTGTCTGGAAAAGTGTCCTATCAGGACTCTCCCAGTTGAGAGGAGGAGAGGCTGGCCCGCAGTCCCCAGCACACCAGGCTCCCGGAGAGGCCAGGAAGGTGGCCATTGCACTTTCCAGGAACGTGGGGAGTCAGTCCACAGAGACGGGAAGAGGCTGGGGGTGCCAGGAAGAGCACCTGGCAAGGGGCACGGGCCGGGGCAGGGGCTGCAGGCTGGTGTGGAGCCGTAGAGGCCCTGCCTCTGGAGGCTGCCCGCTGCCTTTCACGTCCACATGCCGCTCCTGGGGCCCAGGCGCTCCGTGGTGACCCTGAGTGGGGCGTCAGACCTGAGAGCCCACGGCCTTTCCTGATTATTTCGAAGACAGAAATTAGTAGGAGCTGGGCGCGGTGGTGCACGCCTGTAATCCCAGCACTTGGGAGGCCGAGGCAGGAGGATCGCGAGTTCAAAGCCAGCTTCAGCAATGGCGAGGCACTTAGCAACTCAGTGAGACCCTGTCTCTAATAAAATACAAAAAAAGGCTGGGGGTGTGGCCCAGGGGTCCAGTGCCCCTGAGTTCAATCCCTGGTACCAAAAAAAAAAAAAAAAAAAAAGTTGGTAGGAGAAGCCGGCTCGTGGAGTCGGGGAACCGTGCGTGGGAGGCTTGACCCGCCCGGAGACACCCAGCCCAGGCAGACACCACGGAGGGGCGAGGCAGGCTGGACCCAAGGCAGGTGCCTCAGGATGGGGGTGGGGACCTTGCCTCTGCGCGTGGCCCCCCGGCCACCAGAGCCCGCCTCGGAGACCAGGACCCCTGCGCCCTGTGCTTCCTAACAGGGTGGGGGCGTGTGCCCGTGGAGCAGAGCAGGTGACCCCACAAGTGCCCACTGGTCCCGGTGGCCCCGGGCGGGACGGGGACGCTGCTCCCTGGCGAGGGTCTCCTCGGCACTGGCCCTGGGACTCTTCCCCGCGCCTGCCCGGAGCGGCTAGGAGGTCACCTGCAGCCTCCGTGCGCCGGGGCGTCCGTCTCCATCCCACCGGGCCGGAAGGGACTGCGGGCCTCGAGCTCCACGCAGGTGACGCTGCGCCCCGCCCAGCCCCGCAGCTCCCCGAGCGTCCCCTCCTGGGCACAGACCCCCGCTCAGCCCGCCCTGGGCACCGTGGGGCAAAGGTGCGAGCTGCCCTTTAGGTTCTCTGCCCCGCGAAGGGCTGACTGAGCACCCCGCGGAGCTGCCCCTGCGGGGACCTGCTAGGGAGCCGACCCCTGAGTCCTGAGCTGTCCCTGCTCACTGGCCTCGAGCTAAACTGTGCCCGGCTCCCAGCCGCTTTCCCATCCCGTGTCAGGGGACTCGTAAGAAAATGGAACGAGACAGAAGCCAGGTGCAGGGCAAAGGCGACAGAGGCCGCCCACCCACGGCGGCTGCCGGCTGTGCTCATACCCACAGGTCACGCTAGGTCATTGGCATCACCATGCACATTGCTCATCGAATAAAGTCACTGTTGCATGAGCAGGTTTGGGCACAGTGACACGTTGGTGTTGTCCCACAGGAGAGTTCCTTTACTCCCAGAAGCTGAGGGTCTGAGATCGAGGTAGAGGCTGATGGGACTCCAGCACGGACCTCCTCGAGGAGGCACCACCACAGAGCTAGCGTGTGAGTCATCTCCAGGTCCTCGGGAGGCGGCAGACGATTCCAGGGGTGCAGGACAAGATGCCTGTCATCCTTGGGAGTTGGCTCTCCAGAGGAGGCGGCTGACCGGCTCATTTCCACAGCAGAGCCCTTACAGAGGCCGCAGGACCAGGCCCCCGTTGGTCATCTGGCCCTCTGGTTCAGGGGCTGGGGCTGCGAGTCTCTCCACACTGTTGGAACCGCTCGTCTCTGTCCTGCTCTGCAGCCACACCCGCGGCAGCGAGCCTTGTGCCCACGTGCACCAGCCATGCTCCCTCCTGCTGTCCCCTCAATGCCACAGCCCCAGAGGGCCAAACACCACCTATCCCACCGGCCACCTCCCTGCTCCTGCTCCCTGGAATGCAGAGGCCACCAGTGCCCTCAACACAGACCAATCGGTGACAGTCCAGAAGCCTCCCACAGCGGTGTCCAGAAGTGGCGAGAGGTGGCTCAGTGATGGCAGACCAGGGCACCAGCTGCCGTGGCCGTCAGACCTGGGCTGGGGTGCGGTGACACGGGCTGTGCGGGGACTGCGGGGAGCCTCAGAGCCACGCCACGCAAGGGCGGCTCAGAGAGGGTGTGGGTGTCACCTCGACCCCAGCAGTGCAGCTCCAGCCCTCCGCCAAGGGCTGCTGGGCAGCTGCGTGCCAGGCACCATCTGGGGGCTGGAGCCAGGGCTCCCGGGGCAGCAGAGACCCCAGGCTGGTGCTGGGGATCTGGAGCAGCGACGGGTCGGTGGGTCTCAGAACAAGAACCTGCTCCGGCTGGTGGAGCGGGTTTCTGGGGCAGGTGCTCTGGACAGAGAGGACAGCGAGTCCTCCTGTCCCCTGAGTAGGCACGTGCTGCGAGCTCAGGGGACAGGAGCCTGGGTGTGCTGGCGGGAGTGCAGTGGACTTGGGGTGGGGGCTAGACCGTGAGTGCCAGGCTTCTGCCCAGTGTGTGCTGGGAGCCCTGGCGGACCGGGGAGGCTGGCTGCTGGCTCCAGCGGGACGGCTCCTGTCGCCGCCTGAAGCGATGGCCGGGCTCCTGCAAGCTCCCGCTGCGGGGAGCAAGACGCACCTGGCCCAGGCTTTGTGCAGGTACCGCCTTTGAGTGCAGGGCTCTGCCGGCCTCTTCCGCCTCCTTCCGAAGCTCACTCCGCCACGTGGGCGTGGCCCGCCAGCAGGGGGCGGTATCTGCGCGGCTGAGTGTGCACCAGCGGTGGCGGTGGCCGCAGGTTCCGTGGGCTCGCCGTCAGCAGACCATCCGTGCGATCAGCTGCGCCACTGGGGCACAGAGCTGGCCTGGCCCCCGCACCCGCCCTGGTCCCCACCGCCACCCAGGCCCGCCTGAGTTTGCATCTCCTCCTCGAGTCGAGGAGGCTCCTGCCGGCAGGTTCAGCAGGGCCGGCCCAGCCTGTCGGGGCACACTCGGTCCTGCAGCCCGGCTGAAGGCCACGAGCGGCAGCAAAGCCTCACTGTGGCCCCGGAGCTCACCCTCGTCTCTCGCGTGGGTGGTCTTGGGAAGTCGGCAGGTTGCCGCTTCCAGCTCTGTGTGGCCCCGGCCCAGGCCCCGTCCTCCACGCGGGGACGTGGTCGTGCCTTTGCTGCAGCATCGCAGGCGCAGGTCGCGCGTGCGGGCCACACCGTGCGGGAGTCTGGTCCCGTGTGCCGGGAGGCTGCTCCGCAGGCTCCAGAGGTCAGGGCGGAACGGCCACGTGTGCCGCAAGTGCTCCTGCCGTTGGCTCTGGCCACCTTCTTGTCACATGGTTCTCCGGTGCCTGGTTGCCGCGGGGACCCTGGAGCACCCCGGCTCTCAGGTTGCAACCCCGCCCGCAGCAGCCTCATCTGGAGTGGCGCAAGCTCGCCAAGCAGGCAAGGCCGGCCGGTTCTGCTGCCCCCTGTGGGCACACGCTTGGGAGTCCAGTGGGCAGTCCCTGTCCCCTGACGGGAGGCAGGTTTCCATGGAAACAGAAACCCACTTGAGAACCCAGGAGGGGGCCGGCGGCCTCTCAGCCTCCCGGGTGTGCTGCGAGGGGCTCCTTCCCCGGGTGTCACCGGTGTGGTGTCGGGAGGCCTTGTTCTCAGCCTCTCCCTGGGGACAGCTGTGGCGCACGGTCTCCGATCTCCACGCCCTCACGGCCTCCTCGCGACGAGGAAACGCCGGCCCCGCCCCCAGCACTGGCAGTGCCTCTGCTTCCCACTCGGGTGCCTGTGAGTGGGGTCGTCCAGGGCTTGTCCTGTGTGTCCTCAAGGTCCACCCCTGTTGTAGCACAGCGTCCCTCCACAAGGCTGGTGCTGCTCCGTCCTGTCCTGGGAATGCACTGGTGGGGGCGAGTCCTCCTCTCTGCTCGGGCCTGTCCCCTCCTCTCAGCCACCCGTCCCTCCTCGGCACCCTGTTGCCGCCTGAAGCGATGGCCGCTTGGAGCAACGAAGCCGCGGGAAGAAGTTCAGAGGCGAACTGGAAACAGCTTTTTATTCTGATAACTTTTCTCTCTGGCTCTAACAACCACTAACACACACCACACACACACCAAAAAATGGCGCAGACTCGATCAGCAATCTCGGCTCAAGTCACTCTAGATCCCGGGCCAAGTCCCGCGAGAGTACGGAAGGCCGCAATGCCCAAATCTCCATGGCCCACAGTCAACCGCAATTTAAGCCATCTCCCCAAACAGGGCTCCTGCAGCCCCCGCTGCTGTGTGCACGGCTGGGCAGGGCTGACGTGGAGAGCCCCAGCCTCACTGACAATCGCGTGGGGAGTGGGAACCTGAGAAGGACGCTGAGCCTCCAAGGCCCAGAGGGCAGGAGCGGGAGGCTCCCCTGGGGCCTGGGGAGGCAGCCACCAGGGCCAGGGGCAGGACCACACCGCTGCCCTCTAGCATGCTGCTGTGGCATTACAGGGCTGGGCATTTGGAGAAACTGAGGCAGCATGAAGCCCCCCTGCAAACCCTGATTCTTGTGATCAAGTCAGAAAGTTCAGACACGTCGCTCAGAGTAACAGGAATGAGTTTATTGAAGGGATAGGAAAAAGGAAAGGGGACACTCTCAAGGGACAGAGTGGTCTTCTCAGAGAGGAGAGGGACAGTGTGCCTGTCCTGCACTCCAGGACCCGCCCAGGCCCCCCTCTTGGCTTTTGCCTGGCAGGACGCCGACATCAGACTTCCAAGTCCCCACTGCCATGGCAAGCCTAGGACTCCCTGCCCTGCGGACAGGTTCCGATTGGATCCCTGGCCAGACATTCTTACAGGTTTTATGCTAAAGAGGAATCATTCTCATCTCCCTGAGTTTCAGGACCTGGTCTCTGAAATGAGTCTCAAAATCTCTCCCTCGGGGTGACTTGGGTTCCTCTGCTGGGCATTATCTTGAGCCCGCATTTCTCCTGCAGTGGCAGGCAGCCTGCGGAGGACACGGCCTGTCCACTTAGGCGGGGGGAATTGCTTCTTGGAGAAGAAAGCCCCTGGGGCAGCAGCACAGCGGGCCCTGTCTGTGGACTTGTCCCCTAGCCTTGTGCTCCTACACGCACATCTCTCCACGCTGTCCAGGGGACACTGCGGTGCCCGCGAGGCGGCTCCTTTCTCCAGGTAGTGGCCTCTACACTGTGGTCAGGACCGGTCTCCCCCCGTGCTCTTGCAGGCCATTTCCCCTGAGTCACGGGGGCTCGATCCCCATCACCACGGACTAAGTCCTGAGAGGAGGTGCCAGGTCTTCCAGCGAGCTTCCGTTCAGAGCCAGCCTGGCCATTCCCTGTGGGTGTACAGTCACGTGTCACTTCCCAGGTGCCTGCTGGCCTGGAGGGCCTGGGGCTGCAGCCTGGCTGCGTTGTCCGGGGTCGGCTTTGCTGCCTGCCGTCAGCACCCAGGCACGTGTGTGACACTGCGGTCCTTTGTAAATGGCTGCTTGAGGCTGCTGTGCAGAATAGGCCCTGAACTGGGTGCTTTGCATCGGAGACCTCGGGAAGCTCGTCCCCAGTTCTGCAGCATGTGGGAGAGCTTGGCTTTCTGCGTTGGTGGTCGTGAACGGAGACAGCTTCTTCGTTCACTGAGGTTGTTCCTCTTTCTTCTTTTTCTCCCTGTTTGTCTCTCTCTCACCACTTGTCTCTTACCTCCTCCCCTTCTTTCTCTTGCCTGGTCGCACTGGCCAGGGCCGGTCACATGGCACTGAGGAGGCAGGGAGGCCGCACCTTGCTAGGGTTTTAAGGGAGGCCTGCAGCCTTTTACTGTGCAGCATGATGTTGGTGTCAGGTTGAGATACTCATTTTCCACCCTCGTTGGCTTCGCCCACTTAGCTGCTGAATGGTGGAGCTGATGTTGGCGCAGCCTGGCACAGGCCTGAGCCGCTGGACCACGCTGTCTTTGGATTCACGTCCCTAAATCTTTTTTTCAAATATTTATTTATTTACTTTAGTTGTACACAATGCAATGCATTTATGTTTATGTGGTGCTGAGGATCGAACCCGGGCCGCGCACATGCGAGGCGAGCGCTCTGCCGCTGAGCCACAACCCCAGCCCCTTCCCTAAATTTTTGTTGAGAATTTTAGTGTCTTTTTCCTTGAGGGATATTGGTCTGCAGTTTTCTTCTTCTGTAATCTCTCTCTCTCTCTCTCTCTCTCTCTCTCTCATGCTCTTTGCTTGAGCCTGGCTTTGCTTTTACTTTACTGTCACCTATACAGTTCTCTTGCATGGCTTTTGGTGTCTGTCTTTAGGTTTTCTTTTGTTGGAACCCAAGGACCAAGGTTTGGGGTTTCAGCTCCCTGCTGTCCTGGGACACCCCCACCTGGACCCGGCCTCCTTGAAAGATGCAGATACTCCTGTGACGTCCTGAGAGTCCCAGTGAGGCTGGGCCAAAGGCAGGGGTCACACCCTTCCTAGGCCAAGAGTCCAGGAAAAGGGGTTCAGTTCTGGGTTGGGAGAAGAGCACCCGCAGCAGTCCGTGCAGCATCGTGCCTAGAGAGGGCCTTGGGCGGAGCAGCAGGCGCCCTGAGTGTCTGCGGTCACTGACAAGGAAGCCTAGCCAGGCACGCTGGTGCACGCCTGTCATCCAGAGACCAGGAGACCGAGGCAGGAGGATGGCAAGCTGGAGCAGCCTCGGCAACCTAGCATCAAAATAAAAAATACAAAGGACTGGGGATGAGCTCCGAGGCAAGGCACCGCAGGTTCAGTCCCCAGTACCAGGAAAAGAAAAAAGAAAAAACTGGCAAACAAACAGAAAGCCACCTCAAACTCGGCTGGCGAGGGCCTGGCTTGGCAGTTTGGGGTCGAGGGTGTGTCCCTGGGGCTCAGTGCATGGAGCTGTCCCGTGAAGGTGACGTTCCCGTGTGCTTGGCTCGGAGCCTGTGGTTCTTCATGCCGCATGCAGAGCTGTCTTATGGCGGTCTGGCGGAGTGCAGTCGAAGTGTCCTGGAAAACAGCCGCCTCCGGCCCTCGCGCCCCACAAAGGCCCCTCGGCTGACCAGCTGCGGAGCGCCAGCCACCCCCTCCAGCCATCCGCACGCTCCCCAGTCCTGCGAGGGCCAGCAGGCGTGTGGCTCCCAAAGCAGCTGCCCTGGGTGACCAGAGCCCTTGGGCACCGCTGGACAAGTCCCTCCCTGCCCCTCTGCTCCCACTCCCAGGCCAGCCATCACTGGGCCCCATGTTGAGACCTCCTCAGATGCTCTGGGACCCTGGGGGTCCTCAGAAGGGACTAGGGGTGTCTGCCAGCTTCCTGGCCAGGCGGCCTTTCCAGGGAGTCCAGTCCAGGCGGTCACCGCCCCCTCAGGCAGGAAGTTGACCAGAGGCCATCTGCTGACCCACGGCCTGCACGTCTGTGCCGTGACTGCCACGTTGGTGACCCTGGTAGCAAGCGCTCTCGAGTTCCTGGGGTGCAGCATGGCGGCCCGTCCAGGCTCCTGGGCCTGGCGAGCGCCACGCGTCCTGAGCGGGGACCCCTGCCTCTGGCTGTTGGTTCTGGGAAGAGCCTGGGCACCAGGAGGCAGAGCAGGGGGCCCAGGGCAGGGGGGTTGTCAGAGGGGCTGGGTGGGCCTCCCCTGGGACCAGGTCCCCTTCCCAAAGCACCCCCAGAGCTGACCCCAGAAGTCTGGGGCCTCCCCACAGCCACTAGAGGAGCGGCCTCGGGCTCCCAGGTGCTGGCTTCACTCCGAACCTGTGCCCACGAGCCTCTGCCAAGGAAGACGCCTCCTTAGTCTCCAGGGACAGGTCCTCGGGGCCACATCCGCGCGGCCACACCAGCAGTCCTGGGGGCCCTGGTGGTGGTGGCCTCTGTGGGCAAGGCCAGCCCTGGTGCTGCCCCCCTGCCTGTTCTACTCCCACCTGTGACTGAGAGAGAAGCAGAACCTCCCGTGACATGGTTCCTGGGGACAAGAGGTAGGTGTTTGGACACGGTGTCCCCTATGGTGGAGCCGGGCTTTCATGTGCCCTCAGGCCCAGTGACGAAGGCTAGGGCTGTTTCCTGTCCATCTTGGCTCAGGCCTGCGCCTCTCTGGCCGTTCTGCTGGTCGGCCCTCGGGGAGAGCATGGGTCGGGGACGGGATGGTGCCACCCACGGGTGACCTGCCCTGGAGGCCCGTGGTGAGCAGAGCCGAGGGCTGGCCGAGCACCCTGGAGCAGCTGCACGTGTCCTCAGGCCTTTTGGGGCGCTTGCAGGTGCGAGCAGCTCCCCTGGAGAGTGAGGGATCTGGTGCGCGTATCGCGTGGCACCCGGGACACGGAACCTCCACGACACCGAGTCCCGCGCGGTCACTGTTCCTGCTTGCAGATGGGCTTTCTTTCGATGGGGGGGATGCACCAAAGTCCACCCCGTGTGGGCGTGGAGGCCATCTCCGGAATGGGCTCTCTCTTCCTTTGAGCAGTCTCATGGTGGAAGCGTTCCCACGAGGGACGGGGCCTTACAAAGGGGCGGCTCTACTTTGCGTCCTGCTTATCTTTTAAAATTGCACATCAGACCTACTTGAGATGTTTTTGTGCATTTGAAAGTGACTGTGCTTCTCAGCCCTGGGTTGTAGTTTGGGCGTGAGGGGTCCCCAGAGCCCCTGTGCTAATGCAGCACTGTCCAGAGGCCAAGTGACTGGCCTTTGAGACCCCAGCCTCGTCAGTCCGTCCCATGGTGGAGCGATTGGGCGGCAACGGGGGCAGGTGGGGCCTGGCAGGAGGAGGGGGCCCCAGGCTGCCCTGGGTGGTGCGTCTTCCTGGGGCCCTTCGCCTGTCCCTGCTCCTGGCCGTCTTGGGAGGAGCAGTGCTGTGCCCTTCCCCGCGACAGCCTGCCTTGCCTGGGAGAGTAGTGGTCAGCCCACAGTGGACAAGCCTCTGGACCATGAGCTGCGTTAACTTCTCCAAGCTGTTCTTAAACCTGGCCCACCGGCCTGAAAACCGTGTTACTTTAAAGCAAGGACTGAAGCGGCCCCGGGTTGAAAGCGCTGGCCGTGCGGTTGCTCTGCGGGCGGTTGGCGGCCCCGCGTCTGCCCTGTGCGTGGCGCGTCTCTAGCGAAACAGCCCGTCCCCACTCGCCCCAGTTCTGAGGAACTGGTGCCGCGGTCCAGAGTCGTGCTGGGGAGGAGTGGAGGTGGACCTGCCCAGCCTTCTCTGGTGGGCCGGGGGATGGACGCGGAGCCCAGGAAGGGCCCAGCTGCTCGTTGTGCAGAGAGGAGCTCGGGGAAAGTCGCAGACTTGAAGGGTGTCGCGGGGCCGCGGCTGAGCACCGAGCCTCACCCACTCCCCCGTGCGCCACTGTGCTTGGCGGCCAGCGTGAGGGCCCCAGGGAACTCCGGGGCCCGCGCAGGGACAGTGGGCCTCTCCCACCTCGCCTTGGCCTCCTGGTTGGTCCGACTGCGCCGCACTCTGGTGTCTAAGACTCGGGCCTCCCTCAGGGCTGAGCAGACCTCTCCAGCCTCACCTTTGCTGTGGCAGGTTCCTGTCACCTCACTCGCACCCCAAAATCGAGAACTCTGAGAACTGGAGACCAGAGTGAAGCTCAGGGGCTGCAAGCCTGCTCAGAGCCGGCCCGGGCCCCGTCCATCCCCGCAGGTCCTGCTGAGGCGCGTGCATGTGCCCAACTACCCGTGGCCCCGAGGGTGTCTGTGACATGCCTGGAGGCCTGTGACCCTTCTAAAGCCAGGGACCCAGTAGGGACGAGGGGTCGGGGGCCTACACTTGGGGCCTGAGGTGCCCAGGCCCTGGGAGGCCGCTGCCTGGCCCACACGTCCTCCCCTGAGGTAAGAGCAGGCCCCTCCCCAGGCCTGTCAGACAGACTGACGGCCCAGAGGGACGGCGAGGGCTGCCCGGCCAGCAGGGCCCACACACTTCCTGCCTGCGCCCCGTCTCTCGTCTCTCAGGGTTTGCTCCCGTGTGGCAAGGACAACGAGGAGCTCGAGACGGTCCTCTGGAGCCTGGGAGAGGGTTAGCCGTGAGAGCCGCCATCCAAACACGTGCTTTATTAAGTCACAAAGCAAGAGTTCCCGCCCAAACACAGCTAAAAAAATAACACATTTCCCCAAGATCACGTTGCTGCAAAAGGTCGCTCTGGGACACGTCCCTAATACTGCTGGCAGGCGCAGTCTCTGAGGACACAGGTGGCGCTCGCCGCGGCCTCAGAGCCTCCCGTGCCCCAGCCATGGCTTCCCTCGGTGCCGGACTCCTGCACGCTGGACCTGGCGCCGAGGGTGCACCCCGAGCGTGGTGGCCGCTCCTCAGCCCAGAGCCCTCGGAGACTGCACGGAGGAGGACAGCGGGGCCACTGTCGTGTGCTGCTGCTTCCTGGGACCACACAGGCCGGGCCGGGCCGGGCCGGGGCATGTCGGCCCGTCCTGGTTCAGCACAGGGCAGCCAGCCGCCCGCACCTCCAGGCTACTGCCCAGGTGCTGCTGGGAGGACCTTACGCCTTGAAGGTTGGTTTCTTCCTAATGTTTGAGTTTTGTGGACCAGGACGTTCCGGGCCATGAGCACCCCTCCCAGCCCGGCAGAACTTGGGCCGTCCACCCCAAGCCTCCTCTCTCCCGCAGCGTCCTCCGCGGCAGCCCAGGGCACTGCAGGTGACGGCAGCCTGAGGAGCACGTGCGTCCGGGCCTGCCCTGGAGAGCCTCCTCCAGCGTGTCCTCCCAGAGCCCATCCTTCCACGGACGTCTGGCCGGGTTCCAGTGACAGCCCCTTGGGGCCCCTCCAGGCCCTGAGCCGCCCACCCGGGGGCACAGCCCCTCCTGGAACTGGGGTGACAGGGAGCGTGCCTGTTGGGGTACCCACGTACGACTCTGGCACTTTAGTGCTTCTGAGACGGGCCACGGACCAGGTCCTTGAGGGCCTGTGTGGCTCCTGGTGCCCCCCAGAGGGGCAGCACCAGCGTCCGGCCCGAGGCAGAGGACCAGGCTGGCCGGCCTGGGTTTCCTCATCTCTGCAGTGACAGGCAAGTCACACGGCTCTGTGCAGGTGAAGGTGAGCGAGCACTCGGCCAGGACGGCCACCCCAGCAGCCGGGAGGCCTGAGCTGCGGCTGGCCCTCTGGGGGTGTTTCCAGGGAGACTGGAGCCCCTGGCGGCACAGTCCACGGTGCCCCAGAGTTGGAAGGAGCTTGTTGGAGACCGTGGTGGTCATCTGTGGCCTGCAGTGGGAGCCTCCTGGGCAGCCCTGACAGCTGCTGGCCACTCCCACCTGCGTGCTCTCAGGTGTCCGTGTCCTTGAAGGTCCCAGCAGTGTGTGGTGGCGTGGGTGGCTGTGCCTGTGTCCGCACACACTCCTGCTTCTGAGTAGTAGACAGGTGACATCTACTGCAGCCTTCCAGGGCCAAGATCTGCTGGACAGGGCTGTGTCTGCCCCTCCCTCTGGCCTGGGGGCTTCAGTGTCTCTGCTAAGTGACAGCAGAGGAGACGGCCTCGTCACACACCGAAGGCTCCCACGAGGGCTCCTGCCCCTGCCCTGACTGCAGGCGCTCTGGGCACAAAGGCTCGGGGGGGTCCTCGCAGATGGACGGGCCCCGCAGGTGGCCCCTGCCGATGTATCCCCTCGCCTGCTGAGTCCTGTCCTTAGGCTCCATCAAGTGCCATCCCCTGAGGACAGGAAACTGCCACCAGCAAAGAACTGGCCTCAGCCCTCAGGGTGGACCTGTGACACCCACTACCACCACTGCCCCTGCACCGTAGGAGTGACCGCAGAGGACCGTGCTGGCTTGGTGTGCCCTCCTCCGCAGCTGTCCATCCCGGGGACGCGTGACAGCCACACCTGGTCCATCTCGGGGCTTTCTGGTGGGCTTGTTGGCAGCACGTGGGGAAGGCAGGAGGCGCGGGGAGCTCGGGGGGGGGGCGCTGAGGGCGGGACTCAAGAACAGAACTGCACCAAACGGACCCCCACGTACAAAGAGCACATTTTATCAAATAGTGACAGTTTCCAGTGTCCCAGCGAGTTACTATCCGTTTCCTCTCTGTCACCGAGAGAGGTGACGACAGCCAGCGCGCTCACAGGGGCGCCACTGGCCGCAGATGCCAGACGCCTCCTGCGTGCCCTCCTCCACCGTCCTCTCCAGTCCCAGCCAACCCTCATGTGGGCAGGAAAGACGTGGTCACTGCAGAGTGGGTGTGCGGGGACAGAGCGACCCTCGGGTCCCGCAAAGGAGCCCCAGCCCCACCTTGAGCACCAGGGTCTGGACCTCGACCTGCCACTAGGCGTGTTCCAGAGCAGCCACCCGCTGCCCACTGCCGCCCGGAACAGAAGCCACCAGGAAATACTCCGGCAGAACATCAGCAGAGGAGCTCCTGCTCGGCTGGGAGAGGGCCGAGTCCCTGAGGACCACGGGGCACAAGGGACAGACGCTGGTGTCCCTCCTCCTGCCAGGGGCAGCCCCTGCCTCAGCGCTCAGCCCACGCCCCCCCGGCCAGCCTGCAGGTAGGCAGCCCGGGATTCCCACAGGGATTCAGGCTGCAGTGGGCATCTCCTGCGGCCAGAGAAGGCCAGCGATGTCCCCTTGGAAGTGGAGCCTGGTGGGAGGTCCTTGCCTTTTCTCTGGGCACAGCCCAGAGGTCCTGTCCCCGAGGCAAGCGCGGCCACCGCAGGCCCTGGGGAGGCCAGGCCCTCAGTGGCTCTCGCTGTCCGTGAACTCCTCCTTGATGGGCGGCTTGCGGGACCTGCAGTCAGGCAGGTCGAAGCCGAAGTCCGCCCACTCGTCGGGGCCGGCGGCGCCGGGGCCGCTGCGGTTGGGGATGGTGATGGTGTGGCGCACGCGGAAGTGCACGGCCTCCATGACGCGCTGCCGCTGCAGCTCCCCCGAGCTGCCGATGGAGATGGTGGCCGCGTTGCTGCTGGAGCGCAGCAGCTGCTGGCCGCAGTCGTGGCCCTGCTTCAGGTCCTGCAGCCCCCGCCAGATGGTCATGCGGTACTGGTCAGGGATCTTGAGGGCCCCGAGGGTCCTGCAAGAGTGGCGCCCACCGGGGCAGGAGGAGCGCTGCAGGCTCACACGACCGGTGGCCGGTGGCCTGGCCTCCTCCTCCCCCAGGACGCCCCACCCGCGAGGAAGCCCTGCCCGAGGGGCCACTGTTGTCTGGAGGGCCGGAAGAGGGCGGCACAGGACCGAGTTCCGAGTTGGGCCACACCGCGTCTTGCAGGCTTGCTGAGGAGAGCGTGGAGGCTCTCCCGGGGCCGTGTCCAGCGGGGCCTGGCCACAGTCGGGGTGGAGATGGGGCCTGGGGAGATGACCTGCCTGCCGGCCTTGGGGCACCCCTCGGGGCGCTAGCTGGTGGCTAAGGCCGCTCAGCCCCGAGCTTCCGCCACCGCCACCTGCTCACCACACCAGGCACACCAACAGTGCCCGTGAGGCCCGGCTGACACGGGCCCTCTGAGCTGGCCCAGGAGGGCCGGGGGACAGCCTGGGGAGGGCGGTGGGCGGACACACCATGGCCACCCTCAGTGAGTTGCCGGCCCTGGCCCCAGCTCCCTCTGACAAATCTGTTCCTCTGGCCTGGGGCCCGCGGCCAGGCTCAGAAGCTGGCCCCTACCCTGGCTGGGGCAGCTGGTTGAGGAGCAGAGACGGCAGGGCCCGAGGCGCAGAGCTGCAGCCCATGGGCTGACTGCTGTGTCCCTGGACCTCTCCAGCCGTCGGGGCCACCCTAAGCCACTACAGGTCAGTCCGGCTCCAGTCCGCCAGCATCCGTGCTGGAACCAGAGACTGCCTGGCTGCTTGCTCAAAACAGCTGCCTGGGGCCCTTCCGGCCTCCGACTCCGAACCCACAATGTCTGGTTGCCACATGCAGGATGAGCTGTGTGGCTTCGGGCCTGCTGCTTGCCTTCTCTGTGCCTTGGTGTACATGGTTCTGAACTAGACCAACTCCCTCTGGCTCCTGCATTGACAGTTTAGGCCTTGGAAACACCCCAGCCCCTAAAATCAAAGGCAGCCTGACTTCTGGGCATCAGAAGACTCTGGCCAGAGACGACCTCAAGCCCAGCTCCCTGAGGCCCCGCTGCGCGTCCGCCAGCCCCGTCCCCGCCCGGCGGAGCTCGCCTGCAGCTTCTGAGAGCCGGCTCCAGAGGGAACTGGGCGCTGTGGGCAGCTCTGCCCACCCGGGAAAGGCTGCGGCCTTCCCGGCCCTGGAGGCGGCTCTCCTCGGGGTGGCCCCTTCCCACGGCCCCTCCCGCGGGTCCTGGGGCGGCTGCGGGCCTCACCTCGATGGTCAGGTTCTGCAGGTGGTACATGTTCTGCAAGCCCTGGGAGGTGAAGTACTCGATGCAGTTGGGGCACCCCAGTCCTGTCAGGAAGCTGCAGAGGGAGGGACGGCAGCGCGAGCTCAGCACACCCACGCTCCGACACGGGGCTGTGCCGTGGGGACCTCCAGGACAGGCCCAGACTCCTCCCTGCTGGGCCTGCCTGGGGCGGGAACAGCCTCCTACGGGGCTCGGCCCAGGTGGCCACGGCCTCAGGCAAAGCTGTGGCCCCCTGTGACACCCATGTGCCCACTCCGCGGGCATCAGCCAGGAGCCCTGGCTCCCGGTGCCCTCCTTCTAAGGACCGTTTGCAGGTAAGCTGCGGATTAGCAGAGGCGGGGCCGGCCCCGGCCAGGCGGCGCGGCCTACCTGACGAGGCTGGGGTCCGCGTGGTAGGGCGGGGTGGTGGGGAGCAGTGGGGTCCCGAGACCATGGGCTGGGCGCTGTGGCCACCGTTCATGTCCCCATTGGCCGGCACCGTGTGGCTGTGGTTGTTGAGCACCCCGGGGCCTGGGCAGAGGGCGGGGGCCTCAGGGTCCCGCAGCAGGCGGGCCCCCTCGGAGGCTCCCGAGGCAGCGTCAGCCTGGCAGTGTGGCGCCCAGTGACCACGGCCACCCGAGGCTTACGCGAGGACTGGGCCCTGGGCCTGGCTCCTGTCCCTGGGAGGTGCGGACCGAGGTGCTGTGTACAAGCTGCTCGGTTCGTGAGAGGGTAGAGGGACAGCAGCGGCACCTGAGCACCGCAGGCCTGGGGCCTCTAGTGCTGGGTCTGGTGTCTCAGGACACCCCCTGGGGGCGCCCACAGCTTTGGACACGTGGCGGCTGTGCCCCGTGAGGACCTTCCAGGACAGGTCCCGACTCCTCCCTGCTGAGCTTCCTGCGAGTGCCGGCCCCTCCGCCATCTAACCCTCAGAACAAGCGAGGCTGGCGCTCCGTGCGTCCACTCGCTCGTGGGGACACTGAGGCTCTGCGAGGCTAGGAGCCGAGGGGCGGCGCGGGGCCGCGAGCCGCATGCTCCTCGCACACCACCTCGGCCCTCCCGGGGCTGCGAGTGGACCCTGCTGCCCACCAGGGCCGCTAGGGGAGGAGCCGCCCAGCGCCCTCCCACCAGCGTGGCCAAAGTGACCCTAGCCAGACCCAGTCTCGGGTCTCCCCAGCCCCCCTGGGGCCTCCACTGCCGCGCGGGGACTCACCCATGGGCCCCAGGTTGGGCCCGGCCGCTGAGCCGTGCGGGGCAGGCTGGCCCACCAGCTGGTTGACGGGGGGCAGCTTGCTGACTCCGGCGTGCACCTTGTTCATGGGGGAGAGGACGGGCCCGTAGGAGGGAGGCTGCAGGGGGCTCCTGCTTGGAAAGCAACGGATCGCACTGAGGAGGCCATGGCCACTGCGCCCGGCCCAGGCATGCCCACGAGTGCCCTGTGCAGGCAGAGGGGACGCTGACCCACTGAGCCTCGAGAACGGCTCCCCTCACTGGTCTCCGCCAGGCCCGGCCCCCAGCCTGCTCCCCTGCCCTCCAGCAGGACATCCGTCCTGGGTGGAGCTGACCGGTGCCACTGGCGTCACCCCAGCTGCCCCCGCCCTGCCTTTCCACTCAGCAAACCTCACAAGGCCCTCGGAGGGAGACACAGCGCAGGCTGTGACCTGAGCCCCGGGCTGCCAGGCCCCGCGGGTCCCCAGTGGCCAGGACACCCCTGTGCTCCCGCCTTTGCCCCTGCTGGGCGGAGCCGCCCCTTCCCAGCCAGGCGGGGCAGAGCGGGCCAGCGCACTCACGGCCGCTGCAGGAGCTGCTGCTGCTGCCGGTAGGAGTCGACCGGTACGAGCGGCTGCGGCACCAGCTCCGCCAGCTCCAGGCTCTCCTTCACCTTCATCAGGATCTCGAAGTTCTCCCGGCCGCGCACCTGCGCAGAGAGGCAGGCGCTCTGCCGCGGCACGCAGGACCCCCGGCCCAGTGTCCTCCCTGGGGGTCAGCGCAGCCTTAGGAGGACACCGGCCAGCGGCAGTGTCTCCCTCCTCGGGTTCCCTAGCCTTTCCTCTTCCCCTGCAGCAGACTGACCAGTGACCGTGACCTGATAGGCAGGGCAGGCCCCGTGCAGGGGGCACATGGCCACTCCTTCCAGCTCAGGGGACGCGGGGGGACGGGGGGCGCTCAACAGGGGCTCGTTGTGAAGAATCAAAGACACTCGGAGCTGCACCGTGGAAGAGGGACACCACCCCGGGCACCAGGAGGCGCAGTCCATCAGCCAGTCATGCTGCCCGGTGGCCCCACGCTGACTGTCCTAGGCACACAAGCCACACACCGCCTGCCAGAATTTAGGGTTAAGGGATTCCTGCCGGTTTCCACCGGGTGGTCAGGTGTGCCCGGGACCGGCCTGGCTCAGAGCCACTGACCTGTGGACCCTCCGGCCACTGAGCCTGCCGGGTTGGCTGGAGCCTCCTGTCTTCTGAGGCCCTGCCTTCTATGGGGGCTCATCTAAGGTGTGGGGCTGCCCCCGTGGCCCCTAGGACGCCCCAGCCCGGGCCCCCTGGTGCCCACTCACGTGCATGTAGTACGTGTCCTCGTCCCCGTGCCGCCTCTTCTTCACGCTGCTGCCCAGGGTGGGGATGGCCGGGGGGCTCTGCTTGAACGCTGGCGGGAGGCAGGGAGGTGAGCAGGCAGGGGGGCCAGGGCAGAGGCCCAGGGTCGGGACACCCCGCTCCCAGGCCAGCTGGCCTTGCCATGGGCACAGCACCTGAACAGGGCAGACCTGGGCAGACGCCATGCCAGCCAGAGCCAAGCCCAGGGGCCACCTGGGCCCTGGGCCTGTGAGGGGTCCTGGCCAGGGGCTCAGGGACCAGGGAGGCCCCCGGGCCCCAGGGCCATTCAGGGCCTGGATCTGCCTACGAGATGCTGGCCTGTCCACCCACGTTCCCCACGGGTCCAGCTCCGCCCTCAGGGGCCGCCCACGGCCCGGCCACTCACCCCGCTTGCCGGCAGCCACGCTCTTCGTGGTGCTCTCGCTCAGGGCCTGCTGCTCACGGTAGTGGTCCTCGTCGGCTTTGCGGTCACGGCCAGGACAGGCACAGATGCGTCCCTCAAAGGACCGGCGGCCCAGCACCTGCCCACTGTCAGGAGGGCACAGCCAGGGCCATGAGCTGCAGCAACCCACCTGCCTCTCTCCACCCACTGCGGGTCCCGCAGGACTGGCCTCCTGGGCTGGGCACCCAGGCAGGGCGGCAGAGGGTGCCCGCGGGAGAACTGCAGCCCGAGCTGGGGGCTGCTCTGGGGTCGGCCTGCCCGTCTCCCTCCAAGGCCCGGCTCCCGCGCCAGAGGCAGGGGAGGTCCTGCCCTCCCAGCAGCCTGACCCACGGGCCCTTCTCCCTGCTGGCTTCCAGGGCTTGGCCCTGCTCAGCTGGCCTTGCCCTCCTGGCTCCACGCAGGCCCCACAGTGCTGGCCCGAGCCCTGCTCCACCTCCACCATGTCACGGCAGACTCACTCCCGGGTCTCCAGGGTGATGATGATGAGGATGGGCCGCCGGTTCATGCCCCCCACACAGCTGCTGTTGCACATGAAGTTGTACAGGATGGTGGTGAACTCTGTCCCCACCTGCACACAGGGAGGCAGGAGGAGAGCAGGCGTCAGCCACACCTGGCCCGGGCTCTGCACAGGCACAGGGCGGGGCTTCTCTGTGGTTCCTATGTCATCAATCCATCCAACCGTCCACCGTCCATCTGTCTATCTATTCATCCACTTACCTACCCCCATCCATCCACCCACCATCCATCCACCTATCCACCCACCATCCATCCATCCATCCATCCATCTACCTATCCACCCATCCATCCATTTACCACCTATCCATCCACCCACACATCTACCCACCATCCATCCATCCATCCACCCACCATCCATCCATCCATCTACCTATCCACCCATCCATCCATCCATCCATCTACCTATCCACCCATCCATCCATCCATCTACCTATCCACCCACCATCCATTTACCACCTATCCATCCACCCACACATCTACCCACCATCCATCCATCCATCCACCTATCCACCCACCATCCATCCATCCATCCACCCACCATCCATCCATCCATCTACCTATCCACCCATCCATCCATCCATCTACCTATCCACCCACCATCCATTTACCACCTATCCATCCACCCACACATCTACCCACCATCCATCCATCCATCCACCTATCCACCCATCCATCCATCCATCTACCTATCCACCCATCCATCCATCCATCCACCTATCCACCCACCATCCATCCATCCATCCACCCACCATCCATCCATCCATCTACCTATCCACCCATCCCCCCATCCATCTACCTATCCACCCACCATCCATCCATCCATCCACCTATCCACCCACCCATCCATCCACCTATCCACCCACCCATCCATCCACCTATCCACCCACCCATCCATCCACCTATCCACCCACCCATCCATCCACCTATCCACCCACCCATCCATCTATCCACCTATCCACCCACCCATCCATCCACCTATCCAACCACCCATCCATCCACCTATCCAACCACCCATCCATCCATCCACCTATCCACCCACCCATCCATCCATCCACCTGTCCATCCATCCATTCATCCAACCACCCATCTACCCATCCTTGTATCTATCCATCCATCCACCTATCCACCCATCCATCCATTTACCACCTATCCATCCACCCACACATCTACCCACCATCCATCCATCCATCCACCTATCCACCCACCCATCCATCCATTCATCCAACCACCCATCTGCCCATCCTTGTATCTATCTACCATCCATCCACCTATCCACCCACCATCCATCCATCCACCTGTCCATCCCTCCACCCACCCATTGCCCATCCCCGCATCTATCTATCCATCCAGTGTACTGAGCACTGAGTGCTGTGCTGGTTCTGTGTTCGGAGAGGGCTCAGGCCTGGTCTCTGGTCTCTGTTCTCAGGAAGCATAGGGTCTGTGGTGCCTTTGCCTGGGCCATCTCCGTGGCACAGGCTGCGGTCAAGCCCTGAGCTGTGTGAGAGTCGGTGTGTGCACAGCCTTGGTGGCACACATGTGTGCTGCATGCTGTGGACTCACTGGGGCAGAGATGCGCGGCACTACGGGTGAGGGGACCAGAGTCATCTTGGGTAGGCACCCCCAGAGCACTTCTACTTCTTGAGGAGTTTGGGGTAGACCCAAGATTCGAACCCCAGATTTGATAAGTGGGCATCCTGGGACCACAAAGTGAGCAGTGTTCATGAACTCCCCGGCCAGGACACAAAACTGTCATTGGTTCGGGAAAACTCGGGCTTTCACAGAGCTGCTGCACATGCCAGCCACCAGGGGGCGAGAGAGCCCCACTTCCTGGGCGGGGGACAGGCCTGGGCAGGTGGAGGTGGTGGAGTGGGAGGAGGGGATGCTGCAGCCCTGTCACACCCTCGGGCCTGTCCCACTGACAAAGAGGGCTGCCCTCAGAGGACCACGGGGTGGGCCCTGGAGGGCTGGTCTCAGACCAGGTACAGGGATGGGGCCTAGCCGTCACCTGCCCTTCCTGGTGACACCCATGCCACCATCACCCCTATGGTTCCTCTCAACCCTCTGCCTCCCTCCACCCGACCCTTTCCTACCAACTGAGCCCCACATCAGACCCAGAGTAGTGTCCCCACCCCCAGGACTTTCTGCCACTTTCAGGTTAAAGGTCAGGCCCTACCTCAGCCTCTCCTCCTTTTTTATTTTGGTGGTGCTGGGGATTGAACCTGTGGCCTTGGGCATGCGAGCAAGCACTCCACCAACTGAGCGCCATCCCCAGCCCTCAGCCTCTCCTCCTAATGCTGCCTGCCCCTGATGCCCCCATCCAGCCCCAGCCTGGGATCCACCACCCACCAGGGCTCCCTGGTTTGGTTCTCTCGGCCGCGCCAGGGTCCGAGGTGCCTGGGAACGCCCACTGTGTTCACCTGGTGTCCAGCCCAGGCCAGAACAAGGACAGGAAGAGCAGACTCCAGGAGGGCAGGGCTAAGGCTCACAGGTCACCTACCCACCCGCGACAGAGTTGGGACCCAGAGTGCCCGTCAGACCTGTGTGCCAGTGCGCACAGCAGGTGGTCAGCTACCAGGGCCAAGCGCCAGGCAGGGAAGGGCCTCGTGACACCACTGCACTTGGTGAGAAGCCCCTCAGCCCTGAAGCCGGCCAGGGCCTCCACCTGGGGGACCCCCGGCCCCTGGCCTACCTGCGGGGGCTCGTAGGGCACCACGACACTCTGCCTGCCGGTGCCGGGGTCGTCCACATACTGCGCGAGGCTGTTGCCCTCCACGCGGATGAGGTGGCTGGCCGGGGCAGACTGTCCTGCCGGGAGGGCACACCACTTCAGAGAGCAGCCAGTGCTGGTCCTGCCACTCCTGTGCCCGGCGCCTGTGGCCTGGCCCCCGGGCATCCCAGGCAGGCCTCAGGCCTCTGCCAGCCCTGAGCCTGGCCCAGAAGCTCTGCTCCTCAGCAGTCCTGCTGAGCCCCAGGTGGCCCGAGGCCTTGCCAGCACACTGGGGGGCTCCCCACCTGGACTCCACGAGGCCCCTGGACCTGCAGACCACCCCAAACTACCCGCTCCTGCCCTGGAGCGCCGGCCCCTGCAGCCCCAGTCAGATCTGAGCAGGGGCCCGGGAGGAATGGCTGCATCCGCATGCTCAGCCCTGCCCGGGCCCTGCATCCCCGGCTGGGCAGCCCCAGTCAGATCTGAGCAGGGGCCCGGGAGGAATGGCTGCATCCGCATGCTCAGCCCCCTGGGCCCTGCATCCCCCGGGGCAGCCCTGCATCCCCGGCTCAGGGGCAGCGCGCCGCTGGCCATGGTGCTGCAGTCCCAGGAGCTGGCGGGGCCTCACCTTCGTTGAAATCCCTCCCAAGCTCGTGGTTGGGGCAGCGCTTCACGGTGTCGGTCACGTGCTCTGCCTTCTTGTAGACCGGCATGGCCCGCACGGCAGTGCCCGGGGGCGGTGGCGTGGACACCTTGATCTGGATGGGGCACGTCTTGGCGATCTGGCAGTAGAGCTTCTTCAGCAGTGGGGAGTACTGCAGGAAGGGCGGGGTTGAGGCCGGCAGCCCGCGGGCCGTGCCTCACTCGGACTGCGTCCCCTCCCTCGAGTGCTGTCCTCCCCCAGAGCCCTTCCTCCGGCACTCTGGTGAGGACCACCATGCGCACCCCCTGGCTGGACTCCCCCAGCCTTTCCTTCAAAGCGTGGAGGGGGCATGTGTGCCGGGGCAACCACCGGGCGTTCACACCTTTCTATTCATTTGATGAAGGCGGATGGTAAAGACCAGAGCAGAGAGGAGGAGCGGCTGGGGGCGGGCAGGGGCGGGCTGGGGGCTGCCTCTGGCGGGCCTCACCCAGCGCCTGGCTTTCCCCAGCATGAACCTTAGGGGCCTGACTGCAGAGGCTTGAAGAGGTGGTGTGTGTGTCGAGTCTTTCGTTAAAACCCAGAAACCAGTGCTTATGGCGTTGGCACAGACAAACAAGCCATCAGCAGATGGCTGTGTGCCCCACGCACCGGAGCCTGGACAGAGAGCTCCCTGAACAGTGGAGGCCTCGCTGCCCAGTGACCCTGGCACCCTCTCTGGTTGGAGCCAAGCTTGGTTGGTGCCACCATGGGGCTCCTCTAACCAGAGTGCCAGTTTTCCCAGCCTAGAACCTGAGGAGGCCAGATGCCCACCCAGGGCCCACCTGGACGCTGCCCCAGGGAGGATGCCCTCCCCCTTCCGGATCCAGCCGCCTGAGGATGGCATCCGTGCCCTAAGGCCCAAACTGCCCGCCTGACAGGCCAGCCCTGCCGAGGCACCCCGAGGGCGTCCACTGGTTTCCAGGCTGACTGGCCCCACTGCCGGGTCCTGGGGCCACTCAAGTCTCCACACACCCTCTTACCCAGGGACAGCAGGAGTGGCACAGACTAGGTCCAGAGGCCCGTTTCTCCCCCATCCCATACCTTCTGCATCCTAACCAGCCCCAGTGACTTGGAATCATGAGTTACACCAGTCACAAGTGTCCCCCATCACCATGTCACTCCACGTGGCACAGCTGGGCACACGGAGCCGGAGACAGGCGTGTGCTGGCAGAACCAGGAAGGAGCAGGTGGCACCCGCACGTCCAGGGCCTTTCCTCTGCTGAGCAAGGCTCCTTCAGACACAAGGTGCCCTGACCATGAGCCGGCGGGACCCACGTACCTCACTAGGCAAGCCGAGCACAGGGAAAGGGAGGGAGGGAGAGGGTGCAGGTGTCTCTGCAAGGCACCGCAGGCAGAGGCTGCGCCCTCAGTCCCTGAAGTGCAGGACCAGCTTCCTCCTCCCCCTGCAGGTGGGCAAGGCCAGGTGTAGAAAGGCAGAAAGACCCCGGCAGGGCAAGCGGGTTCAACCCCACTCAGGCACTAGCTGGCCCTCAGGGGGCAGGCTGTGGTCGCGCTGGGGAGCGCAGCCTCCTTGTTTCCCTGGGGGTCACTCTTGCTTCCCAGAAGGGGTCACGGACATGTGAGGCCCCATCGTTATAAATACTGCCCCTTCACTCCCAAAGCAACCCTTTGAAGGGAGAGCTGGTCGCCCCCGCCCCAGGGCATGTGGGGACTGTCCACAGCTTGATCCTCTGAGACGTGGAACCAGGGTGATCAGGACAGGGCTCATCCAAGCTCTGAGAGGCCTGTGCCAGGGCTCTGGTTTCCTGGACAACAGTCCCGTCTCAAGCAGCTCACCGTAGCACGACCTCCACCTTGCTGGCTGGAGACAGAGGAGGGGCAGGCTCCGCACGGTGCCAGCGCTCTGGGCAGGCGAGAGTGACACAGGGCTGACAGGTGGAGGAGAGGCCACCAGACTTCTCTGAAGCCCAAGGTGGCCTGTGGGGTGAGCTGCCCACTGCTGAGCACTTAGGGAGAGCCTGCTGTATGCACAGCGCATGCCCCCAGAATGCAGGCACTGGAAGAAGGAAGAGAGGCAGCTCTATTCCCTGGCCCTCCCCAGCAACCGGAGCAGAAGGAGATGGGCAACCGGTGCTCAGGACGTGGCCTCCTTTCTTCCTGCGGCCCCTCCCTGGGAGAGGCGTGTGACATGAAGCCATGAGCTCATGGGACCCCCAGCCCAGCAGGGACCCTCCCCAGTCCTCCAGCTGCTCACAACCGAGCACAGTCGGCCTCATGCAGGGGACACCCAGTGAGGACCACAGAGGCTCCGAGAGACCGACCGAGGGGCTTCCTGGTGGAGGAGGGCTCCCAGAGAAAGGCACAGGATCTGAGCATAGCTAGTGACACAGGCCTGGGTCTGGAGAGCCACCGTTCAGCAAGCTGTGTGCCAGGCTCCCCTTAGGAAAATGGGCTACAGGGTCCAGGTGACCGACACCCTGTGAGACAGGCCTGGCCTGGGGATAAGGCTCAGGTCAGAGTCACCAGCCACAGCCAAAGGAGAGCAGCTCTGAAGCCTGGCCTCCTGAGCCCCGTCTGGCGCTGGCATTTGCAGCCTGGTGCCTCGGCTGCTGGACAGACTTCTCTGCGCTCTTCTACATAACGCCCACTCTGGGGGCCCAGCGCCTGCAGGTCCGTGGGCCTAACACTGCCTGGTGGTTCACAGTACCAGACTAGAGGGTCCCTGGTCATACTCCTTGTAAGCAGTCCAGGGATGGAGGTGGTGTGGGAGGGGCTGGGACCAAATGGACCCGCCCAGGGGCTCTAGGCCTGGGCTCCCCACATTGCCTCTCCCGGGCTGACCGTCCAGAGTCCCCATCCGCCCAACCCATGACCTGACACGGAGTCATTAGGCCCACCAAGGCCCTGGGCCAAGACAGGCTGGGAGCGAGGCTGGGCGAGGTGTGACAGGGCCCTGCAGCCGCATTCCTGGGCAGCCCCGACACGCCCGGAGGCGGGGGCGCGCCGGCCGCCGTGTCCCGACAGGGATGGAGCCGGCTCGCCAAGCGGCCCGCGGCTCCGGACGGCCGCGGAGTCTAAGCAGCGCGCGGCCTCGAAGTCCCTGTCCTTGCCGGGTCCTGCCCCAGTCCCACCGGCCGGTCCTCCGGAGCCCCAGCACGCACCTGCCTGGGCCTACCCGGCTGCGCCCCTTGGTCGCGGCCAAGGTCTCTGCAGCCAACAGGAGCGCGCTGTGACGCCCCGCCCCGGGGAGGAGCTGGCGCCGGGAGCTGTCCCTGGTACTCGGTGGCGGCAGGAGTGGGGCTCCAGCTGGAGTCCCCCGGGGGCCTCTGGGGACAAGGCCCCGACCCCAGCCAGCCGCGGAGGGAGGTCGAGGTTCCAGGGCAGGCAGCGAGGGGCCGCTTCCCTTGGTCCAGGCCGACACCCTTCCCTTCTGAGGGCCCCCGTCGTCCTGGCCCACCCTACACAGGCGCCCCAACACAGGCCCGCGTGGTCTTTGGCTCACGACAGGCTGGAGGCAGAGTTGCCATCCTGGCCTCCTCAGCAGCCTCAGGGAGGACGCCTGTGGCCTCCCCACACCCGGGAGCATCAGGTGGGGACAGGTGGCCGCGGGAGGGAAGGACCCCTGGAATACTCATGTCGGGAGCCCTGGGAGGCCTGAGCACTCGCCCAGCTCCCCAGACAGGACGCGTGGGTCAGACCTTCGGGTGGGAGTCTGAGGAAAGTGGGCAGGAGAGGCCGTCGGTGGTGGCCCTGCTACGGGAGGTCGTGGAGATGCTTCCTCCCTGCCTCCCCGGCCTGCTGCCTTCTCCTTCCCTAGAACCGCTAGATGGATGTGTTTCAACAGATTCTGAGCTGATAAAATCTTATTTATCTTCGACTGTTGACACGGAGCCGCCTAGACTTGCCTGCTCGGATGCGTGTATTCCGTCTGGCTTGCAGGAAAATGGTTTGCCCAAACACCAGTGCGGCCTGTCCCTCCCAGCGCCCCTCCTCTCCTCCTCTCCTCCCCCACCCCAGTCCAAGATGGGCCCGGCCTGGCTGGGAGCCTGGGCCTGGCAGGGCTGGTGTGGGGGTGGCGGGTGAGAGGGCAGGTGGGGGGCGGGCGGGCGCGCGGGGCTGTTAATTTCCTCGCACCCGCTCCCGGCAGCTGGGTGCCTGTCATGGGCAGGTTTAGGCAAGAGGACAGTGGAGAGGTGATAATAACTTGTCTGTCATTTTCCCAGGACATGCACCATCTTGCAGACCGCAAATACCGTTAACCAGCTTGGGTGAATCTGTTACAACAGATTCTGGAAGACGGGCTACAGTGGGGGCTTTGATTTTTTTAAATGATTTTTTTTACAGCCCACTTTTATCTACTTTCTCCATGTGTGTGCGTGTGCGTGTCCGTGTTTAGGGCCACATCTTTCTCCTATCTTGCACCCCTTCAAAGATCACCCCTCCCAAGGCCAGTGGCCCTCTCTCTCTCCCTGGAACAGCTCTGGGGCTGAACCACAGAACATCACTTGAAATCTGGTGGGCTCAGGCCGATCCCCTGGAGCTAGAGGACCCCCTTCTCCTGGGGCGATCCCAGCCCCCGTTGTGGCAGCTCCCGTGGGCGCCTCTTGGACTCCTCTGTGGAGTCACCTGTCACATCACTCACATTGCGTCCAGCAGAGAGTGACTGGGGCATGGCACAGGGCACCAACACAGGTCAGGGAGCCCGGGCAGAACAGGAGAGCTAGCCCTGCCCTGGGGAGCCATCAGCCTGGGGCACATGTGTGACCCCCACACCCTGTTTCAGAACGCCCTGGAGCCAGGCTGGGGCTCCAGGCGGGGCAGAGGGAAGGTCCACACACCGCGGACACTCGCAGCTAGGGCTCCAGGGAGGGTGCAGGCCACACCCTGCCAGGCAAAGTGCCCAATAAAAGAGGCTGCTGAGCGGTTGGCTGGGGAGGGCGGGAAGGACCCCTGGGAGCAGAATGCAGCTCTGACCACTGTCCAGCCAAGTCCCTGGAGCTGGGGCAAGAACCTATCCCTGGGGGGGCAGGCCTGGGGAGAGTTGGAATGCCTCTAGGATCTGGGCAGCCTGCCTCCCCATGGCCTGGTGGCAGGTCCCAAAGAGGAGCAGGAGCCGCATGCAGGACTCCTGTGGCCTGGGAGACCTTGAGGGAGGCTGGGGAGCCACGGTGCTATGACAGGGCTCCGGCCTGCCCAGGCCCTCCTCAGGCATGGCTTCTGTCCTGAGTTAGCACGAGGGGGAGGGAGGAGGCATGTGCCAAGCTAGGGCAGGCCTGGTGCTCAGGTCCCTGTGCAGAGCAAAGGCCTGGTGGGCACCCGGCCAGGATTGGAGGCCAAAGGCAGCCCAGGAGCAGCCCAGAGGAGAGCAGAGAGTCTGTGGTCTGGGGAGAGCCAGGGGCAGTGTTCACGGAGGCCTGCACAGAGGCTTGGGGGGACTGTGTCCCCCCAGAACACTGAACAGCAATGCTGCCCTCAACAGGGCTCTGGGGCTCACTGTACCCCTCGCAGCCTCCAGCTGGTTTTAGCAACCAGAGTTTTGCTTCCAAAAGCTGCCAGCTAAGACGGGGTGGTCAGCACCCAGGCCAGGGCTGTGTGGCCTCAGCACTGTGAAGTGCTTATCCAGTCTTCATCTGGTCGAAGAAAGATCAAGGAAGGATCAAAATGTCGAAACTTGCAGCTCCACCCCAACTTCCCAGGAGGGAAGAGGGTTGGGGTTAAGCTGATTGCCAACGGCCAAGGACCAGCCAGTCACACCACACAGAAGCCTCCATAAGACCCTCAAAGGGCGGGGTTCAGACCACCTCGGTGTGACACGTGGAGGCTCAGGAGGGCGGGCCCAGGCAGGGCAGGCAAGCTCCACGCCCCTTCCCATGCCGGCCTCAGCATCTCTCACCTGTGTCCTTTGCACCACACGGGGACCGGCCACCTTGCTTCCCTGAGTCCTGTGAGCCCTGAGGCTGGGGGCCGCTGTGCTTGTGGCTGGCGGCTGAAGGGGTGGCAGCCCTGGGGACGGAGCCCTTGCCCTGTGGTCCCTGAAGACTGCCTCAAACACCTCTGGGCTCTGTGTTCCGTAGACAGGGGACACAGCAGGATGCGGCTGCCAGGTGTGACACATGCTCTAGGCTGCTCACATCCCCGAGGGGTGAAGGGCTGGCGGTGGGGGCCTGGCCTGCTCTGGCCCTGCCGCAGAGGGCCTCTCCCTTAGCATCTGTGGGGGCTCCCAGGCAGCTGGTCAGCAGGGACAGCTGCCTCTACTTTGCTACAGTCCTTGCCGCAGAGGGTGCTGTTGGGATCTGCAGAGACCATCCCACCACCCGCGCTGTGCCCTCACCTGGTGTGGGGGACTCCAGCTGGTCCTACCCTGTGACCAGAATCCCATCTGGAGACCTCGGGTGGAGGGGGCAGCAGGGCAGTGTTCTGAGGACACAAACAGAGGCTATGTCCAAAGTGCCACACCCCACCACCGTCTCCCCGCTGGGTCCACACGCAGGTACCCCTGCCCACCCACTTGGCTTCTGACTTGGACAGCAGGGAGCCCATGCCCACCTGCCCTGTGTGCCTGAAATGGGCAGCCCCTGGCTGGCCTGACCCGCGGCCGCTGGCTTCATGGAGAAAACACACGGGCGAGAGTCCAGGGAGCAGGGCCATGGGCGGGCCACGGCACTGGCCAACAGAGGCCCAGCAGGGAGGCTGGCCAGCAGTCTGCTGGGCTCACCAAGGGAAGACCACACCACTTATGCCCCTCCTGCCCTGGGACTCGGCTGAGGCAGGACTGTCAGTCTTCGGAGCTGGCCTGGCCCCGCCCACTGGAAGTAGAAGGGCGCCCTGGGTCAGCGGCCCTGGGTCAGCGGTCCTGGGTCAGCGGGGCTCTTTCTCACAGGAAATCCAGCCGCCACCATTCTGGGCAGTGGCCTTGGTCTGGTGTGGGGGGCAGGGACGGACAGGGCATACATACATGGCACGCACAGGGGTCTGGAATCGGCACCAGCTGGAGGCAGCCGGAGACCAGGGAGGGCGGGAGGCGGGCTGGGCACAGGGAGTGCCTGTGTTTCTGTCTCGAAGACTGTAGTTTGTGGAGATCTAAGTTTTCAGTGAACCCCATAAGTGTGGAGTGCAGCCCTCGGGGAAAGGAGAGTTCTGGCATCTAGCCCTGATGCCAAAGCCAGGGCCCAGTGGTGGAGGTGGCCTCTGCGGTTGGCACCACCTCCTCCATCCACCCCGAGGCCCAAGAGTCTCCAACTGGACCACCCTGCACAGGACTGGGACGCAGGGATGGCACAGGCCACGGCGGCAGAGCCAGGGCGGGCGGCCAGGCATGACCCTGGGCTGTGGGCCTGAGGGCATTCCCCAGGGCGCTGGCAACTTTCCCCAGGGGCTTCTCTGGCCTCAAACACACCACCCTGCTCTCCACTGCATAGTCATCCAACCCCTGAGCACCAGCTGTGGCCTGCCGCACCGTCAGCAGCGATACGCTTCCCTCCACGTGGGCTTGCTACAGTCCCCCTGCCGCTGACTCCTTGGGAAAGGGGCAGAATGGCCTCTACCAGGTCAGGGGCTGGGCCTCCAGGACCAGGGCCAGTGGACTCTGGTGCCACCCATCCACACACTTGAGCTTAGCTTCCGAGTGGGGAGATCCACAGCCTCCCTGGCCCAGGAGGGGCAGGAGTACAGGGGCGGAGAGCCCAGCCCCCGGCTCAGCATGGCCTCTATGCCCCCACAGGGTCCAGGCCCGGCCAGCCAGGCCCCACCCCAGCTTTAGCATCGGGTCCAGGAGAGTCCTGTGGCGGGCCTCCCCTGTGGGGCTCTCCCCCTGTAAAGCAGGCTGGTGGAATTAGGGTTCAGTGGGCGGAGCCAACCCCATGGGACAGCACTGGGAGAGGTGAGGAGGGACTGCCCGCAGGCCCGGCTGGCCTGACTCCTCACCCTGGGGTCTGGTCAGCCCCAGAGCATCCCAGCCGTAAAGATTCTAGAGGACTTCCATTTGCTGATTTAAAAAGTGCATCTTGGGCTTATGGGTGGGCCTCTACCTCTACAGGGACAGGAGCTCATGGGGACATGGCCCGTGCTCCCCAGGGCCAAGCGGATGAGCCTCTGAGGGGTCAGCACCTCTGTACTATTGGTCACAGAGGTCTTGCACATCCCAGACTCACCCCCACAGAGCTGGAGCCATGGCGGGACTGCAGAGAGGGCACTGGTCGGGTGTGCCCAGCGAGGCGGGCAGGCCACGCGACCCTGGACAGGCTCTCAGGGCTGGGCTGCTGGGGTCAAGGCGCCCTGCCCTGCCCTGACCTCTGGGAGGCTGAGTCCTTTCTCTGTGAAGTGGAGAGAAGCGCCTGCCTCCTGCAGGTGTGGGACCAGCACGGAGGGCCTACAGTGGCGTGGTCAGAACCAGGGTCCGTGCAGCGCCCGCAGCTTTGGAAACAAGTCTTTGAAAATGGACTGTTCTTCCTAACATGAAAATTGGGTCCTGCCAAGCGCGATGGCGCACGCCTGTAATCCCAGCACTTGGGAGGCTGAGGCAGGAGGATTGCCAGTTCAAAGCCAGCCTCAGCAATGGCGAGGCACTTAGCAACTCAGTGAGACCCTGTCTCTAAAAAATACAAATAAGCACTGGGGAAGTGGCCCACCAGTTGAGTGCCCCTGAGTTCAATCCCCGGTACCAAAAAAAAAAGAAAGAAAGAAAATTGGGTCTTGTTCCTCCACAGCCCGAGCCCACGGGGCAGAAACCTGTCTCCCCAGGGGCTCTACAGGAGCCCCAGTGGCGTGAGGTGGGGCCCCTCTGGCTGGAGAATGCTCTCCGCTCCAAGACCAGCCAGCTGGTGTCCGGGCCGCAGCAGCCCAGGGCCTCCGAGCCCAACTTCTCCAGCCTCACTCATGGCCTTCAGACCAAGTTCTGTGACCTCCGGGGCCAGGGTTCCTCTGCTGTCAAGAGGACTGAGGGAGAACAGATGACCCACCCCAGGCCAGGAGACCGGGTGCTCCCTGGGCAGAGCCCGGCCGCACAGGAGGAGCGATCGCTGCCGCCTCTGCTAAGTGCTCTCGTTTCCCCCAATAACCCACGTTTCATCTCCACAATGAGCGCTGTGCTTGGCTCTGAACACACATAATTGCTCCTGGTGCCAGTAAAAGTATTAATTCCACTTATGCATTCCATAAACTTTTAGGATAACGCAATTGATACCACAGTCGTGTCGGGACACCTCCGCTATTCTTCTCCGGCTTGCAAACCTCCGAGGGGCTGGAAAGTTTTCTCCAAATCCATGAGTGTTGACTCAGCCTCGTCCTCCCCAGGAATCCCTCCTAGGGCTGTGGCTTCCCGCCGCCCTCCTCAGCTCCCCCAGGGCCGGGGGCCCTCACACCGCACGGATCCGATCACCCCCACCCGACCACACACACACACACTGGGTCTGGGGGCAGCGGGGGTCACTCAGGGCCGTGTCCAGGCCACCTGTCCCTGAGAGTGCTCCCCTGCGCCCGTCCTCGCCACCAGCCTCCTGCAGCTGCCTCTAAGGCAGTCAGCTGTACCGTGAAGCCCAGCCCCCAGGTACTCACGGACGCTGCAGGGCCAGGGCTTCCACCCACGCGGGCCTTCTTGACTGACCACAGAGCCCATCTCTGACCTCCCAAACACCAAGGATGGCACGTCACATAGCAAGGCAGAGCTGGGGCAGGAAGGCGCTGAGCTGGGGCTGGACAGCGTTCGGGCACCGTGAGGCTGGGCTTCTCTGATGGGTAGAGGAGATCACACCCGCTCTTCCTTTGCCCTTCCCTGGGGCCAGCTGTCCACAATGCTGCCAACTAAAGGGGGCAGATCCTAGGACAGGAGTGGCCACAGGGCCCAAAGGCTGGCAGAGAACACTGCCCATGTCCCAGGAAGAGAACCACCATGTCCCAGGAAGGTCACAAGATGGGTAAGAGGGACTGCTACCCTCACCTTGGCCCAGCCCCACCTGTCCAACTGTCCACTGAGCGGCAGTGCCCACTGGCTCACAGCTGGGGCCTTTCCCAGTGTCTCTCTCCGGGACCCAACTGGGTCCTGAAATGGAGCAAGCCCTGGCCAGGACGGCTGGCACGCAGGCCTTGCAGGTGCTCCTGGCAGACCCTGTTCCGAGAAGCCCCAAGAGCCACCTGTCTGCTCCTTCTGTGGCCGAGGAGGGGGCAGGGAGGTGGCGAGCAGTAGGTCACAAGCAGACTTGGAGGGGACCTGGACACCTGCAGGTGTCCCAGCTCTGCCCATCCCACTTACAGTGACCACCAGCCAAGCTGTCCTCAACTGTCACTCGTCCCTATCACTGGCCGCAGTCTTGTAGCAAACACTGAGCCTTCTCCAGCGGCTCGACCTGCCTGCTGGTGTGGGGCGAGGGGCCATCAGAACCCGGGCCAGGGGCCTGCCGCATGTGCCGTGCACGGGTGCCACGTGGCTGCTCCCGTGACACGTGTGCACGAGCATGGCCAGCATGTGGGGTGCCTGCGTCTGTGTGTGCACGTGTGCACAGACATGCACGCCCCTGAGCTGAGGGCTGCGGACCCCAGGTGCAGGAGCAGAGCCGAGGTCTGAGGGAAGCTGGAGACAGTGGCCCCGGGGCTGGGGAGGCCGCCGCAGCTCCGGCACAACAGAGGCCAAGGACCACATTAACAGCTGTGGCCACCTGGGGCTAGAGGGTTTTTTGCTGATCTGGGAGAGGAACGAGGGCAGCAGTCAATGTGGAATTGTACTTGAGAAAAATATGAATTATCTATCAGTTACCAGCCAGCAGCGTGGCAGGGGCCGAGCGCCGCGTGGTGCGGAGTCCAGGGCAGCAAGTCCGGGCAGCGCCGCACAGCTGGACCCCCAGCATCCGAGAGCAGCGGCTGCCTGCCCCTCCCTGGGCAAAGGAGAAAGCTCTCAGGGGTCCGCTCCCAGAGAAGCAAGGTGCCAAAAATCTCATTATCAATGTTGGTCCCACCTCCACCCGCTGCCGGGGGGGCTGGCGAGGCAGCACGTCCTGCCCCGCTCGGCTCCAAGGCTGGGCACCAGGTGGGGGCTAGTCGGGAGGCTGCACCTTGCCCAGCCCATGTGGCGGGCCAGCCAGGGATGCCTCAGTGGTCAGCAGACCACCCCATGGGGATACTTAGGGCAGGGCAGTAGGACCAAACCACATGTCCCTTGAGCCTTGGCAGGGGGTGGCACAGCCTCATGTGGGGGAGACAGCCAGCGGGGGCAGCTCCTGTTCCTCCGTGAGGACCAGCTCAGGCCGTCGGAGGTGCTCTGAGCCCCAGGCACTGCCGAGACCCACCAGAGTCCTCAAACAAAGGGACGAAGGGAGACGGCTTCCACCCCCCAGGACTGAGGGGACCCTTCTCCAGAAGCCACCAGCAGCTCAGACTCTGATGACAGAGTGCCACTTAGTAGAATGGGGCCTCACCCCTAGAAGGGAGAGGAATGACTTGGGCAAGGAGGCTGGCCTCAAGGGCAGGTGGGAGTGACTCGAGCTAGAGGGTGCAGCGGGCGGTCTGGCTTCTCGCCGGCTTCAGGTCGCCCGGCTTCAGGTCACCTGGCTTCAGGTCACCTGGCTTCAGGTCACCCAGCTGGACCACCAAGCTGGGTGAGGGGCCTTGATGGCTTCCCACCCACTAGGGCAGTAGAGAACAGAGAGGTCTTTGGTAGGCACAGCCACCATGGGACAGCCCTGTCCAGGGGCCCCAGGCCCAAGGGACCCTGTCGCCACAGTGGTGGCTCAGTGACAGAGACCACCCGCGGAGCCCTGCTCCGCTCTGCCGTGCTCAGCCGGACCCCTCCCCACCCTCGTCGGAGCTCACGGTCAGGGTGGGGCAGTGGCCTATGGATGGATGGGGGAGCGGGCACGAGGCTGGGTCTGCAGTGACTGGCTGGACGGGGCTGGGGCCCCGGACAGGTGTCACAGTCGTCTGGCCCATCAGAGCCCTGGGACTGGGGTGGAGCCTCCGCTCAGTCGGTGATGGGCCGGCAGCTGGGGGAGCCGACGGCCAGCAACAACCAGGAGCAACCGTGGGAGGCCTGGCTGGAACCCAGTCCCCAGACCAGAGTCTCCCCCACCTGCAGAGCCTGACCGGGCCACTTGGCCTCTGCCTGCCCTCCAGCTCCAGCGGTTGGAGACGTGGGCGCAGCGCGGGCATCGCGGCTCTCGCCCAGGGCCCCGCTCGGCATCTGCCCAGCCCCCAGTGCCTCAGCTTCCTTGGCTGTAAAACGGGAATAAGAACGGATTCCATCTTGGGGGTCAGTGGCCAGCTTCAAGAGTTGACCCAACGCGCTCGGCGCAGGCCAGCTGGCAGCAGAGTGAAACGGAGGAGGGTACCGGGGTTGGCCAAAGCACAGCCATGGCCAGACTCTTCCCAGGGCACGGCCACGGCCCCCAACCCTCAGCACCGAGTTCCCGCCCCGCCCTCCCCGTCCCATGCCAGTGCTTGAGATGACATTCTAGAGAAGACGGGGCAAAGCCCTAAGCCACAGCCAGCAGAGGACCACGCTGCCCCGAGGGGTGGCCCCCGTGGACTCGCATGACCCTGGCAGCAGGGCCCCCACCCGAGCACAGGCCAGCTGGCCAGATGGCCCTGGTGAGAACAGTCTGTCCCTGCCCCTGCCCTCCTGGACGGGCCACGTCTGACCCCTCTGGGGCTCTGGGGGAGGCTGGCTGGCTCTGGCCAGCGTCCGAGGGGTGGGCACACACGGACTGCCCAGCCCAGAGACCCGCCTCCTGCCTGACGCTCCTCCCGGCTTGGGCCGGCTGGGAGCCATGTGGACAGCGCTGCTCAGCCCTCCCGAGGTGCCCGGCAGGGCCTGCCCCTCCCCAGCCCGCGGGAAGCCGGGGCCACTCACCGTCCAGGTGGCCGACTTGGCTGTGCTCGACTGCTGGAAGGTGACCTCGAAGTGGTGGGGGCCGGGGTAGTCGGTGTTGGAGGGGATGACGGGCGCCGGGGACATGGCGTCGAAGGTGGAGCTGGGCTGCGCGTAGGGCGAGTGGGTGGGCACGCTGGCCGGGTGCTCCGGGGTGTAGGGGCTGGCCGGGGCCGTGCGGCTGCTCATCTGGTCCATGGTGCTGCTGAGCAGATTGAACTGGGCCTGGCGGGAAGGGGAGGAGGAGGGAGAGGCTCGTGGGCTGCCGTGGAAGCCCCAGCCGTCCTCCTGTCCCATGGAGGTGTCTTGTTACAGGAGCCTTAAAGGGCCAGCCACTCCAGTCAGCCCAAATATTTCCTCGGGCCCCCACCCCACCCCGGCAGGCCACTACTTGTGTTGGGATAAACTGACATATTCACCTTGCCCGCCCCTCTCCATCCGCCTCCCTGAGTGCCAGGGTTTCTGGGATCCACCCAGCCGCCTGAGGAGGGATGGGGCTTTGCAGCCCGGAGCGGAGCTGGTGGGGTTCCGGGCGCCCGCTCCTGATGCTCCGCTACTGTCCCCGGGGAGGGGGCCCTGTGAGCGGCCGTGGCAGGCAGGACTGGAGCAGGCCTCTCCGGAGCAAGGGTGCCATGAGGCCCCGGGGGACCAGATGTGGCCCTAGGTCCAGCCACTAGGTGGGGGCTGCATGTCAGTGGCTGAGCCCAACATTCCCTTCTGTCCCCAGAGTCCCCAACAGCCACTTTCACTGGTTCCCTTAAGCCAGTGGCCTCATCTCCATCAGAATGGCCAGGGAAGCCTCCAGGCAGGGTGGGCAGCCCCCCCCAGGCTCTCACCCTCCCCCCGCAGCCCAGCTCCTCCCCAGGTCCTCTCTCCCAGGAAGAGGGACGTGGCCTGCTGAGCAGCCCTCAGTGGGGCCCTGGGACCTCGGGATGGGTCAGCCTCCCCAGGACTTCAGAGTCCTGCGTGCCTCCTGGAGGCCGTTCCAAGCAGGAGCCGGGTTTGGGAGGCCAACACTGGAGGGCCCCCGCTGGCCAGACCGGGTCCTTGCAGGAGTGGCCGGTGCTCTTTCCCCAGACCCCAGGGGCGCTGGTACAATCATGTCGCCCTCTCCACAGGTCCTGTGGGTACCCGCGTTGTCCCCATTTTACAGAGCCGGAGACTGAGGCCCAGAGGACAGGAGTGACTGGGGGACTCAGCCGCCCAGGCAGGGAGCCTGGGAACACAAGGACAGGGACAGTGGAGTGGGTCCCAGCAGGCGTCCCCTTACTCTGCACCCCTCTTCAGAGAGGCTTCCCTCCCACCACCCTGCCTCCTCCAAACTGGAAAACACAGGATCCTGGACAATGGGTGGGTGTGGCCTGTCCCCTGCTTCCCTGCGAGTCTCCCAGCAGGGCCGGGGTGGGGTGGGGTGGGGGGCGAGCTCGGCCCTTCCTGCACCTCAGTCCACCACCCTCCAAGGGGGGCTGGTCTTAATGACCCCAAGCCCCTCCGGCACAGCCTGCACGGAGGGCACAAGTCCTCTGAGTCCATGACAGGAGCCCCTGGCCCCCAGGGCCCCTGCCCTCCTGGGTTCTGCCTGAATGCAGGGCAGCTGCGCAGCTGGTGGAAGCGGCCCGGGCAGCCAGGAGAAGGAGGCTCTGTGGAAGAAGGTCCAGGAGGAGGAGGGTGGCCGGGGGTGAGGGAGGGGCTGGGGGGCAGGGCAGGTCTCGGCTCTCGGTGAGCAAGGTGGGGGCTCTCCCCGGCTGCCCCAGCTCCAGGACGGCCAACTGCCCCCCCACCATCGGGTCGGACCCACACCTTGTCCTCAGGGGCGGCCACACAGGGCTCTACTGGGAAAGTCTTGGCACAGGGTCTGGCCACGCCTGCCATCGTATGGAAATAGGCTGCAGGCCTCTGGCCACAGTCTTGGGGGCCCCTCCATTGACGGGACAGCACCCCCTGTGGGACTGACCCTGCCCACCTCGCCAGTACCCCCGAGGCTGACTGACCCCACTCCTCAACTCAGAGGCCACTCTCCAAATGGCCAGGCCTGGCAACACAGCTGTAAAGGCTCCCACTCCCCGGGGTCCTCTCCCTCTCACTCTGGGTCTCTGGAAGGCCTTGCTTGTGTGTCCCCTACTGGACTGGGAGCCAAGAGGACCTGCGCTGTCCAAGGTCCACCTGACACAGCATGAAAACTGGCAGGTTGAGTCCTGCTGAGCCGCGGGTGCGAGCCCACCCTGATGCCAGGCCTGTGCCACAGAAAGCCAGAAGCCTTGTCCAACAGTCCACATTCACACCCTGAAACCCTCCTAGTTGGGGTGAATAAATCATTAAATCGCATCCACCTTTTGAGCATGGCTACTAGTGACTGCAGAGTCGCGACCATGGCTCGCGTTCGGGGACATCCTTCCCATGCGGAGACTGGACCCAGGACTCCATGGACACCAAAGGCTAGCTGTGCGTGCTCGAGCCCCTTACCCAGGTGGCCTGGCATTGCCCAGAACCTGTGCACACCCTGTAGGCTTTCCGTCATCTCCAGACAAGTGATCCTAACAACGTAAACGCTGTGCAGATAGATGCTGCGCTGTGCTATTCAGGGACAGAGACGGGAAGCTGTGTGCGTGCCCAGGGCAGAGTTGCTGTCTCTACCGCATGGCGCTGTTGGCATTCTCTGGTTTGCTGGTGGAGTGAAGCGTCCATTCTCCTTGTGCAGAGAATGAGAGGGCGAGCGGGTGGGTGGGAGGTGTGGAGGGGTGCTGAGCTGGGTGGAGGACAGCTCCCCCTGGTGCAGGACAGGCACTGGCCTCCTGCACCCCAGCTTGGGCCTCTGGGAAGGGTCTTCCCTGTTGGCTGGGTGCTGGGCCAGGGGAGAGCTGCATGTGGGAGCTCGCTGAGCAGGGGCGCCCGGCCCAGCCTCCCTGCAGGTCAAGATGCGGGTGTGGACGGGCTCCCAGGCCCCGTCCCTGCTCCATCCCTGGGGATCGGACACCCCGGGCCAGCCGGGCCAGGGGCCCTGCAGACCCACGACAACAAGGTTCATATTTTTACTTGCCCACATTCTTTCATGATCTGAGGACAGCGCCAGGGAATTAGTCACTGAACCAAGAGGAGAGGAACTGATAGGATCTCTGCCTGAGCAGCTCTGCAGGAGGAACAGCCCTTCCAGCAGGAGGCCCGCCAGCGCGGGCGCGCTGCGAGATGTGAGAAACGTCCTCTGGCCCAGAGCAAGCCCAGGCCGAGGCATCATCGCCCCCGAGCCCAGCCAGCCTTCTCAGCGCATGCCCAGAGGCCAGCCCACTCCTCACTCTGCCTCCTCTGACCTGCAGCCCCCAGCCTTGATGACATTTCATGGTCAGAGGCCGCTGAAGACCCCTCCTCCCAGGAGCACTGGGCTGGCCTGTCCTCACATCTAGTGGGCCCAGTCTCCACAGAGCCTCCTCCAGTTCCTGTGCCCCAAGGGACACACTGACACACTCACCCTGCCTGGCCACCGTGCCTACTGTGTCCTCAGTGGGTGGCAGAGAGCCCACTGGTTAGGAATTGTAGGTGGCTTTTTGCAGGGCCTCTTCCTGGCCCTTCCTTGCCCTTCCTTCTCTGCCCCAGGTGTCCCCGGAGACCCTTGGCACCCCGCCTGCACGATCTGCTGCTTGGTGTTCTGCCTGGGCCCCCTCCTGACCCCAGGCAAACCTGGAAACAGGGAAGCCTCGTCAGGGAGACCCGACCAGGCCCACACAGAAGCCCAAGGTCCCCCAGAACCAAAGGCCCGGAAACCCAGGGAGACACTCTTGGCAGTGGGGAGGGAGCTGGGCAAAACCAGGACTTTTTTGGTTTGTTTTGCTTTCAGTAAGAACTCCCAAGACAGTGGGCTAATTGGGACATGCCCGGCCCGCGGCCGCCCGCATGTGCCTGCATGTGCTCACAGGCTCCTGGGCGCGACCCAGGCAGGCCGCGAGGAGCCAGCAGGAGCCAGGGAGCAGCGGGTGGCCTTCCCTCCAGCGTGCAGGCCACCGATGCGCCAGGCCTGGCTGGGGACCCCAGAGCCTGAGGTAGGGGACAGAACTCTGTGAGGGCCTAGGGAGAGCAGGGCCCTTGCCAGATGCCAGCGTCCTTCCCCTGACCTGCAGCCCCCACCTAGAGAGCACGGGCCAGCAGGGCCTTAGCCTCTGCGGGACAGCAACGCCCCGCGGAGCTTCCCAGCCTTCCTCAGCCCTGAGCTCCACACACGGGCAGGCCGGACTGTCTGCTTCCTGGAGGAGGAGGCCAGGTGGGCCCCTCGGGGCAGAGGAGGTAGGGCAACCTTGCGAGCCCTGCCTGCTGCCCAGCAGGCCAGACTGTCTCCAGTAAACCCATCGGCCCCAGCCGGGGATCTCCCCTCTGCACTGTCAAAAATGGGTGACGTGCCGGGCGCGGTGGCTCACGCCTGTAATCCCAGCACTTGGGAGGCTGAGGCAGGAGGATCGCAAGTTCAAAGCCAGACTCAGCCATGGTGAGGCACTTAGCAACTCAGTGAGACCCTGTCTCTAATAAAATACAAAAAAAAAAAAAAAAAGGGCTGGGGATGTGGCCCAGTGGTCAAGTGCCCCTGAGTTCAATTCCTGGTACCAAAAAAAAAGGGTGACGTTGTCCTTCCTTGGCCAATCTTGGGCTCAACACGGTTCCCAGACCTCATCTCCTTGGAACCCCCATGCCTCTGAGGTCTCCCTGTGAGGACAGCTGGGAAGCAGAGGACCCACAGGAATGGGGAACTGTCCACCAGCTCCCGGGGCACCTCTGGGAGGGCAGCCAAGGGTCCCTCCTGACCCTGGCTTGGCCTGCCTGGGAGCAGCGGGGATTGTGGGGAGGCTGGAACTCCGTGCTGTCCCACTGGGTGGACACCAGATCCTGCTCCCTTTGTCAGCTAGCCTGGCAGCTCCACAGAGTGGCAGGCCTGGGTGGCCCTCCTCACTCGGGACAGCAGCTGTGCAGGGCAGGGCACCGCTGGGCCCGCAGACCATCTCGAGGACAGACCCCGGGGGCCTCTGTTCCCCAGCGCACAGCCCGGCACTGCTGGCCCCAAGCAGGGACTAGGTGCTCACAACACTTGTGGCATGAAGCAGACCCCGAGACCCCCACAGAGACCCGGAACTTGCGCGAGTGCCAGCAGCCTGCCCTCCAGGAGCCTCTGGTGGGAGTGGCCACAGTGGGTGCTGAAGTTGTCCCTGTGGCCACAGCCCCAAGCCTAGATGGTGCCCACGGACAGGGTCTCCTGCAGCATGCTGCAAGCCAGGGCAGGGGGTCCCCTCAGTTCCCTTGGGCCTCCCCCAGATGTGCCCATTTGGACCAGCTGCAATCTGCTGTGGACCAAGCCTGTCCCAAGGTCCCTGGGCTCCCAGTCCTCCCCGGGCTCCTGGGCTTCCTCTCCTGCTTCTCTGGGTAACAGGCACCCATGCAGGGTCACATCCTGTCTCCTCCACCTGACCTGCATCTTCACTTGACCTCTCTGCCTCAGTTGCCTCTAGCTAAGGTGGGGCCATGCCCATCGTCATCGAGGGCTCCCGTGGTGCTGGCATAAGTCAACACAAGTAAAGATCTGGGAGCAGCCGGGGCGCAGGCAGCACACACCTGTAACCCCAGCTACTAGCGGGCGGAGGCAGAAGGATCCTGAGCTCCAAGCCAGCCTCAACTTAGCCAGACCCTGTCTCCAAATAAAGTGAAAAGGGCAAAGTGTCACCGGGCGCGGTGGCGCACGCCTGTAATCCCAGCACTTTGGGAGGCTGAGACAGGAGGATCGCGAGTTCAAAGCCAGCCTCAGCAATGGCGAGGCACTTAGCAACTCAATGAAACCCTGTCTCTAAAAAAAATACAAAAAAGGGCTGGTGATGTGGCCCAGTGGTTTGAGTGCCCCTGAGTTCAATCCCAGGTACCAAAAAAAAAAAATAAATAAAAGGGCAAAGTGTGTGGCTCAGTGGCAGAGAGCTTGCCTAGCATGTGCAGGGCCCTGGGTCCAATGCATGGCACACAGCAGGCTCCCGTGCCCTCCCTGCCCATCCCAGGAGGGCACAGGCCCCGAGCAGAGCAGGTGCAATTCTGAGAGGCGTTCTCCCTGCAGAAGCACTAGGTCTCTGCAGACAGAAGGAACCAAAGTGCAAGTTCACTCCTGGATTCCAAACCCCAGCAAAGAGCCTGGACCACTTGGCTGGTGCACCCGGTAGCTCACGCCCTCGATTCAGGGTCCTCTCTCCACAACGCAAGCTGCACTCCCAAGCCACATCTCGAGCCGAGGGCTGCTTCCAGACAGCCCAGCTGGTCCCGGCCAGCCCACTGCAACCGCCAAGCCCGTGAGAACCAAACCAGGGAACCCCAGGCCCCCGGGAGGGAGGCCTGCGCAGTGGCATTGCTGTCAGTTCCCTCCTGTCCCCCAGGGTCCCCAGGGAGCAGAGCAAGAACATGCCCAAAGCCCTTGCAAGACAACAGAGAGCCCCGAAGGCCCCCCACCAAGTCCACCCGTGACCTCCGCAGGACGGCGGTGCGCTGCCCCGGGCTTCCCCTCCCTCCCTCCTGAAAGGTCCCTCATGCAGGGGCCCACCCTGGCTCCCCTTAGCCCCTGTGGCCTTCCACCTGCAGACTGGCCTGGCCTCCCGGCTCCCCGCCAGCCCCACGCTCCCCAGCTCCCTCTGCCCTCCCCGTGCTGTGCCTCCGGGCGGTGGCTGGCGCTGAGCAGAGGAAGGGGTGCCCTCCGCCACCTCCAGCAGGCCCTGCCCGCCTCCTGGGCAGCGCCCGGGGACATGGGGTGGCATCGGGAGACGTGGGTCTGAGTTCCGGTTTTACAACAGCCTGCCTGGGTGTCCCCTTCTGTGTGGAAAACAGGGTGCTGGGGCCCCCGGGGGCTTCCTCACAGGAGCACGGTCAGGACCTGAGCTGGAGTGAGGCGGGGCCTGCTGCAGGCCTGGACGCTCTGCGGCCCCCAACGCCGGCCCCACAGAAGCCCAGCCCTGGCTCTGCCCAGTCCCCACGGGCATTTGGCCGGCAGTCCCCACACCTGGGACAGTTGCGCAGTGGGCCGCGGCCCGGGCCCGGGCCAGAGTGTCTGCAGAGGCAGGAGTAGCTTGACAGGGCTCTGGCCCCAGGGCTCTGCCTCCCCTAGCCCAGGCTGGGTGTCCAGCCGGCTCTGCCCTGACCCCAGCACCGGAGAGACGGGAGCCCGCGCCCGCTGGCCCAGGTCACAGGGCCCGGGCTGCGAGGGTTCCTCCAGGAGCAGCACACTCCGGGCTCCCTCTCGTCTCCGTGGGCATGTCTGAGCCTGGGCCCAGCCTCACCCCAGGGTTAGTGACTGACACCAGCCTGGCCCCGCAGGAGACAAGCCATCCCTCTCCGAGAGACCTCCATCCCGCCCGTGTTTCCCACAGTCTCTCCCGAGCCTGTGATTAAACGGATGGAAATGCCAACAAGACGCGACTTGCGCGGGGGAGCTGCTCCTGCACATGCACACTGTGCACCCTCCTCCGCCCTCCCCGCCCAGCAAGGCCGTGCCCGCCCCAGGCAGGCCACGGGACTCTCCTCTCTTAGTGCCCCGAACGTGCCCCCAGAAGTCCCGCTTGGCTACCAGGCGCGTGTCTGCGGGGCCCACCGCGAGGCCCAGGCCACCACCCCACCCTGCCTCCACCCACACGGCCAGCCAGGACCCACAGCATCACGCCAAGTCCCCGAGGGGCCTCCAGGCTGCACCCCGCCCGGGCTCTACGGTGCTGCCCGAGTCCCGCGGGCTCCACCCACCCCAGAGCCTGGGTGAAGGTGGGCTGCGGGAGCCACGGCTGCCGCCGGCCCTCTCCCCTGTGCCCCTGCTCCCTGGGTCCACGCTCGCCCCAGCCCTACCCGCCGGTCCATCTTCCTTGAGGCCCTGCCTGCACCGGCTGAACCCCCAGGCAGCTGGGCAGGCCTCCCAAGCCCTCCCAGAGCTCAGGTCCGTGGGGACCAAGGACCAGCAGCCAAACTGAGAAAACGAATGGTGGCCTGCATGAGGCAGGGCACAGCAAGGGTGAGGCAGCACATGTGCCACCAGCGATGGCCTGCAGCTGAAGGTGACATCTGGGCCGGGAGCCAAAGACAAGGAGGAACTGGCAGCCCAGGAGCTGGGACAGGCCATGGAGGCCGGAGACAGAGGCCCGAGCCAGACGCGGGTGCTCCCAGCCCAGCCTCACTCGCGTGCTCGCAGTCAATGAGCTCTGGAGTAGAGGGGCTCCTACCCCGCCGTGGGACCTCGGCGCCTCCCTCCAGGCCCTACCTGTCATCACCTGCCTCCCCGGAGCCTCACCTCACCACATGCAGGAGGCAGTGGCAGCCGCAGCTTCTGCCTCCTGGGTTGCGGCAGTGAGCGGGCCAGCGTGGGGTGCAGGGCACAGAGCGGCGGGGGGTGGGGTACCACACACCTGTCACCCCCGCAACCCAGAAGGCTGAGGCAGGAGGATCATGCGTGTGAGACCAGCCTTAGGAACTTAGGAAGACACTGTCTCAAAATAAAAAATAAAAAGGGCTGGGGTGTAGCCTAGTGGCAGAGTGGCCCTGGGCTCAATCCCCAGTACCATTAAAAAAAAAAAAAGTGAGGGGACTGCCTCCAGGCAAGGGCAGGAGCAGGTGTCCCCCAGGGAGGGCCAGAACAGGGCTGGGGCGGAGCCAGCCTGCAGGGAGCGCCCGCCTCAGGAACTGGAGACCGCCAGCCGTCTCAGGCAGGGAAGTCAGGGCGCAGGCCTGTGGCCAGGGGAAGGGCCACGGGCAAGTGCAGCTGGGGACAGCCAGAGAGGTGCTTAGAGAGGAGCCCTGGCTCTGTGGACAGACGCGGACAGGGTCTCACAGCCTCGCGGCTCTGGAACTGAGGACGATTGGGGACGGCAAACCCCCAGCTCTGGTCGCGTCTGAGCAGTGGGCAGGCGGCGTGGGGCCTGGGGATACCTGGAGGTGCGAAAGTGGGGTGCGGGCTCAGGGCTGCTCTGGGGGTCAGCCTGAACAGGCGGAGGAGCGGCCCTCCTGCTGGCTGAGAGGAGGCCAGGCCCCCATGCGGAAGACAAGCTCGATCTGGGCCAGTGCGTCCAGGACCCACTGGGCTGGCGTGCAGAGGGAGCCAGCGCATCAGAACCCACACCCGGCCGCAGGCGGCAGGGACCAGTGTGCCCTGCAAGTGGGCCACCCTCTGAGCTGCATCGGCCCCGGGGTCTCCCGCAGCTCTCCCGCGGCCTTCCCGCCTGGGCTGTCCCGCACAAGCCGTGCCTCCCAGCAGGGTCCCAGCCACCTCCCTATGGCCAGCTGGGCTTCACGCTGGCCTGGCTCTGCCCCCTCTCAGCACCCCAGCAGCCCCTCGTCCTGCGTCTCCACCAGCAGCCCCTCGTCCTGCGTCTCCACCAGCAGTCTCCTGCCAGCAGCCCCTCGTCCTGCGTCTCCATGCCAACCTCTCTGGCTTCAGGGCTGCTCCTTCCCACCCCACCAGGGCTCCGCTCCCACCTGCCTCCTCCCAGCCCCTCCAGCCGCCCCACGAGCCCTGGCCTCCCCGCCACCCATGCCCAGGACTCCCGGCCGTCACCTCCACGCCCTCCCGCCCACGGGACGCCTACATCTGAGTGGCTGCTGCAGTCGTGTGGCCCAGGCTCCGTGCCCACCTCCCGGTGCCCTCTGCAGCCTGTCCGGCCACCGTGGCGGGGCTGCACGTGAAGCCTCCACCTCCTCCTGCAGTCCTCTCCTGCCTCCCTCTGCAGGTCCCTCCAACTGTCCCCGGCCACCCCCTGCTCCGACGCCCCTGCACCGCCCCTCGGGCTCCCCGCCCAGGCAGCGCCGCGAGCGTCCCTCCTCCCTTCCTCACGTGGCTTCAGAGGCTCCCCGCTGTCCTCGTCCTCTCCCGCCTGCCTCAGTGGCCAGCAGTGTCACAAAGGCAGCAGTCCCGGCGGTGCTCAGGTCCCCAGGCCCCTGCCTCGCCATCTCAGGCCCAAGTCCTCGGGGTCACCCACACGCTGGCCAGCTGGCCAGCACGTCCTGCCCAGCCCTGCTGCTGCCCCGCACCTGGTCCGGGTGGTGCACCCCTCGCCAGGGCGCCCAGCCTCGGCCCTGCCCTCCTGTGGTCTGTCCTCACGGTGCACCCGTCCTTCTGGAGTGCAGATCAGCTTGTCCCTCCCGCTCACAGACCCGAGCACACGCCAGGGCCCAGTGACCGCTCTTGCTGCACTGGTGAGCCGTCCTCACCCCGCACGTCCCCGGAGCCCGCCGCCCGGAGGCTGTGCTGTCCGCCGGAGCCCAGGGACGCCCGCTCCCAGCGCACACCACCGACCCCACGCTCTGCTCGCCACGGGAGGGAAGCTGGCTCTCGCACTCTGACACCCACCGTGCAGGAGGGACGAGGGGGAGGCAGGCAGGCCGCGGCAGTCACCCTGCTGAGGAGAGCGGCTGCCTCACGTCCCCCTGTTTATCTCTCAGGACGCTCAAGCCCAGGTGGAGCCCGGGAGGGTGGCCCGTGACCAGGAAATCTGGGAAGACATGGAGAGTCCCGGGTGTTGGGGACAGAGCCTGCTAGGGAGTCTCCAAAGCACAGTCCCCAGCTCTGCTCTGCACTGTGAGCGGGGCTCAGCGCCCACTGGATGACCCCGTCCCATCCCAGGCCCCCGGGGGCCAGGTGAGCAAGGTTGGCGGCCAGGAGCTGCAGCCCAGGATGTGGCACCACCTGGCCAAAGTCACAGGGACTCTCCAGTCCTCGTGCCAGACAGGAAAGCGGGAGCAGACAAGAGCAGCAGAGGCAGCAGGGGGAAGGCTCTTGAACCCGGGCTTCTCTGGACCTGCCCCACAGACACCTGCGGCTGACACGGGCACCAGCCAGCAGGCACCGCAGTGGCCCCAACGGAGCAGGCATCAGGTTGTGCTGTCCCACTTACGGCAGAGGAAACACCCAGCAAGGGCGTCGCTCCCCGAGACGCGGGCAGGGGACCACAGGCAGCAGCCACGTCTGCACCCTGGACAACGCAGGGTGCCCGGACAGGACGTGCAGCTGTGCTGGACACACCCTGCACGCCACCCTTCCTCCCCAGGCAGAGCCTGCAGCGGGCTCCCGTGTGGCCACTGCATGGGGACAGGGATGACAAAGGCCACAGCCGGGTAGAGTCCCCCACCCCAGACCTGCTGGCTCGTCTGGGTCTAGCACATTTGGGGCAGAGCCGCATTTGCCTCGTGGCACTTTCGGGCGGTGGGACAAAGTCATAAATGCTCTCCTTGACACAGAAGCAGGGAAGAATCTCCTGCCCAGATTAGGATGACCCCTCAGCCCCGCTGCCCCTGGGTGGGGGGCTAGGACTCAGGGTGGGCTCTGGGCTCTGCCGCTCCCTGCCCTTGGCACCTGGCCAGTGCAGAACAGGAGCGCGGTGGACCCGGCGGCTGGGACGACGCACGCAGGGAGGCCAAGCCCGGCTCCCCCAGCCCAGGGGCAGCACAGCACAGAGGAGCCACTGCTGGGCCCCAGGGCAGGTGGCGGCAGCACGTTGGATGCCAGTGGCCCCCAGAGGGGCTCTGTGGCCCAGGACAGCGGGGCTCTCCCTCCCACCACCTCCCAGGAAAGACACCTGAGCAGCAGCCACTCAGCCTCCGTGCCACCCTCACCGCAGGGCAATGCCTGCTCCATCAGAGGGAAGAGGTGGCACCAGAGTCCCCACGTCCCCAAGCTTCTCAGCTGGCCAGTCAGGGACACTGGCCAGGGGTCTACAGGCATGACAGCCAGGTGCCCCGGCAGCCGGGAGGGAGGCCATGCTGTCTGTGGTTGGGGTGATGCTACCCCCAGGGGCTGCTTCCCGTAACGAGGTGCTGGTGGACGAGCAGGTGGCAGGCGGCTAGGGGACACCCCCTCCTCACTGGGTGCAGATACAAAGCGGGGGCCAGGCATGCTGAAGCCGGGGGCCTCTAGACTCAAGTGAACGGAGCCAGTGCCCAGGTCAAGCCCTGTCATTCACTCTCTGAGCCACACTGTGCCACGTGCACCACCACTCTTGTGGGGGGACACGCCCACAGGCACAAACACACCCAACACACAATGCACACACACCGTCACTGCGCACACACAGCCCCATCACCCAAGCACACCTGCACACACGTGCACGCACCTAGAACACAGGAACACGTACACATGCCCGCCTGCTCCCTGTCCACGCGTGGCACACACTCACGCACAGCCACACACACCGCCACGCCTTTCTTGCACACATTTTCACGCGCGGGTGTGTACTGTAGCAGGCACACTTACAGAAGCACACGGACTCGTCTCTCCCCGCACACTCCAGCCCGCCACGCTGCCTGGGGCAGCAGCTCTCCAAAGGCCCCTGACCCCAGATCTGTGTGATTCTGCACCAAGGCTCCTGTCCCGGGGAGCAGACGGGGACACGCGCACCCTGTGCACCACCCGCCGTCTCTGCCTGGCGCTGGCGTGCCAGCAGCGCCCGCTCTCTGAGCTCCCGAGGGAAACGGCCCGGCCCTGCGAGCAGCTGCGGGGCCTCTGCCTGCTCAATTAGCAGCCTGGAGCCTGCCGGAGCCCAGGGACTTGGCAGGTCTGGAAATGAGCCCGGGGCTCCGGGGCCCAGCCCCGGGCTCAGGCCTGGGGACAAGCACAGGCTGCGGTCCCTTCTTTCCCTCTGCCAGGCCAGCACCCCAGCCCGAGGGCAGCGGGAGGCCTGGCTGCACCTGCAGCTCCTGGCCTCGGAGCCCACGCCCACCTGGCCTGCCGTCAAACAAACACCCTCCTCCCAGGCGCTGGCCCTGGGGTCAGGCGGGGCAGCTCCACAGCAAGGTGACCCCGAGTGTGCTGGGCGCCTGGGAGGAGGGGCAGCAGCGAGCAGAGACACAGCCTCCACGCTGAGGAGGCTCGCGAGCCTCCATCAGACTGGCCCAGCCTCCCGGCCTCTGCCCAGCCAGTGGCCACTGGCTCCCAGAGCTACCCCAGGATGGACAGACACTCCCAAAGCCGCCCACCTCCAGCCCAGGTCCTGCCTCCAGCCCCTCAATGCCTCCCTTCCTGCTTCTGGTCACCCCAGTTGGCAGCAGGCACCGGACCAGGAAGACAAGCAAAAGAAGACCCTCTGCGCCCCTCCACGGCAAACCTGCACACACCCACCCCCCAGAAGCACGGAGCGGTGCCCAGGTGCCCCGTGCCAGCTGCACCACACCTACCGTGGCGAGGTGCCGCATGGGGTCACTGACGTACAGCATGGTAGGCACGCGGGGGTCTGCACACGCCGGGGAGCCGGTGTGCCACGGGACGAGGCATGGGTCTGGGTGGCCGGGGAGGGAAGGGGCAGAGCAGCGGCCGCCGGGCGAGGCGGGCCGAGGGGGCGAGGCCCGGTGGCTAGGGAGGCGGGAGTCAGGGATGCTCCGGAACATGTGGGCCGTTTGTTGGCATTTTCGCTTTTCCCATCTCCCTTAGTTCTGTCAACCGGCTGCATCCAACAACAAAGCCCGCGGCCCACCCCTACTCCTCATGACGCTGCATCAGTGCCGGGCAGGTCTCAGCTTGCCCGGTGATGTTGGACCGCACCAAGGAGGCCGCGGGGGGAGCGGGCAGGCGCGCAGGGTCAGTGGCCAGCTCCATCGCTACGCCCCCCTGCTGCTTCTGGCCCCGCCCAGGGAGGCTCTGGGGGCCACAGCCCTCACCCGGCAAGCAGTCTCTGTCCCCCAGCACAAGGGGCAAGCCCTGGCCCTCGAGACCCTGGTAGCCACAGCTGGGCCACCCCAAGCAGAGAGGGCGCTGCCAGCCATGGCGGCCCAGGCAAGCAGACCTCCCTCCTGCCCCAGGAACTGGGGGCCCATGCGCATCACCCCAAGGGCTGTAGAAACCAGAGGCACGTGGGGAGATCTGTGTCTCTGGACCTCTAGGGAACCAGGGGACAGGGATGGGGCCCTCGTGTGGTAAAAGGTGACCTCAGAGAACCCAGAGCCCCACCTGGCAGATGCCATCTTGTCACCTTGCCCAGCCCCAGGAAGCAGCAGATATGGCTACTAAAGGCCACGACCACCAAAGAAGGGCCAGAGGGACCTCTGGGGCCCCCATGATGGCCACGTGGCCCTTGGCATGGCCAGGGGCTTGCAGCAGCAGCAGCGGGGGTGGGGGGTGGGGGTGTGAGCAGGGGCCCTCTTCCCCCACCACCGGATTTCCGTTCTATGTTAACCCCCTGTGGTGCAAGCCGTCCTCCACAGCAGGGAGGGGTGGTGGGGGGGCCTGGACCCGCCCTGCAGGGTGTCCTTGGCGCAAAGCCTCAGGACACAAAGTGACACTCAGCCTCCCTGGAGCAGGCGGCTCCCCATCGCGGGAGACCTTCTCTCCCAAACCACCTTCAGCCTCCGCAGAGAGCAGGCAGCAGCTGGGCTTGGGCAGAGCAGGGCTGGGCCTGCGGTCACCCGAGGGCCTGGAGGACTTGACCAGCCTGCTGGTACGCTGGCTGGAGGAAGAATGATGGCACCCAGGAGCGGCCCACCTGGGGGCTGGGGCGGAGACGCCACAGAGGGCAGAGAGAGGCTCAGCTCTGCGCCCGCAACCCAGGCTGGCCTGTGCCCTTGGCCCCAGCGGTCAGGCTGTGAACTCCCAACTGCAGGTCCAGATGCCCGAGGAACGCAAGGCTTGGTCTGTGGGACGAGCTTTCGGGGAGGACATCTCCGGGTGACACCACACAGGGGTCTGCCGTGGGGCCCAGGGGAAGTCGGTGCAGCAGCTGTCCCCTCCTGGGGGCTGGGGTTCGGGCAGCCCCACACCGCCCTGGGCAGGGCCTGTCCTTCAGTGAGGTTCCTGCTGCGGCCCCTGGCCCTGCCCAGAGCAGCGCTGGGGGGTGAGTCCTTCCCCTTCCAAACGCGGACAGCCTTGGGGGAGGCCGGCGGACCTGGCTCGAATCCCGCCCCACGGGGCAGGACGGGGCAGCTTCCCCCACCTGTGCGCAGGCCACCTCCCGTCAAGGAGAGAGGAGGTCCCAGATGCCCGGGGTCCTGAGCTCAGGCCTGTCCTCCCCAGGGGAGCCAAGGGAGCACCTGCCGGAGGCGGACACAGCCTCAGCCCGAGCCTGGGGCGGTGGGCGCGAGGGTCTGCGGCCCAGAGGCTGCCAGTGGGCTGGAGCGCCAAGGCTGGCCTCTGCCCGAGTCCACCCGTTCCCATGGCGTTCCCCAAGGCCCAGGAGGACTGGGTCGGGGGTGGAGTCCCCGTCTCTGGAAACTGGGCCCCTCCCTGCATGACCTGGTCGCCTCCCTGGGGTCCCCAGGTGCCCCCAGGGGCCCTCAGCACCTGCTTTTCTTTGACTCAGCGGCCTCCACCCCGCTGCCCACGGGAGGGGCTGTGCTGGAGGGACAGGGCGGAGCATCACTCAGCGTCCCTGCTGGGCAGGTGGCTGTGCCCCACCCCCACCCCTGGGAAGAGGCTGAGGGCTGGGGCTGGGGCTGGGGATCAGCTGGAGTCGTTCCTCAAGGTCCCTTGCCACCAAGGCCTGTGGAGGGCTCCCGGGTGGAGGTGGGTGGGCTGCGTGGGGCTCAGAGCTGACCAGGGAGAGCCCTGTCCCTTTCCCTGGCTGCGGACACTCTGGGAGGGAGAGCACCCTCCCCGCCCACCCACTCCAAGGGCTGTGCACTCGGAGAACGCGCTCTGGGGCCTGGGGAGACGTGCCCGCTCCCCGAGCCGGGGGTCCCACCCTGGGTGACCCCAGGAGTGCCCGTAGGCTCCGGCCTGGCTGCTCGTCCCCGTGCCCGGAGACCCCGCCCACGCAGCACCCTCCGCGGCCCACCTGCCCACAGCAGCTGTCACCAGGGGAAGGCGCCAGGAGCGGCGGAGGGGCACAGTGCAGTGGGGCAGGCACAGCCTCGGGGCCTCCTCCCCTTGCTCCTGCGCCCCCACATCCTCCCGCCGGGCCTGCATCCTGGAGCTGGCGGGGCCTCAGGTCCTCGATGCCCCCCTTCATGTGGTCCCAGGGGTGCTGGGACTCAGGGAACAGATATGTCCCAAGCCCTCCCCCGGGGACGGCAAGCACAGGAGAAAGTTACGATTCCTGTCCCAAACTCGTCCCTCTGCCTGCCTGGCACCACTGGTGCTCACCGTGCAGGGCTCTGTCCTCCCCCACGGTCCCCCCGACAGTGTGACCAGGGGAGACCTGGTCCTGAGGCCAGGTCTCCCCCTTGCAGAGCACATGGGCTGTAGGGACAGGGCAGAGCCCTTGGCCACTGCCCACCCGAGCCTTGGCCTGGGCTCCCTGCCCTCTCCCAGCCGTGGGAGGCTTCTCTCCTCCTGCAGGACGAGGGCCCTGCAGGCCACCCTGAGGTCTGCAGAGATCTCCGGGACTGAAGGCCACCACTGAGGGCAAGGAGGTCCCCCGGTAGGAACAAGGTGGACGGGGTCAGGAGCTCTGGGGCCCAGGCCCCCCTCCGCAGAACTGTCCGAGGCTCCGAGGGCCCAGCCTCTCCACACGGGTCTCCTCCTGCCGTCGCCATCAGCCTGGTGTTTGTCACACCCTCCCCACAGGCCACACACCACCTGCTACCCTCTGCCCCCGGGGACTTAGAACCTCTTAGTTGCCCTGTTTACAGACAAGGCCACCAAGGCCCAGAGCGGTTCAAAAGCCCCAAGAGCTGCCCGCTTGGAAGGTGAGGGTGGGTTCTGAACCCAGAAATTCTGGCCTCAGAGACCCCCACCCGCACCACAGCCCCTGAGACTCTGGGCTCTTAGTCATGTAACCACAGAGCCCTCTGGCCTGCCTTCCACGTGGCTACAGGACCCATGGCCTCCTCCAAGGCCCACTGGGGGCCCAGCTGCTCCTGTCCACCTGTTCCCTTTGATGGCCTAACCCAGCTTCTTCAGCTGGGCCAGTGTGGCAGGAGGTGACCAGAGGCTGAGGCCCGGCCCTCCCCCAACACAGGGCTGGGTGACCAGCACCCGGCACCTGGGGCTTGGGCCTCCCCAAGTCTTCCCTGCTCTGGGCCCGTGACCCACCACCCAACCTCACAAGCAAGACACGGAGGCTCAGAGACGTGGGGACCAGGACCTGCCTGCTCTGCCACCCCATGGCCGCGGTGGCTTGTCTCCTGCCCTGCAGGCGGCAGATCCCACTCACAAAGCTTTCGTCCAGCCGGAGCCAACCTGAGGCCCCAGATCCCCAAACGTGGAAGGGAACACCACAGAAGGTGGGTGTCCTGCGCGCCCAAGGACGGTGCTGGCTTAAGCCACGCGCCCTTTGCTGCAAGATCCCCCCAGTTGGGGACAGCTGTCAGCACCAAGGGCAGGGTGGCCGAGGCTCGCTCTGAGCACAGAACCAGGGTGCCGGGCACCCTGGGCCCCTCAGACGCCAGAGTGCCCACTGACCCGAGGCTGAGCCTGGTGGCACTGCTTCTGGTGCAGCGGGGGGTGGCCTAGGACCAGAAGCCCAAGCAGCCCAGTCCCGGGGTGGGGGCTGCACTCAGAGACCCCCAGCTCCAGCGCAGCCTGGCCCCAGCCGCATCAGCCCAGCACCTCCCCAGTGGCACACGGGACTCTAAAACCGTGGCCCTGTCGTGGGGTTTTGGAACGACCCGCCGCTCTCGTAGAGTGACATCTCACCAAACCCCCCGGGAGCCGCGCCCGCACTCCCTCCACCCTCGGCAGTGAGCTCGAACCCCTCGGGGCTGTTCCAGACCGCCCTAGAGTCCCTGCGAGAGCCACTGCCGGCCACTGCCTCAGCCACTGGACACTTCAGCCCAAGAGTCCAGCTGACGCTTGGAGAGCGTGGCCCAAGGCGAGGCCGCCCCAGGCAGCGGTGGCTCGGCGGTGCCCACGCTGGCCAGGCGGCATCCTGCCTGCCGCTCCCCAGACCAGGCCACGGGCTGCGGAGCACTGCCTGGCCGCACCCAGGGACCCCGTGCGGCTGGAAGCCACTCCGCAGAGACACACTTCAGGGTTCCATCAGACCGTGCCTTCCGCAGCCTGCGCCCAGGGGGCCACGGCACAGGATGACCGCACGCGGGCTCTGCGGGCTGCCCGTCCCAGCTGCTCCCCGCCAGGTCCCTTCGTGTCCTTCTCCCCTCAGGCAGTGGGAGGCGGGGCAACTTAGCCGTGTGTTTCGGGAATTCAACTCTGACCCCTACTGCCTCTGCCCACGCTGTCCCCAGCCCAGCTTCCATGCCCACTGCAGCCCTGGCTCTGTGGCAGGGAAGCCACCGGCCAGCAGCTGAGATCTGGGTCCCTAAAGCCAGTGCCCCAGTGGCTCGGCCGTGGCCACAGCGTCCCTGAGCCTCCTCTTGCACCTGGGGCCGCGGGAGGGTTGGGAGCATGGCGGGCCGTGGGCTGCTCTCAGGGGAACGGGCAGCGGGGTCAGGACGAGGCCTGCACAGGGAGGCCTGGCGCGGCCAGCCTTGGTTCCAGGGAATCCCCACCTCCGGGAACTGAGCTGCACCCAGGAATTTCATGCATGGCTTTTACCGGGAGCGTGTCGCTACCTGACAGAGTGGGCCCCTTGTTTGCGGAGGTGCAGGCCCCGCCCTCGCCACCCCACGGGGGGAGCAGCGTGCCCCAGCAGGCGAGGGCACGTGAGCGCCCAGCCCGACACGCTCAGCACCGGGCATCCCGGGCCGGGGTGGACAGCACATCCCACCCACAGGGGCCTGGAACTGCCCCTTGGCCGCCCTGAGCCTCGTTCTCCCGGGGCTGGGTCTGAGGGGTCTCAGAGGCCCTCTGCCCTCTTGGGAGTGATCTGAGTGGCTGGGGTGGGGGTGGGGGCTTCTGGGACTCCTGAGACAAGCATCTTTGGAGCCTGGTGGACTCCCCAGACTAGAGGACACCAATGTCCAGGCGGGGGACAGGCCAGGGAGGAGTCAGGACCCTGACCTCCAAGGAGCAGCCGGCAGGCAGGGAGAGGCGGAGAGGACCGAGCTCCCCGGTCACCCTGGTCGGGAGCAACAGGACAAACCCCAGCACCTCCCGCCTCTGCCCAGGCCCTCACCTGCCCTGGCACAGAGTGCCGGCGGGCGGGCGGCTCCAGGACCGGCTCTCGAGCAAGGACGGAGGCCAGAGCCAGGCGTCCGCTCCTCAGAGGGCTGGAGCTGGGCTCGCCGCCTGCCTCCGGGCCTGACTACTCCAGGCAGCCTTCCCTGGTGCCCTGCGTGCCCCTGCGTGCCCCGGTGCCCTCCTGCCTCCGCCCTGCTCCCTGGGCTGCCTCCTGCCTCTAGAGCCCCTGGCCCCAGTGCCCGGGTGCTGGGCAGGGCGCCCTAGGCTGAGGAGGGCTCCATGTTCTAGAAGGGCTCTAGGGCAGAGGGGACCAGGCCTGCGCTCTCCTGGCCTCCAAAGCCCCGCTGCCCGCTCCTGCCCGTAGGTCCTTCTGGTGCTGGGCACGCAGGAGGCGCGGCCCTGCCTGGGCACCCGCGGCTGTGGCCTCGGCTTCCAGCGTGCGCCTGCTCAGCCTGGCTCGGCTTCCTCGCGCTGGGCAGAGTGCCTCCAGGAGTCCCCAGGGACACATCCCCGCGCCTGTCCTCTGGCCTTGTGGGAACCCAGCTCCCGGGGTCCAGTGGACGAGGGTGTGGGGGACAACAGGCCTCAAGGGCCTCCCAGGGCCAGGCGCCGTTACATGCCCTGCGCCTCCCACCTTCGTCCACCCACAACCCAGCCAGGGCCTGGGGCGGTGGCCGCAGGGAGGCAGAGGCCCATCTGCCCCCAACATGGGCTGCCTCTTGCCGGAAGGAGCTCCTGGCACGGCGTCCCCGGGGCTGGGGCCACCTGCTCCCCCACTGAGCAAGGGGGGGTCCGAGATGGCCAGGGCACCACTGCCTGCAGCCCCTCCAGCCCCTTCTTATGGAAATGGCCTCTCAGTCTTGCTCTGGGCCCCTCCCCCTAGGGAGCCCAGCTCACCCTTCTCCATCCTTACGTGGTCCAGAGGACAGGGATGGGAACAGGGGACCAAGCCAGTTAGAGGAGAGGGATGGCTCCGAGTCGGGCCTGCGGGAAAGTGGAGTCCCTCTCCCAGGGTAGGAGGAGACTGGCACCCTCCAAGTCCCCCGGGAGAAAGCAGGGCAAGACAGAGGGAGGCAGGGGTCGTCTGGACCCAGCCATGCCTGAAGCCCTTCCTGCCTCTGGACCAAGCCAGCATCGTTCCGCTCCCACGCCTGGACTGACGGCTCCAGCAGCCAGTATAGTTCCTGCTTTGTAATCTGAAGGGTCCAGACCACGGGGTTTGTCCCCGAGGGCCTGCTTCCTGCTTCTCCCAGGCCCCCACAATAGGCCAGGCCACAGTCACTGCCCCACACCCGGGCCTCTGCGAGGACGGCCACTCACCATGACGGAGCTGGTCATGCCCGGCAGGCTGAAGACGTCCATGCTGGGCTCTGCGCCGACGGCAGCCTCGCTGCCCCCCCCGGCTTGACTGGGGGAGGTCAAAGTAGGTGCTGTCGGGCTCCCTGGGCAGGGGAGGGGACAGCCATCAGCACCTTGCACCACCCCGGCGCAAGGCCAGCCCACCCTCCTCCTGGAGACGCTCACGTCACCTGCCCTGGGGGCCTGAGTCCGCGGTGTCCTCAGCGCCTTCCCGCTGGCCCCCCCTCCTGCCCGCGTCACACGTGGGCCCCGTCCCCTTGCCCACCCTCTCACCCAGGCCCGCCCAAGCCAGCTGCTGAGTGAGGCCGAGGCCAGCCCAGGCCAGCGCAGGCCCAAGACATACTCACAGGGAGCTCCAGAGGTGCTCGAAGGTGGCGCCCTCGTCCGGGGAGGTGGAGGTGGACTGGGCCATCGCCCCGCGCTGGCCTCCGAGGGCGGCTCACTCTGGAGGGAGGAAAGGACACATGAGCACTCTGGAAATGCCACCTCCTCTGGCACCGGTGGCACAAGGGCCAGCCTGGAGCACGGGCCAGGTGCCCTCCGCCCCGGGTGCCCTGGGCAGGCAGCAGCTCCTCAGAGCTGCCCCCAGGAAGTGGGGTGCAATAGCTCCCCCACGTGGGGCTGTGGGGGCCTCTGGGAGACGAGTCGAACCCTGGCCGGGGCCTGGGGCACAGTCAGCCCGCGCACGGGCCACAGGGGTCACTACTATGAATGCCGCTCCAGGACTGGCGAGCCACGCAGGCTCCCTGATGCCCAGGACCTGGGGACAGCTCAGACCACCCCCTCTGCTTAGGAGAGTGTGCGGGGACACCTCAGGCTGAAGTCCAACCCAGGTCCATGCATCTCTGTGCCCAGGTTGCTGCAGGCCCCAGACGCCCTCTCCGCTCTGAGCTGGGTCCTGCCCCGAGACCTAGAGGCCAAAACTGTGCCCCACGTGGGAGCCACCAAGACCAGGACTGCGACTGCCCAGTCCCTGAGGCCAGCTCTGTGTGGGTGGTCTCTTAAAGGAGATGCCAGGGATTGGGGTGCCCTGACCACCATCCCAGATCCTCTGGCCTTTGTCCTCACAGCGGCCTCTCCAGAAAGTGTCTATGACCAGCTCTCCTCCCCCTGCAGTGCCTCTGGCCACCCAGGAGGAGGTGGCAGTGACCAGGCCAGGCACAGCTGCGGACCCTTGTCCTGCAGTGGGAGAGAGGGGGCAGAGAAACCCAAGTCCACCCTGCCCACTGCCCCCCACCCAGGCCAGGGCTCTGTCCCCCTGGGCCAGCCTCCTGGGTCCATGGGAATCACTTGGCCACGCCCCGCAGTGCCCACGCCGACAGGCCCAGACCTGCCCGCGGCTGGCAGGGGCGGCAGGGCATGGCCTGCAATCTGTCGCTTTTGTCTGTCCCCAGGCAGGCGGGTGCTGACAGAGGTCTGCGGCTTGCTTCTGGGGCTGACACGTGCCAGGCCTCCGGTCCCCAAAGAAGTGGCACGGGACGGGAGGCCACCACAGGGGACTGGCTTGGCAGGGGCCAAGGGAGGCCTGAGGGCTGAGCTTAGTCAGGGAGCAGTGACGCTAATATAAACAGCCTGAGGACAGCTGGCCACAGCCAGCCCCCCGCCAACTCAGAGCACCCTGTGTCTATGACCACAATGCTCTATTCAGGAGACAGGATCAGAGAGGCTAAGTGCTTGCCGCAAGTCACACAGCTCTAAGTGCAAGAATGAATGGAAATCTACCAACCCCAGCACTCCGTGGTCACTGGAGTTTTAACAAGTGGCTGGTCAGATGGCAGGGAAGATGGGTGGCAACCCACGCTAGTGGGTCGCTTCTGCTCATCCTTTCTGGGCAGGAGGTGGGCTGCACCCAGCAGTGAGTGGGGCGGGGACGGTGGGCTGAGCTGCGCTGCTCAGACCCAAGAGGACAGCCTGGAGCCTCGCCCAGCCGCCTGGTCCTGCCCCTCAGAGTTGTGGACAGACCCTCCGGCTTGCAGAGGCGACTCGGCTGACGGCAGGTGGCGAGCAGGCGGCAGGGGCTCGTCCACCTCGGCCAGGTGGGGCGAGAGCCCAGGAGCCGCCGCAGAGCAGCGACGGACCCGCGGCTCCAGCGAGGACCTGAGATCCTGATGCCCGGGGAGGCAGCTGGCCGCAGAGGGCCGCCCGGAGACCCACCTCCCTGACACCTGCAGATGTGGCCAGACCTGGGACAGAGGCCGGCCGGGGACGGGGTGGAGGGAGGCAGTGGGGAGCGAGGGACGGGCGCGGGGCTGCTGCTGCCTGACCAACGTGTTCGGGCCCGCAGAGGGGCGGCCGCGCACGGGGAGAGCGCGGAGCCCCTGAGCCGCCCCTTGCATGTTAGGGGAACCTGTCTCCACAGAAAACGCACTTTTTTTTTTGGTACCGGGGATTGAACTCAGGGGCACTCGACCACTGGGCCACATCCCCAGCCCTTTTTTGTATTTTATTAGAGACAGGGTCTCACTGAGGTGCTAAGTGCCTTGCCGTTGCCGAGGCTGGCTTTGAACTCGTGATCCTCCTGTCTCAGCCTCCCAAGTGCTGGGATTACAGGCGTGCGCCGCCGCGGCCGGCTCACATTTTTTTTAAAGCTGGGCAGCGCGTGAGAGGGTGAGCATCGCAAGCACGTTCTGAATGCACGTCCCGGGCCAGCGGGAACAGGAGGCCCATCTCCGGAGCCCCGGCCCAGTTCCCACCACCAGCTGACGGGGCAGAGCGCAGGCCGGCAGCCTCCCGTCCAGGCGCACTGACGCCCTCGCTGCCTCCCAGGGACAAGCCTGGGGAGGGGGGCAGCCCGGGGGGTGGACCCGGGTCTGCGGACGAGACCTGCACCTCCACCCCCACCCGGCTCCCCCACGCTCACCGCTTCTGAGACAGCTGCACTGACCTCAGGCCAGTTCCCTCCAGGACAGACCTGCAGGGCTGGCCTTCTGGGGCCGCAGCAGGGGCCCTGACCCCAGCCCTGGAGCCCGTGCTACCTGGATGGGCAGCTGGAGCCGCGTGGCCACCTGGACAGACACTAGGCTGCACAGGAGTCCCTGGGCCTGGTGAGGAGGGCGGAGGAGGGCCTCCCCGGGGTCACATGCTCCAAGAGGTCAGCGGACGCTGTCCCGCAGGTCCCATGGCTCTCTCCCCAACCCACCCCAAAGCCAAGTCTGCCCCCACAGGCGCTTCGGCCGCCGCAGGGCCCACCCCGACGCTCGGGCCACCCGACCACGGCCCTCCCTGTCTGAAGCCCCCGCAAAGCCCCTCTTGTGCTGAGGGTCGGACCCCAGGCTCCTCCCTGTGACCACTGCACGCCCAGCCTGGCCCTCCCGGCTCCTGCCGCCCGCTGGAGGGTGTGCCCCTGCCTGCCACCAGCACCCAGGCCTGGGCACCGCCACTGCCTCTGGCCCCGGGTCCTCCCAGGTCCCTCCTTGGCAGGCAGGTCTGCAGCACCCAGCCCAGCGGCTGCCCACTTCCTGGCCCTGCCCTGCCCGGCGTCCTCCTGCTCCCTGACTGCCCGGGACAACTCCCCAGCACTGGGGTGGGGACTGCGGCTTCCCCAGGCCCGCGCTGCCCGGGAGGCACCACCTGCGATGGACCATCTGAACTCCCCACCCATGCACTCAGGCCACGCCCCTCCCCTCCCTGCCCGCCACTGGCGCCCGGTCCCCGCACTCCCCGGCGGGCAGCCCGTGGCTCCCCAGCGCCCTCGATGCCCAAGGCTGTCTGCGCTCCCTTCCCTGCCAGGTCCCAGATCCCAGGGCCTCCAGCACGGGCCTCTGCTGCCACCACCAGGAGCATCTGCCGGCACCACGGGGGCCAGGCCTGCCTGGGGCCTGACAGGGGCTTCCTACAGGCCAGGGACTGGCTTTGGGTGCGGTGTGACTTCAGGGTTCAGGCAGGTCATGGCGCCCACTTCAGGACGGTGGAGCCTGCGGCAGGGGCAGGAACCTGCATTGAGCAAGCCACCCCCACCACAAAGGGCCTGCCTCTGTCCACCAGCCTGTTTACCAGGTGGCCACCAGCCGCCACTGGGGGACTTCACTCAGCTGTGTTGTTGGCACGAGAGGGCCCTGAATGACCGCAAGGACGCTGAGGACCTGCTGCCCCTCCCGTGATGCCCTGGCCCTCCCCGGCAAGCAGGTCAGGGTGATGGACGGAGAAGGGCAGGTGTGGCGTGTGCCTGTCCTCACAGTGCCCAGGCCACACTCTGTAGGCACACACAGGGATCAGGCCCCTCTGGCCCGCCCCAGTCCTTCCTCAAGGCCCCAGAGCAGTTGCCAGCGGGCGGCAAGGTGACCTGCATTCCATGTCGAACACTGAGTCCCATGGGACAAGGACCAAGAGGACCCAGGCCGGCCTCTCCGTGTCAGCCAGAGCTCAGCCCTCAGATCCCAGCTGCGGGGCCCCAGCCTGCTGCACCCGGGTTCTGGGCAGCATTTGTGACTCGGGGGTCACAACAGGAAGGGGCTCACGAGCCACCCTGGGCCCCGCAGAGCCTCGGGTCTCCAGAGCCGGCGCAGGGCTGGAGAGGAGTCGGTCCAGCTCGCGGGCTCAGGGCAAGCCTGGCGGCCTCCCGCTGTGACTCACGGGTGCTGGGGGGACCGCCCAGGTGGCCCTCAGCTCAGCAATCCAACCCCTGGGGCCTCAGGGCTGGGTGGGGTGGGGGCCTGTGCTCACAGCCTCGGGTGGGAGGAGGGGCGCTGCCCAGCACCCACAGGCCCCGGGCTGTAGCAGGATGTCCAGGGCCACCGTGGAGACGGGCCGCGGCCACAGCTGCTACTGCACTGGCGAGTGCCCTGCTCATGGGCTCTCACGTACCCCTGAGAGGTCACCCAGTTCGGGGACGAGGAGCAGCCATCAGAGGCCCTGCCTGGGACTGGAGAGGCACCAGGTCTGCCGAGGGCCTTGCCCGCCCCACATGGCCTCTCTGCACCCAGGAAGAAGAGTTGGCTGCCCTGGTGGACCCCTGACCCCCACCTTCTCACCCTGCCCGTCCCACCTGGTCTCCCCTCCACAGCCTCCCAGACAGCCACAACTCCTGGACCTCCTTCTCTGTCCCTAGCATCCCCTCCTCAGGCCCCTGACCTGTCCCTACACATCTCCTCCCTGTCCCCTGCCTCCAGATACCTGGCTGGGTGGCCTCCCTGTATCTGTGTCCTCCAGGCCGTGCCAGGCCAGGCCCTGGCCCCTCCAGGAAGCTCCCTTTGCTGACTCTGGACCTCAGTGACCATCCTGTCCCTACCCCTTGGCACATGGGTGCCACCTGCCCTGTGGCCCACACGGAAGCCTGGGTCAGACAAGATTGGGGGCCTCCTGCCGCCTCTCTGCCCCGGCTGAGGACAGACGGCCTCCAAAATCACCTCTGATAAACTGGCCCCCGACCACCAGCTGAGCCCAGGCCGGAAGAGGCCCCCAGCGCTGGGGACTTCCCCTCCAGCCTGCGGGGCTTGGTCCCAGGCTCTGGTGCCCACCCTCCCTCGGTGGAACTGAGGCAGGGCTGCCCACGTTCGCGCCGAGCACAGGAGAGGCTGAGCCCGGTCTGTGCCCCTCCTGCCCTAGAAATCCAAAGCACCAGCCTTTCCAGGTGAGGACAGGAGGCCCAGGCCTCCTCTGTGCAGGGCTGTAAAATAGGGGGGGCTCCCGAGAGCTCCGCCCTGCTCTGCCGTCCCTAAAGCGCCCGCCCGAGGTCAGCTCTGAGTTGAATGGTGGTCATCCCACCGGCTCCTGCCCACCACGAAGCTCACCGGTGACTTCAGTCAGCCAAGTCCACCTGAACCTGGAACGGCAGATAGACCTGGGGCCGTCACGGGGGGACCCTCCTGGGCCCGTTTCGATTGCTCTGTGGCCTTTTCTCAAGGGGACATACAAAAGGTCCCAGTGCCCAGAAGGGCCCCTCCTGTGCAGAGGGTCCAGGCGGCCATCACTGGGGAGGAAGCCAGGCGGCCGCTCTCCCAGGAAATGGCGGCACTTCCTGTGGCAGCTCAGCGCAGTCCAGCGGGGGGCCGGAGGGGCTCGTGGTGCTCCTGTGCCGAGGCCTGGCTCCCCACCCCCCGCAGAGGGGCTGCTCTCACCTGGTGGGCCAGGGCCAGGGTCCCCCTCCTGGAATGACCATCGTCCTCCTCAGTGCCTGGGCAGCAGCCACCTTTGCCTGCCTCCCATCCGAGGCCCCAGGCCACGTGGCAGACTCCGCCCCGCCCCAGCTCCCCTACCAGGGCTGCCTGGACGCCTCCTCCGGCAGGTGAGCCCCTCAGGCTCCCACGGTGGCCGCTGTGCCCTCTCCCCTGGTCCAGGGCAGCCATGCACAGAGATGGAAGACAAATTCAGCTGCCCCTCGGGGCAGGGCGCATGTGAAACACAAGCAGCTGGCCGGCGATTAGCTCGCTCTCTGCTCCTGGGCACGGCAAGGGGGATGGGAGTGGAGGCTGGCGGAGTCCCGAGCCTCACCCGTGGCCTCCCTCTGGTGCCAGGAAACCGTAGAGGTGGGCCTGCAGCTCCGCCTGAACCGAACAGTGGGAGTACCGTGTGAGGCCGGCCCCTGACCTCCAGGGCTTCCTGCACTCCTGGACAGAGACATGGATGACAACTTCCTGGACCAAACCAGGTCCTGAGGCCCGCCACCTTGGCAGAGGCCAAATGAAGTGACCACCAAAGCATCGCCGGTCCCCGGGACACTGGTGACCCCAGACCTTGCAGAGTGAGTGCGTCCCGCTCTCCTTTCACCAACCGTGAGCCGAGCAGAGTGGCACCCAGCAGGTCCAGGGGGACGGTCAAGCCCCGGAGGAGACTGCCTGGCTTGCCTCCACGCGGCTGTGCTGCCAGGCCTGGCCTGAGCCTCGAGCCCCGCCCCCGCTGCCCGCCCCCCGCACCTCTCTTTCCTCACCAGCACTGGGGGGCCCTACCTGCGTCCAGACATCCCAGGGACGCCCCTGCCCTCTGCTGGCCTGCCTAGGACTTCCTCCACCCCCACTGCCCACCCACGCTGGGGTCCTGCAGGGACACATGGCACCTGCCCCACCCTTCCCTTGCCCTGCAGCTCAGTCCCGCCTCTCCCGTGAACCAGGTCCCTCCCCTCTGTCCACACAGCCCCTCGATGCTGTCCAGCGGTGTGGCCCTGGGCAGCTGCCGTGCCCACTCTGAGCGGGGATGGTGTGGACCTGCTGTGGATGGGCCTGGGCACTCAGTGCCTAGGGAAGGAAAAGCGCCACAGGCTGCAGGTCCAGGGCACGCCCTGCGCACCCCCGGAGCCCCTGCAGGGACCAAGGCTGCCCTAGCACCAGGAGCCACAGAGGAGGGAGGAGCAGGGCAGAGGGGCCTGGATGGGGTCAGCAGCCTGCGCGCCCTGCTTCGAGCCCAGCCCCGCGGCCACCTCTGCAGGAGGAGCCCCTCTACCAGTGGGGCCCACCACCCGTCCAAGCAGAGGCTTCAGAGCTGGTGCTGGGGAGAAGGGGCCGGTGAGTGCAGGCCGGGCAGAGCCAGGAGGCTGTGGTGCGCACTTCTAAGAAGGGGCCGAGGGCGCTGGGCCAAGGCAAGCGTGCCTTGGAGCAGTGGCCCTCCATGAGCCGCCTGGGCAGCCAAGGAGCGTCCCCGCAGCACTGGCCACCTGCCAGAGGAGTGGCCCCAAGTGGGGCCGCGGAGTGTGGGCAGCGATTGGCTCAGGCCAGCCTGGCGGGGGCAGACAGAGGATGCAGGAGGGCTGGCTGCCACGGACAGAGGCGGGGCCGGCGAAGGGCTGGGGGGAAGAGGAGCCTGCAGTCAGAGTGGGCACTTGAGTGGACGCCGGTGCAGGTGACCGGCACAGGCCCCAGCAGGACGGGGGCTGATGAGGGCAGACAGGGTTTTCATGGGAGTGGTCACGGCCTCGCCCACATGGCCTTGCCCTGTCTGTGCCACCCCGTCACCCACCAGGCTGCAGGCCCCCGGCCCCTCCACTTGCCCTTGAATCCTCCCACCCTGCCCCTCCCTGCCCCAAGGGCTCCCTGTGGGGAAGTGCCCTGTGTGCCAGGGCCCGCCAGAGGCCTGCAAGCTAAGCTGCGCTGTCCTCACTCCTGAGACAGCTCTGCCACTGCCTCAGGCCCACCCCGGAGCCTCACTCCCAAGCTGACACCCCCGGCCACCCTCCGGTCACCCCCACACCCTTCTCTGCTGTGCCCCAGCCCTGGCCAGGTCCCTGCCTCCCTGCCTCTGGGCTCCATCCCGTGGCAGATGACCACCTGCCCCAGGCCGTGTGGCCACAGCCTCCCAGACACCTGTCAGAGCCCAGGACCTTCCAGGAGCCCCATGCAGCCCCCACACAGCCCCTGGCTCCTGTCCCGAGCCTTGCTCCTGCCCCGAGTGCCACCTTCCTGCTGAGCCACGTGCGGGATGTGATTACCCCAAGTTGCCATGACTGTCGGCCATCTGTCCCTTCCTCCAGCGACTCTGTCTGGTTGCCCTTGCCACTCCTAGCTCTGGACCGCCCAGAACCTTCTGGACACTCAACAGTGCCAGCCTTTGCCCGGAGCCCTCTGTACCTGGGGGTTCCTGCCATCCACACGGTAACCCAGGAGTGAGTTTCCGGGAGTACTTCCATGGCACAGAGAGAGCAAGCAGCTCGCCTAAGGCCACACAGCTTGAGAGTGCCAAGGCTGGGGTGAGCCTCACCAGTGAGGTCTGCCTGACCATCCCCCAGGCTGTCCCACCCTCTGGGGAGCTTTCTAGTGGGAGACCGGCCAGAGCCGGCCTTGGCCCCTGGCATGGAGGGCGAAGACGGAGGCTGGGCCAGCCCCAGAGCCTGCGCTGAGCTGGAGGGCCGGGGGCGGGGGTCCCACAGCCTCCAGGGAGGCAGCAGGGGCTCTGTGTGGAGGTCTCGCTGGGCCCTGCTGGTTCTGGACCTGGGTCGGTGCACTTCGGGGACGAGGAGGGGGTCTCTGCCTCAGGAAGGGAGTGGGGTTCGGTTGGGGAAGGTCACCTGTGGGCACTTGTGGGCCTGGAGGGCCCAGGGGCTGGTGGGCAATGAAACAGGCCTTGGTGGGCGTCAGGTGAGGGCACGAGGGTATGGACACAAATGGTGATGGGGACGCAGGAGGAAGCGGGGAGCTACCGGCCGGTGTCCCCACCCCGGGCCCCCAGGCTCGTGCTGCCATTAGTGCCCTTTCGAGTTCAGTCCTCCCACCACGCAGGGTCGCCCCTGCAGCCCCCACCTCCTGCTTCCAGTCTCCAAACTAGGCCGCTCGCTCCGTGCACGCTGACCCACGCAGAGCTCCCGGCAGGTTCCTGGAGGAGATGCAAGGGGCGCCAGGGACCTGCGGTGACAGTCTGCGCTGAGCTTCAGCCGCCTCTGGTGGGCACGGCTCGCCCGATCCTGCCCCACCCGGAGGGCAGCCTCCTTCTGGGCACTCCCTGCTTCTGCCCCCACCCCTCTCGAGGGTCTCCCACTCCTGCCCCCCAGGCAAGTTCTAGTTGACCCTGACCAGTGGAACCTGGAGAGGGCCAGGGCCCCGCCCCCGCCAGCCCCCAGGCTGAGTCCAGGGGGTCCCTGAGCAGCGGCGGAGCCAGGAGGGGCAGCGCAGAGGCCTCGCTCCTTAGGCCCTGGACGGCCCCTCAGGCCCCCCCGCAGCTCCTCCCGCACGGGGAGATGCCGATGTGTGTTGCGAGTCCAGTGCTAGAGGCCCAGTGTGTGCTGCCCCTGCCAGCACCCAGGCTGAGTCCAGAGGGTCCCTGAGCAGCAGGAGCCAGGAGGGGCAGTGCAGAGGCCTCGCTCCTTAGGCCCTGGACGGCCCCTCAGGCCCCCCGCGGCTCCTCCCGCACGGGGAGATGCCGACGTGTGTTGCGAGTCCAGTGCTAGAGGGCCCAGTGTGTGCTGCCCCTGCCAGCACCCAGGCCCGAGGGGTGCTTAGTGCACAGTCAGGCTCAGGGCAGGGGAGGAGCCGCCTGGGGACCTCCACCTCCCCTCAGTCAGCGACCTCATGTGGCTTCATCTGTCGAGAGCTCAGGGTGGGCCCTGGGGAGAAGGTATGAGGACTCCGGGATGTCCCCGCGTCACCTCACTGGCCCTGCGAGCACCTGCTCTAGGGACGAGACTCTCAGAGCAGCGGGGAAACACACCCGAAGGGACAAGTCAGAAAGACCCCCACCCTGGCCCCAGACCACATCCACCCAGCAGGTCCTCAGGGGCCAGGCCGAGCAGAGGCCCAGGAGGGCACAAGACGGAGCCGGCAGCTGGTGTCCCCACCCAGCTCTCACCACCAGCCCCACCTGGACGGGCCACAGGCACACACAGTCCTCCTCCCACCAGTCCTCCCATCTCAGCTGGGACCCTGCGCGATGCCCCGGCCCGGGCGTCCTTGCCCGTCCACGGGCCAGCAGTGCGGGGCGGACGCGGGCAGGGGCAGCCGGACTGCCGAGTCCACACGTTGGCCTGGCTGGAGGCAGTGGGTGAGAGCCTGGGAGGCCAGGGCAGGGCCTGGCAGTGCCACAGGACAGGGAGAGTTGGGGAGAGCTGGGGGATTCTGGGCTGGCCCGTGAGGCTGAGCGGTGGTGGCCTCCAGCAGGGTCAGAGCCCGGATGTGCCCGTGCTGGGCAGCTGCTCAGTGCCCCCTTGGCAGGGGTGGGAGAGTTTCCAGCAGGTCTCAGGGTGGAGGTGTCACCAGAGCGACTCTGCCTGCTCCTGGCCCTGTCGGCCTAGCTCAGGGTCCCATGGGACATCCTGCTGCCCACGTCGGGAGGGACGGCTCTCCAGAGCACCGTGCCACAGCGGCTCGTCCCCTAGGGGAGCTACAGGCGGGTCTCCCTGATGGCCTGGCCACCAGCCCTGCCGACACCCTTGCCCACACCACGCCTGTTCTGGCCACAGGGTGGGAGGCAGTGAGGAGGGGCACCTGAGGAGCCGCTCGGGGGGCAGGAGGCGGCAGCAGAGCCCACGCCTACCTTGGCTGAGCCGGGGCCCCGGGAGAGTCGGTGGGGCCAGGCGGAGGTGGCCGGGAGGCCCTGGGCTCCTGGCTCCGCAGACGGGCAGTGGCAGCGGCGTCCGGTCGCCTAGGTGATGACATTGGAGTCTCGGAAGCTGGGCGGCAGCGTGGCCAGCCTCAGCCAGGGCCAGGGGGCGGAGCCCTGGGGCTGGGGACCTGCCACCAGGAGAGCACAAGGCAGACTGTGACCTCCCCAGCCCTGCCCCCTCCCAGGGACCTGGGGGACAGGCTCCCACAGCTCCAGAAAGACACTCAGGAGGTGGGGCACCGGGAGGAGGGGTCGTCTCAGCCCTGTCTCTGCTCCTTGTCGAAATGCTTAAATTGTGTTTATTTGTGCATGATGCGCGTGCGTAATGGTGGGACTCAGGTGCCTGCGCACAGCATGACGTGGTGAGTCCCGGTCCCAGAAACTTCCTCCCCCCCCCCCCGCGTCCCCGTCCCCTCCTCTACTCTGTGCATCTCCCTTCTGTTTTCATGAGACCCTTTATTTTTATTTTCACTTTTTCCTCTATAGCTTCCACAAATGAGAGAAAACCTTTGTCCCTTGGCTTCCTGAATCTGGCAGAGTTCACATTTCACGATGTCCCCAGCTCCGTCCCCAGCTCGTCCCTGCAGCCGTCTCCAAGCCCGCGCAGCCATAGGGAATGGCCAAGGCACCAGGCTCCCGCGAGTCTCCCAGCTGCTCTCTGCCCCTGGAGCGCTTCAGGGCAAGTTCCGGGTCACAGCATGTCACCTGCACTGTGCCGCGCCTCCCTCCCGCAGCCAGGGTCCGGCTCCCTAAAGACGAGGTCAAGCCAGGACATCGCTGGCACTCCATGCGACACACTGCCGCAGTGCAGGATTCTGAACCTCCGAGCCCACGTTTCTGACCGCTAGTCAGAGGACTTCCCGGGTCCCCACCCCAGTTTGGGGAACCTACTCTGTGGTAGCCCGCTGTCCCGCCCTCCTGCCCCCAACCACAGGCCGCGGCACCGGGAGCTCAGTCCAGTTCTGAAGGGACTTGCCTGAGGAGGCTTTGCAGACGGCATGAAGCTAGGACCTGGGAAGGGGAAGCTTTTGGTCACCTGGTGGCAGCCATGGACGCATGGGCTCCTCAGGGAGGACAGCCCACCCACCCTGCCCAGGCGGTCAGCCGGCCCCACCTGACCCTGAGCAGCAAGAGCCAAGGCCAGCCTGGCCGCTGGCTCCTCACGCTGGTGAAGGTGCCCTCAGGCAGGCCACGGGGTGTGGCACTTGAGCTTGCTTCTGCACCCCGCTGGTGAGCTGCACCACTGCCTGCTCCCACTGCCCAGCGGGGCGGACGGAACCTAGGGTCTCAGCGGGCACCCCAAAGGGCAGGACTGAGCCTGAGCAGCTTTGGTTCTCTGGCCTCAAACGCTCAGAAAGTCCGAGGTTCACTGTGGTTGTGGCCCCACATTTGGGGCCCGCAGCCTGCGTGGTCCCCGTGTGCTGGGGCGGTAAGCCTCTCGCATGCTCTGCAGAAATACAGGTGAGCCTGGCCGGGGTGCTTCACCGCCCCGTCGGTGCCGTGAGATAGGATGCGAGTGCTGGGTCACTTATCTAACCAATTCTTTTTAATGTGAATTTTTCTTTCTTCCTCCTCCCTTCCTTCCTTTCTTTCTGTTTTAGGGCTCTGGAGGTGGAACACAGGTGTTCTTAACCACTGAGACACATCCCAGCCCTTTTTCTTTTAAGACAGGCTCTCGCCAAGTTGCTGAGGCTGGCCTCAAACTTGAGATCCTTCTTCCTCAGCTCTCGAGTTGCTGGGACCACAGGAGTGCGCCACCAGGCTTGGCCAAAACCACGTGAATTCTGACTAAGCCTGAGGCCTGGGGCTTGGGATTTGGGATGGTGGGCCTGGAGTTGATTTGAACCATAGGGTAGTGCTGGGGCCAGGGCACGTCCAGTTTGCAGAGCCCTCTAAGGCCCTGGAGGACCCTACAGTCTTGCTGTAGCGCTGTGAGGACAGGCACCCAAGGGCCCTGCCCACGGCCAGCCTTCTGACGAGACCTTACCCAGAGCTGCCCCTCAGGGCATTTCTCCCCTCACCTCGTGGAAGCAAAGCTTAGCAAGGTCACATGGGGTGTGGCGCTTGAGCCCCTTGCGCTGGCCCTGAAGCTGGCCGCTCACACAGGCTCTCCCACGCCTGACCCTGGAGTTTTGCCAGTGAACTCCCAGAGAGTGGCTCCGTCAAGGGCAGGGCTTGAAATTCAAACAATGGCAGAGGGTACACCCGGGCTAAGTAGGTCTCACTCCCACCACCGCCAGGCCAGGCCCCTGCTGAGTGTCCCCTGCTGTCACCAGTGCCGTGGAGAATGGATTGGACTGGAGAAGAGAGACTGAAGTTTTCATTGCAACCAAGCAAAGAAAGACAGGGTGGCAAGATGGAGGGCTCGGGGGTCAGACAGTCACGATGCCAAGGATTCACCCACGTCCCTGTGATCCGCACACGTCTCCTCGCGTGAGCCTTCCTGGGGTCGCACGTGTTGGGGGTGGTGGCTGTGTCCAGCGCAGACCCTGCCCATGGGGCTAGTCCTTTCAAAACCCCACCAACGGAAGACAGGCAGTTCCCGGAGTCACGCTGACCTCAATCTTGCAGCGGCCCATCTTGCTGTCTTTATCAGAATTCATCATTTTCCCGTTAATCCAATTAGCATCCTGTTTTCCCAGGCCTCCTTTCAAATTTGCAGCTTCGTTCTGAAAGCTCGGGGACGCTTTCACAACCCCGTCTCTCCTCCCTCATTACTGCCAAATAATTAGTCAAGGAGCCGTCCCTGATCAAAAATTAAGGACCCAGAAGCAGGCTGGGGCACGTCTTCCTCAGAAGAGAGAAATGACAGAGGCTCTTCTAATTACAAGGGTTTGTTGACAGTCATCGATGGCGGGAGGTAAAGGAGGTGTTGGCAGGAGGGAGGACCCTGTCTAATGTGGGTGTCGTGCAGATGGCCGAGTTGCCTGAGTTGGCTCCTCCGTTTCCATGACCAGTAGGGCCCTCTGCAATTTGGGAGTGAGCTGGGACCTGCATTGCGCAGGGCACAAATTCCCAGGCGGGGGGGTCAGCTTGGTTATGGAATCCAGCCTTGACCTGGGCATCATGTGACCCGGAAGTGCTCTCTTCCAAACAAGGGGTGCACAGGCTCTTCACAGCCAGCACGTCCAGAAGGGAGACCCCTCTTTGCTGTGAGACCCTCTTGGCAGCTGCCCGAGGCCTCCCTGGACTCTGCGAGTGCTCCCCGACCATCTCTCAGGCGCGCCGGACCTCAGGGGACCCAGCTCGCTCTCCCTGTTCTCTGACAATGGCCGGAGCCCCCCACAGGCAGGCTGAGTCCGCAACACCAGGCCTGGGCATGGGCAGGAGCCTCTGCCCCGCAGGTGGGCACCACGCGGGTGAGCAGGCAGGCGGCAACAGGGAATCCTCCAGGGCTTGCTACCCCAGTGGGGGAGACGCAGCCCGAGAGTCACTCCATCGTCCCAGGAAGGGGTGCAGGAAGGAGAGGGCGCCCCCCACCCACTGTGAAGGACCCAGAGAGCCCCTCGCAACCCCTCAGGAGATGCTGCCTGCCCAATTAGCGGAGCTTCCCCGGACAGCCCCCAGGCTGGCACCTCAGAGCAGCAGGTGAGCAATTATACCCCTGCCCGTCCCAGGGGCACTCAGAGCCACAGGGTGTGATCTGCCAGCTGCCACGGGGCGGGGCCCAGCAGGGGCCGAGCCCTTCCTAGATGCAGTGACTCCGGGAAGGTGCCTCAGCCTGGGCTGGGGGTGTGCCCTGCCCAGAGCCTGCCTCCTGGCTGGCAGGAGGTGGGGTGGGGATGCCCAGGTGTCGGTGCTGGCTGGTGGGGGAGGAGCGGGCTGGGCCAGGCTTTCCTGGGCACTGGTGTCCACTACACTGACTTCAGGGGTTCTCAGGTGAGCCACGGGCAGCCCCGAGTGCACGCGCTCACAGGAGGGACACGGCTCAGGCCTCCCCAAGATCCCGCAGCCTGGAGGCGGGCGGGGGGACCAGGACCTCAGGCTGCGGGCAGGGCTCAGGACACACTGCCCCAAACACAGCACAAGGGCCGCAGGAGCTGGAGGGAGGGAGTGCTACCCAGAGCCCCACCGGGCGCGGTCTGAACCAGCGGGCTTCGCTGCACCATTGCCCCGTGTCCCCCCGGCCCCTCATGACCACGCTGCTCCCGCTGACCGCTTGTTACAGGGGCCTCGCCTGCCGCACTCTGGGTGGCCTGACGCCCATCTCTGGTCTCTGTCCCTTCACTGATCTCCTGGGCTTCTAATTCCCCATCTGAAAATGGGGAGATGGACACCAAATACAAAAACGTGCCCGCAGCCCGCATCATGGGCTCACAGCAGGGGAAGCACCAAGGCCACCCACGTTTCCTGCTGTGCTGTGACTCACTGGAAATGCAGGTGGGGACACAGAGGCAGGTTCTCATACACTGGAGGGTTTTCCTCTGAGAACTGCCAGCACCAGCACCAGCAGGGCAGGAGGACCCCCCCAGGGCCGCTCCAGGGCCCACCCTTCCCACCGAGCCCCATCAGCCCCGGAGGCCTAGTTGCCTCCACACCAGGCCTCGCTTGCTGGAAGCTGATTGCAGCTCCACAGCCCATGCAGTGTCCCTCTAGTGCCCCCCACTGTCCCCTCCACAGCCCTGGGATCTATATTGGGGTTCAGGACACATCACCCCAAAATGCACTTATAGGAGGCTGGAACACCAAACACCCCCTCTGGCACACTGACCACCTCCTGGCCACCTCCGCGCTGTGTAGGAAAAACCAGCACAAGCAGGGCACAGCGCCTGCCCCCGGCTGTGAGCAGGAGGGAGCTGGGGAGACTCCATCTGGACGCCCCTGGCAGAGCCAGGCAGTCACTCACCCTTCCTTCCCCTCGCCCTCCGCCTCCCGCAGCCCCAGACCGCTGCTGCCCTCTCAGGCTGCCTGCAAGCCGGGCAGCGGGCAGGGCAGCGCAGCCCCTGTGCGCACCGCCGTGACCACCAAAGCTCTTCTCCTATTGGTGTGTCTGCTGTTTTCCCTCCCTACAGCGTGGTGACCACAAGAGGTCCACGGTGGCTGGGACTGTCACAGCTGCAGGAGCCGGACCCCAGACAGAAAGCCCTGGAAGGTCAGGACCACATCACTGCGTCCTACCCGTGGAGTCTGGTGGAACCAGTGCTGAGGGTCTTCCTCCCCTCCCACGCTCGGACCAGAGGAGGGGGAGTGAGACAGCTCCCCGCTGCCTTTTTCCTCCTTCTCCCTCTTCGCAGCAGGCAAGGGCTGGCCACTGAGCGGCGCCTAGCCCAGGGGCCTCCTCGGGTAGAGAACTCATGCTTTCTGACCCCATCCCGTCACCATCGAGATGGCTCTTGTTTTCCTTCCTCTCCGTCCTCCTGTCACTTGCGAGGAAGAGCAGAACTGTAGGGCAGGACAAGGACAACCTGAAAAGCTGCAAAGCTGGTGACCGTGCCAGCCTGGCAGACTGCGGAGTTCGGGGCTCTCACGGACCTGATGCTCACGCAGGCGGACTTTGCTGCGGGTCCTCAGGACAGAAACCCAGGACGGATGATGGTTTGTCCCCCTTCACTTGTTGGCTGTCCTGAGCGCCTGGCTCTGTGGCCGGCAGGAATGCTTTTGGTCTTGGCCAGCTGGGGCACAGTCGGGCTTGCATCAGGCGGGAAGTTGGCTGGGCCATCCCCCAGGACTCAGTCTCCAGGGAGTTTGTCTAAACAAGAGGTCCTAGTCCATAAGGGGCTTCTGTCCTCCTCGGCTGCATGGTTGGGGCTGGCAAAGTGCCCGTCCCACAGCACCTGCCCATTGCCATCACACATCAGCTGGTCCATGACCAAACCCCATATTCGCATTCCCCAGGAGACAGGGACAGTTCACACCAACACGGTCCTCGCCCACCTGGGCCACGAAGTCGGTCTTTCTTAGGCATCGCTGGGTGTGAACTTTTGGGGTCATGGCCTCCTCTTTTGAGAACACCTCTTCACTATGTGGTGGTCACAAAAGTCTAGTTGGTTTTGGTGTTGAGTCACCTGTTGGGCACATTTGATAAGGAACCCAGTTCAGCACCACCAGGAACATTCACTGTTTGTCTAGCAAAATCTGATAAAAGATATCCAAAAGGAATTTTTTTTTAGAGTCCAGTGATCAGGAGTTAGCTGAACAGGGGCTGGGGTTGTGGCTAGCACCGCAAATAAATAAATAAAGTTCATTGACAACTAAAAAAAAAAAAAAAAAAAAAATTTTAAGAAGTTAGCTGAACAGGAACCTAAAGATCAGAGCCCAAAAGAAAGTATTTCTGTAAGTCCTTCTCTCCCAAGTTGAAGTAGAAGTGTACACTCCCAGGAGTGGGAGAGGTCCCTGAAATTCCAGAGACACAGCTCCGAACTAGAACTGGAACCTTAGATTCCCATCCTAGCCCCGGAGCTGCAGGAGCAAAAGAGGGTCAGGCACCCTCCCCCCCCCCCCCCCCAGGGCACTTCTTTGAGGAATTAAAAACAATCCTCCTTGTCTTGCAAATTGAGTCCTTGAAAACAGACCCGGCTCTAGCAGCCCCGTCCTCCTCCCAGTCCACAGCCTCCCTCCCTCATCCCCAGATGCTGCGGACACTGTAACAGATTAGGACACAGGTCATGGGAGGGGACTGAGCTGCACTCGGAAAAGAGGGAGAAGCTTAAACAGGAATCGTTCCGAACCCCCTACACTAGGCAAAGTCGCCCCTAAACTCCTTAGAAAAACCTCATTCTTCCTCGGTGTCTTTGAAATGTGAACTTTCTTCCCTACCCTGCCAGAGGGCCATGCCTTTTGAAATGCAAACAAGAAACTATTTAAAAACTGGCAAACGAAAAAACTTTACTCCTCTACACAAACACCAGTAGAAAGCGTTAGCCATCCAAGCAGTCAGCCTTAGATTATTCCATCTTGCAGATACCGTCCTCTGGACCCATGGGTACAGGGGTGAGATTCGAAGCTTGGGGCTACATGTTTACGCAGATGTGTGTGTCACACAGACGTGATGCTTCTCTTCCTCCATATAGGACTGCAAGCGCTGATTTGTAGGATTTGTAGGAGAGCGCTATTTAGTTGGCTTGAACAGAAAGAAGCACTTGCAAACATTATTCCTAAAATTCTCAGGAAAAAAAGAAAAAAAAAGAAAACCAATGCAAAGGCGTCCGGTTCTCCTGAGCCGGGATGGTTTCTGGGGGATGAGGCTCGCATTTGCTACACTGCAAAGCCACAGCCTGGACTCTTCCTGGGTTCACTGGCCGCAGAAGTGTGATCTCTTCTGGGTGCCTAGTCCTGCACTCAACCTGGGGACAAACTGCAGGGGAAGTGCAAGGACCGTGATGATCGTCACCAGCACCACAGCAAAACTCACTGAAACTTGTGTGGCATTCAGGGTTTTGCTTCCCTGAAACTTGCTTAGCACATACCTGCTATAAAGACATTTAACGGGGAAGTGACCGCCGCTGCCGCTGCTTTGTTTAAAAACATGACGTTTTTATAAAAACGACATTTTTGTAAGTCATCCGAACATAATTGTGAAAAACGAGAAAATTAAACGGATGTTAGTAGGACAAAATTTCAGAAAAGAACTTTTCAACAATGATCCCACTTTGTAATGTCTGCTTCAAAGACAGGTTCCGTTCCCAGATCCCTTGGTAACTTGCTCCCTGAAAGTTACACCAAGCTAAAGGGAATGATGGCTGTTCATCCAGCCCACATCATTTCCAAATCAGATACAACACTGAAACTTCGTGTCCACTTTTGGTTGCTAATTACTAGATAACAGAAGGTTCTCGGGGGTCTGTTGGGAACCGGTTCTGTGGGCGCTGAAAACGGCAGCGAGGAGCCCTCTGCAGAAACGCCCACAGACCTGCCCGACTCTCCCACATGCCCGGAAATTAGTTAGCATTCTAATTAGCATATGCAATTAAAACAGTGGAGGTAATAAAGGACACAACTCTGCAAGAGTAAGATGCGTTTTTTTGGTAAGAAAGCCTTAGGAGCCGGGCGCAGTGACGCACACCTGTAAACCCAGCACTTTGGGAGGCTGAGGCAGGAGGATCGCGAGTTCAAAGCCAGCCTCAGCACTTAGCAACTCAGTGAGACCCTGTCTCTAATAAAATACAAAAAAAGGGCTGGGGATGTGGCCCAGTGGTCGAGTGCCCCTGAGTTCAATCCCCGGTACCACAAAAAAAAAAAAGAAAGCCATAGGATTGTGGCTCAGCGGCAGAGCGCTCGCCTCTCACGTGCGTGGCCCGGGTTCGATCCTCAGCACCACGTAAACATAAATGCATTGCATTGTGTACAACTAAAAGTAAATAAATAAATATAAAAAATTAAAAAAAAAAAAGAAAGCCATAGGACCAGTTTTGTTTTGTTTTGTTTTTGTTTTTGTTTTTCAGGAAAAAGAGTGCTACTAGTTTGGAGGTTATTTAAAGGTTGTTTCAAAAGAAAGGAAGGGAAAATGAAAATTAAATGGATACAGAGTCTTGGGGAGAGGCAGGGGAAAGGGAGAATCTTGTGTGGTCCCGGTGGCTAAAATCGGATGCACTACAAGGATTTTAAAGTGAGTCTGAACATCAAAAGTGAACTGATGTAGGCTGGGGCTGCTCAGTGGCAGAGCCCCTGCCTCTGTTCCATCCTCCCGGGAAGACAGGATGAAAGGGGAGGGAGGAAGGAGGGAGGGAGGGAGGGAAGAGGGGAGGGAGACTGATGAAGAGCTAGCATTTGGTCTTCTCTTTTAAAACAGCCAAGTTTTCCCGAAGGATTGGTTTGCTCTTGGTGAGAGGCTGTGAAGTTTTTCTTCACCTTTTACATCATCTGCCAAGAAAACCAAAATTTTGTTTTACCAAAATAATTTCCTGTGCTTCATGTTGTTCTTATTGGGTCTTTGATTACTCAAGAAAACTGCTTTTTCTCTATTAAGAGACCCAAGGTTTAAAAAACTATACAACTTTCCATATTTGTCTGAAATATTTAACTGCTACTTTGGTTAAATGATACTTAAGTGTTTCATAATGTTCTGAGATCCTATTTAACCAAGTGTTTTAATGTTTTGATTTTTGATAGTTGATAACTTCCCAAAATTTAATTCCAAATTAACTCATTAAGTTTTTTTTTTTTTTTTTTTTTTTTTTTTGGTGCTGGGAATCGAACCCAGGGCTTCTTAACCACTGAACTACATTCCCTGAACCACCCCTCCTTTTTGAGAAAGGGTGTCAGTAAGTTGCTTAAGGCCTCCATAAGCTGTTGAGGTTGGCCTCAAACTTGGGATCCTCCTGCCTCAGCCTCCAGAGTCACTGGCATAACAGGTATGTACCACCACATCTGGCTCCAAATTAAGTCTTTTTTTGCTTTCTAATTAACTTTGGATTTTCCAGATGGGTTCCTGGAATCTCATGCCAGAGGCAGTGGTGCACACCTATCATCCTAGCAAGCTGGGAGGCTGAGGCAAAAGGAAGGCAAGTTTGAGGCCAGCCCAGACAACTTAACAAGACCTTGTCTCAAAATTAAAAATAAAAAGGACTGGGGATGTAGCTCAGGGGTAAAGCACCTCTGGGTCCAACCCTCAGCACTGCAAAATCAATCAATTGGTTGATTAATTAACTAATTAAAAAAATAAAAAGGGAGCCGGGCGCCGTGGCGCACACCTGTAATCCCAGCACTTGGGAGGCTGAGGCAGGAGGATTGCGAGTTCAAAGCCAGCCTCAGCAATGGCAAGGCACTCAGCAACTCAGTGAGCCCCTGTCTCTAATAAAATACATAAAAAGGGCTGGGGATGTGGCTCAGTGGTCGAGTGCCCCTGAGTTCAAACCCCAGTACCAAAAAACAACAAAAAAAATAAATAAAATAAAAAGGGATGGGAATGTAGCTTAGGGTGCAAAGCCCTGGGTTCAGTACCAAAAACTATCAGTATTGGACTGGATAAAAATTTCCAGAACGCTAATGAAGAAATTATTTATTTATGTTGCTCACAGCAACACAGCCATTGGTAAATTAGACTTTTGCAAACAGAGTCGAGCCTGCCCTCCAAACCTCGGAAGCTGTGAGTGGCCTTACTTTCGTGGCAACACGGTTACTTGCACAAGGTCCTCAGAAGCTGCTCCCGTGTCACAGTGCGTGGTTGGCAGAGTGGTGATATTACCAGGCTTTGGCTGGAATTTCCTACTTGCCCTGATGTGCAATAGAATCAGAAAACCCCGTGCAGGTTTTTTTTTTTTTTTTTGGCATCAGGGATTGAGCTCAGGGGCACTCGACCACTGGGCCACATCCCCAGCCCTTTTTTGTATTTTATTAGAGACAGGGTTTCACTGAGTTGCTAAGTGCCTCGCCATTGCTGAGGCTGGCTTTGAACTCGGGATCCTCCTGCCTCAGCCTCCCAAGTGCTGGGACTACAGGTGTGTGCCACCGCGCCCGGCAACCCCATGCAGTTTTAAGGAGCTAAAGTTGGCTTAACAGAGCCAATGAGGGCCTTGGTGAGGGAACGGAACACCTAGCTCAGCACCCCATCAAGGGGTTTCTATGGCCTTGAGTAAGAACCGTCACTCATGGAAGGCTGATAACCTTGGGAATATTCTGGGGACCTCCAGAAAGAGGAATTCACCCAAATATATAGGAGCAGCAGGGGGATCCTGCGGGTAAGTCCTTGGCTTCTAGCCTCTCTTTGAAGTTGACTCTGAGATCCGGCCCATCCTACCCCGCTTTTCAAGCCAAAGTCCTTGCTAAATTGCCCAGGCTAGCCTTGAACCTTCAACCCTCCTGCCTCCGCCTCCAGAGTCTCTGGGACCACAGGTACATGCCACTGTGCCCGGCTCTGAGATTTCTCATTACAAGTTCAGCAAGGCAGACTCGAGGAGGCTACGTGGTCCTCACTATCCCTGCCATAGGCCGAGTTCAATGAGGCTAGACTTTTTTTTTTTTCCCCAAAAAAATTAATCTACCACGATTGTTTTTGGTAGAAATGGGGTTGACTATAGAAAAATCAAGTGCTTGTTAGTAGTCTCCTGCTTATTGGCTTTGTGGTTTTGTTTTCTACCTATAAAATGGACCGATCCAGAATTCTAGTTGCCTCTGTGCCTGGCTGCCCACCTCCACCCTAACATGTCCCCACCCTTCTGGTTCACAGTCCCTGAGAACAGCAGCCAGACGCAGTCCTGGAGCTGAAGCTGGGTGAGGTGACCTTCAGCCAGACCTCCTCAAGGTGCCAGCCAGGTCAGCTCCTGACTTCCCTGGAGGCCCCGCACAGACCCTGCAAGGCCCGCACCAGAAATCTCCATTGCCGCCCTCTGGAGCAGAAACCAGTCTTCAGTGTGCTCCAAGTGTGAACTTGTATCTCTTTCTTTTCTATTCTTTTCCCTTTTCCTTCCCCACCCCTTTCCCCCAGTACTGGGAATCAAACAGGGGGGTGCTTTATCACTGAGCAACGTTCCTAGCTGTTTTTATTTTTTGAGACAGGGTTACACTCAGTTGCCCAGGCTGGCCTTGAACTTGTGGCCCTCCTGCCTCAGTCTCCCAACTTGCTGAGTCCCCCCCCCCCCGGGGCTCAGGAGTGTTGTTCTCCTGTCAATCTGCGTCTGTCGATTTGGTTCATAGAGCAGCCCAAGAGCCTAGGCTAGAAGGAGCTGCTTTCCTTTCTTGCAGCCTGCTCTTTGGTGACTCCAGGCCCTCCGGAGCCTCACATCTTCTCCACTCCCCTGAGACCTGCCCTCAGTGCCCTTGCCTCACCACAGCAGGTCCCTCCTGCTCCACGTCCTCTCCAGGGTCAGTGCAGCTATACCTGGCATGCATGCCAGGGTGACCCTCACTGACCTCCCCAGCTGCCTCTCTCACACTGACAGCCAGATTAGGCTTGGGGCACGTATGTCACCCTTCTGGGACTGTTTCTTGCCCAACATGTCTGCCTCTCTCCCCAACTGTGGGGGATGTGGGACCCCTTATTGGAAGAATGTTGTCAATGCATAAAGTGCAAAAGATGACAAATTGTTGAACTGTAATTATTCTAATGGAGTCAAGGGCAGCCACTTCAAAAAGATGGTCCACTGTTGCCGCCTGAAGCGATGGCCGCTTGGAGCAACGAAGCCGCGGGAAGAAGTTCAGAGGCGAACTGCAAACAAACAGCTTTTTATTCTGATAACTTTTCTCTCTGGCTCTAACAACGACTAACACACACCACACACACCACCACAAAATGGCGCTGACCCGATCAGCAATCTCGGCTCAAGTCACTTGAGATCCCGGGCCAAGTCCCGCGAGATCCCGGGCCAAGTCCCGTGAGACTACGGACGGCAGCAATGCCCAAAACTCCATGGCCCATAGTCAACCACAATTTAAGCCATCTCCCCAAACAGGGCTCCTGCAGTCCACCTAGAACCTCGGAATCTGATCTCATGTCTCATCTGAATTTAGGGTCTCTGCAGACATGACAGAGTCTCGAGATGAGATCATCCTGGATTTCCCAGATAGGCCCCACACCTGATGACAAGTGCCCTTAGAAGAGGAGAGAGGAGACAGAGACACGGAGAAGGCCCCATGCTATGGAGGCAGAGGTGTGGGGGGGTGATCAGCAAGGCAAGCAGCTCAGGGACCCCAGAACACCAGCATGGAGGAGAGGCCTGGGCTGGATTCCCCCCTGAGCCCCACAGGGAGCCACCCTGCACCTTGGTTTCAGTCTCTCGCCTCCAGAACTGTGCAACAGTAAATTTCTGCTGTCTCAAGCCACCAGTTTGTGGTTGCTTATTATAGCAGCCCGGGGAAACTAACCCGGTCACCATATCTGGGATGCTCTTGTGTATCAGCATGTTTGGTGATAAGGCTTGGTGGCAAGTGTAATGATTCATGATTTCAGCTCGGCAACAAGTACAAACAAGATTTGGGGCTTTCTGCAGCAACTGTCAGGCACAACCAAAACGCCAGCGGTTCAACTGGGAGGAAGTTGTGGGCACTGCCGAGGCCTGTGGCTTGCTGCTCCATTCATAGCTGGAGGTGCTGCCGCGGAGTCAAGTGGCCCTTTCCCCTCAGTCGCTCTGCATTTCACACCCCTCGCTTAGGTGGCTTCAAAGGGCCCTTCCTCATAGACCCCTCCGGTGACCACATGTTGTATTTACCCAGGTCCTAGCCGGTGCCAGGCCCAGGGGAGGGGACCATTCGTGCAGCTCCCACCCTGGCCTGGTTGTCCCAGCTGGTGCACTTTGCAGCCTTGTGACTCTGGGCAAGTGGAACAACCCACTGAAGCCTCAGTGTCCTCACCTGTAAACGGGCTCCAGAGGCGGTTGCGAGGATTACCAGGGTGGGGGGTGGGGAGTGAATTATTTAGCCAATACCAGCTCACAGCCAGACCAGCCAGACACTAGTCACTAGTTGTTAGAGATGCTTCATAAATAATACTTTGAAATATTTTTTTTTTTCTCCTTTGGGCTTTAGATGTGGGGCAGCCTATTCAGGGGGAAGAAGCGTTTTTGAAGAGCGAGCACTTCTGCAAAGGCCCTGGGTGGGCCAGTGGGCAGACAGAAAGCTGTGAACACTGTTCTATGTGACCTGGGTACAAGCTGGTTTTAATATGGGTAAGCGGTCAGTTCTACTGCTTCCCCCAGATAATCTGGAGGCAATGCCCAGGGAAGGGCCTGGGCTCGGAGTCCCCGCCCTGTAGTCACTCACCTAGGTTACTTGGGTTCTCTTCCCTTTTTTGCTATTGAAGCAGAATCATGAGAAACTCACATATTTTAAAGCATCGCCTTAGCTCTCACCAAATTGGAAAATAAAGGTCTGCCTTGAAACGGTGTCTGGGAAGCTGCAGCCCGCAGGTGGAGGGTGCTTGGTTGTTTGGTTGGTTGGTTTAGTTGTTGATGGACCTTCATTTTATTTATTTATTTATATGCGGTGCTGAGACTTGAACAAGCACTCTACCACTGAGCCACCACCACAGCTCCCCGGAGGGTGCTTGTTTATAAGAGGTTTTCTGATTTTTTGCAAACCCCAGGCCCACCAGGTACACAGCATCATTCCTGTAACTTTTTTTTTTTTGTTTTTTGTGGTACCAGGGATTGAACTCAGGGGCACTCGACCACTGGGTCACATCCCCAGCCCTTTTTTGTATTTTTATTTAGAGACAGGGTCTCACTGAGTTGCTAAGTGCTTCGCCATTGCTGAGGCTGGCTTTGAACTTGCGATCCTCCTGCCTCAGCCTCCCAAAGTGCTGGGATTATAGGTGTGTGCCACCGCGCCCGGCTCATTCCTGTAACTTTGCAGATGATAAGTCACCCTTGAATTTGGCAGTGGGAAGCTGGGTCCCACTGAGATGGATACGCAGGTCTTCCTGCACCCACGGAAGTGACTTCACTTTGGGGCACTCAGAATCTCGGGGTTTGTGAGTCCCTGGATGCCAGCAGGGCCTCCTTGGGGTTCCGGGACCTTTGTCTCTTGGTCCTCTGTCTCCCCTGTGCCTCTCTATTTTCGCTGTGCTCCTTTCCACATGCTCAACCTTAGAAACCCATTCCTGGTCCTGGGTGGGGCGTGTCTATAAATAAACACCAGGCTGAGGCACCCAGGCCACTGCACATACCCCTGACAGATGCGCCAGCCTCCGCCCAGGCCCAGGCAGATTCCAACCTTACTGCCACCCCGCTGGGGAGAGGCCTGGGCTCCAGTAAACTGGCTGTCCCCCTAAGGGTCCTGGCCCTCCCAGTCCTGAAGCAGCACCTGGAACCAAGAAATGTGAGGCCACTTACGGGGTGTCAGGCCCCATCCGAGCACTCCAGGTGTGGCACCTGGCTCACAGTTCTCCCAGCCCCCCAAGGCGGAGACTGTTATGACCTTACTTTGTAAAGGGGTCAATTGAGCCTTTAAGAAGCTAAGCCACTTGCCTGAGGTCCAAGGGCAAGAAGAGGATGTGAAGCCCAGCCTTCTGGCTTCTGCCCCAGACTGGCTGGATTCGGAGACAGCTACCTGTTCCCCACAGCCTTCACTAGGGCCCCTGGTCGGGCTCAGCGCCACACGCCCATTCCACAAGTGCCCGCACTGCGGGGCCAGCCCTGCCCAGGCCCCTGGAGTGCAGCTCAAGCAGCCGAACTAACTTTAACCTTTAACCGGAACAGCGCTTTTGCAGCTTTTGGTGCCCGACTTCTTATTTTAAACTTGCATATACAATCCATAAATTTCCATACTGCAAAATTTCAAACACTTCTCTTTTGTTCTCCAGCCCTCCCCCACTTTTATTGAATAGATCAACGGGTGGGGGTGCTCAGATCTCAGTGCAGAAAGGGATCATTCATTTTGTTTCTGCATACTTGCCCCCACCCCAAAGCTCAACTATCAAGACAAAACAAATAAACAGCAATGATGGTGACACACAACAACAAACCCAATGCTGTGTTAATGAGATCCAGGTCCCAGGCACTCACTTAGTTAATAAACAGCACAAGCAGAGAGTAAGGCGCCCCCCCACCCCAAGTCCCCAGTACTGGCCCTGGCTGGCTGAAGCCACCTACCTGTCACCCCTCTATTTATGTCGACTTGTGCACAAGGTGTGTGTTCAGCCCTTAAGGGCAGGAGGAAAACACCAGCTGAGCAATAAGGTAATAATAGCTGCCCCTGCCCAGAAGGAACGCGACTGCTGGAGGCGGCCAGGAAATCAGCCCCGGGCCTTATTTCCCTGCCTGGGTCTCTACCCGGAACAGGCTCTGAAGGCAGGTCAGGACCCGCTTTCCCCAAACTCAGAACCGCCAACCCATCTAGCAACCCATTCCATTGGGCCAGCCTAGCGGTCAAGGCTCGCGCAAGTGGGTTCCCCAGGTCCAGTGGAGGACCTGGTCGCCCTCGGCCTTGCGGGGAGTCGGGGGAGCTAACCCTCTGGATCGGTACGACCTCGCGGGTGCCGAGGGAGTGGGCGCCGGCGGGGAGGAGCCTGTCCGCTCCCGGTGTCTCCCAGTTTCCACCCGCAACCGACCCGAGACCTGGCGTCTTTTTGGGATCGCATTCCGAGCCGCACCTCGCCAGCTGGGTGTGACGGAGAGGGGCAAAAGGCAGCAGGGCCCTCCCCAAACCTGCGGGCCAGCCTTCAGCGCCCAGGTCTGCCGGCGCTGCGGGCGAAGCCCCGATCTCCTAGGAGACTCGACTCCCGCTGCCTCCCGCCCCTCCCGCCTTTCCTGGGGCCGATCCAACTCCTAGGACCCTCGGGTCACAGTTCAGGCTCGTGCCCGGGCTCGCTCTCTTCCCGAATTTCTAGCTTCAGAGCCGCGAGCCCGGGCGCCTGCCGCCCTGCGGTTCCTGCTGGGAAGCGGAGCGGAGCGGCCCGGCACGGCGGAACCCCGGAGCCGGTTCCAGCGCTGCCTACCTGGTGCAGCAGGAGCCCGAGGCATCGGAGTCCGAGCAGGCCTGGCGCTGGCCCGGCTTCGCCGGGCACCCCCTTGGTTGGCGCAGGGCGGGCGCGAGCGGCTGGCGGGCCTCGAGGCGGGTGCGGACCGGCGGCTGCAGGCCAGGAGGCAGGGCGGGCGGCCGGGCCCGAGGCGGGTTATATGGGCGCGGGCAGGGGAGGCGCCGCCCGTCAGCCTTAGCGCCTTTCGCAGCCCGGCGGCGGGAAGGCAGCGCGGGCACTCAGCCGTGGCGCGAGGAGGGCCGGGCGGCGGGGCCCGGCTGGGGCCTCGGTCGTCTCCTCGCGCTCCGCCTCCCCAGCTGGCCGGTCCGACTCGGGGTCCCGGAGCGCACTCCGCCCCGCCTCTTTCCCGCCGCTGTTTGGCGCGCGTGGCCCCTGCTGAGCCCCGCGGGTCGCCGGAGCAGGCTGTACACGGGTCGGCGCCGGGGCCCTAGGGCTAGGGAGACTGGACTGCGACCTTCGGCAGGTCTGAGGGCGCCAGCTGGGGCGCGCGAGAACCGCGGTGGGGGCGGGCGGCACGGGGCGGATTCCACTCTTGTGCGCGCCGGACTCCCTCCGACCGTCTCCCCTCCCCAACGCCCCGACACTCCCCACGCTGCTCCCGCAGCTGTGCGCTTGGACGCCAAGGGGGGAGAAAAGTGCATCGCGCTGGGTAGGGACGCCCCATCCCGGTCCGCACTGGTCGTGGTAGACTGGGGACAGGGTTGAGGGCTGCGGCCCCAGGCCCGGAAGGAAGGGAGCGCCACCCTCGGTTCCCCTAGTCCTAGCCACAACGGCCTCCTCCGAACCCGCCGGCAAAGACGATCCCGCGGAGATTTTGGGGGTGTGACCATTCGCGCCCAGAGGGAATTGAGTCCCACAGCCCGCTAGGAGTGACTCCGCTGCTCCCTGCTCAGTCCCTGGGCAGCCCCCCCCCCCCAGATCCTGGTCCCTGGATTCTACTCCTTGTTTCCGAAGGTGTGCAGTGGGTTTACTCGGCAACACCGGTGCCCTTGAGTTTGAAATTGCTTTCTGTTCTCTCACAGACCAGCTTTGGGTTAGTGGGCGACTCCCCTCTGGCCTGAGACACCTGCCCCTGTCGCAGCTGGCTTTCCCTGGGCAAAAAAGAGCCTGATTCCGCTTCTTAGGGCCTAGGTTGCAGGACCGGACAGAAAGCGAGTTTGCCTTGCACTGCCTCCGATGCTCCGGCCGTTACCTGGCTCTGCACTGATGCCCCTTACCCATGGTGACCCCATCCCTTGGAAGGCCACCGCAGTGTAGCCCCTGACATTGCCAGTGAGCTGGGCTGGTGCAAACCGGGTCTCTCCTGCGGCACCGGGACCCCACTTGCCCTGGCCCGGCTGACTTCCATATATACTTCTCGCTCACTGTTTGCTAGGCTTGGTTTGGGAGCTAAAAAGCCAATTCCACTCAGGGGGTTGGGTCTGGCTGGGGACCGAAAAGGTCAGGAGGAGGGCAGGACGTCTGCAGGCATACCTATGTGTTCGTTCGCCAGAAGTTGGATACATAGACGGGGGTTAGGGGGGTCACTGAGAGGTGCGAGCTGGACGCAGGCCGTGGCGCAGCTCTCAGAATGCAGGGGATGTCAGGATCTGCGCGACCCAGAAGGCTGAAGAGGCGCTGTTGGGACCTGCGGGGACAACTAAGGGCTTGAGGGAGCGAGGGAGTCGGGAAGGTCTTGTCCCGGAAAGAGGCTCTGGGGTTGCGAGAGGGCGAGAAGACAAGACACGCCATTCGGAGCGAGCGGGTCGGCAGAGCCGAGTGCCCGCGCAGGTGCTATATCCCACCCGTGCCAAGACAGACTGCGGACTGGGTGCGCCACCGAAGCTTCCCAGTTCCCGCGCATCTAAGCCCAGGTGCGCATGGAACGAAGAGGGGTGCGCGCGATCCACACGTTCGTTCTGCGGGGTCAGCTTCAACTTCGTTCTGTCCTTGATATGAAAAGCCGCCTGAGCATGAGAAGAAAGTCACGCTGCAGGTAGTTGCTCGACTTAGCGAAAGAAAACAGAAACAAGCACTTATTTATACGTTATAAATAAACTGATAATTGTGACAGACACTATTACATATTAAACATATGTACTAATATATAAATATCTGTTTACACCCAGAGAGATCGCCCAGGTAAATTTGAATTTAGATAAACGAGTAATTTGTTCCGCAATATTTGGGAACGTGCTTATATTACAAATGATTCGTTGTTTATCTGAAATTTGAATCCAGCCGTGCGTCCTGCATCTTGTCTGCAGCCCCAGCTGTCGGTGATCCGGGGCCGCGTGGACCTGGCGTCAATTTCAGAAACCACTCTGGGAGGAGCGGCGGGCGGCGCCTTTAAGGCGCCGGGCGGGGCGCGGACTCCCGGCCCCACAATGCCGCGCGGCCGCCCGCGGCGCTGATAGGCTGCAGCCGCCTTCCACCACCCACTTCCGTCCGCCTTCTCCGCCTCACTTCCGGCCGCGGCCGGGCGGTTGCGGGCGGCGGGCTCCCCGCGGGCTGTCTGGCGCGGGTCGGGCCCGCGGCGGGCGGCGGCCATGAACTTCTCCGAGGCGTTCAAGCTCTCCAGCCTGCTCTGCAGGTTCTCCCCGGACGGCAAGTACCTGGTGAGCGGCGGCGGCGCGCGGCCTGCGCCCGCGGCGGGAGCCCGAGCAGACGCTGCTCAGGACCCCGGAACCGCGGGCAGAGCGGGGCGGGACCCAGGCAGGAGCTCCGGGTGGGTGCCCCGGCCCGGAGGGTTCCCGAAAGGGGTGGGGGTCCTGCGCAGGTGCGCGTTCCCGGGCAGGAGGGGTCCTGCGCAGGTGCGCGTTCCCGGGCAGGAGGGGTCCTGCGCAGGTGCGCAGCCCGGGGCGGGAGGGGTCCTGGGCAGGTGCGCGTTCCCGGGCAGGAGGGGTCCTGCGCAGGTGCGCAGCCCGGGGCAGGAGGGGTCCTGGGCAGGTGCGCGGTCCCGGGCAGGAGGGGTCCTGGGCAGGTGCGCGGTCCCGGGCGGGAGGGGTCCTGGGCAGGTGCGCGGTCCCGGGCGGGAGGGGTCCTGCGCAGGTGCGCGGTCCCGGGCAGGAGGGGTCCTGGCAGGTGCGCGGTCCCGGGCGGGAGGGGTCCTGCGCAGGTGCGCGGTCCCGGGCAGGAGGGGTCCTGCGCAGGTGCGCGGTCCCGGGCAGGAGGGGTCCTGCGCAGGTGCGCGGTCCCGGGCAGGAGGGGTTCTGCGCAGGTGCGCGGTCCCGGCGGGAGGGGTCCTGGGCAGGTGCGCAGCCCGGGGCGGGAGGGGTCCTCCGCAGGTGCTCCAAGCAGGAGGGCCACCTGGGCAGGTGACTCCATGTAGCTGTTTCTGGCTGTCAAAGGCGGATTAGGGATAAAGCCGAGCCTCTTTCACACACTTGAGGGTACAGAAGATGTTAGCTGGTTGTAACTTTGTCACAAAAGTTGTCTGTTAACTGGTAAACGGTATGGTTACTTTGTTGTCAACTCTGCTCCCTGTCCTTACCACATTCAAGTAAATGTTCTCAAGGATGGACATATTCCACGGATGACAAAATAATGCAAAATAATTGCAGAGCTGTAACTTCAAGTTTTGAAATAAAGCAATGTGACCAGTGTATATCCTCAGAAGTGGGGAGAATAATTGACGTTGGGAAACCATTAAAGAAAAAAAAAATAAGACCTTATAGAAAGTGTGCTTCATTTTTTGTTCACTCTCCTGTGTTAACCAACTGATGATTCCTGATTCTTTTTCAGCTTGCACCTTTATTAACATTCCTGTTATCTTTGTCTAGACCTTTGAGAATATAACTCCCAAAATGCCTGTTTGCCTTCCTTATGGAGGTATTATTCTAAATCACATAAAATAGTATTCAGCTACAAAGTAGAAAATGTCATCAGCTTAAAGTGGCATCCCAGAAACCTTGGCATATTTTTCAAAGTGCCCCCTCCACAAATTAGGGTTTTGTTTTTGGTTTTATCCATTTATGAAAGTTTCCGTGGTTTATAAGGAGAATGATTATATTTGCTTGCCCGATGTTGGTGCTTTTTGGTTTGTGCGCCCTCAGCAGAATATTGTGGAACACTTGGTAATGATCTGTTACTGGAATCCTGTTCTTGAAAGCCCAGTTTGGGGATCATACCGTATATATCATATGGTGCTTGTGAGTGCCAAAGTTTCCATTTCTTAAGGGATTCATTGTAACTAATCAGAGCTGTCGAAGCTACAATGTGAAAAAATAAGTACAGTGATAGATGTCTCTTCAAATCTGCAGTTACCACCTTCCCTTTTTCTTTTTTTCCTCACTAATGTTGCTTTTTTATGGAAGTTAATAAAGCCAATAGGTCTAGTTTGACCTTGATAAGTACAGAAATGAAGCAATTAACATTTTGTAAGCTGCCTGTCGTGGCCAGCCACAAACGCCTCGGGAGGAAAACTCTCGGAGGCAGAGTAAAGCTAGAGAGAAAGAGAGTGAGCTTGAAAGAGAGAGATTTCTTCTTTAGAGAGAGAGAGAGCTTAGCTTTTAGAGCTTCTTTCTTCTTTCTTCCTTCGGAGCCTCGGTCTAACTCTGACCAGCCATTACTTCTTCTATCTGGTTTCTCTTCTGTAACCGCTCTGCCTACGTTCTGGCCGCTCTGATTCTTTTCTTCTTCTCCGACCCGAACTCTTCTTCCGACCGAGCGACTGCATGACTGAATGAATTCATTCTTCTCCTGAACCGCTTTCACCCCGGTTATATACCTTTAGCTTTGCGGGTTCATTTTACTTCTCCCAGGGATGACTCCGACCGCTTTCACACCCCAGCCCTTTTTTATGTTATATACCTTTAGCTTTGCGGGTACCTCACGTGCATTTACAGGTGCGTCACATACATACTTATTATCAGGTGGAACTTATGGCTTCCAGCTGACCGCAATAGCCATCTCCCTAATTGGGGCTCCTTCAACATTTAAAACTCTATTTTTGATTTTTAGTCTATAGTATAATGTACAGTCAGCAGGTGGCTACTCTAATTATTTGCTTAAATATGGACATGAAGAAACTATTTTTAAGAAAATACATTTGGGCCGGGCGTGGTGGCGCACGCCTGTAATCCCAGCACTTTGGGAGGCCAAGGCAGGAGGATTGAGAGTTCAAAGCCAGCCTCAGCAATGGCGAGGCACTTAGCAACTCAGTGAGACCCTGTCTCTAAATAAAATACAAGAAAGGGCTGGGGATGTGGCCCAGTGGTCAAGTGCCCCTGAGTTCAATCCCTGGTGCCACAAAAAAAAAAAAAAAAAGAAAAAAAGAAAAGAAAAAAGAAAGAAAATACTTTTGAAACTTAGACTTTGTGATATCCAGTGGTAGGAACAAGTCACATGTGCTCACCTTTGGTTGTGCTGGGTTGGCTAGTGGCGCCATGTAAAGGGCTTTGCTGCTTTTGTGGTCCTTCTTACCAACAACCCTGAGCCTTGGGGTCTTAACTCTTCATAAATTTGAGGAAACTGTTTAGAAGTGACAGTGGGAAAGGCTCTGGCTATTAAGTCACAGAAGAGCTTTTCCCAGTGTTGTGTCCCACTTGGGTTTAGTTTTTAGTATATATTTAAGAAAGGAATATAGAAATGCTTCAAATAGTCTTAATATTCTCACATTTTATAATAGAGTATAGCCATTTAATTCTTTAAAGTTATTTTAATTGCACAGATTTATGGGGTGTAATGATAGTTTGACGTATAGTGTGTAGTGATAAAGTCAGTAGTGGAGCATAACAATTTAAAACCTACTATATATATTTTAGCTTCAATCTCTGTATTGCATCCTCTTGTTTTGGGAATGAGTTCTGTGATTGCTCTGTGGCATGAAGCTGTGTAGACGTGAAGTGTAGACAGCCGGGTGCGGTGGTGTACGCCTGTAATCCCAGCGGCTTGGGAGGTGGGGGCAGGAGGATCCTGAGTTCAAAGCGAGCCTCAGCAATTAGCGAGGCGCTAAGCAACTCAGTGAGACCCTGAGTAAAATAGGGCTAGTAAAATAGGGCTAGGGATGTGGCTCAGTGGTTGAGTGACCCTGAGTTCAATCCCCAGTATCCTCCCCCGCAAAAAATAAAAAAACTGTGTAGACATGAAGGTGTGTGGCATAAAGCTGTATAGACGTGAAGCTGTGCGGCATAGAGCTCCTCAGGCAGGGGAAGGAGGTGGCGCTGAGTGCAGGGCCGTGCCGATTCCCTACCCCCTCCTGTATAGTGGAACGGTCCAGTGCTCACTTTCTTATGTCCTCTAGGCCTCCTGTGTCCAGTACCGGTTGGTCGTCCGGGACGTGAGCACGCTGCAGGTCCGCCAGCTGTACACCTGCCTGGACCAGATCCAGCACGTGGAGTGGTCGGCAGACTCCCTCTTCATCCTCTGCGCCATGTACAGGCGGGGGCTTGTGCAGGTGTGTGCTTGTGCTGGGGCCAGGTTAGGGACCTTCCTGGAGTGTCGCATCGCGCTGTCTTCTGGTTTGGAAAACAGTGGCAGTGCAGTTTTCTTTTTAAATCACAATGTTCCTATAATAGCTTGATACTTTAAAAGCGAGAAAACCCTAGAATACTCTTGGTCTCTAAGCAAATATAATTCCAAAACAGGAGGTGTTTACCACCTGCAGTCCAGACACGGGGTGCTGTGTGTTTCAGGCAGTACTAGGTAAGCCGCGCTTTGTCACATACCCACAGCCAGCTCAGTGAGGGCTGGGGAGGGCGACATGGACACATCATCTTACAGGATAGCAAGAGGAGATCGCCCAGAAGCGAGCTTACTATTGCCGCGGGCTCTAGCACCAGTGCTTCATGATGGCAGACCCCAGAGCTGTCCTGTCTTGACCCAGCACAGTGGACGGTCCCTGGGAGAGGGCATGCTGGGTGTGCCAGCTGGTCTCCAATGGTGCATTTCTCTTTTTGCAAATCAAGGTCTGGTCTCTGGAGCAGCCAGAGTGGCACTGCAAGATCGACGAGGGCTCTGCAGGGCTGGTGGCCTCGTGCTGGAGCCCAGACGGGCGCCACATTCTGAACACAACAGAATTCCACGTAAGTGTCAGGCCTCTGTGTGCCTTGTCACCAGTGTGAGCCCCGCTGTGCTCCCAAGTGGCCTGGGCTGTTACAGTCGGCTCTGGAGCAGCACGTCCGTCAGACGTCCTATCCCAGGAGCATTGCCTGATCTTCTAGGCCACTGCGTGTGTGTGTGTGTGTGTGTGTGTGTGTGTGTGAGAGAGAGAGAGAGAGAGAGAGAGAGAGACTAGGTTTTGAACTTAAATTTTTCAAAAGGAAAAGTTATCATCTGCAAAGTTTATAAACCTTAAAGAAATGGCTTTATTGTGTATCCCGCATCACATATATATTAATTCTAGAGCATAATTTATACGAAGCCATTAACTGCCTAGAGTGCATTTAGATGACACTGTTCAACCTAAGACCAAGTTCATGGCCACTTTGCTGGTGACGTTAGAGTTAAGGTGAGGTGTGGAGGAACACCAGGAACCTCATGGCGTGGGGCACCCTGGGACAATACTGAACGTGACCCCCAACTTGTGCAGAGTTCTTTTGCCACCAGTGAAGAGCAACACAGGGATTGCAGTGTACTTGGCCAGGAATTGACCCCGCGGTCACCTGTGCATCAGTCCAGTTGACAAAGGAGGATTGTACACTCTCAGACCTGTGCCACTGGACTCTTCCAAATGCACAGCCGTGCATGAGGGTGTGGCAGAGGGTAAGAAGGCTGTGCGGTGTAGCAGGTTCAGGAGACTGCAGAGGGCCGCAGAACGCTGCCAAGCCCTGGGCACTGCTCGGCCTGCATTTGGCATTGACATTTCCTTGCTCTTCTGGGGGGTGTCGCGTGCTCCCTGGATGTTGTTTGGTTTGCAGCGGCTCACAGCTCATTTAAATGGCCCCATGCTTCAGAGTGCCCGGCGTTGTCTTTAGATCCACCCACGTAGACAGGTAGAGTTAGTTCTTTAAATCTTCATGAGAAAAACCATGCCAGTCAATTAGCCATTCTGTTGCTGGGCATTTTGAGGTGCCAGAGGCCTGGGCTATCTTTCTGTGCTCCACACCCCTGTAACATGCTCAGAGACCTGTGAGGGTCCTGCCTGGTCAGCACAGATGTGTTCAGCTCTCCGGACTTTGCGAGGGCTTTTAAAATGACTGCCATCCAGGGAGACTGTGCTGGCCTTCACTCAGGTTTAATCTCATCTCCTTAACTGTTTGTAGCCGGGCGCGGTGGCGCACGCCTGTAATCCCAGCACTTTGGGAGGCTGAGGCAGGAGGATCGCGAGTTCAAAGCCAGCCTCAGCAATGGCGAGGCACTTGGCAACTCAGTGAGACCCTGTCTCTAAATAAATACAAAAAAGGGCTGGGGATGTGGTCAAGTGCCCCTGAGTTCAATCCCCGGTACCACAAAAAAAAAAAAAAAAAAAAATCTTAACTGTTGGTGAGGTTGAGTGCTTTCGTGTCTTGTTTTACATATGTTAATTTAGACAAGTGGAGTGTGTAGGTGTGTGTGGTATGGACACATTTTTATCTCTCCCCTGAATTATTTACTCTAAGTAAATGACGACTCCATCCATCTCCTCCAGTGGTCTGAGCGCTGCATTCCTTTGTGCCCTCAGGATCATTTCTGGTTTTCAGTCTCTTCCATTGTTGGTCCACGTAAGTGCCTGAGCCCACTGCTTTAGTTGTTGAGGTTTCACGTTATTTATTTACTTTTATATTTATGGTGCTGGGGATGGAACACATGGCTTCACATGTGCCAGGCCAGTGCTGTACCTCTGAGCCCCACTCCCAACCCCTGTGTCCTTACATGTTAGTGTGGATGATGTAAATAGCCTGTGGTGGATTAGGAAAAAAAACAATCAAGGGCTCAGGGTGTGGCTGAGCTGCAGAGCCTTGCCTAGCATGAGCGAGGCCTGGGCTTGACACAAGCCCTGTAAGAAAGACGACAACATGTTTTACAAGCCCCAGAGCCCACCCACTGGTGCTTGTGGTGTGGTGGTGGTCTTGCAGGCAGCCCTGTGTGAGCAGGGCCGAGGACTTCGGCACATGGTGTGGGGCTCCGCGTAGTTGTTCCCTCCTGCCCAGCACCTGGCAGCCTCTGCCAGCCTTCCATCTCTGCGGCTTTGCCTGCTGGGGTCCTGTTGCTGCAGCCATCTGCTGTGCAGAGCTCTGGCTCTGGCTCTCCCCTTGCACCATGCTGTCCTGCAGCCACCCTCCTACTGCCGGGTACTTCTGAACCCTTTGCATGGCCCCCACGACATTGTGAGCTGCCTTCTGATGGGGAGTGTCCCCAGGGAGGCCTGTGCCCAGGCCGGCATGCTGCTTCAGCCCTCAGTGAGCTGGTGAGGTTGGCAAGGGTGTGTGCTTTCCTTTCCTTTTTCTTGAGGAACTCAGTGGCTCTCTACCACTGAGCCACATCCTTAACCCTTGTTGTTGTGAAACAGGGTCTTGCGAAGTTGCTGAGGCTGGCCTTGAACTGTGGTCCTTGAGCTTCAGCCTTCCAAGTTGCCGGGGTTACAGGCCAGCACCACTGTGCCCAGCCCCTACCTGTTTTTTCTTATTAGATTTTTTTTTTTCTTACTAGACTTTGTGTGTGTGTGTGTGTGTGTGTGTGTGTGTGTGTGTGTTTTACTGGGGATTGAGCCCAGGGCCTCATGACTGCTGCTAAGCTATATCCCCAGCCCTCCTACTGGATGATAAACTTCTTTGTTTCTGGTGGAGTGACAGGCAGAAGCCAGGCCAAGTGCTGTGGGGCCCCTGTGAGGTGTGGGGCATCAGATGCTGTCTCTGAGCCCTGCCTGTGCTCTTGCCCGCTCGTGAGGCGGTCTTCACCCCTTCTTCCTGAGGACACGCCTGCACTCAGTGCCAGGGCACCTGGCCTGCCACGGGCAGTCTGCCTCTGGGTAGAGACGAGTCCCTGCTCTCCTGGGCTGCCTGGAGGGACAGGTGCTTGCTCTACTCCACACCGCCCTCCCCAGCCTCAGTGTGGCGGAGGCTGAAGTGCAGCAGGAGGCAGCCTGCTGTGCCTCTGCAGCGGCTCTCGCCCACGCTGTGCGCTGCGTCCAGACACGGCGGCCACTGTCCAGTTTTCTTTTGTTGGAGGGATGATGTGGAGAAGTTGAGTCAGTTGAGTTTTTAACCTGGTGAACTGAAAGCAGGCGGCATTTCTGGAGTCGCACTAGCACGGAGATAGGCACGCTGTGTCCCCAAGTGGCACCAGTGACCAAGCGCCCTTGGGGCCACGTCCCTTCCTAGGAGGGCTCAGCCCGGCACTTGTTGCACATTCGTGCTGCAGGAGCCCCCTTGTGCCGCAGAGCAGCTGTGGGACCCGAGGGTCAGTGATCTGTGGCGCTGCCCGGTGGGAAGGGCATGGAGAAACTTTACAGGAACAAGTTATTTTTTGTCTGCTCCACGGGGCTGGGGTCATAGAGGGTCAGCGTGGACTCAGGCGTGGCCAGGCACTCCTGGAGCTTGATGTCACATCACAGGGGTCAGGTGCCCATCCAGGGCTTCCCCTTGGTGCAGGTGTGCTTGGTCCCTTGTTGGGACCTTGTCCTCTCTTGGCCTGTGTACCAGCCTGGTCACCTCCCAGCTGCCAGGTGAGGGAGAGGAGAGGTGGAGAACGTGACAGTGGTGGCTCCAGAGCTCCTCTGCTGAGGGAGCGGCCCTTGATGTCCTCCTCTTGGTGACCAGGGCTCTTTGTGTCCTCCTCTTGGTAAGCCCCCAACAGGCTGCAGCTGTCCTGTGGCCTGCAGCCAGAGCCGTGTGGATCCACGCCGTGGTCTGGAGGCTGAACGATCAGCTTTTCTGTGTGAAGACTTCTCTCCGGCTGAGCATTTCTGTGCCTGTCATGACATGCAGGCTGTGATAGCAGCTTTTAGAAACACTCACTTGACTTTGGGTCACTCAGACAACATCACTGCAGAACACGATTCTAAGAACACTAGTTTGAGGACAGTAAACTGCATTTGGATACAGTTGTAGAGAAGGGTCCCTGGAAGGACCAGTAGCCTTGTGTCAGTAAGTCTTCCTGGGACCAGTGATCTGGTTTGTGATTCGGGACAATCTTTCTGAAGATACTGAGTACGTGCCAATTCCTTTCTCTCTCCCGTTTCCCCAATAGCTGCGGATAACCGTCTGGTCCCTGTGTACAAAGTCCGTGTCTTACATCAAGTATCCCAAAGCCTGTCAGCAGGGTGAGTCTGCCACAGACACGCCAAGTTTCTTCTTTGTATCTGTTTGGGGATTTGGGGGCTTTCTTCCATGGAGCATTTCCAACTTAGAAACTCAGCAGCATGCCAACTCCTAGCGGACCTTCTTTCTGTCCCCACACAGGCTCTTGGGAGACTTGAAGTGTCTCCTGGACCTGACACTTCTCCCAGGCATGTTCCCATCTTTGTCTGTAAAAGTCAAGGCCCCATTCGCCCCATCTGGGTGACAAGGGGAAGCTGGACAGACTTCAGAGGACAGTGGAGTTCACAGGAGCCCCTGGCATTCGTGGGAGCTGGGTGGTTGGACCCTCTGGCAAGGACGCAGCTTGGCCTCCAGTTGTGAATGCTGAGTCACTTGGACTCCCTCTGAGCTGGTCACACCTGGCATCCCAGGGGCAGGCTAAGGGACCGGGGCCCTCTCCCCACTGAGGCCTCTGGAAGGAGGTGAACTGCTGGGGTGGAGAGCACCCAGCCACGCGGGGCAGGACTAGTGACTGCTATGTCTGTCGTGACTAGAGGGAAGTGTTACAGGATTGGACGATTTGATGGAGTTGGTGTTTTTCTGTTGCCATCCTATCAGCAATTTGGGAACTGCATTGGCATGAAATGCAATTGTGTGATGATTTTTGATGTGTACAGTTTGAATGTTAGCGGCTCTGCTGAGGAGGCGCCACTGCCCGAGTGGAAATCGTAGTTACGTTATTGGAGGTGGTTTGTTTTCTTTCTTTTTCTTTTCTTTTTTTAAATATTTTTTAGTTGTAGATGGACACAATACCTTTATTTTATTTATGTGTATGTGGTGCCGAGGAGGGAACCCGGAGCCTCACCTGTGCTAGGCAAGGCTCCGCCACTGAGCCCCAGCCCTGGAGGTGTTCTTCTTATTCACAAAGCCTGAAAACCTGGCCTGGGTTTTGTGAGGTGATATAGAACTGGAAAATACAATTTTACATTCTCAACCAAAGTTTTTTTCTAAGTACTCATCTTAAATTTACTTCTTCTAAACTATTAAGTTCAAAAGTAAAAATAAGAAATGTAATAAGAACGGCTCTTGAGTAGCTGCAAATGCGCCTGGGCTCCTGTGGGCTGCTTCTACCGCTTGGTGGCGCTCTAGCTGGTGGGCTCTGGGTGGGGGCGTGTGACGGAAGGCTCCTGCTCTGTCACCCCCTTGGCCCTCGGCTTGCTTCTGCTGTCCTTTCTCTTGCTTGGCCACTTCCTAATTGGGTCATCTTCCCCTTCCTGGTAGGAGTCACTTTCACCAGGGATGGCCGCTACATGGCCTTGGCCGAGAGGCGGGACTGCAAGGACTACGTGAGCATCTTCGTGTGCAGCGACTGGCAGCTCCTGAGGGTAAGGCCTTCCTCCCTCACCCTGGGGTGAGGGACGGCCCGCCAGCACTGCCACTGGCACTTGTGCTATGCGCAGGGATTTTGACACACAGGCACAGAACATAGATGATTTCGTTCATTTGTGCATAAGAAAATTAAATGCTGACTGTTAAAAACAATAAGTACACAGTGAATGCAGCTGGGCCGGAGGCATGCGCCTGCCCTCGCTCGGGAGCTCTGGCATTTGCTCAGGCATTCAAGACCGACCTGGGCTGCAGGAGCCCTGTTTGGGGACATAGCTAAGATTGCGGTTGACTACGGGCCATAGACATTTTTGGGCATTTCCGCCTTCCGTAGTCTCACGGACTTGACCTGGGATCTCGAGGGGGACTTGGCCCAGGATCTCGAGAGATTTGAGCCGTGACTCAGCAGATCGAGCTAGCGCCATTCCTGCTCGGGCGCATGGGATGAGACCTGAGAGAGAAGGGACAGGGTTATCGCTATTGTATAGATATATTGTAGTTTCTTGTAAGAGTAGGTGCCTTGGTTTCTTGTGAGAGTGTGTATGTGGTGTTAGAAATTACAAGAGACAGAGACAGAAAGATTAAAGAATTTTTTCGTCTCCATCCTGTCTCCGGACTCCTTCCCGCGGTGCCGCCGTTCCGGGCTGCAATCCCTTTCCGGCTACAACACTGGGCAACATGAGGAGCTCCCCTCTCAAGAAAATAGATGAATAAAAGAATCACTTATTTAGGAAAAGCTTTGCGGATTGTCATGCTTTCCTCTCCCCCTTGGAAGCACTTTGACACAGACACCCAGGACCTGGCAGGGATCGAGTGGGCCCCGAATGGCTGTGTGCTGGCAGCGTGGGACACCTGCTTGGAGGTACGGAGTATGCCCAGTGACACGCCCTCCGCTAGGCGTGCCCACCTGCTCCTCACCTGTGCTTTCTGCAGACAGTGAGGCGGTGGGCTTCTCCGCATTGGATGACTTTGTCATTAGGTGTATACCTCAGCCCCCCTTTCCACGTGTCACGTTGAGCTGTAATCCCACTCCACAGCCCAAGGTCGAGGACACTTCCTCCTGTGCTGCTCCCTGGGGCTGCAGGAGTCTGCAGCACCATCTGCTGCATGTTCCAGAAGAAAGTGACGCCTGCATGTCTCCTCTGCAGTATAAGATGCTGCTGTACTCCCTGGACGGCCGCCTGCTGTCCGCGTACTGTGCCTACGAGTGGTCCCTGGGCATCAAGTCCGTGGCCTGGAGCCCCAGCAGTCAGTTCCTGGCAGTGGGGAGCTACGATGGAAAGGTGGGAGACAGGTGGTGTGGGAAAGCCCAGTGATCGGTCCTGTGTTGCTGGCCTCCACGCTGACCTCAGCTGCGTTTCCCTCCCCAGGTGCGCCTCCTTAATCATGTGACTTGGAAAATGATCACGGAGTTCGGGCACCCTGCAGCCATTACCAATCCCAAGATAGTGAGTCTGATCGTGAGCTTGGACCCGAGCAGTGTTTGGGAGGGGCAGGAGCTGCTCTCACGTTCTGTCCCCTGCTGATGTTGTTTTCCCTGCACCTGCATCATTCTGTGCCTTGCTGGTTGATCTGTCACACACAGGCTTGTGTTTCCTGTTGCGCTGTCCCCAGGCTCTTCCGGCCACTGCACTTCAGGCCTCTTCCCAAGTGGACCTGAGACTCTGCCCCTGCAGAGTGGGCTGGGAGAGGTGGGCACGTTCCGGGCACGTTCCAGGCCCAGGGAGCAGGAAGCACAGAGTCTTCTGGGTGTGCATTTGTGCAGCAGCAACAAGTGCCTACTGCCTGCTGGCCTCTGGTCTAGGTGTGGGTGACAGTAGGAGATGATGATAAAAATGCTGCCTCCCTGGTAGGGCTGCACTGGCCCTGAGGAGGAGAACACAGGTGGCGCGGGCTGCAGGCACAAGGCCAGGTGAGCCAGCCAGGGCCCTTCCTGGGAGGGATGTCAAGGTGAACATAGGGAGGAGGCAGAGCAGAGGAGCTGCAGGTGCCGGGATGGCTGGTCTCGGGCAGGGGTGCCTCGGGAGGGAGCAGGGGTGGAGGCTGGTGAGGGAAGGCAGGGGCAGGCTGACCACCCAGGGCCCGAGGTGTGCCTGTGGCCGCTGCATCTCTGCAAGGCTTCTCACCGTGTATGCTCTAAAAGTACAGATCAGACCAGGTGAGCCCTGCACCAGGACCCCTCAGTGCCGGTCAGCTTCCCTGCTGTGGCAATGCCTGCAGGAGCAGCCTGGCTCGTGCTGGCTCACGGCCTCCGCTTTCAGTCCGTGGCCACCTGGCCCCTTGCTTTGAGCCTGTGGCCAGGAGGCAGAGCAGAGCTGCTCACCTTGTGGCCAGGAGGCAGAGCAGAGCTGCTCACCTTGTGGCCAGGAGGCAGAGCAGAGCTACTCACCTTGTGGCCAGGAAGCAGAGCAGAGCTGCTCACCTTGTGGCCAGGAGGCAGAGCAGAGCTGCTCACCTTGTGGCCAGGAAGCAGAGCCAGAGCTACTCACCTTGTGGCCAGGAGGCAGAGCAGAGCTGCTCACCTTGTGGCCAGGAGGCAGAGCAGAGCTGCTCACCTTGTGGCCAGGAGGCAGAGCAGAGCTACTCACCTTGTGGCCAGGAGGCAGAGCAGAGCTACTCACCTTGTGGCCAGGAGGCAGAGCAGAGCTACTCACCTTGTGGCCAGGAGGCAGAGCAGAGCTACTCACCTTGTGGCCAGGAAGCAGAGCAGAGCTGCTCACCTTGTGGCCAGGAAGCAGAGCAGAGCTGCTCACCTTGTGGCCAGGAGGCAGAGCAGAGCTGCTCACCTTGTGGCCAGGAGGCAGAGCAGAGCTACTCACCTTGTGGCCAGGAGGCAGAGCAGAGCTACTCACCTTGTGGCCAGGAGGCAGAGCAGAGCTACTCACCTTGTGGCCAGGAGGCAGAGCAGAGCTACTCACCTTGTGGCCAGGAGGCAGAGCAGAGCTGCTCACCTTGTGGCCAGGAGGCAGAGCAGAGCTGCTCACCTTGTGGCCAGGAAGGCAGAACCAGAGGGGAAGGCCTGGTTCAGGTTCCCTTTAAGGCCAGAACCCCAATGACCTAACTTCCTCCACTAGGTGCCACCTCCCCTTGTCGCCGTAGGCTGGGGACCAAACCATCACCACGTGGGCCTTTGGGGGACTTGAGGATCCAGACTGTAGGCCTGAGCCTGCCACAGCCACCTCCTCGGGGAGGGTCCTCTGCACGCTTCCCGCTGGCATCTGGTGGTGCCCAGTCTCTGCATCACTGTCACTGTGGAAGTGTGTGCCACTCCCTCCTGAGCGGTTGGCTGCACGACCGACAGGCGCTGTCCGAACAGCCGCACGTTTGCTTCTCCTTTCTCAAGGGCAGCTGGCCAGCAGGCTGAGGTGGCCCCGGGGAGCCCAGGGCTAGACCTGCTGCTCCCCTCCCCAGGTGGACCGGTCACCCCACAGCTGCTTCCCCAGCGCCCTCGGGCATCCCCATAGCAGCTCCCAGGTCCCAGCCCGTCCCTTCTGCCCGGTGGCCATGCTGTCTTTCAGGTTGTGTATAAGGAAGCGGAGAAGGGCCCGCCGCTGGGGCTGGGCCGCCTGTCCTTCCCGCCGCCCCGAGCACTGGCTGGCCCCCTCGCGACCTCAGAGAGCAAATGTAAGTAGCAGAGGGCTGCTGGCCTCTGCATGGGGCACTTCGCTTGTTTTTGTCTTTCTTTTAAGAATGAAAAGGGTCCTTTTTGTCAGGTAGATTTCAGGTGCTCTTTATTTTTCAAAAGTCCATTTTTCTTCCCTGTGCTGCCTCCCAGCCAGCGATGGAGCGAGTGTGGCCGTCCATTTTGACAGCCGGCACCCTGAGGGCAGGCTTCACGCCAAGAGTGGGATGTCCCAGGGACCCGAGAGCCAGCAGGGATGCCGTGGGGGACGAGCTGGACACGGCAGGGTGTGGTGCTCCAGGACACAGGGACCTTAGCTACGTGTGGGGATAGCGCCTGGCCTCTGCAGGCGTGGAGGGCAGCCTGGCCCGAGGAAGCACCTCACAGCCACTTGTGCTACAGCCTCCTGGCACTGGCTTTATAAAGCTTTTTCTGCATCTGAAAACCATAAAAGCCATGAAGTTGAGCTTAAGGCAGACAGTGAGCCAGGACGCGCGGGGTGGGAAACAAGTGCTGAGGTGTGAGGGCAGAGGGCAGCGGGGCTGGGCAGATCTGGGGCGAGTCCGTGCCCTGCCCCGCACGGCCTGGCAGGCAGTGGCGCTGCTTCCCGTGGGGGCAGCACCTGGGCCTCCGTGCTGTGCTTCGGGCGGCCTCTGCCTTCCTGCGCAGCCCTCCTGAGCTGCTGCCGGCTCCAGGCAAGCTCAGCTCTCTCCCTTGCCGTGTTCCAGATGAGATCGCCGCTGTGCCGGTTTCCTTGCAGACCCTGAAGCCGGCCACCGACAGAGCGAACCCTAGGATGGGCGTGGGGATGCTGGCTTTCAGTGCTGACAGCTACTTCCTGGCCACAAGGAATGGTCAGTGTGTGCTGGTGTCCACCTGCTGTGCCCCAGGCTCCAGGGGTAGAAACCATGGGAAAGGCAAAGCAAGTGGGGGGGCCCTGCGTGGGCTCCTGATTGCCTGTCAAGATGTAGTGTCCTGCTGCAGAGGCCCCTGAGGAGTCTAGCTCATCTTTGCAGAGGCAGCAGGCCAGTGAGTCAGCAGTAGTAGGCCCTGTGCACTCCTCCCTCTTCAAGAAGGAATGGGGCTGGGGTTGTAGCTCAGTGGTAGAGCATTCGCCTTGCGTGAGGCACTGGGTTCAATCCTCAGCACCACATAAAAATAGATAAAAATAAAGATATTGCGTCCATCTATAGCTAAAAATATATTTTTTTTTTAAAAAAAGAAAGAATAGGAACTGGGAGGGCATTGTGGTGCACGCCTGTAATCCCAGTGGCTGGGGAGGCTGAGACAGGAGGATTGCGAGTTCAAAGCCAGCCTCAGCAATGGCAAGGTGCTAAGCAACTCAGGGAGACCCTGTCTCCAAATAAAACAAAATAGGGCTGAGCATGTGGCTCAGTGGACAAGTGCCCCTGAGTTCAATCCCTGGTACCCACCACCGCCCCCCCCCCCCAAAAAAAAAAAAGAAAGAATAGGGCACAGGGCAGTCTGTCTTCCCTGTGGGCCTGTTTTTTAGAAATTAATTATCGCAACTCTTACAACAAAGCCAAAGAGGAACGTTGGTGGGTGGTCTTTGAAGCCTGCGCTTTGCTCTGGAACCCTGGTCCCTCCAGAGCAGACTCAGGACCCCTGACCTCTCCAGGGCTTGCCTGCGGAGGAGCCAGGTACCTAGGGCCAGCAGAGCATGGGTGACGTGATGCCAGGTACCTAGGGCCAGCAGAGCATGGGTGACGTGATGCCAGGTACCTAGGGCCAGCAGAGCATGGGTGACGTGATGCCAGGTACCTGGGGCCAGCAGAGCATGGGTGACGTGATGCCAGGTACCTAGGGCCGGCAGAGCATGGGTGACGTGATGCCAGGTACCTAGGGCCGGCAGAGCATGGGTACCTAGGGCCGGCAGAGCATGGGTGACGTGATGCCAGGTACCTAGGGCCAGCAGAGCATGGGTGACGTGATGCCAGGTGACGTGATGCCAGGTACCTAGGGCCGGCAGAGCATGGGTGACGTGATGCCAGGTACCTAGGGCCAGCAGAGCATGGGTGACGTGATGCCAGGTACCTAGGGCCAGCAGAGCATGGGTGACGTGATGCCCTGTCATTTCTTCCTCCCCAGACAATGTCCCTAACACTGTCTGGATCTGGGACATCCAGAAGCTGAGGCTCTTTGTGGTGCTGGAGCAGCTGGCCCCGGTGCGCTCCTTCCTGTGGGACCCACAGCAGCCTCGGCTGGCCATCTGCACGGGAGGCAGCAAGGTCTACCTGTGGTCCCCAGCGGGCTGCATGTCGGTGCAGGTGCCTGGGGAGGGTGAGTGTCTCCTGGTGAGCACGGAGCTGCAGCCTCTGGTGCAGCTGCTCGGGCCCTCTGCGCGACGGGGAGCTCCTCCACATCTGTCCGCACACCTCAAGGCCTGTGCCCCGTGGGTGCACCGACAGGACCCGCCACCCTAAGCTGTGTAGGGTGGGTGGTACCTTGGGGCTCTGCCTGGCTCCACCCATATGGGTCACCCAGGTCCCTTCTGCTTGCCCGTGGGGTATAGGCTGCCTTCCCCAGGGATCCTGGTGTGTCTGCTCTAACCCTTAGCTACCTTCTCTCTAGGTGACTTTCCGGTGCTTTCTCTGTGTTGGCATTCAAGTGGGGACTCCTTGGCCCTCCTCAGTAAGGATCACTTCTGTCTCTGTTTCCTGGACACTGAGGAAGGGGTCCACACAGCCTTGGGACAGCGGGACAACCATGCATAGGATCTGGGCGGAGCCCTCAGCAGGGACTTCATGTCCCCAATCTGGGAAGGAACAAGGTTCCCCTGGGAGCTCTCCAGCTGTGACATGCTGGCTCAGTGACTTGATTCTGATTTTTTATAGCAAGGGGTTTTTGTAAATATGTGTGGTATAAAGCTGTAATTTTCATTATTTAAAATAAATATTTGCTAATTTATAAAACCTTGATGCTTATTTCATTGACAGGCCCTCGCAGGCAGGCTTCCTGGGCCAGTCTCGAGTGGTGGTTGACCTCGGCACTGTGAACAAACCCGCACTGCAGAGCCTGCCCCGCGGGGAGGCCTGTCCTGGTGGTTTCCAGCCACCGGTGGCTTCAGGAGGGTGCGGGTGCATTTCTGTGGGGTGCGCCTGTCCTCTGGAGTGAGGGGGATAAGCACCTGAGGGCAGGGCTCTCCCGGGTCCCCCTCAAGGGGATGGCGCCTGGCAGGCGGTGGCTGGAGCACCAGGGGTGCCGAGCGGGCTGCGCAGGTGCCGGCACGTCTCTCTGTGAGGACCGTGCCGCGCAGGGTCCTGTTCCTGCTCGTGCAGAGCCAGTGGACAGACCTTCGAAGCTCTGAGGCTGGAGACTCACTGGGGAGCTGCTCCCCTGGCTGGGGACTGGTTTTAATGACAATAACCTCAAAAAAGAGCAACACCCACTTGGTTCTAAACATCTTTACTACAAGACTGCAAGTACAGGCTGAAGACCTGGGTGCTTTGAGACAGCCTTCCACTGGACAGGCCACCGTGTCCCGGTCACATCTGTGCCAGCGAGCGTAAAGCCATGACAGAGCTGTAAGTGAGGAGGAGGAGATTGAAGAGCCCACTCAAGTCTGCGTGTGCTGCAGCCCCACAAGCTGGCCGCTGCCGGGAGGCGCAAGCTGGGGGACTGATGGCACCTGGAACTACGGGCTGCAGGAGCCGGGGTGGCAGCTGGGCTCTGGGGATCCAACACGGGCCTTGTTTTAAAGTGCGTTCTTTAAAGAGCAAACTACCTATTTCCCTTTTAAACATAAACAAAATAACAAAAGCTTAGGATACCTATAGTTGCCCAAATTACGTGCAATTCCTCAACAAATTGTGTTAAATGGTTCTCTGTAAACTTTTTTGGGCCTGGGAAAGATACCAAAAGTATTAACACAACTTGGATTAATTTTAGAAAAAGTACAACTTTAGGCTAACCATATTTACAGAAGAACAACTGTCCGCTCGGCTCCGACAAGGCACAGACTGCTAAGACCAGTGTGCTGGCTGCTTTTGTATTTTGCTTAAAAAGTGGATTGAATTTCAAAATACAAAACCCGACACAAGTGTGAACACATGTGCAAGTGCAGGCACTGGAGATGCTGGGCTCCTCCCCGCACTGGGTCTGCACAGCGAGGTGCACAGGTGCGCCCAGACTGCGCATGCTGCAGGGGCTAGGCGGGAAGACCACGAGAAGCTGATGGGCACCTGAGGGGACACAGATGGCAGCAGCACGAGGTCAGCTAGATCTTTTTGCCTCTCTGTAGCTCACTAAACAATTCCCTGGACCATGCTAACAGCACTCAGATCCCAGAGGTGGTGACCCCAACCCTCCCTCCAGTGGCAGCAGGCTGGCTTGAGGTCTCACGCGCTCCCCGAGTTCCCACTCGACAAGGCTTTCCTCGGGCACGCGGCTCCCACGTTGCAGCTGCCTAAAAGCCGATCTTGCCTCTGGTCATGGAGTAGCCCAGTTTTGCCTCGTTGTTGATGAAGGACATCAATCCCACGTAGGTCTCGATGAGAAGGGGGCGCTCCAAGACCAGTACGCCATTCGCTTGGCCTGGCAAAGGACTTTCTTTTTGGGCTTTTTTGACAGCTTGGATTAACAGAGCCTTGAAGCTTTCCAGCTTTAAAGAGAAAAAACAAGGAGCTTCAAGCAACAAAAGAGTAATCCGTTAAAAGGAAAAATTCGCATTTTGAGACATTTAAATCTCTTAAAACACACACACAGTCACGTCACTTAATGGCAATGAGATGTTCTAAAAAATGTCATTAATTGATTACATTTTGAGAATGTAATCTCAAAATTGTGAGTGACCAGCAGGTCACTCCATGCAATTAAGAAACAGAAGCCGGGCGCGGTGGCGCATGCCTGTAATCCCAGCAGCTGGGAGGCTGAGGCAGGAGGATCGCGAGTTCAAAGCCAGCCTCAGCAATGGCGAGGCACTTAGCAACTCAGTGAGACCCTGTCTCTAATAAAAACACAAAAAAGGGCTGGGGATGTGGCCCAGTGGTCAAGTGCCCCTGAGTTCAATCCCCGGTACCAAAAAAAAAAAAAAAAAAAAAAAAAAAGAAACAGAGGTGGCCCGGCTGGTGCCAGCTAACGTTGCACACTGCTTCACAGCAGACTTGTGTCAGTAAAGCATCCTCTAAATACTGATCAAAAGCAAAATAGGCACATAAGCCAGAGCCAGGCACAACTGTCCGGCACCGTGTCCTGAACTGTCGGCAAGGAAGCAGTGTCCACGCCCACCCTGCCCCGCCCCCAGCACGCGAGCTGTGTTGCAACCTGGTGCCCCCACCATGCTGCGTGACTCCGTGGTGTGTGCCTTTTTCTTTGTTGAGCCCCTCAGGGCCCTCACTTGACAAGACACCTCTCAGCCACTTCCCGGGAGCCCCTCCACAGCCCTCTGCGTGGTTCTCTGGATTGGTGCACGACACCTGCCACTGTGCTCATCTGTTTAGACATCAGCCTTTCCCTCCCTACAGGACTGTGGAAGGTGGTGTTTTGCCACAAAGGCCTACTTAATCCTCAGTGCAGTCTCCCAGGTGTGAGGATGCCCCAGCCCCAGCTCTGCTCCAACCCTGGCCTGAGGCCCAGGGAACATCCAGACTGAGTGTCCTCCATCACGGCAGGCCGGCTGCCACTCCCACCACGTGTCTGGGCCATTCTCCAAGAGGACCACCAGCAGCAAGGGGCCATGCTACAGAGCTATGCAGACCAGCAGTCACACAGGGCTCCTCACACACAAGTGAAATAATTTTTTTTTTTCCAGTAATGGGAAAGGAACCCAGGGCGTTCTGCCACTGAGCTACGTTCCTAGGCCTTTTCATTTTATTTTGAGACAAAGTCCTGCTAAGTAGCCCAGGCTGGCCTCAAACTTGCAATCTTCCAATATCACTGGGATCAGAAGCATGCGCCACAGTGCCTAGCTTAACCAAAAATTCAAAGAGCTACAAGTTCATTTCCTCATGTTCAGCAGTCATCCTTCAAGTGCTCAGCCCTACCTGTGCCACCAGACACAGTGACACAGACCCAGCTCACCGCTGTTGGGATGAGACAGCTGTAGCGGCTGCTGACCAGCTGCTTACCTGGCACAGAGAAGCTGTCTTCTCATCCACACCGGCCATTGGGTGCTCTGTGAAAGTGGCGTAGGGCACGTTTGTGGACCAGGGGTTCCATCTATTTATGAAAGAAGGGCGGCTCTGCTTGTCCCACTGGATGCGAATCCCAAAGCCTTCTCGCCTGACATGTGAAAACAGAAAGCCATCTTCAGCACCACAGGCACGAGGCGCAGACACTCCTCGAGACAAGGAGCGGCAGTCAGTGCAGCTCCATGTCCCCCAGGAAGACCCGAGACACTTTGCAACCAAAAGTGGCTCCGTTAACAGTTGCTCTGAGGACCACTGTCACCCAGGATGGCCCTCCCTCCTCAGACTCCCAAGTAGCTGGGGATTATAGGTGTGCACTACCATGCCCAGCTTTTTGGTTTAAGGACTCTGAAATATGACAAGTTAAATATATTGTCTTGTTTATCTAAACTTTATCTTTACTTATCCATTAAAATTAATAGAAATACATCATAGATAGCCTAGCCCATGATCAATCTGTTCATAACTTTGCTGTTTCTTTACTGTATTATTAAATGCAGGTTAAAAATTTTATCACGTTGGCTCACTGAATTCTCCATTCAAATCTCTACTTCAAACTCTAAATTGTAGCTGGGTGCAAAATAAAACCTCTAAATTTTACAGTTTAGGTTTTTCATATTAAAGACGATCAATTCTTAAAAGTTGAGCAGTAGAGATTTTTTTTTCTCTCTCTCCTTTTTCTTTTTTGGTGGTACTGGGGACTGAACCCAAGGGTGGTGTACCACCGACCTACATCCCTGGGCCTCTTTTTTTTCCCAAAAACTTTTTGAGATAGGGTCTCATTAAGTTGCCTAGGCTAGCCTCAAACTCACAATCCTCCTGTCTCAGCCTCCTAAGTAGCTGGGATGACAGGTGTGTGCCTCTGTGCCTAGCTACCACCAGATATGTGCAAATGTACCCACCCTTAATGATATCTATAAACTTAAACTGGCACCCTATTTTAAAAAAATTCAACCAACAAATCACTGGACCTGACCACATAAACTTTCCTTGGATGGAGATAAAATGCCCTATCTGAGGAACATCCAAGTTCACTTTTGACAGTGGCTCTGCTGGGATGTATCTGAATCCCAGTTAAACCACTTCTACTGCAAGCCTAAAAGCTGTCTTTCATGCCAAAATCCCTCTCAGTAGCACTCAACCCCCATAAGTCACTGCTTTTATTTAAAGGATCTTTCTATCCATTCTTCAGGCCAAGATAATTAAGGTACACATCATAACAGCAAACACAGGACTACCAACTGGGCGTTTTAAAAGAGCTGAGTTCTAAGGTCACAAGGGTCCTAATAGTCAGGTAAGAGATTCTTTGAATGCACTCACTTGTTGAGAGATTTGGGGGGAAACTGGAACTCTCCGTGGGATATGGTGTCCACTGCACTGAGTGCCACCCTGACCACCTGCTGGCACTGAAGGCTGATGAAGTCGTACTTACAGATGAGCAACGACTGGTCAGTGACCAGCACCAGACGCTCTTTTTCGTTGTTCCAGTGGTCCACCCTGGAGGCGAAGACAAGTCACCTCGGTTGTCGCCCTGGGCCCACCCTCCTGAGCAAGCACAGCCTGGTCTTCTCAGGGGGGTGTCCCAGTGGTTCGCAGGGCCTGGCCCGGGAAGGTCCCTCCCAACACCAGGGGCTCGCTTACTCGGTCAGCAGCCACACCCCCTGGATCTCGCCGTCCTCCACTGGCCTGACAACGGCGCGGATCTCCTCCACCGCCTGCTCGATGGTGCCGGGCTGGGTGCGGCCGGGGCAGAGGTCACTCTGGGCGGGCGCTCCCCTCTCCTCCCGTCCCTCCTGCTCTGCCCTGCCGGGCCTCCCCTGCTTCCCAAGACCCGGTCCTCCTCCCAGCCTCCCAGACCCTTCCCCCAGCCCGACCCTCCTCCACTGCCCTCCCACAGCCCTCCCGCGGCCCGGCCAGGCGAAGCCCTCACCCGGAACACGAAGTACTCCTTGACGCGGGCGCGGCGCGTGGGGTCGTGGACACTGAGCGGCCACAGCGTCTGGCGCAGCGGCGTGCCCACCCCCACCCGGCCCCCGCCCGCGCTGCCCGGCCCCACCTCCTCGCCGGCCGCCAGCAGCGCCGTGGGGCTCGTGCCCGCAGAGTCCACCGAGTCCCGCAGCTGCAGCATCGCCACTCGGGGCCGGGACCCTACCCCGGTGCTGCCGCCTTAGCGCCACCGCCCGAAGCCGTCAGCGCGGCCCCGCCCTCCGGCTGCGATTGGCTGAGCGCCGCTGGACCCGCCCTAGTCCCCGCCCCTACAGCGCCCGCCTCCCCCGCGGGATTGGCTCTTCCCCAGCCGTCCTCCGCCATTGGCTCGGCCCGCGCTGTTCACAGTCCCTCTCGCCCGCCCCTAGCCGCACCGGAAGCAGCCACGGCTCGCAGACCCACTTCCTGTTTACGGAACTGAAAACGGACCAGGCCCAGCCTGTTGCCAGGGAGACGCGGGCGTAGGGGGAGGAGGGAGGGGAGAGCCGTGGAGAGGAGGAGCCAGGAACTCTTGGAACCGGGACCCCCTAGTGACGGTGCCCTACAAGTGGGGTGTCCGCACTCGCCCATTTGCGTAACGCCGCTTCCGCCTTAGGGAGAGCGGCTGGCGTACGTACGCGCGTGTGCGCTTCGGGCGTGTGCGTATCCAAGTGTGTGTGCACGTCAGGTGTCTGCACCTGGCGGAAAGGCGGCGGGGTGGTGAAGGGTTGGAAGGAAAACCGCCTGGATCCAGCGGTTCTGGGGGCGGACCGCTGCTCCCCTGCAGAGCTCGGCTTGGGCCTGGAATAGTAGCTCCCCGTACCAGTAGGGCGCAGTTAAGTCGCTGTGGGCCCAGCGCTGTGCTGCATGCAGGCATCCTTGGCGTCCTCGTAGGGACCTTAGGAAGCAGGCAGAAGAGGATGCTTGAGACACAGGATCAGCCGCCTGCCAAAGTCACACCACCAAGCGTCGAGCTGGGCATTCTTCTGGCCTGCTCTTGTCCGGAGGGGCGCTATACAGACGTCTGTCCTCCCCCAGCCCAGCGATCTGCTCAGGAGCTGCACACTGCCCGGGACTCTGCTATCCCTCCAGGGGCCTCAGCCCATCCCAGTGCCACCCTCCTCCAGCACCACCTTCCTTGGCACTGTCCTCACAGGCCCCAAGGCTGTCCAGCAGTACACCCTGCTGGTCCCTCTGACCACTGCCCTGTCATGTCCCCCTTGCCCCCCACACTCTGAGACTCTTCTCAGCTCTGTGTGCTCACCTCCGGGGAGATGTTCCACCAATCACCAGGACTTGCCTGCTGTTCAGGTTCTTGGCTCATGTAGGTCACTCGCTGTGCCACCTGGGTCATCCTGCTGTGTGTGCGGCCGTGTTGGGAGTCTGTGGAGCTAGCCCCTTACTCGTGGTTTGCTCCTGGGGCTTCATGACCACTTTTAGAGTTCTTTACCTTTCATAACAGCCCAGGGGTCGAAACGCTATTGTGCCTGCTGCAGACCTGTAAACGGGTCTAGGTCTGGAGAGTTTCTGGAACTTCCTGGGGCTACACAACCAGCACAACTGTGCGGGTCAGCAGTGACCCTCCTGGCTTGTGTAGAATGGTGAAGTCTTCATCCCCCAGGCCTCCCAGAGCAGGGGTTTGCAGGGGACCACACAGCAGGTCCTCAAGAGCTGCTCACAGGAGGTCAGCATTGTTAGAAGCAGGAGGCACCAGAATACTTTGCTTCCTGAAAAACTCAAGATTTTGAAGTGTGCAAAGTGAGTGTGCAAATAGATGATGGCATGCTGCTCACACCACGGGCCGCGGAGTTGGGGCTGAGGTCAGCTAGCTGCTATGCCTGCAGTGGACCAGGGAAGGTCACACCCCACCCCTGCTGTGGGCCCTGCTCTTTGGAGGAGGAAGCCCCTCTTCTCTGGCAGTGGAGCCCCTGCCCAGCCCCTGTTGGAGGGCAGCCTGAGCCTGTGGCTGGCAGAGCAGTGCCCCCTTTATCCTAGAGGTAGCTGAGCAGAGCCAGCCCTTGGTGGGAGTGGGCAGGTGGACTTGGAGCCAGAGCCCCTGAGTTGGAATCCTAGCCTCCTGGCTTCTGTCCACGTGGACTTGGCCATGTGAGCATGTGTGCTCGGTTCCGTGTCACGTGGGATGTCCTAGGGTGTCTCGGGCGGCCTGGCTCAGCCGCAGTGGTCCACTGACCTCGAAGCGTCTGGGGAGGGTGCAAGACTGCCTCTGCTCCCTCCACTTGTGTGTGGGGTGGGGACACAGGACCCCTTCACCAACAGGAACACTAGTCCCAGAGGTTGTCACTGTCACATCAACAAAGGGGTAAGCTAGGACTTTCCCCTGGGCCTTCAAGAGCCAGAGCCCGAGTCGCAGCAGAGGCCCCACCACTTGTCTCTGTGCCAGTGGCTCCCAGGAGGGGTGGCAGGGAGGGAGCCCTTGCGTCATCTGCCCCATGTGCCACCAACTTCCAGAGCCACCAGTCTGCTTTCACCATCAAACATGGTGAGCAGGAGGGCAGTCACCTCCTTGGGCAGCAGGACTGGGAGTGGTCCTGGTTGGGGTCTCCGGGCAGGGCGGGAGAGTGGCAGCCGGGGCTCCTAGGAGGAGCACTGAAGGAGGGAGGGCAAGCGTGAACAGCAGTGGCCGCGGGTGCTCAGGGGCTGGGGGATGTTTGGATGGAGACGGAGCAGTGGCGTGAGGGGCAGCCAGCCCCGGTGGAGCCTGGCAGAGCCTGTGGTCTGGACGCCACCTCATTCCACACCTGTGCTGCCCTCGCACCTGTCACTCACCTTTCCTGCCCCCTGTCCTCACCCAGAAGGTGAGGAAGGAGGAGCCCGGCTGGGTGCCGTGGCTACTGTGCGCTTGAGCCAGCAGTGTGCCCGGGAGGCCCCCGCTCCCCTCGGCATGGCAGTGCCTGGCGCAGCCCGCTCAGAGAGCTCAGCAGCGCCTGTTCAATGACGACGACAGCCCGGAGGTGGAGCACAGGAGATCCTGAACACAGAGTCCAGGGGCAGGGCCAGCTTAGTGCAGGAGGACAGTCCCCACCGTTGGGGACCCGCAGGTGAGCAGGCCGCCTGGGACAGTGCACAGGCACTGGCAGCAGACACCAGGGGCCCAGGTCAGAGGGGAAAGGTGACTCCAGGGAAAGCCACGCAGAGCCTCCTCAAGCCTGGGGCCCCACAGGGAGCTCCATGCCCACACCATGTGCTCCAGGGCAGGGCCCCAGAGCCAGCGAGCGAGGGAGGGAGACATCGCCTCTTCCCGAAAGGCTTCCTGGGACAGGAACCTGGGAAATGGCCACGTGTCCCTGGGTTGCCCAGCAGGATGACTAGGAGACCCCCTCGGAGAAGTGTCTCCCCAACAGCATTGCCCTGGGGGACCTTGAGGTCAAGTGTCCAGTCAGGGCCAGGGAAGGGCAAGGGAGAGCACTGAAGGATGGCTAGCCAGACCTGACGGCTGGGGCACGGGCAACGCTGGGACTGGTTCTGCAGAGAGAGGCAGAGTCCTGGGTGGTGGCGGACGTCTAGGTGTGGGCTTGGGGCTAGTGCCCAGTGCGTGGACACAGATCTGTGGGCAGCCTGAGCCCAGGATGGTGCAGAGGTCCCCAGCTGGCCGGCAGGAGCAGTCAAGGTAACGGGGTGCCTAGCCTTCTGTGGCCACAGGGCGTGACCTGGACATACATTGGTTCGAAAAATGCATTTAGACAATCACTAAGCAGCTCCATGATGTGCAACAGCCGCTGACAAAGCGCCACAGCCGGCTCCTTTAAGACAGCCGAAACACACGTGGGGGCCAGGGCCGGTCCCTCTGGGGGCCAGGGCCGGTCCCTCTGAAGCCGGGACACTTTCCTTGCTCTTCCTGCTCCCGGGCATGTGGCCGCCTCCGGCCGTGGCCGGTTCTCACGGCATCTTCTCCCAGGTGTCTCTTCTTAAAGTGCACACCCCACGCGGGATCAGGGCCTGCGTGGGAAGTGGCCTGGGGTGAGCAGGTGGAGCAGGGCCTGCCCTAGTGACCTCACCTTAGCTGGATCACCCACAAACCCTGCTCCCCAGAAGGCCACACTCGCTGCTGGCAGTGGGTGGGTCGAGCCTGTGTGTGAGAGGAAAGGTGCAGTGGAGGTCCTGTACCTGCACCTGTCAGAATGGGAGCAGCCAGCTGTGGGGGGCCTCTGGTGGTGGGGCCTTGGGAGGCCATCCCCACGTCCACCAGGAGGTGGCAGCGCAGCCACGCTCGGCCCCAAACACAGGCAGAGCTCCACAGCTGGGGTAGATCTCACCCTAGACCACGTTATTTATCTTAGTTCCTGCAGAAGACTCAGAACCTCAGCTGGGAAGAGGAGATGCTTATCTTAATGTCCAGATGTTGTGATTCACCATTTCACGAAATCAAGGAGTGTGGGGTGGGGGCAGTGCTGGGGATTGAACCCAAGCCTCAAGACTCAAGCATGCTAGGCAAGGCCCCACCACTGAGCTATATCCCCAGCCGAGCCCCACCTTTGACATTTGTATGAGGGACGTGGGAGCCCCAGGGGTGGCCCTCAGAGATGCTGGGCCTCTCCAGGTGCTGGCAACAGTGCCTCTGGCATGGGGGTCAGCATGCAACTTAGAGATGGTGGCAGCAGGGCCCAGGGCCCGATCCCTTCCCATGACAACTGCACATTAGGCCAGTTCCCCAGCGTCTCTCAGCCTCTCCCTCCTCCGTGGAGCCAGGGCTCTGACTTGGCTGCTGTTGTGAGCTCTGGTGCCACGCTGCCCTTAATAGTTGACGCTGGTGGCCATGACAGGAGGAGGCTGTGAATGGGGTGCACATGGTCCTGGCCTCAAGAAACACAAGGGCTTCACGTGCAAAGTGCGCGGGGCAAGAGAGCTGTGCATCCCCAAATAGCCCCAGAGGAGCCTCCGCCTGCCCCCGTGCGGGTGCTGCAGAGACCGCCCAGCTCAGGGGCCCAGGGCAGGCAGGCCCTGTGGGGGCCTCTCCTCTCCAGGCCAGGGCTCCCCGAGGACAGGTGCTGCTCTGCTTCCTTTGCAGCTCCTGCTAGTTTCCTGTGGATGACCTCACACTGGGGGCTGAACCCAGACCTGGTTCTAGAGGCCGGAAGCCCCAGATCAGGGTGTGGGCAGGGCTGGTTCCTGCCAAGGGCTGCGAGGCACAGCCTGCTCCTGGCCTCTCTCCAGCCTCTCCTGGCTCCTGAGTCCTTCCCGACTCACCACACCAGAGCAGCTCCCACCATCACATGGCCGGTCCCCCTCTGGGGCCCCTCCCTTCTCTTGTGAGGACACCTGTCACTGGATGTAGGGCCCTCTGGTACAATCTAGGGTGATCTTATCCTGAGACCCCTCCCTTAGCAACATCTGCAAAGACCCCTTTCCCAGATAGGTCAGACTTGCAGATGTGGAGGTAAGGCCGTTGCTGATCTTTCTGGGGGCTCTGTCTTCCCATTGCCTGGCCCTGCTGCATGGAGGGGTGTAGGTTGGCAGGCAATCCCATCACCCACTGCGCCTGGGCCTCACTCCATCCTTGCCGCTGCCCCATGGTAAAGGGGTGAGGGCCTGTGAAGGTGCCTGGGACAGGCCTGCGTGGTCAGGTGCCACCTAGCCACTGGGCAGCAGCTGTGCTCCTTGCGAAACCCAGCAGGCAAAGCGATCCCCACGCTGGGCTGGAGCCAGCTTCCACAGTGCCCCTGTGTTCCCACTTCACACACAGGCTCGCGAGGCACAGGAATGGCCAGGTGGCTGCCCATTTAGAAGGGCCCAGACCCAGGCCTGGTGCTGCAGGCACCATGCCTTACCCTGCCCCATGCTAGGGCCACGTCCCGTGACCCCTGTGAGCTCAACAGGGGCGGGCCCTTCCATTTTAATTTCTCTCCTGCAGCAGATCAGAGGGTCAGAGGTCTCTTGGGCCTCGGAGACCTGTGGGCTTCCACAGAGTTGCTCAGTACTGGGGCAGAACTTCAGGTATGAGGCTTTGCTCTCTAGAATATTTCCTCGTCTGGCTTCTTTTTACAGTCATCGCTAGTGGGGCGTCTTTGCGGCACTGGGGGGTGCATGGTCACTAGTACTGAACTGGAAGGCAGATGGTCACTTTGCATCCGAGGACCCGAAGGCGCCTTTGGCAGGTGCTGCCCACCTGTCAAGAGAAGGCTTGGTGGAGTTCAGGCAGGCTGCCCGCCCGCACGCCCGGGTTGTTTTCTTGGGCTGGCGGAGACAGCTGTAGAGGATGTTTGCGTTTCTCTGTGGGATTCTCTTTCAACTCCTGAAGGATCCCGTCAGGCTCCGGATAGGGTGGCTGGCGTTCAGGCTCTGGGAAAGTAGGGGGGCAGTTTGCTTTGGAATTTTGCTCCAAGAATCATCAGCCCAGGGATTTTTTTTAATATTTATTTATTTGCTTTAGTTGTACACAATGCGTTTATTTTCACGTGGTAGCTGAGGATCGAACCCTGGCCGCGCACGTGCTAGGCGAGCGCTCTACCGCCGAGCCACAATCCCAGCCCCCGCCCAGGGATGGTTTGATGCTTCCTTCTTCCCACAGTATTTTTCCTTGGGCCAAAGGCTATTTTTATTATTTCCAACAGACAAACACATCACAAAGAAGTGACGTTAACTATGTCTCCAGGAAGGCTGCGGCGATGCTTCTCCAGGTGAGGAAGCAGGAAGATGTCCCCACCGTGTGCCTGTTTGCAGTGGGTCTCCAAACCAAACCCACTCTGTGCGTGACCAGCAGTGATGACGAGGGGCCACCGGTGAGCAGCCCCAGGTGTGGTGACCAGGTGGATGAAGAAGGGGAGGGCTGAGACCACTGGACAGGGAGGAGTGTGCTGCTGGGCCCTATTCTGAGCCTGGGCGTGTGTGCCATACATTTGGGGTCAGACACCCCACAAACCCTCAGGATTGTAAGGAGCACATCCCATCGGTACCTTGTAAATGGAGTGAGCAAATTCTAAGGTGGAATCCAGACATTTGGTTGCAGTTTTGCTAAAGACTTTCCGGATGTGGTTTGTCCAGTAATCCAGACCTGAGCTGGGCCACCAGCCAGATCTTGAGCTGTAGGGGTGACCCTGTGGGCCTCTGGGGCATGGGGACAGGTAGGTTTCAATACCCCCTGTCCTCTGCAGGGGACAATGCCCATAGTTCCAGCACTGCTTCCTTTTGATCATGCTGTCCTTCCCGAAGTGTGGCTGTGGTGCGCGTGTCCGTCCTTCTTAGAGTGCACAGCGGAGCGATGCAATTCAGTCTCAAGGCAGCCGGAAAGACCTGGATAAAGAGATTCCAAAATCTATTTGGAGGTGTGATGGACGGGAATTACCAGTATGACTTGGGAAAACCCACAGCAGGCAGTCATGTAAAGCCAGTATCCACAAGCTGTCACGAGAATCACAACGCTCTGTCTCACTCTGGTGACATGTGGCACACCCTTAAAACTTTGAGATTGGAATAAGGGTCAGTGGGAATGCCCAGTAGTAGATTTATTTGTGGATAGACAGAAATCGAGGAGCGATTATTACATTGATCTTAGACACAATTAATAAAACCATGCAAGTCATGGGCCCTACTCAACCTGGACTTCCGAATCCTAATAGCTATTCCAAAAAAATTTCCATGTATTTGTGGATAGACAGGAGCCAGGTTTTGCCTTTTCAGTTCCTTCTATTAACAATAATGGCCCTGATCCGGATCAGAGATATCAATGGAAGGTTTTGCCACAGGGAATGGGCTAATAGCCCCCACCATTATGCCAAACTATATGTGGACAAGGCCATCCAATCAATTAAAAATAAATATCCAAACCTCATGTGTCTACATTACATGGATGATATTTTTACTGGCCCACCCTAATCAAAAAATCATTATTTAATATATTGTGATGACAGGTAGAAAATTTAAAAAAATACGGATTATATATAGCAGAAGAAAAAGTTCAAACCAGATCTCCCATATATTGTATTTAGTGGATAGACAGGAGATACTTTTGTTAGACCCCAAAAAATTTTAATAAATAAAGAACATTTAACCACCCTCAATGATTTCCAAAAACTACGCTGGGAGACATTAATTGGCTTCGCCCTACACTAAACCTCACTACTGGGCCAATTTAAAACCTTTTATTTGATATCCTTCGAGGGGGACCTGTACCCATCCTCACCGCGAACACATTGACTCCTGATGCTAGGAAAGCTTTAAAGGTAGTAGAAAAAGCCATCGAAGGAGCTCATTGTGACAGATTTGATTTAACTCAACCGCTGATATTGATTATTATTTCTTCACAATATACACCCACAGGAGTATTTGGGATAGACAGAGCCTTTATTAATGGATACATTTGCCTGTCTCTCCTAAACAAGAATTGAGTCTTATACCTCCATGGTGGCTAAACTTATTCTTCAAGGACTTAAAAACTTCTACTAAAATATTTGGCATTCACCCTGCTACTATTATTACTCCCTATTCATCGTCACAGATTGTATTTGTGGATAGACAGGAGCTAGATGCTCTACCTCTGCAAATTTTGATAATCACCTTCCTAAGTGTCCCTCCTATATTATCTTTTTGTATTAATCATCCTATTTTATTTCCACAGTAATAAAAAATCAACCTATTCCTAAGGCAGAAGATGCTGTCCTACAATGGTACCTGGCCTGGGGGATTGGCTAACTAGTCAGATTCTCTTGAGAGCCGACAGCAGGGTGAATTCCATGAGATAAATATGTGCAAAACTTCAATACATAATAAAGAATAAAAATCAGTGGACTTTCTGAGTTAAGTGCTTATTTCTAAGCAATAGAGGTAACATTTGAGCACATACAATTAGAACCTATAGTCAGACAGCATCATTAACCATATGAAAACCATCCCTCCAGGAGGCTGAGGCAGGAGGATCAAAAGTCAGAGGACATCTTAGGCAACTTAGCAAGCCCTGTCTCAAAAAGTAAAAGAGGCTGGGGATGTAGCTCAGTGGTAGAGCACTTGCTAGCCTGTGTGGGGACCTGGGTTCCATCCCCAGAACCATACATGCACACACACACACACACACACACACACACAAAAAAAAAAAAAAAAAAAAAAAAAAGAAAGAAAGAAAGAAAGAAGAGAGTCACTCCAGGTTGGGAAAGTGTTTGCAGTAATCGTATGTCCCACAAACTGTCACTCTAGTATGAAGAAGAGCCAAGTCTTGAGACTGTTTTCTGTGTTTTTTTTTTTTTTTTATTGCTATGAACTTTATTGTGAGTTAAATCTGTTTAAATGTGTGTCATAGCCAGGTGTGGTGGTGCACACCTGTAATCTCAGCAGCTTGGGAGGCTAAGGTAGGAGAATCTCAAGTTCAAAGCCAGCCCCAGCAACTCACCGAGGCCCTTAACAACTTAGCAAGACCCTGTCTTAAATTAAAAAGTAAAAAGGGCTGGGGATGTGGCTCAGTGGTTGAGAGCCCATGGGTTCAATCCCTGGTACCAAAAAATAAATAAATAATAAAAATAAGTGTCTTAGACACCTGTGTGCAGTTTGATTTTTAAGATACAAACTCCAGGGCTGGGGTTGTGGCTCAGTGGTAGAGCGCCTGCCTAGCACATGTGAGGCACTGGGTTCAATCCTCAGCACCACATACAAATAAAATAAAATAAAATAAAAAGAAAAGGTATTGTATCCATCTATAAATAATATATTTTAAAAAAAGAAAAGAAAGAAAAAAGATATGAACTCCAGGTATCCTCTTTAGTGTGTTGTCACGGCTGCTGGATGTTTGATGGTTGCCTGTGCCCTCAGGTCCCAGGCTGGGCAGAGGAGACAGGATCCGGGTAGAGGGCATGAGATTTAGGGGAAGAACAGCGCCGGCCTTCCTTCTGCACCAGTCTTGTTTTGAGAAGGGAGCTCTGTGCTGGGGGTTCACCTGTCCACCTCTGTGCCTGAGAAGGAGGGTTCCACCTGGGGACAGTGGGCAGATCCCAGCTGCCCACATGGATTCCCCCACCTTGAATGGCAAAAGGCCACGGGTGCCTTGGAGTAGGTCATGGCAGGTGTCGTGATCCAGGGACGCCCAGCAGGAAGCACCTGTCCTTCCCTCCTGACACCTGCTGAGACTCCACCTGGCAGCTGATGGGGTAGGCAGAGGCAGGATCACCGTGACGGAAGAGGCTTGGCTGCAGTCGCTCTTTCCAACTGGGAGGGGGAGGGCTAGAAATTCATGCAGGTGGTGGTGTGGTTCTGTAAAGTTTGCAAAATAACTTCTTTTTATGACTCTGCTTCAAGAGAGTCTCTAAATTTTATGTTTTAAGCCCCATAAAACCCAGATCCTCCCCTGCCCAGAGATCTCCTTTCTAACCCAGAATCTGTCCAATTCCTTCCTTCTGCCTCAGATAAGCTGCAGGAACTTCTGAGGCTGTGAGTCATCCCCCGACTCTGCCCCTGGGGGAGGGGGCAACTCAGAGAGCACCCCTGAGCTTTTCCGAGGTGCTAATCTGTCCACTTACACACCCTTCCTGGCCACCCCTTTGTGCCAACCCAGCTCCAGAGAGGGTGAGATGCAAAGATAAAAAAATGGCCGGGTGTGGTGGCACATGTCTATAATCTCAGCGACTCTGGAGGCTGAGGCAAGAGTGTCCTCAGTTCGAGACCAGCTTTGGCCATTTAGCAAGACCCTTTTTTCTTTCTTTCTTTCTTTCTTTTTTTTTTTTTTTTTTTTTTTTTTTTTTTTTTGGTACCAGGGATTGAACTCAGGGGCACTCGACCACTGGGCCACATCCCCAGCCCTTTTTTGAATTTTTTTTTTATTAGAGACAGGGTCTCACTGAGTTGCTAAGTGCCTCGCCATTGCTGAGGCTGGCTTTGAACTCACAATCCTCCTGTCTCAGCCTCCCAAGTGCTGGGATTACAGGCGTGTGCCACCGCGCCCAGCGCAAGACCCTTTCTTTTTTTTATATATTTATTTATTTACTTTTAGTTGTATACAATGCAATGTATTTATGTTTACGTGGTGCTGAGGATCGAACCGGGCCACACACGTGCGAGGTGAGCGCTCTGCCGCTGAGCCACAGCCCCAGCCCTACAAGACCCTTTCTTACAATGAAAAGAGCTGGGGATGTAGCTCAGTTGTAGAGTGGCCCTGGATTCAGTCCCCAGTCCCCACTCCCCCCCCCCCAAAGAAAAGGTGGAAAAAATATAGATGGTCCTATTTCACTGTTTCAAAATTAGAGAGACACTCAATGAACTTGTGTCTACACCCACAGAATGGGGCGGGGTGCTGAGGTGGGCACTGGGGAGGTTTTCCTGAGGGCAGACCCTGGTGACTGTGAGGGTACATCAGGAGGAAATGGCCCCTGAGCTGGGGCGTGAGCCAGCTGCTCCTAGCAAGATCCCAGGGAGGGGTGGGTAGAGGGGTGAGGTGGAGGGCAGCGTGGGGCAGCACAGGTCCTGTCTGGAGGATCAGCAAGCAGAGCTGCCAACCCGTATTTGGGTTCCAGAGTCCAGGGAACTTGCCGCCATCTATTCTGTGCCTTCAGTATTTTTTCCTGACCATGGGCAGCAGAGCATGCGGCTGGCAAATGTCCTGGGAGCCAGACCCCTGTTCCTAGTGTCCAGTTCCCAGACCTGCAGCCACCAGCCCGTGGCAGGCTGCCTCCTCCTTGCCTTTGACCAGAGGTCCCCCAAGGGTAGAGCAGGAGTAACTGCTGGGCTGACCTGACAGATGTGTCCCTCCAGGTGGTGGGAAGGGCTCAGATTCCGTGTGTGTGTGTGTGTGTGTGTGTGTGTGTGTGTGTGTTGTGTGTGTGTTGCTGCTCTGTCTCACTGCTTCTGGACAGCTGTGAGTCTCCATCTCCCAAGCCCCTCCAGCCAGGGCTCTCTCCTGAGCTGGCTGTTAGGGGAGGGGGATTCTGGAGCCTTCTGGGTTCATCTTACTCAGACCACAGGGGGCGTGGGAGGAGGAAGGCCCTGGGCGAGAGGGCCTGCCAGGCTTTGCCAGCAGGGTGCCTCAGATGCACGTCTTCAGCTGCAACTGGCACACTGGCCCTCACACACCTGGGTGTGACCAGGGGGGTCCTCACTGGGCTCCACCAGATCCTGTCCAGACTGGACCTCGTAGGTCTTCAAAAAACAGCTGGGAGAGGTTGGCCCTCACTAACCCACTTTCAGCCCTTGGACCACCTGGTCCTCGCACTGGAGTCGGTCACTTTCAAACTAAAATGGGGGATGGGGGAGGGGTAAAAGAGGAAAAGCAAATCACGGAAAGGGCTTTGTCCTGGCGGTGCCTCTGACCCTTGGACGCCCCATGTCCAAGAGTGCTCTGCACAGAAATACGAATAAAGACCCCTGGAGGTGGTTGACCAAAAAGGTAGGAGGTACCCAGGGGCGGCAGAGGCTGCCCACCCCCTCCCCAAGTTCTTTCCCTACCAGCACCAGCCAGGGGTGAGATGCCAGCTGGGTGGAGGTCCACGTGGAGGACAAACTGAGGCCGCTTTTCCCGGGAATCCTGAGAAGGAACGGGAGGCTGAGGGCTGTCCCCGAAGTCCCGGGTCTGGGGTCAAGGGTAGAGACCTGTCTCTGCAGGGTGTGCGAGGTGTGCCTCTCTTGCTCTCCGCGCGGGGCGCGGGGGTTGGCTCTGGGTGGGACCAGGCCTGGGACTTTCAGCCTGAGATAAGCAGGAAGCGCGAAGGGCCTGTGCTCGCGGGCTGGGGGCCTGGGGGACGCGGGAACGTCCGGCAGCCGGCGGGCAGGGGGCTAGGGGAGACCGCTGGACTGGAGCCCTGCGCAGGGGTGGGGAGGCCTGGGCGGGGCCGAGGGCGTGTGGGGCGGGGCCTAGGCCGGGGGCGCGTCCTGGGCGGGTGGGGGCAGGGCTGTGGGCGGGGCCTGGGGTCGCGGGCCCGGGGTGTCGCGGCCTCTCCCGCGCCCTGCCCGGCGCACTCTGCCCACCGCTCGCGGGGAGCGCGCCGCCGGCGGGACCTGGGCGAGCTGGTGTCCGCGCGGCCCTCCGGGCGCGGGCGGGAAGCCGCTCCTCGGCACCTGTGCTGCGCCCTGCGCCCTCTCCCCGGCATGGCGCACGCGGCGGCGGCGGCTACGGGCCACGGGGCCGGTCTGTGAGCCTCGGATCCGAGCGGCTCCGGGTGCTCAGCCGCGCGCACCATGCCTTTCCCAGCGGAGGCGAGGGCGACCCCGAGGGCGACGGGGCGCGCGGTGGCGCAGGCGCCGCTGCTGCTGCTGCTGCTCTCCGCGGCGCGTGCGACCGCCCCGCCGCGACCCCTGCTCCCGCTGCAGCCCGGCATGTGAGTCGCGGGAGCAGGAGAGGCTCCTCGGGGCGTCGGAGACCGGGACCGAGCTCCTGGGCTTTGTCCCGGGGCCCCAGAACAATGGGCGCTTGGCCTAACTGGGGAGAGGGTTCCCGGGCTGGGTCTGGGGGGCCCTGGGGCAGGCCTCTGCCTCCTCCCTCACGGCCTCTGTGATGCGGGTCCTGCCTGCTCAGGCAGATGCTGAACTTGGGAGGGAGGTGAGGAATCCGGGCCCCCTGCCCGGCACAGTCTAGCCGGGAGCCGGCTTGGACGGCGGAGGAAGCAGCCCGCTCCCATTTCCTCCAAAGCCCGTCTCCTGGGGTCTGGGGGCCTTCGCAGGGGCGGGGTGTACCCGGCCGGGCTGCAGAGCTGGTTTGTGTGTTAAACACGTGTGCCTTGGAGCAGCGGGGAGAAGGAATTCAGCACCAGAATGGGCAGGAAGAGAGGGTCAGGGAGCCAGCCGAGATGAATTTAATTTTGAAAGATGATTCCCCAACGGGCCATTTAGCGGTCTCTCTTAAACAGCAAAGCAATCCCTGTGTTGGCCTCAAAGGAAAGTGGAGGAGGAGGGGGGAGCATGGGGGGAGCTGCCCCCACTCCAGCACTCCCTGTAGGGTGCCCGGGCTTGGGGCCTGCCCAACCTGGCAAGGCCTTTGCCAGCTGCAGAGGGGCTGGCCAGGGGCCTGGGCTCAGCCCACCTTGGGGCCTCCCGTGGCCACCCTGAGGCCCCCAGGGGCCACAGAGGGCTTCTCAGGCTCCTCCTGTCCAGCACTCTGGGAGAGGGCCTGGCGCTGATGGCCGCCTGTACCTGGCTGTGGAGGGTAGATACACCTCCTGGGGATGGAGGGACCGGGCTCCACACTGGGGAGGCGGGCAGACGCCATCCCCCAGGCCTCCTCCCTGGGTCGTGCTTTGCCCCGAGAAGGAAGATTTCCTGTGGCCTCTTCAACAGAGGGCCTCTTCTGTTGGGGACCTTTCATCCAGAAACTGAAAAACCTGTGCCTCGACTCTGGGGGACTTCTGCTGGACACTTCTCCTTCCTGTGGTCCCAGTGCCTTTGTCCCAGGGGAGCTGCAGCCCCAGAAGGGGTTAGCATGCAGGCTTTGGGCACTCGACGGGGGCACTGATCCTGGGGGGCAGCAGCTCAGTGGGGCCTGGGGGACGTTTCTGCTCTTGAGAGAGGTTTCTGGCCCCGTGCACTCACCAAGACTGCTGGCTGCCTGCCTTTCTGGGTTCCCGTCCAACGTGCCCAAACTTGCTGTTCTCCCGGGAGTGGAGCAGGGGTCTTTCCTGTGTCCTGCTTGCTTGCCTGGCCTCTGGGAAGGCTGGGGCGAGGCTGGGAAGAGCTGTTGGATTGGTCGCAGGAGAGGCCTGGCCCACGCTGCTTCTCCCTGCTCTCCAGGTCCAGCGACTGCTGTCCTGGGCTTGGTCCTCTGTTTCCGGGCCCTGGTGTCTCCGTGAGGCCTTTGTTCTCAGATTGGCCCTGGCAGGTGGGTCTGAGTTCCAGGTTGGCCAGGCCGCTGTACGCCTTCCACAGGCCCCTGTCCCTTTGGCACCTGCATGTGCCTGATGCACAGTAGGGCCGCAGTGGGCCCCGGCTGGCTGGGGAGCTGCGTTTGGACCAGAGGAGGTTTCTCTGTTGAGCTGTGGAGAGCAACTGCTGAGCAGTGGCAACTGCAGGCTGCGGGAGCTTGCTCTCCCCAAGAGGAGCGGGGAGGCCCTGGGCGAGCACGGAGCTGCTGGTCCTGTGTCCTGCCACCCTTCCCCTCAGAGAGCTCCTGGGAGCCGGGAGGGGCTGGCACAGGCAGCTGTACTCTGGCTGGCTTTCCTGGACTGTCAGCTGCTCCATTTAAACAGTCCCGTGACCTGCTGCCCAGGGCTCCTAGGGTTGGTGCTACAAGCCACGGGGTGCTCCACTGACCACCCCGGGTGCCCCTGGACCTCTGTGGCTCTGCCGGGGCCATGTGGGTAGTTCTCTTTCTCCGCTCCCTGTGGCCAGCTGCTCCTGTTTGAAGCTATCCCAGGAGCGGGCAGAACTTATGTGTCTGGTGTTTTTGCCTCTGAGTGAGTTTCTGTGGCTCGGGAAGAACAGCTGGCCTTCCTGTCCTGGGCCCTGGAGCAATCGCTGACCATGCGGCACTGGTGATGCTGCCCTCCGGCTTCTGCGAGCAGGGCACTGGGCGGGGAGGCCGATGGCCCACCTGCTGCCGCGCTGGCCAGACACGAGGTCCAGCTCCCGGCTCGGGAGATGTGTCTGCTCCTGGGCACAAGGCTTCCCGGGCACAAGGCTTCCCGGGCACAAGGCTTCCCGGGCACAAGGCTTCCCGGGGACTGGAGTCCTCTCTGGGCAGCTTTGCTAAGAACAGCTAGTAATGCTGACCCTCCCTCTGTGCTGCAGCCGGTTGGCGCTGCAGGCTCAAGTCCCCTCTGCATGTAGGTGTGTGGACCTGGGCCGGTTCTCCCAGGCTGGCTCTGCCGGCCTGCTCTCAGGAAGCCCGTGCCCAGCCACCTGAGAGCGTCAGCAAGCTCAGTTGTGCTTTGAACGGCTGTGGTGGCTGTTTTGAGCTCACCTTTGAGACTCAGTGTCCCAGCAGGTCGGGGGGGGGGTCTTCAGAGTCCTGGTGGAGCTCTGCGGCCCGATGCTCAGCAGTCCTGTGGCTAGGCCAACCCCACCGGCTCCTCCTCCTGCCCCTTCCGCGCTGGGGTGGGGATGGGTGGCCAGGGACAGTGCAGGTGAGCAGAGCCCAGGGCAGAGAGGGGCTCTTAGGCCAGCATCAGTTGGCAGATGATGCTTTTTCCTGCATCGGTGGCCCTCTCACATGAGGTCCCCAGTGTGCAGGGACACCAGCTAGCTCCTGGGGCTATCAGGGGTCCCCTCCTAGGCTGGCTCATTTTACCTCCCCACAGTGGGCGTGGTCAGAGCTGTGAGTCCTCATTTACAGGCGGGGAGACCGGGGCAGGGGCTCAGGAACCTGCACATCTTGGAGAGGGCGGTGGGGGCTGGGAGTGAGACCGCCCCTGCAGCGCAGCCTTTCTCCTGGCTCCGGAGCGAGGCCAGGCTCACGCTCGGTGTGCATCAGAGTCTACCGCGGGCTCCTCACAGCACCTCACAGCTGCTGAGTCCTGCAGGAACGCCGGGCTCCACCCAGAGTCCCCACTTTAGTGGGTCTGGGGAGGGGGGGGAGGCTTGAGTGTGGGGGGGTGTGTTGCTGGGTTTGAACTCAGGGCCTCACACGTGCTAGGCAAATGCTCTACCATTGAGCCATATCCCCAGCCCTTTTTAAAATTTTTATTTTGAGACAGGGTCTTGCTAAGTAGCCGAGGCTGGCCTTGAACTTGCCATCCTCCTGCCTGAGCCTCCTGAATGGTTGCAGGTGTGCACAGCTTGCAGATGTGCACCATCATTACCTTCTGAGCTGTGCTTTTCTGACAAGTTCCCTGGAGGTTGGGGTCCTGCCTGGGCTCCCTGTCTGAGAACCACTGAGGGAACCTGCTCCACCTTGGCCCAGTGCCAGGGTGGAATGGGTGGAACCCCAGTTCTGTCCTCCAAAATGACCAAGTCCTTTAAGATGACCAACTTATAACCTGGGACTATCACAAGACAGCCTGTTTTTTTGACATCTGGGGACTCAGTGCCTCTGTTAGGGGAGGGAGGTGGGGAGCAGCCCCCCAGGCAGGAGTCAGTGAGAGGAGCACAGTGAGGAGGGGTCAGAAATGCCCCAGGTATGATGTGGGTACAGGGGCTGGGAGGGCAGAGCTGTGGCCTGGGCTGAGGAGGCAGCCCCTGGTGGTGCCCTGCCTAGGCTGCCCTGCCCAGGCAAGGGACAGACACCCCAGCCACCTTCTTCTGGCCCAGCCAGAGGGCTGTGTGCGTTCATGTGCTGGGGTGTGCGGTTTGTGAGGCCGGCCTCCTGGGCCCAGACTGAAGGAGGAGGAGGCTGATCCCGGGAGGCCATGAGGTCCTCTGGCGTGGGTGTGACCAGGAAGGAGACTGGGCTGGACTCAGGGCCCCTCTGGGCAGGACTCAGCCCAAGGAAGGCCGGCGAGCCCTCCCCTGGTGAGGGGACCCCGTTCCTGACCCGTTGCCCTGCCTGGCCCTCTCCCCATTTCGCAGGCTGGGATCCTTGGCTTGCCACAGCCCCTGGGAAGCGGGGGCCCAGGTCCTCTGCAGTCATCCGAGAGGCACGGAACCCCAGCAGCAGGCTGGCTGCGTAGCTCATTAGTGGGCGGCCTGGAGCAGGTCATGCCCAGAGCCTCTGTCACCTCCTTCCAGGAGTGTTGGGGACACTGTCCCGCCTGGCCATTACTCCTGGCTGGGGGAGCAGCTGGTGTGGAGGCCGTGCGGCTGGAACCGCAGGTTCCGTTGGGAGCTCACAGGAGAGCTGGATCCTGCTCCTGGGGTGCCCTGTCCTGCACCTTGAGGGTCCTCACCCTGTGGTCACCCCAGACGTGGGCTGACTGGCCTCTGCCACAGAAGACTGCAGGAGGTTGTGAAGGGTGGTCTTTGGCAGCCTGGTACCGCGGACTTGACCGGGGTGTGGAGTTGGCTCTGCCTGACCACCAGGGCTCGTCTTTGATGGTCAGCTGGAGGCCGGGGACCTTGGCCTTGGTGCTGTGGCCGGGCCGGGCTGCAGGCCCAGCTTCTTTGGTGCTTTCATCTTGGCTGCAAAGCAGAGCTGGCCATGTGATCCCTGAGGGGGCGGGTTTCCCACCCAGCATGAGCAAGAGGAAGAGGAAGAATAAAGTCCTCAGTTGCAAGAGCGTCTGTCTGGGGTGGCCGGCCTAGGGCCTGGTGCTGGGACAGGGCAGCCAGGGTCTCCTGGGGCTGATCCTGGGCACCCCCAGCAGACCAGACAGATGCCGGGGCTGTATGGGAAGCAGGAGTTCCTGCCCAGGTGGTGTGGAGGCCAGTGGGCAGTGTGAGAACAGAGGCCAGGACTGTGCTGTGACCCTTGCAGAGCAGGGACCTCGGCTGGGAGGTTGGGAGGGAGATGGCCCCTTGCCTGCTCTGATACCCCAAAAGGTGGTGGGGGCCCAGGTGCTGGATTTGCTAGGCTCACTGCAGTGTGGTCCACTCAGAGCACAGGCCCTGCCCCTCATGTTGGGGACCAAGCCCAGAACCTGGCCATGCGGAGCCTTATCTCCTCTTCCTCAAGGTCACAGAGTCCTGCTGGCTTCTCACTTGAATGACCTCATCGTTAGCACTTAAGTTTTGCCTTCTTTTACTGAACCTTGTCTTTGGAGGCCACCGGCCTGGGTGAGCCTAAACTCTGGGCATCCACCGCCCCCTGAGAGCACGGATTGTGTGGGGGGCTGGGTTGGACCCGGGCCTCACACGTGCAGGCAGTGCTCTACCACTGAGCCACAGCCCGGCCCGGCCCGGCCCCGGCCCTCCGCTGACCTTTCCCCACCTCTGAGCCTGATGGGGCCTGGGGCTTTGTCTTAGGCTGACCGCCCCCAGTGCTGGCTTTTCCCTGGCCTGGTTCATGCAGTCCCTGGGGCGGGGACCTGCAGACGGGAGTCACACGGGTCTTGCGGGGTGGGGACCACAGCTCCACTTTTCCATTTCCTGGTCCTTTCCTGCTCCTCCGAGGGGAAGCCCTGCTCTCTGTGCCAACAACCCCCATGGCTCAGGGGGCGCTGGGAGCCCCTGAGATCACAGGCAGGAGGAGGCCTGGAGGGAAGAACAGAAGCCCTGAGCCGGTGCACTCGGCCCCCCGGAGGCCTGGCGAGGCCCGTGCTCCTCCACCTCCTCTGCTGTCTGGGAGGCCGGGGTGGGGGCTTCCTCGCCAGGCTCCTGGGGGGTCAGGCAGCACCTTGGGCAGCGAGTGGTTCCTGTGGGGGGCGCTGTGGCCCTGGTTCCTTCCTCCTTGAAGCCCCCTCACCCTCGAGCCTGGGTGGGTGCTGGGAGGGCTGTGCTCTGGAGGCCTGGCTCCCAGGGCCGCGTGCTGGAGGGGCCTGTGCCAACCACTGGTGGGTGGTGAGGTGCTGACTGTCCCTGTTCTCTGTCCCAGGCCGCATGTGTGTGCCCAGCAGGAGCTGAGCCTGGTGGGCCACCGCCAGCCCTGTGTGAGGGCCCTCAGCCGCGTGGTGTCGGTGTGGAAGCCGGGCTGTGGGCGGCAGGCGTGGTGCGTTGGCCAGGAGCGCAGGTAGGTGCTGGGCACCGGGGCTGTTGGCAGGAGCTGGGCAGTGGGGGCTGGAGCTGCACCCATCCTGGCCTCGGGGCCACCCGATGCCCCTTCCGAGGACAGGGTACCCGGGAGGGCCCAAGTCGCGGCTCTGTAGAGAGGAGGGAGGCCCCGCCAGGGAGGGGTGCTGGGAATACCGGGCCGAGAGCGGCAGCTCACTGCTGAGTCCGGTGGAGGCCACTGCTGAGTCCGGTGGAGGCCACTGCTGCCCGACCCGTGGGCCTCTTCCCAAGCCCACGTGAAACCTTCTGTTGCTCAATATCTTACTTCAAAGTCAAGGTCAAGGAGTTCCTCTTTCTGCCTCTCCTCTGTTCATGGGCTCAGCACGTGGGACCTGCCTGGGTGCAGAGCGGGGCTCCTCCCGGTAGGTGGAGGGAGGCAGGGGTGTGAGTCCTGGGGGAGGAAGGGTCAGCTGGGCTCCGGGGTCCTGGCCCTGGGCCACTCTCCTGGGGTGCAGGGTGTGTGGGCGCCATGCCTGCTCGCCTGCTCCGGGGTCCTGGCCCTGCCCTGGGCCACTCTCCTGGGGTGCAGGGTGTGTGGGCGCCGTGCCTGCTCGCCTGTTCCGGGGTCCTGGCCCTGCCCTGGGCCACTCTCCTGGCGTGCAGGGTGAGGGGGCACCATGTCTGCTCGCCTGCTCCGGGGGCTCTGGGCGGGCCGGGGCGGCTGGAGCTGCTGTTAGTGACGAGTGCGTGTTTGCTGCACAGTTAGTTCATGCACGTGCAGAGGAGGAAGGGACGCGGGGGAAAGTGATCGCTTCTCACCTGGGGCGGCTTTGTCCCCGCCCCCAACCGGTGCCTGCGGGCAGGTTTGGTGCTGGGCGGGGGCTGGGGCAGGAGCTGGGGCAGGAGCTGGGCACCCAGCAGGCTGGGCTGGGGCTGCTCTGCTGCACGGCCCTCCCGGGAGTGGCCTGGCAGAAAGGACAGATTGCCCCTTGTTCTCCAGAGACTGGGCCACGCGCCTTCCGCGGTGTGCATTAGAAGCGGATTTGGTGGCCTGGACTCGTGTCCCCGTCCTCACCTGTGGAGGGCAGCCAGTCGGAAGAGCCGCCACGACTCCCTCGCCGAGGCCTGCAGGCAGCTGGACGCGGGGGTTCCAAGGTGGCCCTTGCTGTCCGGGTCCACAGCCTCCCTGCATGGCTGTGCTTGGGCCACACTGTCAGGGGTCCCAGGCAGCTGGCCTGTGTGCGGGTCTGGCTCCAGGAGTCCTGCCCTTGCCCCGGTCGGCTCAAGGTGTCCGGTCCTTCCCCAGCCCTCCCTCCCAGGAATGTGGCTGTTCTGCCCTGGGGTTCAGTGGGAGCAGTTTGGGCTCCTGGGTTATGGGGGGCAGGGCGGCCCGTGGATGGGCAGCCGTTCAGTCTGGCCGGCTCTGGAATGTGGCTAAGGCCTACCTTTGCTCCACGCCCTTTCCGGGTGGCCTGAGTGCTTGCACTGCCTCGGTGCCATGGGGACAGTGTCCTGCCTGGCCCGCAGGCACTGTCACCCTGTGGCCGTGGTGGCCAGTCTTGCCTAATGCACAGCCTCTCTTCTCCTCTGGGTGTCCCTTCCCACCTCTGGCACTGAGCATGGCTGGGCCGCGTTGTAGGACGTGTCTCTGCACGCCTGTCCAGCCCAGGTGGTGGCCGCCGCAGTGATCTGTCTGCTGCAGCTTCCTGCTCACCCTTCCCCTGGACCCGGCCTGACCCCGTCCTCTTCTCCCCATCTGCCCAGTCCAGTCCAGCAAGCCGCCTCCCTGGGCGCCGCTCCTCCTCCCTCGAGTGGCACCAGCGCTCCCTGCCTGACCCGAGCCCTCAGGCCTTGCCCGGTGCCCATGAGTCCTGGGCCTAAGGGCATAGTCTCACGTGACAAGGAGCTGGTCATGGCTGCAGTGTCCCAGGTGGCACAAGGCCATCCCTCCTGCGTCTCTGGGGACAGCAGATGCTGCATGTGGAGAGCCACAGCTGGCTCCTGGGAGGCGGGAAGGAGGCCCCCAGCCTGGAGGAGGGCTGGAGGCAGGGCCCGCCTCTGGCATTGCAGCCAGGCAGGGGGAGCCCTGGGTGGGCCCTGAGTGGTATGGGTGCTGCGTGGTGCTGATGGGAGCCGGTGCTGGGGGCTGTGGCTTCGTCACCCCCTGCCCCTCCCTGCTGTTCAGCTCTTGGGCTGACCATGCACGGTGGACAGCACCTCCTTGTAAGCTGCCTGTCATGGCCAGCCACAGCGCCGCGGGAGAAAAACTCGGAGGCAGAGTAAAGCTATTACTACTTTTACTTCTACTTTTTTAGAGAGAGCTTAGAGAGGGAAAGAAAGATTTTTAGAGAGAAAGATTAGAGAGAGCTTTTCTTCTTGTCTTCTTAGCTTAGAGAGAGAGAAAGAAAGAGAGAGCTTAGCTTAGAGAAAGATTATTTTTTAGAGCTTCTTTCTTCTTTCTTCTTTCTTCTTTCTTCCTCGGGAGCCTCAGCCTAACTCTGACCAGCCATTACTTCTTCTATCTGTAACCGCTCTGCCTACGTTCTGGCCGCTCTGATTCTTTTCTTCTCCGACCCGAACTCTTCTTCTGACCGACGAAGCGACTGCACGACTGACTGAATGAATTCTCCGTTCTCCTAACTCTGACCGCTTTCACCCGGTTATATACCTTTAGCTTTGCGGGTGTCTCACGTGCATTTACAGGTGCGTCACATACATATCAGGTGGAACTTATGGCTTCCAGCTAGCTGCAATAGCCCTTCCTAATTGGGGCTCCTTCACCTCCTGCTGCAGGCGGTGCCCTGGAGAGCCCTTCTCAGCTGCTGGGCACAGAGCAGGGCAGGCAGGAAGAGTGTCTGCAGCAGGGAGAGGGCAGGGGCTGTCCCCACGCCCAGATGGGGGGGCACTGTGTCAACTGGCTCCCTGGACCAGCCCGTGTGGGCATCCGAGGGGCAGGACAGTCAGGCTGCGTTTCTTCAGTCCCTGCAGGGCAGGCAGCGGACTCTTAGATCTCAGGAAACCAGTGCCCAGGGGTTTGGGCCACGGGCCGTGGCTTCCCCGGGTGAGCACCAGGGCTGGAGCTTTAGTCTCGGGCCGGCTCTGCGCCTGAGCACCAGCAGCAAGGCGTTCAGTCCCTGCTGAACTCCCACCAGTCCTTACAAACCCACTGGACGTGTCCTCTGGGAAGCCTCCTCCACCTCTAGGAGCCTGGTGGATGTCTTCATGTCCCCGCGTCTCCCTTGGGAGTCACTAGGGCTTGAAGGCTGCAGGGGACAGGGAACAGCAGGGCGGACAGTGCTGATGAAAGCCCAGCTGGGAGGCCTGGCTGTGGTGGGCAGGGAGGGGTCTTGTGGCCAGCAGAGTTGGCATCAGTTAGGACCCAGCTCCAGAAGCGTCTCTGGGCCCGGGTTTGGCCTGGCATGGCAGGTGCTTACCTCAGCTGGGGCCCAGGTGATCGGGACCTTGCCCTGGAGTCCTGCAGGGCAGGAGAGGAGCGCACCTTGGTGGTGGTGGGCCAAGCACCACGCATGTCCCTCAGCCTGGGGACCTGGCTCTGCTGGTCCCCCACCGGCCTCATGCCTGGGCCAGGGATGCTTGCCAGGCTGCTCCTGTCGGCCACTGGATGAGCCGGTGACAAGTGACAGTGCTACAGACACTGTGAGGCCGATGGGCCCCCAGGATGTGGGCTCTGCCTGCGGGCGATGGCCAGCCAGCTGTTGGGCCCGTTGCCAGGCCCTGCCCCTGCGGCTGGCCGCCAGCCCTCTCTCCCTGGCAGTTCTGTGCAGAGAGTGCCCCAGCTGGTCGAGCAGGCTGCCAAGGGGCTGGGCGGTGAGGGTGAGGGCCAGCAGTGTCCTCCCCGCCCCCGCTGCGCCCCAGCTTCCCTGGACAGATGAGGACACCTCTTCTCTAGCTCTTTGGGGGTGGCCACCAGGGCCGGGGGCACAGGACGGACTCTGTGTGCGAGTCCTTAGGCCAGGCTCAGAGCCCGTGTGGGCCTCAGTCCCCGTCTGGGCCGAGCTGGGGTAAGGCTCGTCGACTCCACACAGGCCCCCGAGTGGCTGTCACCTGGTGGCTCCTGCAGCCTCTGGGCAGAGTTGGCTTTTGTGTCTGGGTCTGGGCTGTCGAGCCTGTGCTTGGCCACAGGCAGGGCCGTGGGGTGACGGGGCGCCTGGCCCAGAACAGGCAAGGCTGTGACGACACCTGGGGGTCCCGCCAGTGCACAAGGGCCCTTCCCCGGCGAACCCGAGAGCCGGCCCAGGCTGCCCAGGCCGCGTGAAGGGCGAGAGAGGAGCGAGGTCCTCCAAAGGAAGGAGGGAGGCAGGTGGCCCTCAGGGCACAGGGCCTGCCTGGCTCCTGCCAGGCCCAGACTCCGCGGCTCTGTGGCTCCACCGTGCCACCCTCCCAGCAGCCTCGTCCCCGTCCCCAGCCCGTGGGAATCTGCTCCCGGTGGGTGGCACTGGCTGCAGGGAACAGGGGTCAGTCCTCAGGGCTGACTGGGCCTCTCCCAGGGTCTTTTCCTTTAGGGGCCGTGGGGCGGGGTGACTGGTGGCCGGGAGCAGCAGCACGTACCTGGGCCCTGTGCAGCCGCCTTGTTTACGCCGGCGGCCCTCGGGGCGCTCCGAGGTGTTGACGCTGGTGGCTCTGTGCGCAGGCCAGTGGTTTCATGTCGGGCCAAGGTGGTGTTGTGCAAGGCGCTGGGCGTCTCGGCGGTGCCTGGCGTGGACGTGCGCGTCCAGGAAGTGGCCCCCCCGCCCTGTTTGTTTGCTGGGGCTGGGGCCTGGGCCAACTCTGTTTCCCATGCGCCAGCCCCAGCAGGGGACTGTGGTTGTCACTTGGAGGAGACAACTCAGGCTGCCTGGCGGCTCCCAGAGGCTCGATGGCCCCAACCCGGTGGCTGTTGCCTGGCTCCTGGTTGCCACCCGGTGGACTGTGGTGGGGCTGGGGGCGGGGTGCTGGGGCCTGAGGCTGTGCTGGGGCTGGGGTCTCCCTCCTTCCTTCCCTTGGTCGCTCTTTCCTCTCTCTGTACCTGTCTCTGTCCGTCTCTCCGCCTTCCCTGGCCTGGCTTCGTCACTGTGAGCACAGAGACCTCCCCCTCAGCCATGGGCCCCGGGTGTGGGCCGGGCTCCGAGCCCTGAGTGTTTCCTGGGGCTCCGACAACAAACTGTGACAAACCAGGGGGCTCTAAAACACCAGGATTTGTCCCCTCACTGTTCAGGAGGCCTGGGGTCCCCGGCCCAGGTGTGGGCAGGGCTGGTTCCCCCTGGAGGGACTGAGGGGCCTCTGCCCTGCTGCCTCCAGCTCAGGGGCTACAGCTGGTGGCCCTTGTAGAAGTGTCCCTGCTGGGCCTTGCTGACTGCAGCCAGGAGTTGTGTGGGTTGGGGAGGGCTGAGAACAGGGTCACCCCTCAGGAAGGATGCCTGGTACCACGTGGCCTAGCCCCCAGCCTTGGGCACCTTGGGCATGAAGCTTGCTCCGAAAGCTATGACCCGGGCTGGGGTTTGCAGGAGCCCTGTTTGGGGAGATGGCTTAAATTGAGGTTGACTATGGGCCATAAGGATTTGGGCATTGTCGCCTTCCGTAGTCTCACGGGACTTGGCCCGGGATCTCGAGTGACTTGGCCGAGATTGCTGATCGGGTCAGCACCATCTTGGTGGTATGTGTGGTGCATGTTAGTCGTTGTTAGAACCAGAGAGAAAAGTTATCAGAATAAAAAGCTGTTTGTCTCCAGTTTGCCTCTGAACTTCTTCCCGCGGCTCCGTTGCTCCAAGCGGCCATCGCTTCAGGCGGCAACAGGGGTTGTGGCTCAGCGGTAGAGTGCTCCTCTAGCTCGTGCGTGGCCCGAGTTCGATCTGCAGCACCACGTAAAAACAAAGAGCATTGTGTACAACTAAAACAAACAAATAAATATTAAAAAAAAAAAAGAATCTGTCTTTCTTATCTCACTTTGCATTAAAAAAAAAAAAAAAAGCTACCCCCCAGGCTGGCGCCTCCACTCTGAACCCCCCAGTCCTCCCAGCCTGGCTCGGCGCGGAGACCAGGGCATGGGCCCTGTGTAGACCTGACCTCGGCTTGGGGCGGGCCCACTGGGGAGTCGGGGGCCAGGCAGAGGGAGTGGGGCAGCACGGGGCAGGGAGAGCGCAGCCCGAGACTGCTGCTGCCGGCCCCCCTCCTGCACGCGGCACCCTGACTGGCCACGGGGGAACGCGGGTGCAGGCAGCAGCCACCCACCTGGGCACCTGCTGCCTGCTGGGCCACGTGAGAGCCAGTGCCGGGTGTGCCGCTCCCACAGCGGCCAACGTGTCCTTCCTCCTCTTCCAGAACTGTCTACTACACAGCCTACAGACAGGTGTACGCCGCCGAGGCCCGCACGGTGTTCCGGTGCTGCCCGGGATGGAGCCAGCAGCCCGGCCAGGAGGGCTGCCTCTCCGGTGAGTGCTGCCCAGCGGACACTGCAGAGGCCTGTGTGGCGGGAGCCCGCCCGGCCTTGGCCTGGGGCTGCAGGCCGGGCTCTTCCACACTGGGTACAAACTTCCCACAGCAATGCCAGAGCCACCAGGGCCACTGGCCCAGCAGCTTGACTGCCAGAGGCTGTTGAAATGAGGTGACAGAGGAAAACGGAGCAGTGACTCCCAGCACCGTGGCCAAGGCGGGCTGCATGGCCCGAAAGGTGCTGTGCCTCCTCCGACACCAGGACGGGCGTCTGAGGCCGAGAGCAGGCTGGGCCCAGGATCGGTCCTCTGAGATCCGCGGCTCTGAAGCCTGTTTTATGAAAGGACTTGGCTCGTGGCTATAGGACTGGCCGCAGGGACCACGTGGCACTGTGTGGGAAGGGTTCCTGGCCTGCTGGCATGGGGACAGGGACAGGCAGGTGCGTGTGGGGACAGGGGCCCTGCCAGGTGAAGCTGGCTGGGTGAGGCGTCCTCTGGGAGGCTGTGGGTGGCTGGGAGTTGAAGGTTGATGGGCCATGGCTTCTGGGTTCCTTCTGAGTCCCCTCGTGGGGACGGAGCCACTGGTTCTGAGCCCATCGCCAGCAGGATAGAGAAGGGAAGGGATGAGGGTGTTTTCCAGGAGGGAAGTGAGTCACTCTCCAGGACGTGAGCAGAGGGAAGAGGGCGCAGGGCTGACTCCAGGGACAGGGAGAGGGTGGGATGCTGGCCAGCGCCCCTGAGCCAGGAGACAGTGGGGACTTCTCTCTGGCTCTCTGATCACGCCTGTCCGTGTCTGCTCTGGTGTTGGAGGAACACAGGGGTCTCTTTCGAGGGGGCAGACATCAAAGCCAAGGCCCCTGGGCTTCCGCGCCAAGGTGGGGGCTCCTCGGGCCTGCCAGAGGTGGCTCTGAGGACCGGGCAAAAGGCTGAGGGCGCCTGGGGCAGAAGTGGGTGGGAGAGGAAGTGGCGCTGAAGGCCGGCGCCCCCAGGGCGTGCTGGAGGAGAGGCCGCTGGGCCCAGCGAGGTGTGCAGGGCAGTGCTCGGCCAGTGTTGTCCCCAGCCCCACTCGGTCTGAGGAACGTTGCTTTTCACCTGTCTGGAGTGACCACCCAAGGTCCGCGGTGGGGGCAGATGGGGCCAGGCCCACCCCTAGTGCAGGCTGGGCAGGCGCTGGCTTTCTGGGAATGTGAGGCCATCGTGGGGTGGGTGTGGCAGGTCCTGGTGACTGTGTCCCTCTCTCCCGTCCTATCTGGCTGGCGTGAGCTCTGGGTGTGTCCCGACGGTCCTGCTGGCCTGTCCTGCACCAGCTGCGGAGCTCTTCCCCCATGCGGGACCCTCAGGCTCCAGTGGGCATGGTGCTGGCAGCGGCCACTGCCCAGGGACATCACCCGGTGCCCTCAGGGGCGGGGTCTCTGCCAGACCCTCCTAGGCAGCTTGGCTGCAGCAGTGCAGGAGCTGGGCTGGGCAGTGGGGCAGCGGGGGGTCTCGGCCACTGGGCGCCCTGCCGTCTAGGCTGCCACGGGGGACGTGAGCTGCAGCAGGTGCCACCTGCAGCCGAGCTCTCTCGTTGGCTGTTTCTGAAAGCTCGTTTTTAGTGCAGGATTTACTTATTTATGTGTTTTATTTTATTTTATTTTATTTTTTTTTTGTGGTACCGGGGATTGAACTCAGGGGCACTTGACCACTGAGTCACATCCCAGCCCTTTTTTGTATTTTACTAGAGACAGGGTCTCACTGAGTTGCTAAGTGCCTCGCTATTGCTGAGGCTGGCTTTGAACTCGCCATCCTCCTGCCTCAGCCTCCCAAGTGCTGGGATTACAGGCGTGCGCCACCGCGCCTGGCTTATGTGTTTTATTTTGTTTGTTTAAATAATCACAGTCCGGCTATGTGATCTGGCTTCTCTGGCCCCTCCCCATTTACCTGAGGGGTCTGGGCCCTATGTGTGAGAGGCTGGGGAAGGGGAGCGGGAGCGTTCCAACGGGCAGGGCGCCAGCCTGGGCCTGTCCCTCCCCAGGGTTGGAGGGCTCCACACGTTCTGTGGTGACCTGTGTCCTTTCCTTATCTGTTCACTCACCCACTCACCCACTCACCCACTCACCCACTCACTCACTCGCCCACTCACTCAATCACTCACTCATTCACTCATTCACTCACTCATTCACTCACTCAGTCACTCACTCAGTCACTCACTCACTCACTCATTCACTCACTCACTCATTCACTCACTCACTCAGTCACTCACTCACTCATTCACTCACTCATTCACTCACTCATTCACTCACTCATTCACTCACTCATTCACTCACTCATTCACTCACTCACTCAGTCACTCACTCACTCATCACTCACAATCAGTCACTCACTCACTCACTCACTCATTCACTTCACTCATTCACTCACTCATTCACTCACACTCATTCACTCACTCATTCACTCAGTCACACACTCATTCACTCATTCACTCAGTCACTCACTCACTCATTCACTCACTCACTCACTCACTCACTCATTCACTCACTCATTCACTCATTCACTCACTCATTCACTCATTCACTCAGTCACTCATTCACTCACTCATTCACTCACTCATTCACTCACTCACTCACTCATTCACTCACTCATTCACTCATTCACTCAGTCACTCATTCACTCACTCACTCATTCACTCATTCACTCATTCACTCATTCACTCACTCATTCACTCACTCACTCAGTCACTCACTCACTCACTCATTCACTCATCATCACTCATTCACTCATTCACTCACTCATTCACTCACTCATTCACTCATTCACTCATTCACTCACTCATTCACTCACTCATTCACTCATTCACTCATTCACTCACTCATTCACTCACTCACTCAGTCACTCACTCATTCACTCACTCAGTCACTCACTCACTCATTCACTCATTCACTCACTCATTCACTCATTCACTCACTCATTCACTCAGTCACACACTCATTCACTCATTCACTCACTCAGTCACTCACTCACTCATTCACTCACTCACTCACTCACTCATTCACTCACTCATTCACTCATTCACTCACTCATTCACTCATTCACTCAGTCACTCATTCACTCACTCATTCACTCACTCATTCACTCACTCACTCACTCATTCACTCACTCATTCACTCATTCACTCATTCACTCACTCACTCACTCACTCACTCACTCACTCATCACTCATTCACTCATTCACTCACTCATTCACTCACTCAGTCACTCACTCACTCACTCATTCACTCACTCATTCACTCACTCACTCACTCATTCACTCACTCATTCACTCACTCAGTTACTCATTCACTCACTCATTCACTCAGTCACTCACTCACTCACTCATTCACTCACTCATTCACTCATTCACTCACTCACTCATTCACTCACTCATTCACTCACTCACTCACTCACTCATTCACTCACTCAGTCACTCACTCACTCATTCACTCATTCACTCACTCATTCACTCATTCACTCACTCATTCACTCAGTCACACACTCATTCACTCATTCACTCACTCAGTCACTCACTCACTCATTCACTCACTCACTCACTCACTCATTCACTCACCTCATTCACTCATTCACTCACTCATTCACTCATTCACTCAGTCACTCATTCACTCACTCATTCACTCACTCATTCACTCACTCACTCACTCATTCACTCACTCATTCACTCAGTCACTCATTCACTCACTCACTCAGTCACTCACTCATTCACTCATTGACTCACTCATTCACTCACTCATTCATTCACTCAGTCACTCATTCACTCATTCACTCATTCACTCACTCATTCACTCATTCACTCACTCAGTCACTCATTCACTCACTCAGTCACTCACTCATTCACTCACTCATTTACTCACTCACCCACTCATTCACTCACCCACTCATTCACTCACTCAATCACTCAGTCACTCACTCAGTCACTCATTCACTCATTCACTCACTCACTCAGTCACTCAGTCACTCACTCACTCACTCACTCACTCACTCAGTCACTCACCCGTTCACTTGCTCACTCACTCGCTCTGCTTTCCTTGGTTTTTTCCCTGCTGCTCTCACGTGTTGTAGATTCATGGGGACCTGGTAGGGGCAGTGCCTGCCCATGGGGAGCTCACAGTCTGGTGGGTGGGTGGCAGATCCAAGCCGGCACCTATCCTGTGGCCAGGGTGTGACCCCGTGCAGGGCTGAGGACAGGCGGATGAAGGCTAGCTTGGCTAGGGGAGCTTCTGGGGATAGCGGGAATGTCCAGGTGCCAGCTGGGAGCCCCAGCCAGTCAGAGGGGAGTGCTGGGTTGGTCCGCAGGGTGGACTTAGGGTGGCATGGCTGAGGGCTTGGCGCTCTGAGCTGCGGGGCCTCCAGTCCAGCTGCGAGAGCCTGCAAGGAGCCTCTCAACCTGCCGCTCTCTGGGGAGTGGGCTTCCTGCCAGAAGCTGCAGCCTGTGGGCACTGCTCCGCCCTCTCTCCAGGTCCTGCCTGTGAAGTCTCTGGGCCAGGCAGGGCTGTGGCCCTGGCCTGGCCCGGCAAGAGTGTGGGGCAAGCGTCCACTGCTGAGCTGGCGCCCACCCTGTGTGGGGCAAGCGGTGCAGAGAGGAGATCACAGCTGGGTCCTGGGCTTGGCACCCCGCTAGGGCTTGTGACATGGGTGTGACGCGGATTGAATGTGCAGCCACGTGGAGCCTTCCTGGGGCGCTGGTACCTGGCACCCACTGAAGCAGCTCTGTGGAAGGAGGTCTGGCCCCAGCCAGCTGGGCTGCGGGGACAACTGTCAGGGGTTGGGGACCCTTGGCTGCAGGGTCCCTTGGCTGAGGGCTCCATTGGCAGGGTTTGTGAGGAGCCGTGCCCTGCAGGGCCAGGCGTGGGGCTTGCCACCGTGCTGCTCACTGCTGGGCGGTTTGGGGGCATTTCTTCCCTCCGGCCCCGAGGGTTTGGCCCAGCTCAGAGCCCCAGTGAGTGCCACCTGCAGCTCGGAGGGGCTGCCTGGTCGGCCGGAGCCTCGGAGTGTGCCCGAGCCTCGGAGGTGGGTCAGAGCCTCGGAGTGTGCCTGAGCCTCGGAGGTGGGTTGGAGCCTCGGAGTGTGCCCGAGCCTCGGAGGTGGGTTGGAGCCTCGGAGGTGGGTCAGAGCCTCGGACGTGTGCCCAAGCCTCCGGGAAGCCTTGCTCCAGCTCTGCTGGTGTCCCCGACGGGGGGGGGGGGGGGGCTCGTGCAAGGAGGGTGGGGCAGGTGGGGCTCCGAGCAGGGACTCCTGTCTTGGGTGGAAGTTTTGGGGTCCCAGCAGTGCTTGGAGCCCTTGGTCCTGTGGGGACTCTAGTTCCCTGGGGCCAGGTGACAGTGTAAGTGACTGCCCATGGTCCCCTCCCCGCTGGCATGCCGTGGGCATCAGGGCTGGAGGCCGGGAGGGGTCCCTGGAGAGCCCCAGCACCCTCTGCCTGCGGGGGAGCACCAGGACCCCCCCCTCTGCCCTTGGTCCTCTCCTCGTTTCTCTGTCACCCCTGCAGCCCTGCCAGCAGGGGAAGGGCAGGGACCCCGAGCTGCTGACACCCACCCCACAGCCATTGTGACATTTCCTTGCTCGTGTGACCTGGAAACTGGCCGGAGGACCGTGTCAGGCCGAGGGTGGGCGTGGGGGCCACGTGTTTGTGTGGGGGAGGGCGAGGCGAGGCCCGCGGGGCCCTGGGGCCGAGAGAATGGCAGGAAGCGGCTGATCGTGTGGCAGTTTCTCCAGGTCACCGCCAGCCCTGTGGCGAGGAGGTGACCAGAAAGAGAAGAGCCGGGCAGGGTGTGTGTCGGCTCCTCGTGGGGACTTCCCGAGAGCCTGTCCCTGTGAGCTGGCGTGGGGCGTGTGCCACCGCAGGGCGAGTCCTGCTCCGGGTCCCCTGGCCACCACCCTGTCCCAGTCGGGTGACATGGTTTGCACAGAACCCCCACCCCAGATGTGCCAGCTGTTGCGCCCTGGGTCCTGGCAGAACCCACCACCCCGGCCCCTCGCTGAAGGCGGGAAGGGGCAGTGTGGCCGGCCAGGTGCCTGGCAGGGAGTGGCCGGCTCCCCAGTCCCTCTGCACGCTGACCCTGAGCTGACACACGGGGATGAGGCACCAGGGAGACCCTGCCTGTGGCTGCTCTCCGCCCCTCCTGGGCTGGACTCAGCCCTGCAGCGAGGCCCACTGAGGAGGCCGCGAGGCAAGGCCCGCAGCGGGCGGCAGGGCTGCTGTGGAGGCCCGCTGCCCCGGCCTGGTCCTTGTGCTCTTCCTGGGGCAGAGTGCAGTCGTTTTTGCAGGACTTCTCGGATCCTTGGCCACGCCGGTGCCCACCGTGCAGTCCTGAGGGAGACTGTCCCGTGCGTCCCAAACTAGGAACCCGGGGCGTTCTCCGAAGGAAAGCCGCGGAGGCATCCAGGGCACAGCACGGGAGCTCGGCCCTTGCCAGCCGCAGCGGGCGGGCCCTGGGCAGAGGTCGGAGGCACCAGGCTGGGAGGGGGCAGTTCCCTGAGGGGGGAAGGGGGGCTGTGAGGCGAGGGGTGGGGTCCAGCTGGGGGGGTGGTCCTGGCAGGGAACAGAGGTGCGAGGCTGAGGCAGGAGCTGGGGCAGATGCAGCTGGGCAGGAGGCTGTGGTAAGGCCGGGGTGGAGGATATCCCTGTGGCCACCTCGGCAAATGACCGCGAGCTGGGCCTTTGCAGTGCTGGCAGCTGAAGTCTGAAATCAAGGGCTGCAGGGCCGTGCCCCCTCCGGAGGCTCTAGGGGAGGGGTCTTCCTGGGTCCTCTGGCTTCCAGGCTCCCCGGCCATCCTTGGGTCCCTCTGCCTCTGCCTTCAGTGGCCTCCTACTCTGCGTGTCCTTTTTTATTTCATGTAAGGACACTTATTGGACTTAGGGTCCACCCTAATCTAACATGCCCTCTTCTCTATCTTCATGCAGATCTTAATTACAAAGCCCCCATTTCCCAGCAGTCCTAGTCGAGCACTCCAGGAGGCGTGACCATCTGCAGGCCCCACCCCCTGGTGCAGATCCCGGGTCCTCAAAAGAACTGGGCCTGTCAGAGTCTGGGTGGCGGAACGGGCTGAGGGCGCGGGCTTGAGCTGGGCTGGTGGGAGGGCGGCGGGGCTGGGCTTCCGGATCTGCAGGTGGAGCGGGAATGGGCTCTGGGAATGTCCTCCTCTGAGAAGGCCACAGGACCTTGTGCCCAGGTCCCTGCATATGCTCAGCATGGGTGACTTGGGCCAGCCTGGCCTTCATCCCTGTGCTGAGGAGACCATAGCCCCGGAAGGACACTGTAGTGTCACTGCCCAGATCTCCTCATGGCCTGTCCTGGTCTTGGTGCTTGAGGGCTGCTGGCCACACCTTCTTTGAAAAATCCGCGGCCTACAAGGCCTTCTCGGTCACAGAGCAGAATAAGAAGGCCGTCATTGAGGGACCCAGGGTGGGCGGTGCCTGGGACCTTGCCCACAGGTGGGTCGGCAAGGGGGTGAGAACCACGGCTGCTGGACACTGCCCTGGACGGGGCCCAGCCCCCAGCAGCCTGGAGTGGGGGTGCCCAGGGGCAGGCCTGGACTTGGGGCCCTACGTCCAGCTGTCAGTCCTCCAGCCAGGTGGCCCCGCAGGTCCTCCTCCTTCCCTGGACGTCCAGGGCCCAGTGGCCGCCCCTCCACCGTGTCCCATTGGGCCTGGCTGGTGGGGCCTGCTGGAGGGGCTGCAGGAAGGCCCAGGAGCCCGGCCGCCCTCTGCTTTCCGCCCCTGCCCTCCGCTCTTCCTTTTCCGTCTGGCTGCACGTCCGTCAGCCCCGCGCCCCAGCGTGGGAATCGGCCGCCCTGGGCCTCCCTTCCTCCATGCGGACACGGTGCAGCGTCCGCAAGCCCACAGGGCCCTCTAGTCCCACCGTGACCTCTGCTCTGTCACTGTCCCCCAGCAGCCTCTGTCTGTCCCAGCTGTGGGGTCACAGCCTGGCTCCCGCGGGCCTAAGCCTGGGCAGCTTGCTCTCTCCTGCACCTGGCCCTGCCGGCCACCTGCGGCTCGTGCTACGCACTGCCTCGCACTGATCTCTGCACACCTGTACTCACACCACGTGCACACTTTTACACTAAGACGCTGCTGCCGTTGCCCGCCCACCCAAACGTGCTCACGCCGTACCCAGCTCAAGCTCACATGCACGGACACGCTCGGTCACAGGCGCACGCTCCTGTGTGCACTCCTCCACACAGGACAGGTGTCCGCATGCTCTCGGTCACACGTGGCCCGTGCGTGCCACGCCTACAGATGCCGTCCTGTGTGCTCACCCACCAGAGCTCCTCCATCCCATCCCCAGCTCTGCAGCAGGGACCTGTCCAGAGCCACCGTCCAGGGCAAGCTCGGGGCAGTGGCCTTACCACCTCCCTAGCACTTCCCGGTGCTTGGGATCTACCCAGAATTCTGTGCTCTTGCCACCTCAGGTGCAGTCCTGGGACTTGCTCGGTGGCCTCGGCGGGCACGGGGGTCGTCACTTGCCTAGCTAGCCAGGGGCTTGACTTCGCAGGCTGGGATCACACCCGGGCCTTGTGCACGGAGGCCGGTGCTCCACACCTGGCTCACCTCCAGCCCTGGCCAGGTGTTGGTTATCGGTTTGGTTTTGGTCCCTGGTGGGCTCTGGGGATGTGCAGTGACAGGGCCATCTTGCCCCGGGGCTGCAGTGCAGGGGGGGCACGGGCTGTGAGAGAAGATGGCAATGGGCCCTGGGTGCAGGGTGGCCGTGAGTGCCACAGGGGGCCCTTCTTTCTGGAAGGTTCTGGGTGTGCTGTCTCTGCTTTATCGTCTGACTTTGGGGAGCCCGGAGGCCTGGGGACTCGGGCGTCCCCCCCAGCTCCCAGGGAGGTGGCTTCTTACTTGCCAGGCACTGGGCTCCAGCGGGCTGCTCCTGAAGCTCTGAGTGGCAGCCCACGTGGTGTAGGAGGCACTGGTGGGCACGGCGGCTCTGGAGCTGTGGTGCTCGGGCTGCCAGGCCCGCGTCTCCCCGGGGAGCCGGGCCCCTCCCTTCCCACCCAGCCTTGTCTGGCCATCCACGCCTTCCCGTGCGGCCGGCAGCCCCGGTCAGTCTAGCCCTCACCTCCTCTGCTGGGTTTGGGAGGACCCTGTGGGCAGACGTTCCCTGCTGGGCTCTCGCCCTGCCCAGGACGCCGAGCGGCACAGCGAGAGCCCACAGCGCCTCCGGGGCTGGTGTGGCAGAGCCCTCGGGCTGGCTGCTCTGCCCTCCTGGCAGGCCTCACCGTCTGCAGGACACAGATCCAGTCCCGTGGGCTGGCAGCCCTGTCCCTGGGTCCTGCCTTGCTCTGGCCCCTTCTCCCAGCCCCTTGTGAAGCGGCCTTCCTGTCCCACCCGGGGACGTCAGAGAGCTGGCTGTCAGTGGGGGGCATCAGAGCTCACGCTGGGCACGAGGCCGTGCTGAGGAATCGGTCCTCCTCGTTCAGCAGGTCTGTGAGTCACCCCTGCCTCAGTGCCACCTGTGGCCACCCAGGACCCCACTCCTCTGTCCACCCATGGGTGACTCTGCCTTCATCAGGGCCACCTGCCGCGTCCCCGCTGGTCATCCCAGCCAAAGCGTGGGCTCGTCAGATGCACGCGGGCCAGGCCGGGCTAGAGCCTGCCGGGCCGTCTCCTTCACCCTCCGGGCCCCGTGGGGCTCAGTGCTGGGCCGACCCCCAGGTGCAGATGAGGGACCCAGGCCCAGCTAAGGGAGGGGCTGCTTCACATCTGGAACATTCTGAGAACTCAAGCTGGGTCGGGAGGGCCCTGGGTCCCCTGAGGCCTCTCGGCCTGGCCCTCAGCGCCCCACTGTGCAGAGGGTGTTAAGATACCCGGAACGCTGCCCTCGCGTGCTGACCACGACTCGGCCCTCCCCACCTGCCGGCACCCTCGGGACTGCAGGCCCCCGAGTTCCTCCCAGGCGTGGCCGTAGGAACCTGGGGCAGACCTGCCAGCTTCACCCCAGAGCAAGCGCCTGGCCCAGGGAAGCTGGGACAGTTGGCAGGGGCCAGTGTCCACACCTCTGGGTCCCAGTCTGTAACCGAGCGGGAGACGCCCCTCAGGCAGCCCTGAAGGGTGGGTGCTGTGGGGCATGTGCCTCTCCAGCTTCAGTGGCTCGACCTGTAGCCCCAGGCCCCGAGGGTGCCACGCTGTGTGTGGGGGCCTCACGGGGGAGCCTGCACGTTGCCATTTTCAGAGGGTGAACTGAGGCTCGCTCGGAGAGGTGCGAACATGGTGGCAGCTGGCTGACTGTCAGGGCTGGGACCCGAACAGGCCTTTGACGCCAAGCTGACCTGTGTCCCCGGGTGCAGGAGCCCTGTTTGGGGAGATGGCTTAAATTGCGGTTGACTATGGGCCATGGAGATTTGGGCATTGCCGCCTTCCGTAGTCTCACGGGGCTTGGCCCGGGATCTCGAGTGACTTGAGCCGAGATTGCTGATCGGGTCAGCGCCATTTTTTGGTGTTGTGTGTGGCGCGTGTTAGTCGTTGTTAGAGCCAGAGAGAAAAGTTATCAAAATAAAAAGCTGTTTGTTTCCAGTTCGCCTCTGAACTTCTTCCAGCGGCTTCGTTGCTCCAAGCGGCCATCGCTTCAGGCGGCAACACCCGGGCACTGGCCCGGGTTCAGGGACAGTGGGGCATTGAGGGAGGTGCTGGAGATGTGTGGACAGCTGATCACTGGGGCAAGTCCCCCTGTGGTGCATGTCCTCCCCGTTGGCCTTAGCCTTCCCTCCACCCGGTCAGCCCTCAGGGGACACTGCCTCTTGGCAGCTGCAGGCCGCGTGGCACTGCGGGCCCAGGTCCCCTCTGTCTGGCCTCGCATTTCAGAGCTTCTCCCGGGCCCTGAGTCCTGTGGGAGCAGCCTGGCCAAGCCGACAGCCGTGAGGGAAGGTCCCGGGGCAGTGACCCGTGTCAGTGCAAAGCAGGCCTGCTGCTCGGCAGCCCCTGGAGGGCGTGGGCGCCCACCCTTCCTTGGCTGGCCCTCCTGGAGCCAGGGTTCCGTGCACGCGGCAGTGCCTGTTCTCTTCCCCGCGGGCCCCGCCCTGTGCTCACCGAGTGGCCACACGTCCCGCCTGCGCTGAGGTCCGAGGCCCGCGCCGTCCCTGGGGTGTGCTCCAGGCATCCCGTTCCTCGTGAGAGGCAGCTGCTGCCCCTGTGCTGTGACCTTTGAGGACACAGTGGGCACAGAACCCTGAGGGGGCCTGAGGAGAGGGAGGTGGCACCCAGCCTGCAGGGACAGGGGACTCACCCACCTGGGAGGTGGATGCCCAGCCCGGGAGGGAGGGGGCCTGGTGGCCAGCTGGCTGCTTTGCCCCAGCTCTAAGACCCCGTGGTCAGGACTGGACACAGGCAGGGGCACTGATCCCGGGGTAAGCGTGGCAGGGCAGAGCCCAGGGTGGGGTCTGGGAGCTGCACCTGCTTCCCGCCAAGGGTGGCCGTCTTGGCTGTGGGCCCGGTGGTCTCTGGGCAGCGGGAGCACGCCCGGGGAGAGCACACCCGGCTGGCCTTTCTCCAGGTCCCAGAGCCTCGGACGCGGGTGCTCTCCTGCCACTCGGGCTCCAGCACTCCGTCCCTGTGTCGGGGTCACCGCAGGCTTCTGCCGACTTCCCCAGCACCCCTGTGCCCACCCCTCAGGCTGCAGGCCTTGGCTCGGAGCAGCTGAGTGGCCGGTGGGTGTGAGGTGGACTGCGCCTTGCGGGGCCACGGGGAGGGTCCTCTGGGGCTGTTCTGTGCTGGGGTGGGCGTGGACGGGGGATGCTCCTGTCTCCACCCAGTGGCGACACAGAGGGCTCCTCTGACCCGGCGCTCCAGTTGAAGGGGCTTGGGTTTGGGCACTGGCCTGGGCCTGCTCGCACCTTGCTGTGTGCCCTGGGGCCACACGCTGAATGCCTCTGAGCCTCCGTCTCCTCCTCAGGCAGTGCCATGCAGGGCCTGCTTGGGCCATGCGCCTGGCCTGCTGGGTGGGCAAGGGGACGGGCGGGGGAGACGTGCGTTCGGCTGCTCTTGCCCCTGGCCGGCTCTGCTGTGCTCCGGGCGTCCCGGGGCTCCCCTGGCTGCGGGAGGGCCCTCCTCTGCAGAGCGCCCTGTCCTCACTCCCGGCAGGAGTGTCCTCCTTGACGTCTATGCTTGCTGGGCCCTGCAGGCCCCAGGGGTCGGGGCTTCACTCACCGTTTGGAGTGTCCACTCGCCCAGTGAGCACCCCATGGGGTGGGCACAGCCTGCCCCCCCCGCCCTGCACTCTTTTTTTTTTTTTTTTAATTTATTTATTTGCTTTAGTTGTACACAATGCCTTTATTTTTACATGGTGTGGAGGATCGAACCCGGCCGCGCACGTGCTAGGCGAGTGCTCTGCCGCTGAGCCACAACCCCAGCCCCCCGGCCCTGCACTCTTTTTTTTTTTTTTTTTTTTTGGTACCAGGGATTGAACTCAGGGGCACTTGACCACTGGGCCACATCCCCAGCCCTTTTTTTTGTATTTTATTAGAGACAGGGTCTTACTGAGTTACTAAGTGCCTCGCCATTGCTGAGGCTGGCTTTGAACTCGAAATCCTCCTGCCTCAGCCTCCCAAGTGCTGGGATTACAGGCCTGCGCCACCACGCCCGGCTCCCGCCCTGCACTCTTGAGTGTGGGGATATCCAAAGAGGGTCCCTCGTTGGGGAGGGGGCCGGCTCTGGGGGAGCGACTATGTGTGACCCAAGACAGAGTGGGCTCGGCTAGGACCCTAGGCTGGGCCAGGGCTGCAGCCTATGAGCCTGTTCCCTGCAGGGCTGGGCGGAGCTGGAGCTGGGGGGACTTCCGGGAGGGCTCGTCCAGGACTCTGTCCCCGCAGGTGGTCGGGGCTGCCCCGCCCCTCACGGTCTCTTGTCCTCTCCGCAGCTGAATGCACTGCTGGGCTCTGTTTTAACGGAGGCCGCTGTGTGCCAGGCTCGGCTCAACTATGCCACTGTCCCCGAGGCTTCCAGGGTCCCCGCTGTCAGTACGGTGAGTGCAGTGCCCTCCAGCACTTGTGGCCAGCGGGCGGGTGAGGGTGGGAAGCTGGGGCTGACTGTCCAGGCGCAGTCGTGCAGGACAAGGTCCCGGACAGGTGGGCATTCTCGGGGACCTTCGCTCACCCCTCTCGCGGCTCTCTGCAGCCTGCCCGGGGCGGTGGGAGGAGGAGAGGCCCCCAGACTGCTCTGCACCACCTGGTCTCCGAGCCCACCCTGTCCAGCCACATGACAGGAATGCCTGGCCCAGAGGAGGTGGCGAGTGGCGGGGCCTGGGTTGCACGGCCCCTGACCAGAGCCCTCGTGGCCGTTGAAAGACGGGGGTGCCTGTTGTCCCAGCCGAGGTGAGGTGACGGGCGAAGGGGCCATGGCAGCCACTGACCGCAAGCCCAGACAGACCATGAAAACTGGGCACACAGGTGCCCGTGGTCAGGGAGTGCTGGTGGGTGACAGCAGGGCACGGGCTGCGAGCAGGCTGCGGGCGGCAGGGCCTTCTGAGGAGCGGTGCCTGCAGGGGCCTGGGAAAGTGCCGGGCAAGCCTCTGCCGTCCCAGTCTCCTCGGGCCACCGAGGCGTGGCTTTGCTCTTCCTGTCTCCTGCTTCTGCCAAGTCCCTGCCTCCCAGCTCCACGGCCTGCAGCCTGGGCCTGGGTGGGCGCGGGTCCCGGGCGTGGATGCCAGGGCACAGTGGGGCAGGCTCTGACTGCTGCTCGCCCCGGGCCTTCCCTCCCGAGGGAAGGGGAGTCCTGGGAAGTTGGAAGGAAATCGGGGGTCCTCAGGTGGTAAAGGTGACCCCACTCCCTCCCTTTGTGGGACACACCCGATGTGCTCCCCTCTAAGTGCTGGGAGGGTGGGGTCCCCGCCTCCTCGCTGCCCGAGGCCTCAGCCTCCTGGCCTTGGCCAGTCCCTCTGTGGGCTAGTCAGAGGTGCCACCCTGCCTAGTGGCAGGCAGGGTGCAGCAGGACCGGGGACTCAGAGCCTGCCTCACCTCCTGGGAATTCTGTTTGTGGCCCAGGTGGTACAGGCCTGCTCCAGGGCCTGCCCAGGGCCTTTCTGACTCCTTTGTCCAGTTGTCTTTGAGATTCGAGCTCTCGACTTCAGCTTCATGGAAACGCCAGGGCTGCGGGGCTGGGCGGGGGTGGGGGTACCCCTGGCAGCTGCCTCGGGGGGTCAGCGCAGAGTGGTGGGCAGATGGCAAGGAGGTGACCTTGGGGTTTGATCTGCCCTGGTCATGTCCTCTGGGAGTGGGTGAGGGCTCCTGACCTTCCCCTCAGGGCCGCCTTCCACCCGCCCCCAGCCCCTCCTCTCTGCTCCCTGGGAGCCCCTCGTGGCTGCCCAGCTCTGAGCCCTGCTGGCTGGGGCTTCCTCTGCCCTGAGCAGCCTCCCGCTGCCGTGCGGCGCTGACACTCGGCCTCCTGGGTTCCAGAGGGTGCCAGGCCTTGCAGGGGATCTTGGTCAGGCCCAGGCACCTGGTGGGGGGACTTGGCGTCTACTGAGGGGTCAGCGTCCCCTGGGCAGGGGCCTGGGCGTCCAGCAGGAGGGTCTGTGTGGCCTGGGGCTCAGAGGTCCACATCTGGGGCTGCGGCCGAGGTGCCCTCACTGCTGGTGCCCAGCGCTCAGGCCCCGGCTTAGTGTCTCAGACGCGCAGGCCCCTGAGCCCCAGTGCCCACTCCTGGTCGCAGGCGATGGCTGCTTGGGAGGGGAGGCCCTCAGCCCCAGGGTGGTCGGCTCTGACCCCTCCTGGCTCTCTCCAGCTCAGGCTGTCACCTTGCTTTGTCCATTTCCTGCAAGAGGAAACTGAGGTAAGGGAGGCCCAGCGGCTGCTGACCACTCCTCCTGAGCGGTCAGCTGGGGCTCAGAGGGGTCTGTCGCAGCGAGCACTTGGAGCCTTCCCGCACGGGGCTGAGCCGTGGTCAGGGTGGGGCCCCTGGAGATCTGCTTTGGAGGTGAGAGGGCAGGGCCTCTGCACCAGGAGGACCCAGGACCAGCCTATGGCCCTCTGGGGTGGACTTCCCAGGAGAGTGGCCAGTAGAGGGGCAGAGATGTGGGAGCGTGGCCACCCTCTCTTTTGGGGAACAGGGTGAGGCTCGCAGGGCCAGGCTTGTAGGGCCGATCTGGGCGCGGGGCAGCCTCTGCCCTCTTCTCCCACCCAAACCTCCCACCAGTCCTGCCACGCTCCTCGGGGGGGTTCGGGCACCGCAGACCTGGGCTCAGACACAGTGGGAGCACTTCACCAACCCCACAGTCAGAATTGATTCCGGTTTTGAAAATAAAAGGCATGTTTTTCTGGTTCCCCCAAATTCTTTCATTTGGACCAAAAACTGGGGGAGGGAGGTGGGGTCTCCATTGGTGTCTGGGGAGCTGGCAGGGAAGGAGCCCTGGGAGCCTTCCCCCAGCCCAAGTCAGGCCTCGCTGCATGGACCCACCCACTGCCCGGGGCCAGTCGGAAGTGCAGGAGGCTCTGGAGCACAAAGCCACGCCTGTGCTGGGTGGTCAGATGCAGGCACAGGCCCTGGGCACGGCCTGCCTCAGAGCTCCCCAGCGGGAGGTGGGGGACAGGCCCTGGGCACGGCCTGCCTCAGAGCCCCCCAGCGGGAGGTGGGGGACAGGCCCTGGGCATGGCCTGCCTCAGAGCTCCCCAGCGGGAGGTGGGGGACAGGCCCTGGGCACGGCCTGCCTCAGAGCCCCCCAGCAGGAGGTGGGGGACAGGCCCTGGGCATGGCCTGCAGCTCAGTTGTGCAGGACTAGCTCTGGTGCCTTGGTGACAGGGTGGCCTACTCAGCCTCTGGGCCCCCGGGCCCCCTGTTCTGTGGCCTGAGGTGAGCCAGTGGAGGTGAGTCCCAGCGCTGGCCTGGGGTCAGGAAGAGGGGCTGTGGCTCTGACCGTGACAGTGATGAGGAAGTTCTAGATGGGCCACAGGTGTGGGGACGGCTGGGCTAAGCTGGTTCTTGGGGTAACCACACGTGGGACCCCTGCACCTGGGTGAGGCACAGCTCCCTTGTGGCCTCTCCACAGGACAGACAGCCTGTGTTCTGCAGGGCAGCACCTTCATTGTCAAACTGGGGAGGGGACCCTGGGCCACCCTGCCCCTCAGAGGCCTCCAAGATCCCCTCCAAACAGCCGTTCCTTCGGACCTGCCGGGGGGTCTTCACCAGCCAGAAACCTGGGCCTGTCCTGCCTCCACCTTGGAGCCCTGCTGAGGGCCACTCCGGAGGACAGGCAGGCGCGCCCACCCCAGCACCGGCAGGTGACCTGTGCTTTGCGGGGCTGGCGGCGAGTCCTCCAGGAAAGGACAGGCCAGAGAACTTCAGGCCACGGAACCTCAGGCCACAGAACCTGCTGTCTCACTTGTCTTTTGGCTACACATCGTGACCCTGACAACTGGTCATCTGCCATGTCTCAGTCTCAGCTGACCTCATGGGACGTGGGCAGGCTTTGCCTTAGTGTCCTCCCTGTAGCATGGGCAGGCAGTGTGGGGCTCCGAGGCGGCTCTCCCGGGCGTGCGGGCACCCTCACTCTGGGTCCAGGAGGCGGTCAGTGTGGCGGCACGGTCAGGAGAGACGGGGTGGTCCTGAGGACTTCCTGGAGGAGGTGGGCCTGTGGGCCAGGGCAGGGCAGGGGAATAGGCCTGGAGAGCTGGGCTGGGGTCAGGGTCAGCCAGGAACTCTGGGTGGGACCGGGTGGGGGCTGCCTCTGCTGGCCTGGCAGTGCCCCACCGCAGCCCACCCAGCAGGAGGCTCCTTCCTGCAGCCTCTGTCCCAGTCCGTCCTGGGCCTTGCTTCCTGCCCTGGAGGAGCTGGTTTCCCTGCCTGAGAGAAGCTGGGGGTGTCCCTGGGCCGGGGCTAGGGCAGCTGTGGCAGGTGGTGGGGCCCGCGGCCAGGCCAGGGGCAAAGCCACAGAGCGTGCTGGGCTTGCCTGGGGTGGGGGAGGCAGGGCCGGTGGGTCCTGGGCAGCCTCTAGCGCTGGCCTTCCCTCAGGGCGGCTGTTTCTGGGTGGAATAATGGTCAGTGGGGAGCAAGCCTCCGCCAGCTGCCCTCGGTGCTGCCCCGTCTGAGGGTGGGAGTCTGACCTCACCCGGGTCCAGACAGCAGCCAGTGCTGCTGGCGACCAGCCTCACCAGGCCTGGCAGCAGACGCTGCCGGCCTGGGACTCTGGCCTCTGCGAGGGTGGGAAGGGCCCCGGCCGCCCGGCCTCCCCCCCGGCCCCCTGGCGTCTCCTGGAAGGGCGGGCCTGGGCAGGGCCTCTCCATCTAGCCTGTGAAGGAAGCCCTGCCCTGGAGGAGCCGAGGCTGTCACCTGAGCCCCTTGCCACCTGCCACCTGCCTGGGTGGCTCTTCTGAGGCCCTCAGCGGCAGAGGCCCTGACCTGGGCCGCCTGCTGGGGGAGCCGCGTAGCGCCTGTCCCGGATGTGGAGACGGACCCTGCTCCTGGGCTGCGGTGCCCAGCGGTGCCCAGTGTCCACGCTGTTCCCTGCACTTGTCCCCAGCTCAGATGAGCAGAAGGTGTCCCATCTGGGGCTGGAGCTGGCTGTGAGGAGGCCCGTCCAGGGAGGTTTCTGTGTCTGTGGGGGAGGGCTCTGCTTGCCTGGGGTCTTGCTCCCTGGCTCCCAGGCAGGGGGCCTGGGCCTGGGCGTTTTCCTGCCCCCAGTCTTGGCTGAGGGCTGGTTCCCCGAGCAGCGTTCCCAGAGCGTTTGCAGTGGCCGGGTGGGGGGCACCACGGAGGGGCTGACGGTGGCCAGGGCTCACCTCTGACAGGCCACAGCTGGCGTGGGTGTTCTGTGCGGGGGAGGGTGGGCCAGCGGTGCCGGCGAGCGGGTGGCGGGCATCTGGGGAGGCAGGACCTGAGAGCGGGGCTGGACGCGGGTGTCGGCTGTGCTCCTGGGGACACCTGGCCTGGCCCTGGCCCTTCCTGGTCTCCAGCCTCAGTCTGGGCTGCCCGCAGGTCAAGGCCTTTCTGGGTGATGTAAGACCCCAGGGCCGGAGCGGCTGTGCCCGCTCTGCCAGAGTGGCTGGGGCCGCCGGGGCTCTGCTCCGCGCCCTGCCCGCCTGCCTGAGGGGCCAGCGCGGCCAGGACCTTCTGCTCACCCACACGTGCTCCTCCACGTCTCCAGGGCCCCACGCCCTGGGGGAGCCTGCGGTGGCCCCTGCTGCTGGGACAGCAGCCACGTCTGGTGGGCTGGAGTGGCGTGGAGGGGACAGTGGCTTTAACTCTGGCCTTGGTCCACTGTGTTGGAGGGTGGGCTGGGCAGGTGTGGCTGCTCCAGCTCCCCCGGCTGTGCCCGATGGCTGGCAGGCAGCCCGGGAGAATGGAGTCCCCCTCAGAACTGCCAGCTGTCCCCGAGGGCTGACTGTGGGAAGGACATTCACGGTGCCCAGTGAGTTGTCTTTACCAGGTTTGTCCCCTCGCCTGCCACCCACAGAGCGCCTCTCTCTCCCAGAATGGCTAGGTTCAGCCTGGCCTGGGGCTGTGCACAGTGGGGCTGTGCGGCCTCTCCCAGGGCTGCCTTCAGGGACGGGTGGTCTTTCGATGACACAATCACAGCAGGGTCGCTGAGAGGCAGGTGCTCCCCGGCGTGGCGGGGCAGGGGTGTCTGTGAGCTCACCCCCTCCCCATGCCTCTGGCTGGGGCGTCGGCGAGTGGGCATCTCAGGTGGCTGGGACAGAGGTCCAGCAGCAGTAGAGGCTCGGGAGTGGACGGCTCCGTCTTCAGAGGAGGTGAGGCCCCTCGGCTCTTGGGCTGCCCCGGGCCGGCTCCCCCGTGGGCCTCGGCCTCTTCTCCAGGTGGTCTGACTGGACAGTTCTCCCCCAGCTGCGCCTTGGCCTCGTGCGTCCTTTGGCTCCGCCCTCCCCTGCCTCGGCCACAGCATCTGTCCGTGGCCCTTGGGGCCGGCCACACTCCCTGGACGACAGGACAGCCTGGGCGTGTGCCCTGGTGCTGGCCACAGTGTGCAGCAGTGAGACAGGCTCTTCCACGTCCCAGCTGGGGACGCTGAGCCCTGCTGCCTGAGCGTTGTGGGCTCCATGACGTGTCCTGCCCCAGTGCCAGGCTGGGGCTTGTGGGGGGCGGAGGAGCCTGGAGGGTCGGGAGCACCGTGTGCCCAGTGCCTGTGCTGTGCTGCCCGTCCCGCCTCGCGGGTGGCGTGGCTGCAGGAGCGCTCTGGGCGTCTCGGGGCTGAGGGCCATGCCCAGGCCTCTGGCCTCTGGCAGACCTTTTCCTGGCAGCCTGGCCATGAAGCCCAGCCTCTGCCCACCGCCAAGAAGCTGCGGTGCCGGATTTAACAGCCCCCGCTGGCCAGGCTGAGGGTGAGCGATTTCTATTCTGAGCCGAAGAAAGGCTGGGCATGGCCGAGGGGGCCGGAGGCGGCCTGGCGCCCTGTGCGGGTGCCCTGGGCTGCTGGCTGCCCCTGCCTGGCTCTCAGGCCCTCGAGGCTGAGGCTTCCTCTAGTGGCTGAGGGTCCAGCCCCAGCCCCGGGGCTCCGGAAGGCATGGAGGACAGTGTCTGAAGGGCAGTGATGTCACAGGGCACAGGCAGGCGGGCATCCAGGTCAGGGTAGGCTGGAAGGGGCCAGGGAGGGGACGGTGGTGTGTGTCTTCCTCACTGGGGGGCAGTTGGCCTGTGCTGGGGTCGGCCCCTTGGTGCTGCGATGGGCCCCTGCCCTCGAGAGGTCAGGAGTGTCCCGGGCTCCACCCAAGGACCCCCCTCAGCCACGTGTGCACCCCCTGCTGTCTGAGCAATGCTCACGAGGCTCCACTGTCCTGCTGCAGCCGAGGGGTGGCCTCCTCAGGTCCCCCTGGAGGCCTGGGGCCACCTGAGGGCTTCACAGGGGTGCTCACTGAGGAGGCCAGTGTCCTGGCCAGCAGGCTCTGCTGTCCAGGGGTCCTGTGCACTGTCTTGTCACCCAGGAGTCTCCAGGAGCCCCTGCCCAGCGACCATGCCTGGTGGTCACCTCTCGCTCTGCACGCTGGCGGTGAGCTGAGCCCAGGCCCGTCTGCTGGAGGGTCCCAGCTGCCCGCAGAGCTGGCCCCAGCCAGGGGAGGCCGGGGCTCCATCACCCTGAACCCCGCTCTGTGCACCGCAGAGGCCCCGAGTCCTGCTGCAGCAGGCCCCAGAGGGCAGTTGTTGGGGGTGTCATCGAGGTCCCTGTAGTTCCAGCCCTTAGCCTGCCTTGAGTCCTGGGCAGGGGACTCAGAGGGGCCCGTGAGGGGCCAGCTCTGGGCTGGGTGAGCCCTGCAGACGGGGACGGCTCTGCCCCGTTGCCATCCAGAGGGCCTGGGCTTCGAGTTGCCGTGTGGCGGGTCCTGCTCACATCTCTGACCCCTGGCCCTGAAGGGGTGCTAGGTGTGAGGTTGGCACCAGCTTGCCAGCTGTCACAGGACAGCAGCAGGTCCTAGGTGCCCCAGCTGCTGGTGTGGCATCCCTGGGGGTTTGGCACTGAATCCTGCCCAGGACCTGGGTGTGCTGGACACCGTGCCCTGCCTCAGTTTCCCCCTGGGAGATAGGAGGCCGCTGTGAGCGTCGGATAGGACACTGTCAGTGACATGCTCAGACGCTCAGTGACGACTGAGTAGTGACTGAGCCTGTGCCCGCAGAGGTGGAGGAGAGCCACTGCTCCCTCAGGTGCCTGAGCTGCTCCGGAGCTCTGCAGACCCGCCTGCGGCTGAGGCGCCCCCGCCCCCGCCCGTGTCTGGGCCTGGCCTTGCTCGCGGCTGCCCCTCAGGCCTGCGGCTCTCTGGCTGCCCGGCTCACAGCTGCAGGGTCTTCCAGCAAGAGGACGCCCGGGGTCCCAGAGGGGCCTGTGCGATGCTCCTGGCACTGGCCTCGGCCCGGGCGTGGCTGGCGTCTCCTGTCCACTCCACCCAGAGCTGCAGCCGGTCAGGGAGGCAGATTCCAGCCGGCCTGCTGACCGCTGGATTTTAGGATTCCGGGGGCGCGTGCTGTGCTCTGGCTTCCAGCAGGATAATTAACGAGGGGCGCGAGGAGGGAGCTGGCGGGCACGTCCCCCTCTGCCCCTGGGTCCTGGCTCCAGGCATTCCAGAGCAGGGCCTGGCCCTCTGTGCCCGGCTGCGCCAGGGTCTGTGCAGCATCACGAGGAGCGGCCAGCTGATAGCAGGACTGGTACGGTGGGGGCGGGGGTGGCAGCCAGGGCCCGCGGCCTTGTAGGTGGCCTCCAGCTGCTGCAGGGGAGCTGCTGCCCAGGCAGTCTCCTGGGAGCCAGCAGCAGCAGGGGCAGCTTGCCCCTCCACGGTGTGTGTCCGCAGCAGCCGTCCGGCAGCCAACCTCTGTTCAGAGGTCTCGGAGGTCTCTCGGAGGGAGGCCCGATCTCCACGAGCCTCCTGCAGCCCCCTGCGTTGCTGAGTGTCAGGTTTCCATAGTGCTGGCCCGAGGCCAGGAGGGAGGGGCTGGGCATTGCTGGGGCAGAGGGGAGAGAGCGCAGGCATCCCTGTCCCCTCAGTGGACATGGCCATCTTGGCCTGGGGATCCTCTACACTCCTTGGGAGACCAGGGGCGGAGGCCTGGGGCAGAGAAACCTAGTCAGGCCACTCGGTTTAATTGGGCAGTTCAAGAAGGCTCCCGGGCACCCGGTACCTCGTGCTGAGCCCAAGGGGACTGTCCAGTGTTGGGTCAGCACCGACAGGCTCCCTCCCAGGCCCGCCTGCTGTCCTGGGATGGTGGACTCGGCTGCAAAGGGCTGGTCTGAGCTTTCTGCTCCGGGAAAGGGAAGGGCGCGGCTGGCGCAGTCCTGCGGAGGCCGTCGGGGCTGGCCGTCAGCTCCCGCTGCGTGCTCAGCGATGTGTCCCTCGGACAGTGGCTTCCTTCACACAGGGAGGAAGTGCCACACACTCCTGGAAGCTTCCCTTGTGCCCTGGCTCACAGCCGGGGAGGTGGGCTCAGGGCGGCAGGTTCCCTGATGCTGGCGGGGCCACGAGGCCTGTTCCCAGCCTCGTAAGAGGGCGCGATGCTGGCCAGCGTTGCCCACGGTGGCTCTCTGCCTTCTGGGGGGACCCTGGGTCCTGGGCTGGGGTCACAGCTGTGTCCACCTGGAGGTCAGGGCTGCTAATGCTCCGAGAACCTCCCGGTGGGTGACAGCTGTGTGTGCCTCTGCCCCCCGGTCACATGGTCAAGGGGACTGGCAGGCGCGGGCTCTGCGTCCCACCCTTGAGGGTTTCACACCTGTGCCCTGTGCTGGCCTGCCCACCCCAGCCCTCTCCAGCTGCATGGCCCCTGGGTGGGTCCCTGGGCGCCCCTGGTGATGGGGAAGGACCTGTAGCTCAAGGGGCAGCAGGACGCAGGGCGGGGCACGGCCTGGGGGTGAAGGGCTGGCCAGCGAGGGCAGGTCTGGGCTGTGTCCCTCTGTCCTATGATGTGCACTGGCCACAGTCAGGGTTATGTTAGGATGGGTGTGGTGATGTCCCCAGGAACAAGGAGGACTGTCCTGGGAGGGAGGGGACGGGCCATGCGGGGCGGGGGCGGCCTCGAGCACCACCTTCAGGAGAGGGCCTGGGCGTGTGGTCCCCGTGGCTGGAGGGCCCAGGGCTGTTGGAGAGTTGGGGGACAGCATGAGGGTGGCTGGGGACTGAGCCTGACAGTGCTGTCCCCAGCAGCAGCAGCAGGGCGCCTGCTGAGCCCCACGTGAGCACCGTCTCGTCACCCGTTCCTGAGCTGCTGGAGGCAGGCCAGAGGCTGTCCTCCCACCGCCTGTGAAGCTGGGGCTGCAGGAGGGGACAGGCTCCTGGCCAGCCTGGCCATCCCAGGACAGCTCCTCTCCCCACCGGTGGGCACTGGTCTCCCCAGGCCTGAGGCTGAGAGGGCACTTCTGCCGGGGGCTGCCCAGTCCTGCGGCCGCGTGTGCTCAGAGGGGCTGGGGGGCTGTCTGGCCAGAGCCCCCCAGGACTGCTGCCTGCGGGGCACATGTGCCCGAGGACCCTTGGAAGGCCCAGGCTGCAGGGGACGGGAAGATGCCCAGGCAGTCAGCTGCCCGGGGGCACAGAGCAGGAGGGCGCTGCCCCCGTCCACCAGACCATGTTCCTCTGTCCCAGGTGGGGCAGGCGTGACCCACCATGGCCGTGTGCACCCCCCACCTCTCCGTGCCGGGCAGGGTGGGGCCTGGTGCCCCACCTGTGGTGGTCCTGGCTGGTGCCCTTGGTGCCCTGGAGGGCTGGGGTGGGGAAGGCAAGGGGCCCGGAACCTGCAACCCCACACGGCTTCCCCTCCTGGGGGCTGGGGGCACCTAGACCTCGGCAGCCCACGGTCGGGACTCCTGTGCCCCCGCGATCCCAAGCCTTTCCCTTGGTGGCAGGGAGGGGTGAGGAGAGCCCCTTGGCAGCCGGGCTCAGCGCAGGACTGGTTTAGGGGCTCGGACCCCCTCCGGGGAGGGCGCCTGTTGCTGTGCCTTGGTCCTCGGGCCATTCCAGGGCAGGGCGCCGGCGCCCCCTGGTGGCCGTGAGAGGCCAGTGCAGGCCCTGAGTGTGTCCTGGCGTGGGGACGGGGGTCTGAGGTGCCTCCCTGCCGGCCTCCATTCCTGCGTCTGCCACTCACTCCTGACACCATCTCTCTGTGACATTCGACACATGAGCACTGTGGGGACGCCTGGCTGTCCAGGCCCTAGGGACGGCTGCAGAGAGGACCCGGCAGAGGGTCCTGGGTGAGAAGAGGTGAGGTGCTTATTGTTCAGCCACCTGTCCAGCCGCCCGTCGCTGGACCCCACCCTGCGCCAGGCCCCAGGCTGGGATCGGCCACCAAGGCCAACAGGGCAGTGTCCTGGGGGCCGCAGGAGGCAGGTCGTGGTCAGAGCTGCACGCTGGGAGGCACACAAGCCAGGACAGGTGGCAGGGCCATGGAGGAGGGAAGGACCTGGGGCAGGTCCAGGAGGGGACACTGCAGCCTGGAGGGAGTGGCTGGGCCGGTCACAAAGGTCTGGTGACCCCGTGAGCGCTGCAGGGCTCACTCCTGTTGGATTGCTGAGAGTTGGGCGGGGACATGGGGCCAGGATCTGCTTTAGGGGCTCCCTCGGGTTGGGCTGGGGACATGGGGCCAGGATCTGCTTTAGGGGCTCCCTCGGGTTGCTGGAGGCCAAGGTGGAGGCAGGAGGCCCAGGGAAGAGGCCACGGGCTGCCTGGTGGAATAGCGATGGTAGCCAGGGACACATTAGACTGGGACAGAGATGGGGCCTGGTGATGTGGAGGGGAGGGCGGGCGTCTGCCGCTGACCGGCTCTGCAGGGTGTGAAGAAGAGAGGGCTCCGGGTGCTGGGGTCTCACGTGCCTGTCGGGGCAGAGGCAGGCTGGCAGGGGCTCCCGAGTTCCTGTCTGGGAAGTGCCTGCAAGGTCACGGCCTCTCCTTCCCAGAGGTGGTGGCCGGGTGCAGAGCCTGCGGGGCCAGCCTGTCTCAGTGTTCCCGTCTCTAGAATGGGTGGGACACGCTGACCCCCGTGGTCCCTTGTTCTCCCAACCTGACATCAGCCTCGGGGCTCCGCTGTGGGGCCGTGGCATGAGACAGAGAACCTACACTCAACCCCCAGTCCCACTCGAAGCAGCCCCAGGTCCCGTCTCCGTCCTGCAGCAAGCATTGTCCCAGGAACACTCGCTGGCCTTTCCTGGGCGCCAGACTCAGCTGGGGGCTTGACTCTGAGATGTGGCCAATTCTCAGGGACCCGCAGCCCAGTGGGGAGGGAGATGTGACGGGCCACCTGCAGAGGTGACACTAAGCAAGGCCAGGGGCAGCACTGACTGTGCAGGGGCTGGCCGGGCTCTCCTGTGAGGGCGGGGCTGAGCTGGTCGGAGAGGACGCCCGAGAAGGACTGTGGGCGGGCGCCAGGCGGGGGGCAGACGCCCTGGGAAGGGTGGGCTGCCTTGGGGGCCTGGGACTGCCTCTGAAGAGCTCCTCAGCCAGGCCCTGGGCTGCAGGGACAGGCAGGACAACAGGCCAGCTCCTCACCCCCACTCTCACCATGTCCTGTCCCCGAGTGGTCCAGAGGGAGGTGCTGCCAGCTGGCTGTGTTCTGGGAGGGTGGGGAAGTGTAGCCGCCTGAAGCGCTTGGAGCAACGGAGCCGCGGGAAGAACTTCAGAAGCAAACTGGAGACAAACAGCTTTTTATTCTGATAACTTTTCTCTCTGGTTCTAACAACAACTAACACACGCCAAACACACCACTAAAATGGCGCTGACCCGATCAGCAATTTCGGCCAAGTCACTCGAGATCCCGCAACAAATCCCGTGAGACTACGGGTGGCGACAATGGCCAAATCTCCACGGCTCATAGTCAACTGCAATTCAAGTCAATCCCCAAACAGGGCTCCTGCATTTCCCCCCTTTTTGTTTTTAAAAGAGGTAATGCTCTAGGACGTCTATGTGCAACCAACATTCTTACCCGTCATCGGATAATCAAGGCTGTGCCCTTGACTCCTGTCTTAGGTTGATATGTCAGCCACATGAGACTGTCCCGTGCGACTGTGCCTGTCTTAGGTTGTCCCCCTCTGGGGATCTTACCCGTCATTGGCTAACCAGCCATCCAATGGAGCCCTTTAGGATCGACTATATATGATGACTAACAGCCGTCCAATTGTGAGGAGATGTTGCGGCTTTAAGGCAACAAGCCTTTTGGTGATGAGCCAAATTGCATAGCATATCAAATTGTTTAAACAAATCAGCTGCCCTAAGTTCCAACAAGTAACACACTGAATTCTCTAGACAAATACCCGCAAGGCATTGTCCTGTAAAGTCCCAAACAATGAAAGATCAAAATGTCCATTTGTTATAACATGTTGATGTAGGAGGCCCCCATGCATGTAGAGCAGAGGCCGCACTGTTGGTGAGGTTGTTTGATGTTTGAGCAGCAGACGTCTTTTTTATGTTTAGACAATGCCACCAGCAAATCTTCAGGGCCCGCTACCTAGAAACTCAAGCATCAATTATTAAAGGAAAGGCAGTGCTATTGCAGCACTGAGTCAAGAGGCGAGTTGTCAAACTACAAAATAGAATAATTAGATTAGAAAATTAAAGTTGATTTTTGTTCACATACATCGCTGGTTGAGCTTCTACAAACATAAGTTGGAAAAATGTCATATTTAGAACAAAACAAAGAAAGACTGAGGTAATTACTGCATTAAAGATAGATTAAAGAAAAGGTAAAGGCACTTGAGAGAAATAATTTGTTAGCTGGAACCCTTGAGTCTCTGTATACAGAGCAATTTTTTACCTGTTGAGATAATTGAAATTAATGAGCTATTAAACAAATGAAGTTAATAACAAATAAACAATCTTAAGTCAAAACACCAAAATATCAGGTTATATAGCACTAGTCATATTGTTTGCTAAAGAGAAGTCCCAGGGACACCTATAAATCAAAATTGAAAGTACCTTCATTTATAAAATTATTTACCTAAATTGAATACTCTTAACCTAAAATGAATTAAACTTATTTGGATCCATATATATATGTATATTTTCTTTTTCATAAGCGCTTTGTTCTTTGTGACGTCACACTGGACAGACGAACAAGCATACAAACATATATTTGTGACGTCACATTAACATGAAATGTAGACAAATGTACAGACATAAAGACATGTATAAAAAGAAAAGAAAAAAAAAAATACAATTGTGTGCACACTAAAGAGAGATCTCCTCGTCCCAGCCGGGAGGAATGACACTTAAGTTGTGAAATATTTTGAAGGACTCTTTTGAGGGAATCATTCTATACCTTCATCTTGGTCCTCTTGATTTTGTACTTTTTTAATTAATCTTGATTCTTCAATAACTTCATCTTGATCATTTTGATGTGGTACCTGTTTTATTAATCTAGATGGTATCCATATTGGAGAGGATTCGTCTTTTGGAAAAACACAAACAGATCCTCTTCCCCAAATTAATACTGGATCTGGACCCTTCCATGTACCTGAAAGAACATCCTTCCAGTAAACCAAAGGTTTATGTTGTTGGTGTAGATTCCAATGTCTGTCTCCAGCAGAATAACCATTAGAGTCTAAAGTTAAAAAATTTAAGGTAAACAGGGCAACTGCCAATCTGTCCTTAGGACTTTTCCAATTTCCTTCTTTTTGTTTTAATAACATAATTTTCAGTGTTCGGTTTGCTCTTTCAATAATGCCCTGACCCTGAGGATTGTATGGGATGCTTGTTTTATGGGATATATTGAATTTTGCGCAAAACTGTTTGAAAGATGAGGACGTATATGCGGGGCCATTATCTGTTTTAAGCATTTTGGGGATGCCCAATGCAGCAAAAGCTTGTAAACAATGAGATGTAACATCTTTAACTTTTTCTCCAGAATGTAAGGAAGCAAAAATCATGCCTGAGCATGTATCTATGGTCACATGAATAAATCGCAATTTTCCAAAACTTGGCTCATGAGTAACATCCATCTGCCACAAATGATTGGGCATTAATCCTCTAGGGTTAACTCCGAAATGAGGATTGGGCAAATGTGTCATACAAGATTTACAATCTTTTACAATTGTTCTGGCTTGCTCCTTTGTGATTTTAAACCTACGTTGCAAGGTGGTGCTGTTGACATGAAACTGGGAATGAAATAAAGTAGCTTGTTGTAGCGCTGAAAGTATAAATACTGTTTTTGTAAGTTCATCAGCCTTTTGATTACCTTCATGGAGGGGACCAGGCAAATTAGTATGTGCTCTAATATGGCCTACGAATAGAGGTTCTTTTCTTGCCCACAAAAGTTTTTGTATTTGATAAAACAATTTAAAGGCTGGAGTATGAGGTGCTATTGGTCCTGCTAACTCTAATTTTGGGACGGCTTGTACAATATAGTGGCTATCTGAAAAAATGTTTACGGGCTGGTCCCTAAAATTTTCCAGAGCTCTTACCACAGCTTCCAGTTCCACTAGTTGAGCTGATTTGTGTGCAGTTATGTAAGTCATATTTTCTTTTTTAGTGACTACTGTAGCAGTACCATTTGAGGACCCATCTGTAAATACATTAAATGCCTTAGGAATAGGTTGATTTTTTATTACCTGTGGAAATATAATAGGATGATTAATACAAAAAGATAATATAGGGGACTTAGGAAGATGATTATCAAAATTTGCAGAAGTAGAGCATTTAGCTATAGCCCAATCATTATCATTGAAGCATAAGTATTCAATCTGTGATGATGAATAGGGAGTAATAATAGTAGCAGGGTGAATGCCAAATATTTTAGTAGAAGTCTTAAGTCCTTGAAGAATAAGTTTAGCCACCATGGAGGTATAAGATTCAATTATACTTTTAGGAGAGACGGGCAAATGTATCCATAATAAAGGCCCTTGTTGCCAAAAATACTCCTGTGGGTGTATATTGTGAAGAAATAATAATCAACATCAGCGGTTGAGTTAAATCAAATCTATCACAATGAGCTCCTTCGATGGCTTTTTCTACTAACTTTAAAGCTTTCCTAGCATCAGGAGTCAATGTTCGTGGTGAAGATGGATCAGGATCTCCACGAAGGATGTCAAATAAAGGTTTTAGTTGGCCAGTAGTGAGATTTAGTGTAGGGCGAAGCCAATTAATGTCTCCCAGTAGTTTTTGGAAATCATTGAGGGTGGTCAAATGTTCTTTATTTATTAAAATTTTTTTGGGTCTAACAAAAGTATCCATGATTTTAAATCCTAAATATAATATGGGAGATCTGGTTTGAACTTTTTCTTCTGCTATATATAATCCATATTTTTTTAAAATTTTCTACCACATCACTGAATATATTAAATAAGATTTTTTGATTAGGGTGGGCCAATAAAATATCATCCATGTAATGTAGACACATGAGGTTTGGATATTTATTTTTAATGGGTTGGATAGCCTTGTCCACATATATTTGGCATATGGTGGGGCTATTAGCCATTCCCTGTGGTAAAACCTTCCATTGATATCTCTGATCAGGGCCATTATTGTTCATAGAAGGAACGGAAAAAGCAAACCTGGGGGCATCCAGAGGATGTAGGGGAATAGAAAAGAAGCAATCCTTTATATCAAGAGTAATAAGATGGAAATTTTTTGGAATAGCTACGGGACTAGGAAGTCCAGGTTGAGTAGGCCCCATAACTTGCATGGTTTTATTGATTTGTCTAAGATCATGTAACAATCGCCATTTTCCTGACTTTTACTTGATCACAAATATGGGGGAATTCCAGGGAGAGGTGGAAGGTTCTATATGACCTGCTTCTAATTGTTCCTGAACTAATTGGTGGGCCGCTTGTAATTTCTCTTTAGATAGGGGCCACTGAGGGACCCACACTGGCTTATCAGAAAGCCATGGTATTTTCAAAATTATTTTCTCAGTGGCCCCGAAAAAAAATATCTTTTTCCTTTATGACAATGATTACTTTTAGGGTTAAGATTACTCTGTACTTTTTGATAATGTGTTCTTTTAGGGTTAAGATTACCCTGTAGGTTTTCACATTTAACATCTGCAGGCTTGGTTGCAAGGTGTACTCCCATTTGTTGCAAAATATCTCTTCCCCATAAAGTAACCGGTAGATTAGGTAAAACATAAGGCTGAAATGTTCCTTTATGGCCTTCATCATCCTCCCATTTTAAAATTACTGCACTTTTATCTGGGAGGTTATTATATCCCAAGCCTCTTAAACTGGTTGAAGCTTTTTGCAGAGGCCAGTGCTTGGGCCATTGGCGTAAATTAATAATGGAAGAGTCAGCTCCAGTATCTATTAATCCCTCCATTTCTATTCCTTGGATTTTTATTTTACACATAGGCCTCCTTGAACAGTCTCGAACCCAGCAAGCCATGGGACTTGAGTCAGTGGAACAAAATCCTCTATTGTTCCCTTCTTGAGGCATACCCATTTTAAATGAATTATGTAAATTGGGAAGGAGAAGCAACTGAGCAATTCTATCTCCTTGATTAACAGAAGTTATACTTTGGGGTGAGCTAAGCATTATTTTTATTTCCCCTTTGTAGTCTGAGTTTATTACACCTGGGGTCACTTGCAAACCTAATAAGCTTTTAGGACTACGCCCGATAATAAGTCCTACAGTCCCTGAGGGAAGAGGTCCCCTGACTCCTGTGGGAATCAGTTGAACCCCCATTTCAGGTGTTAACACTATTTGGGCGGTGGAACAGAGGTCTAATCCTGCATTTCCTCTTGTTCCTCTGGCGAGGGAGTGGATGGGTAGTAGGGATTGTGTCGGGGAAGCATCTGAGTGGATGCTTGAGGATACTCCTTCTGCAATGCCCCGTACATTTGTGGGCCCCGGGGTACTGGGCCCCGTGCCCCGTTTTTTGAATTCCTGAACAAAGGATTTCCATGGATGTCAAATTTTGAATAGCATTTATTGGCCCAATGATTTCCCTTTTTACACCTGGGGCAGCGGCCTGGGGCACGGTATGAGCTTGATCTTATTTCTCTTTTGGGATTTTGCCTAGAATTGCCTGATTGATTATAATATCTACGTTTAGCCTTTGTGAAATTTCGAGAGGAAGCACCTCTCATTGAGGCTGCAATCACATTTCCTGTGACAAAGGCGTCATTTATATCTTTACATAGTTGTATATATACGGAAAGATCCTTTTTAGTTCTCCATGGCCTGATGGCTGCTTGGCACCATTTATTTGCATTTTCATAAGCTAATTGAACAACTAATGGCATAGGTTGGTCAACATCTGCAAACACACTACCTGCAGTTCTCAAAAGTCGATCAGCAAAGTCGGCATACGGCTCATTAGGTCCTTGAATCACTTTTGACAAGCTACCTTGTAGATCCCCAGGTCCTTGTACAGTTTTCCATGCCTCTAAGGCAGCTGCATTTATCTGAGCATATATATCTGGGTCATAATCTGTTTGAGCCTGTAAGTCTGCGAATTGCCCTTCTCCTGTGAGCATGTCTATATTATAGTTTTCAAACCCTGCAGCCGCGTTTCTTTTAGCCGTTTCTATACAAAGTTCTTGGAATTGCGATCGCCAAACCAAGAATTGCCCCCCGCTTAATGTTGCTTTACATAGACTTTTCCAGTCTGAGGGGGTTAAGCTAAAGGTGTTAAGGGACTCCAGCATACTCAACGTGAAAGGAGCTTGGGGCCCATAAGTCATTACTGCCTCTTTGAGATTTTTTATTGTTTTGAAATCTACTGACTGATGGACACTCTGTCCATTTTTCTTTTCAAATGCTGGCGGTTCCCAATGTATCTGTGAGTTGTCCTCGAGAGCGCATAAGCGATCAGAAAGACTTTTTATTTCTGTTTCTAGGGTATGCAAATGCCTAGTAATACCCTTCATATTTTCTGTAATGGATTCCACCCATGGGGGAGTAGTCACTTCCACAAGTGACTCCTCTGCCTGACGGACCTTTTTCTCGGTCTTTTTTAATTTCTTTTTCCTCATTTTCTCAGGATCACTTTTACTAGCTTCCTCACCACTGCTAATTTCACTGACAGCAATATCCTGAGGCCCAGGTTCCAGTGAGAGCAAGTATCCTTCAGCTTTCGCCAATAACTCCCGAATAGCTTTAATAGCTTGGATTTTTGTCATTTTTGGGTCTCTTCTAATACTCTCTTTACTGGTCTCAGTTGGCCCAGTGGAATCTACACTTTTTTGATCACTTTCACTTTTGTCTATATACTCCTCACTGAGAACAGAGTCAGGTATATCAAGGAGTCTTTGCATAGCCTCTATCACTTGGGATTCAGTTATATTCGAACCCATCTTTAGAGACCTTTCAGTTCTTACCTGTCCGCTCCGAAGTTCCCCGTACGGGCCGCCACCTGTTGCCGCCTGAAGCGTTTGGAGCAACGGAGCCGCGGGAAGAACTTCAGAAGCAAACTGGAGACAAACAGCTTTTTATTCTGATAACTTTTCTCTCTGGTTCTAACAACGACTAACACACGCCAAAACACACCCTAAAATGGCCCTGACCCGATCAGCAATTTCGGCCAAGTCACTCGAGATCCCGCAACAATCCCGTGAGACTACGGGTGGCGACAAAGGCCAAATCTCCACGGCTCATAGTCAACTGCAATTCAAGTCAATCCCCAAACAGGGCTCCTGCAGGGAAGGAGCTTGGCTGGCCGGTGACTCGAGTATGCCCAGCCCGTGGTTCAAACCAGGGAGCTGTGCGCAGCCGCCGGCCAGGCCTGGGCAAGCGCTCTTTCCGACCCCAGGGCCGGCTTCCAGCCAGCGCCCGGCCTCCCTGCAAGGTCCCGAGCTCCGCTGGAAGGGTCACAGGGAAGGGCCAGCCCAGCTCTTCACCATCAGTCCCGGAAACTGAGCAAGAAACAGAGGGAGCCTGTCACACCCTGTTGCCCAGCTAGAGGTGACATCTGTGTCGGGACCCTCCTAAGCCTGAGGGACCCAAGCCAGTGCAGAAGTCAGTCCTGCGGCTGAAACACAGAAACAGGCAGGCAGGAGAGACAAGAAGGCAGAGGCGGACGAGAGCACGCAGGGAGCGGGGCCGAAGCCCGCCTGGCGGGTCCCGCCCCAGCCCTGCTGGCCTTGCTTGGCGCTGGCCCCTGCGGCCCGGCCGGCTCTGCCAGGGAACTGCAAGGTCCCAGGACCTCGGCCGCGCGGGGGAGTGAGACCTGGATATTTCGGGGAACAGAGGAATGTTCTTGGCTTTCTCTGGGCCTTTTACATCTTGTCTTGTTTTCTGGGAAACAAATGGAAAAAAAAAAAAAAGCCCATTCCCACATTTTTGGAGGCCGTGAGTGTAAACATGCGGAACCGCGGCTCTCAGAGTGAGGGGAGACCGCCGCCAGGAGAGCCCAGGCCGCCTGCCTGGCCAGGCCACCCTGCTCTGCGCCACCATGGCCCCACCGGTTCTGCTGCTGCCCCGGGGCTGTGGGGGGCCACAGGGTGCGGGAGGAAGCGGCTTGTCCCCGAGCACCTGACTGAAGCAGGCGTGGTTCCCGGCTCCTGGAGCCCGGTCCCCCTCTGGGCCTCGGTGTCTGCATGCGCGAAACCTTCTTGTCCTTGGCACTTGGTGGCTTTTGCTCAGGACAGCCGGTGTCACTGCCTCATGCTGGGCGTTGGGTACTGGCTCCTGGGTTGATGGGAAAAGGTGACGGAGCCCTCGGGTCCAGTCTGGACACCTTCAGTGACGTCTTGCTCTGACAGCCCCGGGCCCTGCAGGGGACACTTTGTCTCCTCTCCTGACCCCCATGGCCCCCCCTTGGCCTGGCCTTCTGGGGGTCTGGCCCCACCTGTCCTGGGTCTCAGCGCCTGGCTGGACTCGAGGCCCCGGGTCTCCCTCGGCCCACCCTCCACTGCCCCCAAGCCTGGCCCAGAGCCCGTTGCCTCCACCACGTCTTGGCCACAGCCAGTGGCAGCCTCCAGCAGGCAGGGCAGGGTGGACACTGTAGGTGCTGCCCAGAGCCACCTCTGCTAGGCTGGCCCCGGCCCCCAGACTCAGGTGGACAGCTGGGGAACCCCGGGCCCAGGGCAGCTGAGGCCCGCCTGCCCGTCCCTGCAGCACGCAGGCGCACGCTATCCTGTGGTGAGGCTGGGGCTGGGGGCTTACACTGGGCGGAAGGGTCCAGGGGAAGGCGGTGGCTTTGGAAGGGTTTCTCTGCTTGTCCCAAGTGCTGCCCTTGCGGGGCCGCCAGGACCTCTCAGATGCAGGAGGGGTGGGCGGGCCCCTAGGTGTTCCCGAGGAAGGGACAGAAGTGGGAGGCTGTGAGGTTGTTCCTGGAGTTGCCACCAGGCGGCGACAGTGGGCAAGGACAGCTGGGGTGCTGTGGGGTGAGGCCCCCGGGGCCTGTGTCACCCTGTCCACAGTGCTGAAGGACAGGGCCTCCCTCAGCAGGCCCAGGGGCAGGACCCACCTCAGCCGCACGCCAGGAGGAGGGTGGGCCGGTCGCTCTGCGGAAGGGTCTTGGTGCCACCCGTAGAGCTCCAGCTGTCTGCTGGTGTCCCTGGGAGCAGGGGAGGCACTGCCCACGCATCTGCTGTACCTGCTGCGGAGCCCCAGCGCCCGCGTGGCTTCTGTCCTGGGGACCCGCTGCAGGAAAACTTCCCTGGTGCCCCTTCCAAGCTCCGCCCGGGTCCCCACCCAGTGGCCCTGCTGCTTGGCTTCCTGTCCCCTCCTGTCCCCTCCTGGAGTTCCTGGCTCGCCTGGCTCTCCTCGCGTGGGGCTGGGCATGTCACCGCTCCGCGCTGCCTGCCGTGGGGAGTGAGTGCCTGGTGGCCCTGGGAGGTGCTCTGTGGGCAGGGTCTGGTGGGAATCAGGCTGGAATGTTCTGGATGCCTCCCGCTGACCTGGGGTCAAGGGCGAGCCGCCTATGCACAAGTGCTGGGTCACTTTTCCATTCTGAAGATGACCCAGGCCTCCTGCCAGCACGGGCTTTGCTTTGGCTGCTGTAAGAAATCACCACAAACAACGTCTCCGCTAGTGGCCCCTTCCTGCACCCGAAGCCTGCGGTCAGAAGCCGGTCAGTGTTGCTTCCCATGTCCTTGCCTCTTTCTGTCCCCGACCTTCCCTCCTGCGCCTCTCCCAGTAGGAGGACCCCTGTGGCTGGGCAGGGCTCTCTGCTGTCCAGGAGAGCCGGCCTGCAGCTCCACTCCTCCCCTAGGCCCTGCACGGGGGTCCCAGGCGTTGGGGGCGTGTGTGTCCAGCCCTCCTCTGGCAGTTGGAGCAGGGAGTGGCAGTCGCAGCCTCGCCCCCCCGCCTGGTTTCTGGGAGCAGCACCGCGCCTGGCTGCTGTCTGGTGCTTTCGCTGGGGCTTGCTGCTCCGCCGGTTTTGGATCACTAAGCCCTGCTCCCGCGGTGTGGTCAAGGTCCAGGCCGGGCCGTGTGGTGCGCTCTAGTCTGTTGGGTGGAGGTGCTGCACCTGCTGCACCCACCCTGAGCTTGGATTCTCCCACCTCGGGAGCCCCAGCCCCACCAGGAGGTGACTGCGCTCTTAATCCCGTCGGGCGACAGCCTGCCCCTGATAGTCACCATGGGATGAGGGTGGCTTTTCTGCCCCATGTGGCACAGAGGGGTCTTTGGGCCAAGGCTGTGGGCCTCACCGAGGGCTCTAGGTTATGCAGGGCCACCCATCCCCCTCACATCCAGAGGAGTCCAGTTGGGGGCTGTGGAAGCATCCTGTGGACTCCTGGATGTCCATGGCCGTGGCTGAAGTCACTCTGTGCCTGGGTCATGGCGGCCACTCCTGTGACAGGCCGAGTCCAGTCCCTGGGGCCCACAGCCTGTCTGGCCAAGACCTTCTGGGCCACTGTTTCTCTGGGTCGGCTGGTGTCCTGTCAGTCCTGGGGGAGGGTGAGACATAGCCAGTCACAGGTGGGCACTCGGGGTTCGCGGGACCCAGGCTGCCTGTGCCAAGGCCCTTCGCGGTTGAGGGCAGGTTTTTGTGTTTTTTTTTTTTGTGGTGCTGGGGTTTGAACCCAGGGCCTTGCACATGCGAGGCAAGCACTCTACCAACTGTGCTGTATCCCTAGCCCGAGGGACAGCATCCCTAGCCCGAGGGACAGCTTTTGAACTGGGGCTTGCTTTTGGCAACTCTTGCCCCACTCTTGTTGGGAGGCCTTTACCTGGTCGTCCGGCACAGCTCAGTTCCTGGCCAGGGGCAGGGGTGGGTCCGCCTTGGGCCGTGGGCTGGGTCCCCACCTCACCTGGCTGATGCCTTCCTGGGAGCCGGGAAACTCAGCCTTGGCCTGGGACCCCGGGAAGACCTCTGGCACACGCTGAGGCCGGTCCTGGTGCTGGAGCCGTGCGCACCATGCAGAGGCTTCCGCTCAGCCCTGCGGGGCCGGCGTGGTCCTGGAACCCAGCTCCCGGGGCCTCCTGCAGTGCAGACGCAGCCTGGGGGCCTCGGTTCAGAAGCTGCTGCCCGGGCTCTCGTTCTGATCCCCACAGATCCAGCGGCTGCTGAGCGGCCTGCCGGGGCCACAGGTGGACGTGCTCATCTCCTGTCGGGGTGAGGAGGTGGGGGCCCAGAGGGACTTGGGGAGCAGCCGTGTCCCTGGCAGCCTAGAGGCCAAGCCAGCCCAGACCCCACGCCTGCAGACCCCTGCCCTGCTTTTGGGCACCTGGCTTCAGCTGAGCCGGAGCGGAGGTGAAGAGGGAGGCGTCCCTCGGCCTCAGAGGGATTGTGCCAACTCTGGTGGGGGCCAGGACACAGGAGGACGTGGGGGTCTCCCTGCCCCCAGGGGGGCTTGGAGGGGCGTGTTCTGAGCCCGGGGCCTGGCTCTGTGCTCGGCTGCAAGGCCCGCAGCATGGCCTCACCTGGAAGGCGGCTTCCTGCAGGCCGGCCACGGGTCCTGGGAGCAGCCTGGGGACATTTTCAGCTGGGCCCTGGTGGCTTTGCCAGGCCGAGGCTGAGTTTCCTGGCTCCCAGGGAAGCATCTGCCAGGTGAGGCGGGCACCCAGCCCACAGCCCGAGGCGGTCCCAGCTCTGCCCCTGGCCAGGAACTGAGCTATGAGGGATGACCAGGTAAAGGCCTCCCTTTGTCCTGCTGGGAAAATGGGTGACCTCTGCCCCTGTTGCTGCTTCCCTGGCCTCCTTTGTGTGGCCACCTGTGGGTCTTGGCCGGCGTCTCCGCAGCCCCTAGAACCCGTGCCTGGCAGGAACCCAGGGCCTGAGTCCCTTCTGCCCCTCCCCTCCCCAGGATGAGGGAGGGTGGGCGGGAAGGGCCATCTTTTCTGCTCTGAAGAGGCTTGTAAAGGCCGAGATGTGGGGACATGCCACTCCTGGGCCAGTGGCCTAGGCTGCCACCACCCCAGCCGTCAGCAAAGCATCTGTGTCCTAATCTTGTGTCTGTGGCTCTGACCTGCGTGGAGAGGAGGTAGAGGATGACCAGCTTGGGGGGCCTGCGATGGAGACTGTGTGGATTGTCCACAGGTCCTAAGTGCCATCACCGGTGTCCTCGTTAGAGGAGGGAGATGTGACACAGAAGGGAAGGTGGTGGGACCCTGGAGGGAGAAGTTGGTGACTTCCCCACCACCAAAGCAGGTCGGCTGTGGAGAGGCCTGGAGGCCCCTGCCCTGGTGCCTCTGGGGGAGCCCGGCCCCCTGAGCCTGCCTTGATGTGTCCCCACTGATGTGACTCTGGACTTGTGGCTTCCAGAGCCGAGACACGGGCTCCCTACTGCCTGAGCTCGGGGCGGCGGTGTTCCGGTAGAGCAGCCGCAGGACAACCCCGCCGCAGCGCTGCCCCGACTCCGCCTGGCCCCTCAGCTCACCGCCGTCCTGGGACTGGCCTGGGCTGGGTCCTCGCCCCTCCTTTCCAGTGCCCTGTGGCACCGTGCCAGGCAGCAGTGCTCCCAGCCTGGCCCACCTTGTGTCCCCAAGGCTGGCTGAGCCCCGCCATCCCCCAAAGAGGCCTTATGTACCCCGGGGGCCAAACACCTGCCCCCCAGCGTGCAGCGTGGGGGGAGGGGGGATGGGCTTCCTGGGGTGGGGGTGGGGCCCGTGAGCTCAGCCCCACCCAGTGGGCCCCTGAGCCTGTTCTGTCCGGGACGCTGAACGGGCACGCCGGCCCTGCAGAGCAAGCTCACACAGGGAGCCCCGATTGTCCCGCTGCCCCGGAGGGAGGAGCGGCCCATCCGGCAGAGGCAGAGCGTTCCTGGGAGGTAGGCAGGAGGCCCGTCACGCGTCCTGCCCACACGGGAGCCCCGAGTTGGCTGAGCGACGCTCACGGGCACCCGCCGTTCCTTTTCGGGGCGCAGCAGGGTGAGGGGCTGCCCGCCCCTCCTGGGGCTTCCCAGGTCCCCAGCCCAGGCTCTCTGAGGCCCGTGCGGACTCTGGTCTGGCTGGTTTCTGTCAGCCTCCAGGCTGAGGTTCAGGGAGCGGCCCTGGCCCGTCTGGTGACACCTGGTCATGGAGGGGGGTTCTTGGCCTCACGGGTGGGCAGGGCCTCATAAATCCTGGCTCCTGACAGGTGGCTGAGGCCTCAGTGGGTGGATGGTCAGGGACAGCATTTCCTGCAGACCCAGCGAGTCCAAGCTTGGCCACGGCCCTGCCGGGTGGGCTCGGCCAGCCCTCCGTTGGCCCTCAGCCTTGGTTCTGCTGCACGGGCACCCCCACCCCACCCCACACCCTGGACAGGGTGGTGGGCCCGGTCAGGTGCCTCTTCCTGACAACTCCGGGAGGGGTCCTGACATGCTGTGGGGTCTATGCGGGGCTCAGGTCATCAGGTCACCCATAGTGGCCTGGGTGAGAGGGCCAGGGGCCAGCCTAGGACCCAGGCAGGAACGTCCAGCCGGCTGGGGTCCTCTTGCTCAGGCCAGGAGGAGGGCTGGGGCAGAGGTCGGCGAGGCAGGCAGGGTGGGATGGCGGCCCACCTGGGTAGGCCATGGGGAAGGCTGGCCTCGGGCGCAGGGCCGGGCCTCCCCTGGGCCCTTGCAATGGGGCTGCGCTTCCCCTCGAGGTCCTCAGCCCTCTGGCCCTGAGTGGCACTGGGCCTGTCTGGAGGGAGGCTGGGTGGGGCCTGCAGGTTGTCCTGGGCCCTGGCTGGACACCATCCTTGGGCTGAGCCTGGGCAGTGGAGGGCAGCTGGGCCCTCGCCTCCGCCCTGTTCTTTGGGCCTGGGGACGGGCGTTGTCCGGCCTGGTGGGGGATGGCAGAGCCCTCAGGGCTTGGGGGTGCCAAGCTGCCAGGGGAGTGGCGCCTGGGGGGTGAAGGCTGCCTGGCCCCTGAGCCACGCCGTAGGCCGTGGCCTCCCTGCCCAAGGGGGTCTCCAGGGTTTCTTTTCGGGATTCCTCTGCCTTTTCGGGGCTCAGTCTAGCCTGCGGTCCCACTGACCTCCTGGTGGCAGGCCCAGCACCAGGTGCCTCGATGCCCCATGGCCCTCTGTGGGGCCTGGGTGTCTGCGGACCTTCCCCAGAGCCTGGAACAGGGCAGGACACCTGCCTGGCAGCCCAGGTGGACCCCGGCACAGGCTGAGGGCGATGCGAGGCTTGGAGCCACAGCCTGCCCCAGGGAGGCCGGGGGCTGGACAGCCCGAGCTCTGTCAGAGAAGCGGTCCCAGGGAGCGAGCCGCAGGCCTGCCCAGAGGAGGGGCTGACGTGGCTGCTGGGAGCCCAGGCTGCTCCGTGGGCTGCGGACGCGGAAGGGAACGTGGCTCCCGGGCCTTGCCCCCAGCAAGGAGTGGGAGGTAAGGACGCGTCCCCAGCTTCCGGTGGCCTCAGAGATGCGCCTCCCTTGTGCCTGCTTCCTGGTGGGAAGCTGCCGCCTTTCGGGCCCCTGGCCGCTGCCCCTCCAGGTCCCTGAGGGCTCCCAGCCTTGCCTCAGGATGTGTCGGGGAGGCTGCCTCGGCCCTGAGGGGAAGGGCGTAGTGCGCGGGGAGGGTGGGAGCCACCCTCCCCATCCTGGGGCCACGGTGACGCAGGTCCCTTGGAACTGGAGTGTCAAGTCAGCCAGCCGTGCCACTTGACTCCCTGTCAGGGCGGAGGAAAGGGAGGACTCTAGTGGGTCCCCTGAACCACGGCTGGCCTCTGTCCTGAGGAAACGCTGCCCAGGGCAGAGGCCCATGCGGAGTGCCCCTCCCAGGGCCTGATCCTGCCCCTTGACTCCAGGGGGCTCCCACGCCACACACCCCCAGGCCCCGCCACTCCTGGGGGCTCCCACGCCACACCCCCCCAGGCCCCGTCACTCCTGGGGGCTCCCACGCCACACCCCCCCAGGCCCTGCCACTCCTGGGGCTCCCACGCCACACACCCCCAGGCCCCGCCACTCCTGGGGGCTCCCACGCCACACCCCCCCAGGCCCTGCCACTCCTGGGGCTCCCACACCACACCCCCCCAGGCCCTGCCACTCCTGGGGGCTCCCACGCCACACACCCCCCAGGCCCTGCCACTCCAGGGGGCTCCCACGCCACACCCCCCCAGGCCCTACCACTCCTGGGGCTCCCACACCACACCTCCCCAGGCCCTGCCACTCCTGGGGGCTCCCACGCCACACCCCCCCAGGCCCTGCCACTCCTGGGGGCTCCCACGCCACACCCCCCCAGGCCCTGCCACTCCTGGGGCTCCCACACCACACCCCCCCCAGGCCCCGTCACTCCTGGGGGCTCCCACGCACACCCCCCCAGGCCCTGCCACTCCTGGGGCTCCCACACCACACCCCCCCAGGCCCCACACCAGGCCCTGCCACTCCTGGGGGCTCCCACGCCACACCCCCCCAGGCCCTGCCACTCCTGGGGGCTCCCACGCCACACCCCCCCAGGCCCTGCCACTCCTGGGGCTCCCACACCACACCCCCCAGGCCCTGCCACTCCTGGGGGCTCCCACGCCACACCCCCCAGGCCCTGCCACTCCTGGGGGCTCCCACGCCACACTCCCCCCAGGCCCTGCCACTCCTGGGGGCTCCCACGCCACACCCCCCAGGCCCTGCCACTCCTGGGGCTCCCACGCCTCACCCCCCCAGGCCCTGCCACTCCTGGGGGCTCCCACGCCACACCCCCCCAGGCCCTGCCACTCCTGGGGGCTCCCACGCCACACCCCCCCAGGCCCTGCCACTCCTGGGGCTCTCCACACCACACACCCCCAGGCCCTGCCACTCCTGGGGGCTCCCACGCCAGACACCCCCAGGCCCTGCCACTCCTGGGGCTCCCACGCCACACCCCCCCAGGCCCTGCCACTCCTGGGGGCTCCCACGCCACACCCCCCCAGGCCCTGCCCTGCCTGGGGGGGCTCCCACACCACACCCCCCCAGGCCCCGTCACTCCTGGGGGCTCCCACAGCACAGCCCCCAGGCCCTGCCACTCCTGGGGCTCCCCACGCCACACCCCCCCAGGCCCCGCCACTCCTGGGAGCTCCCACGCCACACCCCCCCAGGCCCTGCCACTCCTGGGGCTCCCACGCCACACCCCCCCAGGCCCTGCCACTCCTGGGGCTCCCACGCCACACCCCCCCAGGCCCTGCCACTCCTGGGGCTCCCACGCCACACACCCCCCCAGGCCCTGCCACTCCTGGGGCTCCCACGCCACACCTACCCAGCCCTGCCACTCCTGGGGGCTCCCACGCCACAACCCCCCCCAGGCCCTGCCACTCCTGGGGGCTCCCACGCCACACCCCCCCAGGCCCTGCCACTCCTGGGGGCTCCCACGCCACACCCCCCCAGGCCCTGCCACTCCTGGGGCTCCCACGCCTCACCCCCCCAGGCCCTGCCACTCCTGGGGCTCCCACGCCACACCCCCCCAGGCCCTGCCACTCCTGGGGCTCCCACGCCACATCCCCCCAGGCCCTGCCACTCCTGGGGCTCCCACGCCACACCCCCCCAGGCCCTACCACTCCTGGGAGCTCCCACGCCACACCCCCCCAGGCCCCGCCACTCCTGGGGGCTCCCATACCACACCCCCTCCAGGCCCTGCCACTCCTGGGGCTCCCGTGACCGACCCCACCATGCCCTCTCCCCCTCTGTCCCCTTCCCCAGTGCCCTGATGGCAGCTTGGCTTCCTCCTGTCCCACCCACCAGCCGGGTGCTTGGCGGGGGAACCTGTGGCTCCACCTGCTCCCTGGGCCCCGCGTGGGACGAGGACCGCCACTTCCTGTGTCGGGGCTGTGGGGGGTCTCTGGCTTCTGTCCTGGAGGCAGAGGGTTCCCCGCGGCCCCCACAGCCTGGCCTCGGCACCAGCACCTGAGATTAGGGCCCGTCCCTGTCCTGGGGCTTGCATGCCCATCTGGGCACTTACCCCGAGCAGTCCCAGGGCTGCGGGCTTTCAGAGCATGGCTCAGCCTGGCCCGGGAGTGGAGGGTCTGTTTGGGAGTGCCCAGCATGGAGACCCTAGGACGGGGAGGATGGGGACCACAGCACAGCAACTCTCTGACAGTGACAGGGCAGGTGTCATCCTGAGTACCAGGCCCCGTGGCCCCAACCGTGCTGAGCCAGGCGAGGGGAACCCTGAGGCTCTGGCCTGCAGCCTCTCTCACCCTGGTGCCCCCAGGACCGTGGCAGGCCTCCTGAGGTTGTCCTGCCCTGTGGAGTTGCCCAGTGCCCGTGGCCTGCAGGAACCCCGCCGTACCAGCACTGTGAGCCGACCTTCCTGGTCCGGCCTCACCCTCCTGGCCACTTCCTGTGGCTGCCTGAACGTCAGGACAGGCCCAGGAGCTTGTGGGTGCCCCCCTCCCCCGGCTGCGGGGCTGGCCTCTGCGGCCTCCCCAGGGGGGCCGTGGCTCTGACCTCTGCTGAGCAGGGCTCGGTCTCGCCCTGTGGAAGGAACTCTCTAGGAATTCCCAGAAATCCCCATGCTAACCTCCGTGGGGCTGGGCCGGCACTTGTCTCAGCCACCAGACGCTGCCGCCCTGCTGTCTGGACCACAGCTTTTCTCACGGGACTGTGGCTACCCGGAGACCCTTAGTCCAACCGGGGGGCCTTCCAGGGGCCCTTCTGAGGAGGTGCAGAGATGCCAGAGCCACGGGGAGCCTTGGGCTGGGTCGGGCTTGGGAACCTGGTGCCCAGGTCCGTCCTGCTCCTCGTGTGTGGCCTGGAGGGTCTGGCTCACGCCCAGCAGCTCCTGAGGAGAGGGCACGTGCCTGGCCGTCTGGCCATCTGTGCTTGGGACAAGGCAGGGTCCCCACTTGCTGTGAGCCCTGCTCCAGGTCACATTTTCCACATAGCCAGGGGCACCGTGGACACTGGCATTTAGAGGTGGGTGGGCAGGAGTACCTGCACCTTGTGTTGGGCAGGTCCACACAGATAGGAGGTCTACACAGGCTGAAGTGTCCTAGGGACACCTGACTTTCCCTGACAGCAGCCTTGGTCCCCTTAGCCCCTGACTGGCTGAGTGGGAGGGTGGGGAGGCTGTGGTGCTGCCCCTGCCCAGGCCTGAGTCCCTGCATCCTGCCGCCAGGGGCCTCCGCAGAGGCTCTGCCCACCCCTGCACCTGCAAGGGCAGGAAGCTGCGGGGCTCTGCAGTGGGCAGGCCAGGCCGGGTGTCCGGGGCTTGTGGCCTGCCCCAGGCCTGCACTGAGGCCCTGTGAGCATGAGCACTGGCCTGAGAGGAGACGGGCCTGGGGCTCATGACGGTCCCAGGCAGCTATGAGGCGACTGTGGCCTCAGCGGTGAGGGCAGCTTGGCTTCCCAGCAGAGCCTGCGGCTGCAGCTGGCAGCGTGACGGCCACAGGCTGCTCTCTGGCAGCGTGACGGCCACAGGCTGCTCTCTGGGTCCTCAGACCCCGTGGGGCTGCTCTCACGGGGCAGGCCTCCCCCGCCAAGCTGCCCGGATGGCACCTGCGAACCACGTTGCGTCCGAGTGCACTCCCTGGGTGCCCTGTTGGGCAGCGTGGCTCAGGCCCGCACAGGGGCCCCCGGGGAGGCCTGCCTCTTGGACATCGTCCTCTGAGGCCTGGGGACCCTGAGCTTCCTGGCTTCTCCCCTTGCAGATGTGGACGAGTGTGCCAGTGCCAACGGGGGCTGCGAGGGCCCGTGCTGCAACAACCCGTGGGCGGCTTCTACTGCCGCTGCCCCCCCGGCCACCAGCTGCGGGGTGTGACGGCAAGACCTGCCAAGGTAGGTGGGGCCTGTCCACCACCACCCCAGCCACCTGCCCCACCTCGCCTGCTGGGCCCTGCCTTCCCAGCCCCCAGGCTGCTCTGGGGGTCCACTTGAGGTCCTAGGCGGGTGCCCATGCCCTCAGGGGTTCCTCACCCCCAGGTGCACCTCACATGTCTACCTCCACCCCAAATGCCTCAGGGGACTCGGAACCCCATGTTGGTGGGAGGCACCTGGGGCTGGAGGGTGACGGAGGGGCTGCACAGGGAGCCAAGGCCCGGGGTGCCTGGACGGTGGGCGCCTGGCCTGGCAAGGACTGTCAGGGCCCAGGACTGGGAAGTGTGCACCAGCACTGGGGGGCCCGCAACCCCACCCCACCAGCACTGGCGATCTGTCAGTAAAATCAAGACCAGACAGAAAGATCCCCCAAAGACAGCGACCCATGAGGCTGGAGGTGGGGAGGGGCCCCAAGCTCCCCCCCCCACCCTCCGGCCTGCCGCAGCTGGCCTGCCGCAGCACTTGACCCCAGGACGCGTGGGGCAGCTTGGCCCTGGAGAGGGGCTGTCAGCTCAGGCTCTGAGCGCAGGTCAGCGGCCCACCTGCTCTCCTGGCAGGCCGCCTCCTGGGACCTCCCCAGCTGAGCTCCACACCGTCTCCAGCTGTGCACCTGCGGGCGCCTGTCCAAGGGTGGGGGCCGGCCTGCTGGACGGGTGGGGGGGCAGGGAGGCAGGAGCGTCTGCCCTCTGGGATGTTCTGGAAACAAGGGCTTCTGTGCACTCCTTGATGGCGTGTCCTGTGGCCAGCAGGGCTGGGGGAGGGGAGAGCTGCTGTGACCCCTCCTCCCTCCGTCGCACTCCAGCCCTGGGGACTCACTGGGCCTTGGGGGGACCCAGGAGTCTGGGCTCAGTGAGGAAAGGAGACGGCCTCACCCATGCATTCTCCACCAGCTCCCAGAAACCCACCTGCCCTGGCCTCTGTCTTGGTTCCCCTTCTGTGAAAGGGGCTCATGGGGTGACATTAAAGCCCCCAAGGTCTGAACCTCAGGATAGGTGAGTGCTGGTGGAGCTGTGAAGGAGCATCTCCCCCAAAATCCAGGGTGAGGGGGGTACCCGGCTGCTGGGCCCCAAGGCTTGCTGTCCACCCGCACGCCCTGCATGTCTCAGGTCTGAAGGGAGCCACAGCCCTGGGGCAGGTTCCAGGTCCCGGTGGGAGGCGGGAGGGTGCGGTGTGTTTCTCCACCTGGACTGACCAGGCAGCCAGTCCCTCCAAGATGAATCCTTCCTCGAGGAGACTCTGCCTGCCCCCCAAGCCCCCGGAGTTCCTCCCCCACTCTCGGGGGTCAGGGCCAACCCCCTTGCCTGGCCTCTGGCCTTGTGGGTGGCTCATGATCTGAGCGGATTTCACAGCCACCCTGGGAGCAGCCCTCCCTCCCAGCCTGGTGTCCCCGGCAGGCCGGGGCCGGGGCTGGGAGTCACTGTTGAGGCAGCACCCCGGACCCCAGTGGGCATGGACTCCCCTGGCATGACTTCGTGGGGTCAGGGACAACCAGCCCCCCTCGGCCACAGGCTGGGCAGTTCCTACACCCCTGAGGACCTTGAATACTCCCCTTTGATGTGGGGGAGCCTGGCCCTGGCTCCCTCTCCGCTCTGCGGTGAACTGGGGAGTGCCAGCCCCCACCTGAGTGCCAGCCAGGCCCGGCCCTGCAGCCTCCTGTTTCCCTAGGGCCGGCCACTGCACCTGGGCCAATGGGTCTGACACCTGGATTCTTGGTGGTGTCTAGGAAGCTAGACTGGGGCTGAGCCAGGTCTGGGGCAGGGGGTTGCCCACGGTGGCCTCACATTGTTGGTGAGAAACCAGGCAGAGCATGAGGTGGAGGCCCTGCAGGAGGCTGAGCGCGGCCCTGGACCCTGGGAGACTCTGCTCTGCAGGGCAGGTTCCTGGTGGCTCTGCAGGGCTGGGGGCACGCCCATCCCCTGGGTAGCGCGCCAGCTTCTGGCCTGGTCCACTGACCCCTCCCTGCAAGTGTCTGTGCCTGTCACAGACAGATGCCTGAGGTCTTGCTGTCTCCCAGGTTCGGCAGTTATGGGCTGTGGTCTAGGGTCCCTCCTGGGAAGAGCTCCTGGCCTGGCCTGGGCTGGCCCATCACAGCTGTGGAGGGCCCCAGAGGCCCCACACGGGGACCTTGCTCTGGGCTTGAGAGTCCATGTCAAGGACAAAGACGGCACTCGGGCCAGACAGGGCTTGCGCTGTGAGCAGGGCCTGCCCGTCCAGAGCCGGGCCCAGGCTCCAGGAGGCTGCTCTGCAGTGCCGAGGAGGTGAGACCCCGGCCTCTGCCTTCTCCGTTTCTCTGGGTAGGGGGTTCCTGGGCAGGTGTGCTGAGGCCTGGGAAAGGGGGTTCCCCGAGGGCCCGGGGCACGCCCGAGCCAGAGCTGCTCTTTCCAGCACGCTGGCGTGTGTCCTGCTTCTGCCTGCGAGGCCGGCGGAGTTGAGGCTCTCCCAGAACAGAGCTGCTCCCGTGGTGGGTGGCACTCCCCAGACCCTACTCTCAGCTGGGGGCCTTGTGACCTGTCCTGGGGCTGCCATCCTGTGTCGATGACCATTCGGATGTGGTGGCCAATGGCGCCACCAGCGCTGAGCGCGGTGTCAGCAAGCAGATCCGCCCGCCCCCACCTGAGCTGCCCGAGAGGCGTCGCCGTCCCTGTTGGGGTCCCTAGGGACAGGTGGGCTCTCGCCAGCCCGCAGAGTTGGCTGGAGGCAGGGCCACGGACCAGGTGGTCAGGGCCCAGGTGGGAGGCTGGCTGGTGGGAGCCTCAGAGCCACACTGGCCTTCCACCCCCCACTGCCGCCCTTGCCTGGCCTCGGTCCCCCGAGAGTCTGCTGCCCCGGCTCTGCGTGTTTGGGATGGCTGCGGCTCCGAGTCACGTCCGAGTCACCACGTGGCTGAGGGCCCTGCTGAGAGCCAAGAGCCTGCTGTTCTCTCTGTCCCCCTGCCAGCCCTCCCTCCCTGAATGGCAGCCCAGGAGAGCAAGTGCTGCCGGGAGGCTGGGCGGCTGCCTGGGCGAGGGCAGGTCTGGGAGGCGGACCCACGCGGGGTGCGCGCGAGCGGCCGAGCGGCCGGCGGCGGGCCAGAAACCCTCGGCGGGATGACCGACCCGCAAGCCCCGAGTGCCGGCTCGGGTGCCTGGCTGGCTCCAGGCTGCGTGTCATGCTCTAGGAGACCGTCCTGGAGCCAGAGCGAGTTCTGGGCTGCGCTGGGTGGCCTGAGTGGGCGCGTCTCCCAGCTAGGTGGACGCCAGCTGTGGCTTCCGCTTCCCGGGCAGAGTGTGGCCTCTGACTCGTGCCAGCCTATGAGCAGGTGGACTCTGGCTTGCACGGGGGACAGGCAGGCTCGGGGAGAAGCGTAGGCTGTGCTGTGAAGGTCCTTTCTTGGCTGCCCCAGGGCCACACACTCACCTCCAAGTGGCTTCGGCTTCCTGTTTAAGCCCCTCTGGAAAGACCACCCCAGGGCTGTGGTGTCACCAAGGCCCAAGTTTGAGCCCTTGTCGGTCCTCGCTGGGTGGCCTTGGGTGAATAACTCCACTGCTCTGAACCTCAGTCTTTGTAGGTAAAGTGGGACAAGGACCCTGCCACCTCTCGGTGCTCTAGAGGACTCAGAGGGACTGGCCTGAGGCCCGTGGCCAGCGCCTGCTGGTGGGAATATTCCAGAGTGGGTGCCCGGCCCTGATTGGCCTCATGGGTAGGCGGTGGGGCAGGGGGGGGGGGGCAGAGGGGCTGCCCCCCTGAGCCAGGCCCCGGCAGCCTCGGCAGCCCCCTCAGCTGAGGCTCCTGGGGAGCAGAGACCCCAGCAGGCCTCCATGCAAAGCCCCAGGCCCTCCTGGTCCATGGCCACCTCCTCCTCCCTGCCTCTGGCGTGCAGTCCTGTCCATCTGAGAAGTCAGCGTCTCCAGGTGGAAGAAACCAGGGTCTGCCCGTGGAGGAGACGTGAGCACAGGGCCCTGGGTCCCCACAGCTGGGTGGGCTTCCTTCCCCCGGCCCAGGCCGGCAGCCAGCCTCCCCACGCTGGGGTGCGCTCTGCCCCGAGACTGCCCTGCTGTTCCGGCCCCAGCTGACCTCGCTCCTGCCAGGAGATAAGGAGGCTGGAAGGGGACGGACAGTGGCGGCCGAGCGGGGCTGGACAGGGCTTTCTCACGGGAAGGTGCGGGTTCTTCCCGGGAAGCCCAGTTTCTGCCGCCCCCGCCCCTCTGCGCTCAGCCGCAAGGGCCCCCTGAGGAGAGCTGCAGCCCTCACGTGAGTGTCCGCGAGGAGTCCAGAGGGCTTGGAGGACACTGTGACGTCCTCCTCCAGGAGACGTGGCCTCCAGTGTATTCCCAGGGAGTCAGGCCCGTCTGCCCTGGCTTGTCCCTGGGCTCTCTCCCGTCTCCCTCACACCCGCCAGGCCTCACTGTCCCCAGGGAGAGGAAAGAATGTGGGAAGTGACCTGCGTCTGATTAGAAAGCCCCAGGGCTGACTAGCGGCTGACCCAGGCCAGCTGTGCTGGCCTCCGCCGTGCCTGGGCAGGGAAGGGCCCAGTGACGCTGATTCAGACCCTTGTCCTGGTTCCCTGGGCAGGTGTCCGGCACCTGGGGTGGCCAGGTGTCTGCGGCTCGGGGCTCTGGGTGGCCGGCTTTCTCAGGAGTCTCCTGACGCCTTGGGCTGGGAGGACTGCCACCCTCCCTGGTACGCTGGCCTTGGTGGACCAAAAGGGCAATCTTCAAGACCAAGAGCGCCCACCACCGTGCCAAGCTGGCTGCTGTGTGGGTCTGTGCTGTGGCTCCCGTGTTTTCAAGTGGCCCAGAGACAGGGCGGCAGTGGATATAGAGGCCCAGGCAGGGGACGGCGGGAGGACAGCACCCACGGCCCGTGGGACGTCCAGAGCACCTCGAGGGCTCCACCAGCTCCCGGCCCCTCTGGGCTCCAGGCTCAGCTGCCTGCGTTGGCCCGGCCCACCTGGGGAGCCCCGCTCCCGGCCCCCCCCGCTGGGCTCCAGGCTCAGCTGCCTGCGTTGGCCCCGGCCCACCTGGGGAGCCCCTCCCGGCCCCCTGCCCCTGGGCCTCCTGGGCTTACCGGGCTTCTGGGCCACTCTCAGCCCTCCTGCTCGCGGGGCCCGGGTGTAGGGCGTTCAGCGTCTCCTCGGACGTGGTCTCGCCGTTGCTGAGGCGAGAGCTGCTCCCGGGCGGCCCGCCCGGCGAGCAGACGCTGGCAGGCGCAGGCCTGTTGAGGCCAACAGGAAGAGGCAGCTTTCGTGTCTGCGGTCAGAGCCAGCCCGGCGGCAGGACAAGGGCCCGCACCACCAGAGGACACCAAGGGGCACAGCTGCTGCCCCTGGGCACTCACCCCGGGACACCCATGGCTGGCAGAGGACCTGTATGGAGGTGTAGGCAGAGGAGCCGGACTGTGCTGCAAACGCTGGGGCCTGGAAGGCCCAGGTTTGAGTCCCTGAGCACTGACATAGGACAGATGTGACCTGGGGACTGTGTGACGCTCAGAGGCGATAGTCCTCAGACTCAGGGTACAGGGAGTGCAGGTAGACTCAAATGACGGACCCCAGCACGTCCTGGGGGATCAGTCCCCGGAGAGGACAAGCCCTGGGCTTGGAAGATGGACAGCGGGTGACCTGGGCGGGGTCTTGCCCTGGTCCTGGAAGCTTCCACCAGGGCCAGCAGCCTCTTGGACTGGGAAGGGAAGGTCCAGGCCCCGTTCCTCCTGTCCTCCTGGAACCTGGACTGGCCTGTTTTGCTGCCCAGTGGTTTAGGATCTCCTCCTTGGGAGGCAGGGTGACTGGGGGCAGATGGCAGTGACTGAGCTGGCAGGAGTCCCCAGGATGCCGCAAGAGGGTGGGCGTGTCATGTCTGACCTGGAGCAACTCTTGTCCCTCTCTGTGCCTCCTGAGAGTGGACCCCACAGGCCCCTGCTGGCAGGGCCGAGGCACAGGGCTGCCCCCTCGTGGCCAGTTCCAAGGGCAGGCCTCAGCTCAGCCGGTCTGTGACTTCCCCTCCACTCTTGTCATCTGCCTCTGGCTCTGGTTCCCTTCCCTGGGCATTCCTCCTCGTCCAGCCTGGCCTCTGTCTGGAGTTCTGGCCTCTGTCTGGGTCCTCATGTGGCCTGTGTCTCTTGGCTGCCACCCACCTCTTTGCCTCTGTTTGTAATGACGATGCTCAGCAGCCCCGCGGGCCACCTTCCCGCCACACCCCGTCTTTCCCAGGGCATTCCTGAGCGGTGGATCTGGGCCAGACCTCCCCCTCCATCCTGCCCGCTTTCCCCTCTCGGCCCTGCACTGAGCCCTTAGCCCACTCCCAGGACCCTCGCCCTCCCAGCCCTGCTCACTTCTGGGGGAAAGCCGCTCCAGGGCCGGAGGTGGGAGCTGGAAGGAAGGAGAGGGGCAGCGTCCTTCCTCCTGGAGAGGGTTGTTGGAAAGGTCCTGACGGCCGGATGCTGTGCCCTGTGGGCCCGAGTGTCTTCCAGCGTGAAGGTCTGGGGCAGGGCGAGGGTGCTCAGAGCCTGGGGGCCTGGCAGGTCGGCGGCGGCTGCTGTGGTCTTGGTGGCCAGGGCTGTTCTCCAGCTCAGCCCGTGCAGCGGGTGGCCTGGGGACTCCTGGGTGGAGCAGGAGCTGTGGACGGCAGCGAGTCCCAGGGAGGGTGGTGTCTGGGGTCTCAGGGGAGAGGGGCGCCTCGGAAGGCAGGAGGTGCTAGCTGGGCCTCAGGCAGTGGGCAGGAGCTGGGGGCCAGCCCTCTGACCCTGGCGTCCCGCAGCTAGAGGGGAGGGCAGCAGGAGGAGTGAAGGTCAGGCCCAGGCCGTGTGAATTGCTGGTGAGGTCCTGGTGATGCTCTCAGGCCACCACCTGTCTAGTCCCTTCTGGCCAGCTGGTGCTTGCTGTGGCCAGGGGCTGGGCTCCGTGTGGTGGTGTGCCCAGTGCAGGCCCAGGCTGCCCTCCACAGTCTCCCTCGAGTCTCCCTCTTGGCCCTACTGCCTCTTTGCCCAGCACCCTGCGCCTGCCCCACATCCTCTGACACACCAGTCTCCTCCTGTCCCTGAAAATGTCCAAAGGCCAGGTCAGGCCCGCCTCCCCAGGAAGCCTCCCTAGTCACTGTCCCTAACCAGTCTCCTCTCCTTCTCTGAGTACAGGGTGAGAGCTGGTGTCCAGGGGCTCACCTTGTGGTCACTACTCCCCGGCAGCTCTCACGTCCCCATGAGTTGGCACCAGCAGGTGGCTGGCCTCGCCTGGGGGAGGAGGGCTGTGTTCCCGAGGTGCTCACCGGCACCCACGGCTCGGGCTCGGGCCTCACGCCACAGGGGAGGGTCCCGCAACAGGCGGCTCAGGGGGCTGGCCCCACGCCCACTGTGCACAGAGCAGAGGTCGTTGCCGTCGCTCTGCTCCGGCCCGCGTGCTGCCGCCGTGGGGCAGCTGGGGTTGAGTCCTTGGGTGCTATGCCAGGGAGGGATGCCCCCGAGCTGTCTGGTCCCTGGAGGGGGCTGTGGGCACAGCTGCGTGGTCTGGGGCTCCCCCAGTAGGCCCGCGCCTGCAGAGGGAAGGGCTCCCTGGCTTCTGCCGTCCCCCACCAGGCATGGCTGCGGTCAGGAATGGCATTTGGCCTGGCGGGGACAACTGGATTTCATTCTCCTTCCATGGGTCTGGGCAAGGGGCAGGGCGGGTAACGGGTTTACCAGGAGGCTGAGGCGGAACCGTTTCTGGGAGGCGGGGCCGGGCCTCCTGCGCGCGGGCCTGTGGGGCCTGGTGCCCCTGCTCCTGAAGCGAGCCACGCTGCAGTGGCGGGGCCTCGGGAGCCCGCGGATGGTCTCTGTGTGGAGGGGCGGGGGCTGCTGCGGCGCCACCCTCTCTCCCGCTGTCTTCCAGCCCCGGCTCCACTCCTCCCAGCCTGTCGACCCTGGCCTGCTTGGCCAGGCTGGGGCACCCCCTTGCCTGCCTGTGTCCCTGGCCCTACACCATCGCATCCAGACCTCAGACCACGGGTGTCCAGAGCCAGGGGGTCAGGAGGGAGAGACCCAGGTCTCAGGCCTGCTCCTCAGCTTCCCTAAAAGCCACGGCGTGGCCTGCTCAGGCTTCTCGGGTCACGTGACGGTGCCTGGTCCACCTGAGCTGTGCTGAGCCTTTCCCCAGCGTGGGGCCCCTCGGGATCCCGAGGGGTGGTCTCAGGGGGCCTCTCTGAGTGTCACTGCTCTCTGGCATGCCCCCATCCCCACCCCTGCCAGCCAGGGCCTTAGCTCCCTTCCCTGTCCCTCCCCAGGTGCCAGGAAGAGGCTCCACCCCGGAAGACTCGTGGTGAGCACCAGGACTGGTGGGACAGGAGCCTGGTGTGTTGGCCTCCTGCGGTCTCCCTGTGGGCCCCCAGCCCAGGCCTTAACTCCTAGGAGCCTGGGGAGGGTGGGGGCAGACCCCAATGCCCCCAAGTGTCCTGCGCTCCCAGCCCAGCCACCCTTGTCCTCACTGCTCTGCGCCCAGAGGCCGGGGCAGCCTGCACCACCTGGGGTACCACTGCCCTCTTGAGGAGTTAGCAGCACGTGCCCAGTGCCTGAGCTGCGGGTGGGAGTTGGCATGAGGTCTCAGGGAGGGTGGACACGAGGTGGACGTGAGGGACAGACGCCACACAGCAGCTGCGGCTGGGCCCTGTCCCACCTTCCCAGCTCCCACTGGCCCAGGACATGGGGGTGCTGCCCCACAATCCTGGAATTGGGCCTTCTGTGGGACTGGCCCGGCACTGAGGAGAAACAGTGGCATTTGGGAGGTGGCGTTGGGCCCTTGTCCCCCCACGCCAGCCCTCCCATCCTGGCAAAGGGGCCTGGTGGCCGCCCAGCCCGGGGAGGCAGCTGGAGCCGGCGGGGCCTGGGGAGCAGCCCCTTCTGCTGACACAGACATTCCGGCGGGCAGAGAGACGCCCAGCTGTGCTTCCGCTTCGGGAAAGCGTTTCCCAGACGGCAGCCAGACCCACGGCCGGCCTGAGTGCTTGGCGGCACCGAGCGGGGACACGGGGCCAGCACCCACGGGGCTCTGGGTGCTGCCAGGCTGTGGCAGTGCTCTGCACTGATGGTGGCTGCGCCCAGTTCCTGGACCAGGCCAGGTGGATGCAGGGCCCAGGCCTCCCACACCCCTGGACCTTCACAGAGGCGCTGCGGGGTCACAAACCACGAGTTGCCCTGGGCAGTGCACATCTGCCCCAGGTGGGGACCATCAGGCCCCCCCAGAACCACGCCCTGCTCATAGTGGGCACAGGCATCACTGTAGAATGGCGAAATGAGGGAGTGAGAGGGAAGGCAGGAGGAAGGAGGGCCGGGGGCAGCCGAGCAGCGGCGGTGGGCCAGCCGCTGAAGAGTGCCCAGGAAGTCCCGGCCCTCAGGCGGGAGGAGGGGCCGTGTAGAGCCCCGCAGGAGCCGAGGCCCAGGGAGAGCAGGTCAGCAGAGCCAGGACTGAAGCCAGAGCCGGCCTCTGGGGCGCTGCCCATGGCTACGCACTGAGCTCTGGCTGGCAGTCTTTGGGGCACTGTGGACGGTGGCCTGGACGGTGGCCGAGCAGGTGAAACCACACCTCTGCGGTGGCACGGGGAGGCATCTGCTGCGTCCTCTTCCGAGGGAGGAGATGAAGGAGGCGGCTTGGTGAGCACAGGAGTGGCTCTGGGGCCAGACCCGGACCCTCTGGGCGGCACCCCTCCCGTGTGACACAGAGCATCCCCGCCACCTCTGGGAGAGGGCCTGGGACCTCATTTGCAGAGCACAGGGCTCAGGGCCACTAAAGTGTGGCCTCCTGCTCTCGGGTCCCTTCTGGGCAGAGTGAGGCTTTACTCGCGGAGCTGCCTGTGGGGGCCGAGAGGAGAGGTCAGGGGTGCTGGGCAGGGGTGATGGAGGAGGGAAGCACGCGGACCCAGGGCTGTGGGGCTGCAGAGCCTGGTGTGGGGGTGTTGTATGGGCAGAGAGCGGGCAGCATGGGGGCGTCCCTCTGCAGAGTGACCAGGTCCACCCTGGGGAGGATGGGGTGTGAGCCCTGAGGCCTCACAGAGCTCTCGCGGGCATCCAGGGCAAGACCCTGCTCGGCGTGACCCTTGCCCCAGGCCTAGCTGTGCCTGAGGAGCGCCCCCTGGAGTGGGGCTTGGTTGGGGGGCTGCACACCTGCTCCCTGCACCTGGGCACACTGCTGTGCCTACCTGGCCTTGCTCCTCCTTCCTGAACACGTGTCCAGTAGCCTCGGGCCCCCATGCCCTCTGTAGCAATGGGAGGCAATCCCGAGGGTCCCCAGTCCTTCACCTGATGGTGAGGTGACCTGATAGCAGGGTCCTTCCCATGTCTCTCCGCGCTTCTTGCCACACACCTAGCGTCTCCCTGTGGGCCTGGCGCCAGTGGACCCTGGCCTCTCAGCCCAGCATCTTGTGGCCAGAGTGTGGGAGCCTGTCTCTGGGAGCCTTCGCAAAGGAGGTGTGCACTATGGTAACAAGCAGTGCTGCCACTGGAGGGGGGACCGCGCACACTGCGGCCTGTCCCCCAGGGAGGTTTGTGGAGCCCCGCCAGGCCAGGTGTGCGGCCTAGCAGCCAGGCCAGGTGTGCGGCCTAGCAGGCAGGCAGGCGCGTATCCACACACTGCAGACAGGACCGGGCAAGGCGGGAAACTGCTGGCCTGGGGGAGGCTCTCTCCCACTGGCTTGAGGTTGCTGGGTGAATGCCCTCAGCCACAATCTCGGCGGGGCGCCAGCTCCCGAGGTGGGGTCCTGGCCGGCTCGGTCCTCTTAGGAGGGGAAGAGGCTCTTCCGGGCTCTTGAGGGGTGGGCTCATTCTCATCTGATCCGGGCTGGGGTTCTGCTCGAATGGGTCATGAGGACAGTCCCTTAAGCTATCCTGGCCTCAGTTTCCTCATCTCTAATGTGGGGGACAGTGGCCCTCACCTCCAGGGTCATGGTGACAGGACGGGTGCATCCTTAGAGCCCAGGGCTGGCGTCCACAGGGCACTGAGTGGTTGTTTCTCATTCTTCACCACCAGCCCAGTGCCCGTGGGTCCTGCACGATTCTGGGCTCTGAACAACCCAGTGACTAAGTGGTGTCCCCCTCTCCAATCGCTGGTCTGGGGGTCCAGGGAACATGAGTCCTCTTCCTTTCCTGGTGGTGTGTGGTGTCCCCGAGCTCTATGCCTCTGAAGTGCCCAGTCACAGGGCTTTGTGCCCACTACCCACCTGTAGTCTTCAGAGGGGAGGTGCCCATCATGTCTAAGGGGGCTGGCTGCTCCCAGATGTTTCGGGAGATGTGCAGGAGCTTTCTGGAGGGGCCTGGGGGCAGGTGTGGGCTGGCGGTCACCCCCCACCCCCACTGCCCAGCGCAGGAGCTCAGCCTAATGCTGGAGGCCTTCCAGCCAGCATGGGTCGGTCCCAGACAATGATCACTGGTGAGGGTCACCGGACACCCAGTGCCCAGCAGGATGGGCACGGTTTTTCCCTCCCCATGGAGCCTGGGCGGAGGGCAAATCTGGTAACCCTTAAGTGTAAGTGAGAGGGGTCTTGGGAGAGGGCCAGGGAGGTCACTTGACCGGAGGGAACACACCCTTGCCTTTGCTTGGGTCGCAGGAGTCCCCCTCCGATGCCTCAGTAGCTCTGGGAGTGAGAAGGCAGAGAGAGGTCCTCAGAGGTCCTCAGGGACTCTGAGCTGTCTGCTGTCCAGGGTCCCCAGTGGCCGGGACCCTCCTGGCCGTGTGGGTGTATGGCAGGTGCCGTCCTTTCTGCCCTCACCCTCACAGGCCAGCAGAGGGGGAGGCTGCTTCCTAGCAGCTGGGGACTAGTGCTATGTCCCTGAGCAAAGAGGCTTGGGCAGCCCGACCCCCGTGCAGTGGCCGCAATACCCCTGCCTCGCTGGGGATTCTTTCCCAGGCTCCCTCTGTACGGGTCCCTGATCCAGCGGAGAGTGACATACTGCAGGACAGTGGACCCTGTGCTTGGGGGGCAGGGGTGTCTTCGCCTCAGGATCCACAGTGCCCTGCTTCCTGTTCTCCCCACCAAGCCGCCCTCCTCCGCAGGGCCTCCCGCCTTGCAGAACGTCTTCGTTTTCTGCTTTGGTTTCTCTTCTGTTGTTGGCGCGGGCTCCTGCTGGTGCGCGTGTCTGTGCATGCGTTTGTGTGTGCCAGTGTCTGTGCGCGTCTGTGTGTCTTGAGTTTGTGCGTCTGGGCACCGTGTGTGCGTGTTCGCACCCGTACTGCTTGTGCACGTGGGTCCGTGTGCGTGTGGGTGCCTGCGATTGTGCGTGGGCCTGGGTCCCCGGTCTGGTCTGTGAGCGCGCGCGAAGGAATGCACGGGGCGGGCGTTGGCGGGACGGACGCGGCCCCCTGGGGGCGGCAGGGGGCGGGGCCGGGGGCGGGGGCGACTCCCTCGGGGCGTCTGAGGATTTGGCCTTTTTTACCTGCAGGGGGCGGAGGGAAAACCGAGAACATAAAGGCGAGGGGCGGGGCGCGCGGGACCCAGAGCCGCTCCCCGGCAGCGCCGAGCGGGCGCAGCGGTGCCGAGCGGGCGGCGGGGCTGCGTGTGCGCTTTTGGGGCGCGGAGCCTCAACCCTGAGCCTGGTCCGCGCCGCGAGCCCCGCCGGCTTAGGGTGCAGCGCTCCCGGCGCACGCCGGTCAGCCGACCAGGCATGGAGGCGTCCCGGGGCTGCGGCGGCCTGGCCGCGCTCTGGTGCCTGGGGCTCCTGGGGGGCTTGGCGCGCGTCGCCGGCACGCACTACCGCTACCTCTGGAGGAACTGCTACCCGTGCCACCTGGGCCAGGCCGGGTACCCCGTAAGCGCTGGTGACCAGAGGCCAGGTGGGCGCCCGGCGAGCCGCGGCAGGGGCGGGCGGGACGAGGGTGCCAGCTCGGGGCGCCGTGCGCCTTTTGTTTTCTCTTTTCAAAGTTTGCGCCAGGCCGCTGACAGCGCAGAGGCTGAAGGGAGCAGCATGGGGCAGTGCCAGGCAGGCAGCCCCTGCCTTCAGGACAGGGCCCCTGCGTCCTGAGGACGCCTGCATTCCCATCCCTCTGGCTTCGCAGGCTGCTGACAGCAGGGAGGTCACTTGCCAGAGGGAAGAAAAACACCCTTGCCTTTGCTTGGGTCGCAGGAGTTCCCCTCCGATGCCTCAAGCTGCTCTGGGAATCAAGTGACAAGGCAGAGAGAGAAAGACCCTCAGGGACTCTGAGCTGTCTGCTGTCCAGGGTCCCGGGACCCTCCTGGCCATGTGTGGGTTGTGTGGCCCATCCTTTCTGCCCACACCCTCCCAGGCCAGCCGATCGGGCTGCACCCCGCCCTGAGAGGCCCTGGGTTTGCAGCCCCAGCAGCCTGGGAGGCAGGAGGCATCCTGTCCACCGTCCTGCCTCTGCAGCTGGGATCCGCTGCGCACTGGACCGGCCTCCCTGCATGTAGCGCCACAGAGCCTGGAGCTTGGGCACCCTGAGCAATGTGAGGTGGAGGGTGTGGCCTGTGGCTCCCAGGGGGGCAAGCAGCACACCTGGAGTGGCAGGGCCATCAGTGCTGCCCACCAAGCCCTCCAGCCTCACAGGCTCCTGAGCATGGCTCCTTAGAGGAGTCCCTTGGGGCAGGTGCCACCTCTCCTGCCCAGAGGACCTGAGCACTGAGCAGAGCCTGCCCATCTCCCGTGGTGTGGCCACTTGGCCCAGCTCTGGCCCAGATCTCCCCTCCTGCTTGGTGGCTCAGACAAGACCAGGCTGGCGTGTCAGCCGCACCACCAGGGGCACCGGTGCCTGAGGCTGTGCAGCACCTCGAGGTCCTGAGCTGAGTGTGGCTGGGCTCTGGGGAGCTGGGACCCCTGCCCTGCTCCATGGCCTTCAGAGGGGCAGGGAGGGGAGAAGGGCCTGGGAGAGCCCCGTGGCACGCACAGGGCAAAGCTTGCTGGCAGGGCCTCGGGGGCTCGTTTCTCCTGGAAGCTCTGAGGAAGCTTCACAAGGGGCTTTGGGATGGTCTCCGAGAGGCGGCCTCTGCCTGGTGTGTGCTGTGGGGTCTGCACTGGCAGCACCTGGCTGAGGGGGTGGAGGCCCCTCAGGCTCCCAGAGCACCACCATGCGCTTGCTGCGGTGCCACCAGCCCCGACTTGGCAGGCACTGCCATTCCCACCCAGCCAGCCTGGGCTGTCACAGTGATGTCACCATGTGGCGGTGTGTGCTACTGATCCTGCGAGAGGCTGCCAAGTCCTCAGTCACTGACAGCCACTGAGGGCGGCAGCAAGACCGCAGCGCATCTCTGTGGAGCCTGGCCTGGCTGTTCGGAGACCCCCGCCAGCTCGCCCCTCCCCATGGCGCCTCCCTGTGCTCTCCCGGCCTGCTCCTGAGGGAGGTGGGCAGCATGGGTTGCCCTGGGCCAGCCTGGGGTCCCTGGAGTGAGCAGCCCCATCCTGACTCGCAGGCGAGCCTGGGAGGGGCCGTGGCCTTGCGCCTTTCGGCCCTCACCGGGGCTTGGGCCCTGCCGCGGGAGGATGGCCCTGCTGGAGTCACAGTCTGCGGGCCCTGCTGTGGGGGCGTCTCAGGTTGGTCCCTCTGCGCGACCCCACTGCACTGCATGTGTGTAGGCAGTGTGGCAGGGACCTGGGCTGCAGGCCTGTGGGACCCGAGAGTCGGGGCCCAGGTTCAGGAGGTGCTGAGGCAGACAGCTGCTGTGAGCCTGGCCGTGTGGACAGTGCCTGAAGGGACACGGTGGGTCTCCCTGTGGGAGCCGCCGAGTCTGCCCAGAGCTGACCTGTGGTCGCCAGCTGGCGCGGTCTGAGTCTGCAGAGGCCCTGAGCTAACAGCCCGCGTCCCTCCAGTGGCCGCACCAGGTTTCCGCTCCTCGGTGGCTTAGAGCAACAGATGTCACCTGACAGCTCTGAGGTCAGAGTCCAGAATGGGCTAAAATCAAGGCGGGCAGGGCTGGTCCCTCTGGAGGCTGCAGGAGGGGGTCGCAGCCGCTGGCCTCCGGAGCCCCTCCTCCACCCTCGGAGCCCCACGAAGGGCCTTTTGGTCTTTCTGGCCTCTGCTCTTGTAGCCATAGGCCCCTCCTGGGGCTCGGCCGCCCTCTCATCTTGTGACTGCTTTGTCCCACCTGGTAATCCCACCTGGTCTGCCAGCTGAGACCCTGCGTTAGTCCCGTCTGCAAAGTCTCTATAAGGTTCTGGGGATGAGGCTCTTTGGCTTTCCTTTCTTTGGTGCTGTGGATTGGACCTGGGGGTGCTCGACCACTGGGTCACATCCCCAGCCCTTTTTTATATTTTATTAGAGACAGGGTCTCACTGAGTTGCTAAGTGCCTCACCATTGCTGAGGCTGGCTCTGAACTCGCGATCCTCCTGCCTCAGCCTCCCAAGTGCTGGGATTACAGGCGTGCGCCACCATGCCCAACTCCTTTTAATTTTTTTGACCTCAAACTTGCGACCCTCCTGCCCAGCCCGGAGTCTGGGACTGCAGGCCTGTGCTCCATGCAGCACACGCTGTACGAAGGCCCTGCACTGTGGCTGCCCAGGTATGGCCAGAGCCACGGGCAGGCTCAGCAGTCTGGGGGTGGCTCTGCTCTGCCACAGAGTCAGCCCACCTTGGAAGTTTCAGGATAGGGGCCAGGCAGGGGCCCACAGAGTGGTGGGCCAGTGGAGGGCCCTGCGTGGCTGACCCAATGTCCACCTTCCAGTAAGGGGGATTGTCCCAGTTCACAGGGGCCTGGTTCTTGGAGCTGGGGGGACCCCAGCAAATTGTCTGGCCACATGCCCTGCCCATGGGGAGACCCCAAACCCTCTAGCCTCTGACTGGCTTTCTGGGGCCAGGAGCCACGTGGTATCTCGGGGTGCCCTGTGTGCACCCCGTCATGGACTCCGTCTCCTGGCCATGGCAGCTCTGAACCCCCAGGCAGAAGTGTCATGGCCAGGAAGGGCTTGGGGCTGGGGTCCCCTGTGCCCTGCAGACCTGGGTCAGTGTACATGAGGAGGAAGCTGGGGCGAGGAGGGGAGTGCCGGTGGGGCTGGGAGCTGCGTGTCCTCTGCCCTGCGGGAGGGCTGCAGGCTAGCGGTCATGGTCACCATGGTCACGTGCAGCTGGGTGTGCGCAGGGAGGCCCTGCTGGCTGTGAGCTTCATTCCAGCCCAGGAGGGGAGGGCCAGCGGGGGCCCTGCTCACCTTACCTTTGGTACCTTTGCAGGCAACAGGGTCCTGGGCCAGCCCTGGGGCTCCAAGGGAACCCCATGGCCGAGTGCAGGCTGATGGCCCCCTCACTGTCCTGGAGCCGGGCGAGAGAACACAGCCTCCATCCAGGCTGGCCAGCTCTCAATAAGCACCTACTGTGTGCCTGGCCATGCGCCGCTGTGATTCACCATCACCTTTAGGGACCTGGGTTGGGGGAGGGGCTTCTCCCTGAGCCCCCTGGGTGGGTGCTGTCCCCCCCCCCCAGAACTGACTCTCCCACAGTGGGTCAGGGTCCTGACCCCGCTGTGCCCTGGGCCCCTCTGTCTCTTTGGGGTCCTGCTGGGGGCCACTTGTCCTTTGTTTGTAAGCTTCCCGAGAATCGTCCTGGCCTCCCTCTGACTTCCTGGTAGGCAGCCTCAGGGCCTAGGAGGGACCCTGGGGTCTGTCCAGAGCAACTGTGGCCTGTGCTTGGGGCAGATGGTCTGGAGGCCCCAGGCAGAGACGCAGGCCTGCTGGGGTGCGCTCTGCACTGTCTCTGTGGCCAGGCACGTGCTGAGCGGCCAGGCCTGGAGGCAGGCTTGGGGACACTCGCTCTGGTGCTGCTTTTGGCTCTCGGCACCTTCACAGATGTGCTCAGATGGCCGGGGCTGGGGGCGGGGACTCCGAGGCTGGTGTTTGAGTGGGGATAGCATTCAGGCCGGGGCAGAGGGTGGCGGAAGGCCTGGGTGGTCACAGCGGAGAACAGGACCTGCCGGAGCGTTGAGTGGAATTAGAGCCCTTGGTTCCAGTTCCGGGCAGCCCTCGGGCCAGTCCCCGCCAGGCAGCTGCCCACTTGCCCCTGGATGTCACACTCTCTCCTGGCGTGACCTTCACGAGGAAATCCGCCAGCACTTTAGCCACACGTGAGCGCCTCTTCCCCCGGGGTCGGGGCCTCTGCACTGCCCGGCCCGGACCCCAGCCCCGACCGTAGCTCACACACAGGGCCTGTGTCTGGCACCAGATCCAGCAGCCAGCACAGCCCTTCCCTTTCTCTGACCAGGGACGCTGGTCCAGGTTGGTGAGGCTGGCGGATGAGGGCCACCTTGCCTGGACAACAGGTGTGGACTTCAGTCCTGGGTCTGCTGCCCGGGGAGCCCTGCTCCTCTCCCTGCCCGGGGCAGCTGCTCTCCGGCACTTGGGCAGTCAGGCCTATTGCTCGGCCTTTCCCTCAGGTTCCCTTAGCCTCTCTGTCAGGAGGCTGCCCTCAGCTGTGCCCAGGGCATGGCTGGCTCTGGAAAGCCTCCACCATGCCCAGAGGCCAGGACCTCTAGGAGAGATCTCCTGGAGTTATTTTTTCTCTTTGTGGCACTGGGATTGAACCCAGGTGTGCTCTACCACTGAGCCACATCCCCAGCCCTTTTGTATTTTTATTTTGAGACAGGGTCTCACTAAGTTGCTGAGGCTGGCCTCAAACTTGGGATCTTCCTGCCTCAGCCTCCTGAGTCACTGGGATCACAGTGACTTCACGAGCCTCCCTGGAATCCTTCTGGTAATCTTAGCATTAAGGGGGTCACTGGAGTGTTGTGGGCAGTGCTGGGCCGGGGTCCACCGGGAGGTGCGCACACTGGTGTGGGGATGACCCCACTTTCTGTGCTGTGCCATCGGCCTCCCTCGCTGGCTGGAAGTCCGTCCATCTCGACAGAAGGCAGGCTGGAGGGCAGGGCGGGAGGCCGGGCATCCTGAGCCTTCTGCCCACCTGTGCTTTCCTGGTGCATTCCTGGGGTGGTGCTGAGGCCAGGGTGCAGCGTCCTATCTCCAGCCCTGGGGAAGGGCCTCGGGGAAGGACCTTTCCCAAGCCTGCAGCTCACGTCTGTCCTGCCTGCTTCCCGTGGGCTGAGCCGGGTGCCGGGGTGTGGGGTGAGGGGCCATCGAGCAGCAGGAGTGCGGGGGAGGGTCAGTGTCCTGGCTGCCGTCTGCTGCCCTCGCAGGTGTCTCCCTTGCTCTCTGGATAGCAGAGACCCCACCTGTTAGACCCCAGGTGTGGGAGTCAAGGCTGCCCTCTTCCTCCTTCCCGACCTCCCTTCCTGTAGGAGCCTCAGGACTGGCCCGCTCAGGGGCTCCTGTCCTGGGGATGTGGCCACGCTGTCCTCCTGGCCCAGCAGGGGAGTGGGGCCCGGAGGCGGCCAGCCTGACCCACCTGCTTTCTTGTCCTGGGCCGTTGTAACAAAACACCCCACACCAGGTGGCTGGAGATCACTGACATTTCTTGGTGGAGTTGGAGGCCAGGATTCCCAAAGCCTGTAGGAGTGTGTGGGGCCCTTCCCACCCCGGCGGCTGCTGAGGATGCCCAGGTGGTGGCTTTCTCGCTGCCTTCTTCTCGGCTCCACTGGCCCTTTCCAGAGTGACCTCGTCTCCGTCCTGACCTGAGCTCACCTGAGAAGCACAGGCCGTGTTCTGAGGCTCCAGACAGGCATGCGCTGGGCATGCTTGAACCAGGGCCCCACCCACCCCTGGCTTGGCTTCCCCCAGCCCGGTGGGGGCGGGGGCGTCTCGAGTCATCAGCTCCTGGGCCCGCGGGCCGCGGTGGAGTGGGTCTGGGCTGGAGAGGACAGGGTGTGCTCTCTGCTCAGCCTTGAGGTGCTGGGCCTCCCCCAGCCTGCTCTCCTCGAGGGGCTGCGCCACCTCCCAGCAGGCAGAGGTGGCAGCTCTTCCTGCCCACACATGCCAGCCGTGGTGGGGGGGCTGCTCTGCGCTGGCTCTGTGAGCGCGGGCTGGGGCTGGGAGGCTGTTCTGGCCGGGGCCTGGTGGGGATGTGGCTGGTGACCCTGCCCCTCCCCCCCAGACGTGGACGAGTGCCTGGTGCGCAACGGCGGCTGCCAGCACAGGTGTGTCAACACGCCCGGCTCCTACCTCTGCGAGTGCAAGCCGGGCTTCCGGCTCCACACTGACGGCAGGACCTGCCTGGGTAAGTGTCACTGGAGACCCTGTGCAGCTCCGACCTCGGCTGCCTGGTGCTCCTGGGTGTGCCAGGCCTGGGGAAGGCCAGGTACTGCCCCCAGGGGCTGAGGCCTGATGGGCTGTCACTGGGGCGTGGCCTGGGTGGCTTGGCTGTCACTGTAGCTGTGGAAGGACCCTGTCCTGCTGTGGGGCGTGGTGGCTCCACCCACAGTGAGGTGAGGAGGCCTGGCTCCTCAGGTGAAGACCGTCCAGGGTGCTGGCTCGCCCAGGTCCCCTGAGACCCGGGCTGCAACCCTCTGCAGCTGTGCCCAGTTCCCCTGGAAGCTGAGGCCACCTGTGGTGGCCAGTGAGCGGGGACGCAGGCCAGGCCGTGCTGCCCTCAAGACTCAGAGCCTCAGGCTGCTCTCGAGGGCTGGGGGGCTGCCTGGGGCCCGGCAGGAAGGCAGGCGTGAGGCCTGCAGAGCTGGCTTCTGGGGGCTCGGAGCGCCGCTGAGGTGGGTCGGGGAGAAATGGGACGCGAGCCCTGGGCGCTCAGGGTCCTCTGCAGCGTCTACTGTGAGCTCAGTGGCGCCTGAGGACACGGACTTGGCCTCCACCCCTAGGGGAGGAAAGGGAGGCCCAGGAGCAGCTGAGCAGGGCTGCCCGGGGTCCTGCCTGCGCCGTGCCCGGCTCTGGACGCAGGTGCTCGGGGCATGGGCCCGAAGCTCTCTCTGGTCTCTCTAGGGGACACGGGAGCTGTCCTCTAGGGGACTGAATGGGCCGCCTCTTCTTTCCAGCCTGGAGACCAGAGTGGAGCCCGGGCAGCCTCCCTCCTGGTCCTGGCTGCCGTACGGCGGGCAGCCTGCCAGCCCCAGGGGCCGCTCCCCACAGGCAGCACATGTCCCTGGGCTGCTCCGGGAGCCAGGCCGCTGCCCCGGGTGGGGAGCAGAAGCAGCTGCAGGAACGTTGTGACGCGCTTCAGGGCAGATGAGCGGGGCTGGGCCCAGCGGCTGCCTGCTGCTGCTTCTGGGCGCGCTGGCAGGGGCGTGGTGGCCTGGGTCCCCTGGTCCCCTGCGGCCTTCTAGAAGAGTGGCTTTGGGAGGGACATGTCCTCCCGCCCCCCCTGGATAGGGGCCATCTTTGGTGTCTGGTGTGGATCCCTGCTGCTCGGTCCCTGCTGTCATGGGGTGGGACACTCCCTCTTGTCCTGGTTCCCACCGTCTGATGGTGGCCTTCACCGAGATGCTCCCAAAGGGACCAGGACCAGGGCGGGAGGAGCCATCAACATGCAGAGGCGCGGGCCGCTCCTGAGGTCTGGAGGAGCTGCTGGCCTCGGGCAGCCCGGGAAGCGCGCCCCTCAGCCGGGCCGGCCCTGCCCCCCGCCTACTGCTTTCTGGGCCATTCCTGGAGCCGGGCCATCTGGGATTCTGCACACGGGCCGGAAGTCTTCCCGGCACACGTGTAGTTTAAAGGGTCTCTGCAGGGCCAGATGCCAGGGCCCTGGCTGTGGCTGGCACAGTCTGGCGGGGAGCCTCTGGGACCCCCAACCCGCCTGGCTGTCCCAACACCACGCCTGTTTGAGTGGATGGGCTCTCTGGAGCTTCCACACCTTCCGGGGTGCGGGTGCCCACCTCCCGGCCCCTCCCAGCTGAGGGTCCAGCTGGGACTCAGGCACTCTGGTGGGGTGCAGGTAGTGACCTCAGATTCTGCTTGGACTGCGACTCTCAGCAAGGGTTTAGCCGAAGCTTCATGCAGAGGAATGTCCCTGCTGCGATGTCTGAGGACTGCAGAGCCAGGACCCTCCTCGCTACCGAGGACGGCTGGTGCGCACCCACCACGCCAGCCCCCAGCCCCGCCCTGTGACTCGGGGCTCATGGCCTTGGCCGAGCTGAGCTGGGAAACACCTTCAGCTCCTGGGTGACCCTAGTAGTGACCCGGGACCCATGAGATTAGCCCTGTTCTCAAGCCACCTTGGCCTGGGCACACCCAGAGCCCTTTCCCAGGGCTCCCTGGGACACTGGAGCTTGTCCCTGTCTGTGGTGGCCGCTCCCTCCACAGGCCCTGCCTCTGGCTGTGGGGGGCTCCTGTATCTGGGATTCCTGAGAGGCTGGGCTCCGCGTGGCCTTGCTGGCCCGGGTCCACGGGGCTGTCTTCCCTGTGGGCAACTGGGAAGCTTCCAGAGTGGACGTGGGTCTCCTGGGGGCTTCTGGGCACTTCAGGGATGTTCCCAAGGCCCTTCTTGTTGGTGAGGGACCTGTTCCTGGCTGCCGTCGTCCTGAGATGCTGGCCTGGAGGTCTTGTGCCATGACTTGTCCTGGGCCCTGAAGGGCACTGCCCAGGCCGTGCCAGGCCCCAAGGGGGACGGTTAGGCTTCCTGCCCTTCCCCAGCCCCCTCTCCCCCAGGACTCCCAGGGTGTGGGCGGGGCTGCAGCCCCGTCTGGTTCACAGTGGCACCTCTGCCTGGATTGCAGTGGCCCTCAGTGGACGTGGACAGGAAGGGTCAACATGGGCCTGCCTTCCCCGCGTGGCCAGCTGCCGGCAGGCTGCACGGCTGGAGCTCAGCGGCAGCGGCTCCTCCTGGCAGGAGGGTGCTGCGAGCTCTCCTGGGGCTTGGCAGGAGGCGGCACTAACCCCCAGCCCAGAGTGGGGACTTTGGAGGCGGGGGGTGGAAGGTGCCAGAGGGGTCTGCCCCCCTTCCTGCAGTACGAGTGGGAGCTGTCAGGGTGGTGCCCCTCGGGCTGGTGGCCTGGGAAGACCTCAGAGGAGGCGGCTTTTGAGGGGGGCCTTGAAACACATTTGAGCTCACCTCCAGGGCAGGGAGGGAGAGGATGGGAACGGCACAGGCTGCCGCATCCCTGCTTCCAGATGGTCTATGGAAAAAGACGCGGAAGGTTTCTGTTTCCACTCTTAACCACAGAAGTGCACAAGGACCGTGCTAGTCAGCCCCTGCCCTGGTGGCACCCTGTTCCTGCCCAGGAGCCAGCATCCCGAGTGCTGCGTTGCCCAGGTTGCCTCCTGGGGTGCCCCATTGCTGGGACGAGGACAGCGGAGCCCAGCCAAGCCCTGGGGCTGGTCCAGGCTCTCCGCCCGCAGGGCCCGAGCCAGCACCTCTCTCCCCAGTGATGGGAAGGGGGCAGGCGGTGGTTTGGCTGGCGGTCTGGGACTGTCATTCTTGTTTTCCATGACATCTTGCAGAGCATAGTGTGCAAAACAGCCCCAGATCTTTTAACACTTTGCTTGGGGGACCCTTCCACCTCTGTGTGGCCAGGGCGCTCTGAGCCGGCATGCCACCTGCCCGGTGGTCCCAGGGGCCAGCCTCTCTGGCCTTCTGGACTCTGGCCTCCACCTGGCTGTCTCCTCGTGTCTCTTGGGGTGAGCAGCATGCATGGGCCAGTCTGAGGTCCCACAGATGTCACTGTCTCAACCCACGGAGGGCCCCTCCACGTGCAGTGCCCGGGGCCAGGCCCACGACTTTGTCCTCCTCCTCTTCTGGGCCTCACGCAGCCAAGCTCTGGGATGGACACCCCTGAGGAGGGCTCTGCTGTCGGCATGCATCCCCTGGTGGCCTGGCTGCCCCTGCCTGTGTCCCCCACCCTAGAGTCAGATGCAGCCAATGTGTGCACGGCTAGAGGAGACTGGGTTCACCTTCCGTCTGGCTCTGCCGCAGACCTGGGGCAGACCCTCCCTCCCCAGGCCTGGGCCTTCTGGGCTAGGACAGAGGGGGCTTCACAGGCCCTGCAGCTGCCCCCCCTTGGCTCCTTCTGGAGGGAAGGCCTTGGGGCAGACTCCTCAGCCACAGGGCTTGGGCAGAACCTGTGGGGACAGTTGGGGCAGCAGAGTTGGGGTACAAGTGAGGGAGCACCCAGGGTCAGGGTCAGCAAGCCCAGTGAGGCGGGGTGTGGTGTAGGGGACGGGGGAGGACTGTGGGTGCCGGCACTGTCCCTCACAGATGGCACGCACTGCCTGGGCGGTGGGCACAGTCCTACAGCGGACATGGCCTGCCCCTGAGCTTCACATCTTCTGGGTGAGACCAAGACTGACCTAAATGACAAGCCAGGAGCTTTCACAAATGAAGAAAAAAGAAAAGAAAAGGGGGTGATGCTCACAGGACTTCCCACGGGAACGGGGGCCTCTCCAAGGAGGGCAGGGGTGCTGAGGGCGGTGACAAGAAGGTGCCCTAGGAAGGGGCCCTGACATCAGTGCTCAAGGTAGCACTCTGCCGGGCCCAGGCCCTGCTGCCTGGGGCTCCCCAGGGCACCCCAGCACTGGTGTCAGGGTGCCCGCCTGCCACCTGGCCACTTGGCTTGAGCCGTTGCAGCCAGCATGGAGGAGGATGCGGGCAGGACAGTGGCTGGCATGGCTGGGTGGCGGAGGGCGTGGGGTGGTGTTCTCTCCCCGCTGCGTGTGGTAGCCTCCCAGGCTGTGGCGAAGGGTCCTGGTGCTGTCTGTGGCCAGGACAGCGGGGCACAGGTGCCACCCCCGCTGATTCCTGTGGTGCACGTGTGAGGGCAGCAGTGTGCACCACCTGGCAGCCGGGAGGCCCCCTCCAGAGGTAGGGGTGGGGACAGGATGCCCAAGGCGGGGAGCTGCCCGTGGGCAGATGGGGTGAATGCCCTCCTCTCCTGCCTTCCCAGCTCTGCCCCCCGTGGAGGGCTTCCTAGAAGGAAGGGTGCGGTGGCTGGTGGTGGGACTTTTCTGGGCCCCGAGACCACACCCATCCGAGGGTAGTGACTGCAGAACCTTGTGACACCAGGAGGACCAGAGCCGCCCTGGGTCAGCCCCAAACCAGCAGAGTGAGTGGCAGGTGCCGCATGCTGAGGCAGGGCTGCCTGTGGTGTGGCCCATGGTGAGCAGTGCTGGTGGCCTGGAGGCCACGGCCTTGCCAGCAGAGCTGCCCCAGGCCACCACGGACAGACAGCCCCCCTGCTGAGCCCCTGATGCTGGAACAGTGCCCTTGGCCGGGCAAGCTGCAGCGGGCCCCTGGCCCATAGGAAGCGTGTGTTCCGGGGTGTTTCGTTTTCCTGCTCCCTTTGTAGGGGTGGGTGCCCCACGCGTCCCCCAGTGGTGGCAGCTCCTGCTGGCTGAGGCAGGTCTGCAGCTTGACTCGTAGGTCCTGCAGGCAGCCCGGCGGAGCGCAGGGCCTCCAGTCTGCAAGCCCAGAGTCAGGGAGCCTTGGTCAGTGTGGGCAGCGTGCCAAGGTGCCAGGGACTGGGCGACTGGCACGGCGGAAGTTCATGTTCTCACCGTCACGGGGGCTGGAGGTCAGAGACGAAGGAGCTGTAGATCTGGGTCCTGGGGGCTCAGAGCCCCGCACGCGTGACCTCACTCTACCTCCTTCACCTCCAGAAGGACCCCCTCTCCAAATGTGGTCACACTGGGGTTCGGGCTCCAACAAATGTGTTTTGGGGGAGAATCATCAAGTCCCCAGCACACCGTGTCCCCAGCTATATCTGTTTGTGTCTTCTCTGGACGTGGGCAGGGACCGAAGCCTGGCCTGGTGGGGACGGCCCCAAGCCGCGGGCCCAGAACGGGCAGGACTCTCAGCCCCCCAGGACTGCTCACACGGTGCAAACCCCACGGCCTGCAGTTTTCCCTTTGAGGAAGTCCACTTCCGCGTAGAGGAGCGGGAGGGAAGCGGCTGCCGTGCAGCCAGCGCTGTGAGCAGGGCCCGTGCGCAGGGAGCCGGGGGGCCAGTCCTGCTGGGGCCAGCCCGACCCGCCAGGTCCGGCTTGGTCTGAGGCTCTGGCCGTGGCTGGTGGAGGATCGCAGGGCTGCACATCCCACATCTGGGGCTCAGTGGCCAGACTGCGGGGAGCAGCCCCACGGGCGGGCCTCCTGGAGCCGGCCCGGCCCGGCCCTGGAGAATCTGCCTCTCAGCATTCTGGGAATCCCCCACAGGATGAACAGGGGACACTGGCTTGGCTCCCTGGTGTGCACAGCTTGAGAGCATCTGGGATGTCACAATTCTGTGGACCAGAGGACAGGCTCTGTCCTGGGACCCTGGGCTGCACAGGGACCCCAGCCCCTCCCCTGCGTCTGCCCCTTGTGGAGAGCCTGCATGAGGACCCCAGGCCCTCCCCTGCGTCTGCCCCTGCTGGGATCGTCCTTGGGCCCACCTCGGTGGCTATGCCCATCTGGGGGCACTGAGGGGAAGCCCCTTCCAGTCTTGCCACAGCCCCTTGGGTCCTTGTCATCCACGGTCCCTGCTCCCTGCTGGTTGCAGGCTCTGCCCCTCTGTGCCTGCTGGTCTGCCAGACGCGTCTGGTTCCCATTACGCTCCCGAGGAGGGTGCAGCTGGTGTGGCGAGCACAGATGAACCGAGGCCCCAGGAATGTGGGGCCAGCTCAGGCCGCGTGTGCTCAGGAGCCCCGGAGGGGGGCCGGGGCTGAGCAGCACTGGGGAGGGGAGGTTGGCTGGGTGTGGGGCGGAGTGGGGAGGGGGCTCCGGCTGAGTGGCCCTGCTTGAGGCGGCCACAGCCACGGGTGACCGCTGCCCCCCCGCAGCTGGCTTTGCCCGGGTGCATGTGGCGGGGGGACCCCGGCAGTGCTGTCCCCCCGGCAGTGCTCACCACCAGCGTGCCCCGAGGGGAGGGGGTGTTGTGAGCGCTGTGGTTTTTCAGCAGCTCGCTCCGGGGCGCCCGGGCTCTGGCCCGCAGCTCCCCGGCCCCACGGAGCCCGCGAGCTCAGGCGCTCCACGCTGCCGCCAGCACCTTGGCCTCCAGTGTCTGCTCCTCCAGGCGCCAGCCCTGGCCCCAGTCCTGTGTGCGGTGACAGTCACCGTTTCCCCAGACTCGAGCCAGGCTGGCCGTCTCCGGGGATGGCAGCGTTCTCCCCAGGCAGCATCTTGGGGTGAAGCCTGGCCCCCAAAGCCAGCGCTTGGTAATGGGGCTCGGGTTGGCCTCGGACACGCAGCTCTGGTGCAGGCCTGCGGGCAGCCGCCTCACCCACTCGGCAGGGAGCAGCGCATTTTTGTGGTCTCCCTGCTGAGCTTGGGGCCAGCTCCTCTCTAGCCACAAGGCGATCCAGAGACTCGTTTGTAACCAAAGCTGCACGGAGGAGCCGGCTGCTGCTTCTGCCGGGGCACAGTGTCCACCCCGCCAGCCAAGGCCACGCCTGCTGTCCCTCCATGGGGCCCACAGCTCCCCACTGGGCCACTGTTCCCACAGGGCCTGTGCCCGTGGGGTTCAAGCATGAAGGATGGGGTTGCGGCTTCTGCTCAGGCCTCCCTGGTGCCATCCTCGTGGCCCCTGAAAGGACTGGCCCTGGGATCCGGTCCAGTGAGGCGTGGCCCTCTAGGGTGGCAGGGGCTGCTCTGGTGCCCTAGGAGCTGGTGGCCAGGCCTGCGTGCCACAGTGGCCATCCACAGTGGCCCCACACCCGCCCCGTGCCACCCCTGCCAGGCTGCGCCCTCCTCCAGGAGCTTGCTGGCTGCTCAGGCCACCCCCCACTGCTGGGCTTCTGGGGGGCCTGGTGTTCTGTGTTCTCTTCGGGGGGAGCGGGCTCTGTCGAGGCAGGACGGTCCACGGTGCCTCTGTGTCCAGCCCTCAGGAGGACCAGGACTGGAGGGGTCTGAGCAGTGGCCACTGTCCTCCAGCCCTGTGGGTGGCTGAGAGCTGTGAGCCCAAGGCCCCTCGTCCAGGAGTCACAGGGCAGAGGGCTGGATGGTAGGAGGTGGCCGCCAGGCCCTGCTCCTGCCAGCCTGGGGTGAGGTCTACGAGCAGGCTGTCCCTGAGCTGCCTTGGGCTCCTTTCTGTGTCCCCAGCTGTCAACTCCTGTGCCTTGGGTAATGGTGGCTGCCAGCACCAGTGCGTCCAGCTCACGGTGACGCGGCACCGCTGCCAGTGCCGGCCTGGCTTCCGGCTGCAGGAGGACGGCAGGCGCTGTGTCCGTGAGTGCGCCAGGCCTGGGGGCGGGGGACCCGGAGCCGGGGCTGGAGGGCGAGGCAGAGGTGAGGTGGCCCTGGGCCTGGTGCCCGGCTGGAACCTGGTCTCAGACGGGGCCTGGCGCGGGCCTAGGCTGTGCTCTGGATGCACAGCAGGGACAGGAAGCCCAGCATGGGGTGGCACACCAGGTCCCTAGATGCCCACCTGGGGCCCAGGCCTTGTGCGGAAGAGGCAGTCGGGCCCCCTTAGCTGGTGGCCTGCGACGTCAGAGCTGCCTGCCTGGGGGCTGTGCTGTGCGGGGGCGGGGCAGCTCCAGAGCCCCAGACGTGGGAGTGGGAGGGCCGTGCCGGGAGCCTCCGCCTCCTGCCCCCCGCCCCCGCCCCCGTTCCTACCCCTGCCCCTGCCCCTGCCCCCGCCCCTGCTCCCGCCCCCCCCCGCCCCGCCCCCGCCCCCGCCCCTGCTCCCGCCCCTGCCCCTGCCCCTGCTCCTGCTCCCGCCCCTGCCCCTGCTCCCGCCCCTGCCCCTGCCCCTGCCCCTGCTCCCGCCCCTGCTCCCGCCCCTGCCCCTGCTCCCGCCCCCGCCCCCGCCCCTGCTCCCGCCCCTGCCCCTGCCCCTGCTCCCGCCCCCGCCCCCGCCCCTGCCCCTGCTCCTGCCCCTGTTCCTACCCCTGCTCCTGCCCCTGCTCCTGCCCCTGCCCCTGCCCCTGCCCCTGCCCCTGCCCCTGCCCCTGCCTTCCCAGCAGGGCAGGAGTGAGTGTGGGCTCAAGGCAGCAAGGCCAGCATGGGGACAGGAGGGATGGGCCAGGGGCTGAGAGTCATGGTGCTAGGGGGTTATAGGACCATGGATGTCACAGGGCTGGGGGTCACAGGGCTGGGTGTCACAGGGTTGGGAGAATCACAGGGCTAGGTGTCACAGGGGTGGTTTTTATAGGGCTGGGGTGTCACTGGGGGGGTGTCACAGGGTTGGGTGTCACAGGTTGAGATCAAAGGGCTGAGGGGGTCACAGGGTTGGGGGGTCACAGGGTTGGGGTCATAGGCTGTGGGGTCACAGGGTTGGGGTGTCACAGGGCTGGGGGATTACAGGGTTGGGGTCATAGGGCTGGGGTGTCACAGGGTTGGGGTCATAGGCTGTGGGGTCACAGGGTTGGGGTCACATGGTGGGGGGTCACAGGGTTGGGGTCATAGGGCTGGGGGTGTCACAGGGCTGGGGGTCACAGGGTTGGGGTCATAGGGCTGGGAATGTCACAGGACTGGGGTGTCACAGGGCTGGGGGTCACAGGGCTGGGTGTCACAGGGTTGGGGTCATAGGACTGGGGGTATCACAGGGCTAGGTGTCACAGAGGTGGTTTTTATAGGGCTGGGGGTGTCACTGGGGGGTGTCACAGGACTGGTGTCACAGGTTGAGATCACAGGGCTGAGGGGGAGTCACATGGTTGGGGTCATAGGATGTGGGGTCACAGGGTTGGGGTCATAGGGCTGGGGGTGTCACAGAGCTGGGGGTCACAGGGTTGGGGTCATAGGGTTGGGGGTGTCACAGGGCTGGGGGTCACAGGGTTGTGGGGGTCACAGGGTGGGGGGGGGCCACAGGGCTGGGTGCCACAGGATCACAGGATTGGTTATCACAGGGTTGTGGGGGTCACAGCTGGGGTGTCACAGGGTTGGCAGTCACAGGGCTGGGGGTCACAGCCCTGGTGTCTACTTTAGCACCTCAGTACCAAAGACAAGAGCTTGCAAGGGCTGGCTGACCACTGCTGAGCAGGCCGGGCTGGCCACTCCCTGGTGCTCCCTGGCCTGCCGGGCACCCTGCGACCGAGTCCTGGGTGTGTCGGAGGCTCAGGGCGCCCGACCTTGTCCTGAGGCCGTGGGGTCCCCTCCAGGGCCTTGGGGCTTCCACATGTGGGAGGGCCCTCGGCCCAGGCTGGGGCAGGGAGGGGTGGGAATGCGGCCAGGGCCTCTTGAGAGGCCCCCGGGACGGTGTCACGAACCTGCTGTCCCCACCTGACCTCTTCCCCTCCCTCCCTCGGGGCCTGCGACTGCAGGGAGAAGCCCGTGTGCGGACGGGAACGGCGGCTGCATGCACACGTGCCAGGTGCTCGGGGGCCTTGCCCACTGTGGATGCCACGTGGGCTACCAGCTGGCTGCAGACCGCAAGGCCTGTGAAGGTGGGACCCCATGCTCCGCCTGCCCACGTCGCTGCAGTGTCCGCTGGACACGTGGCTCACCTTGCCACCCTTGGGACCAGGGTGACGCTGGGTGTCCTCTCCCGGGGTGGGTGGGAGCGCGCAGGAGGGAGGGAGGCTGGGGTGAAGCGCGTCCTGCAGGCGGCGGCGCTGCTGCTGGGAACGGGGAGGGGGAGCCGCGGCGGGGACCTGACGTCCCTCCCGGCTGTTTCTCTGGGGTTCTTTGTTAAACGGGCCTGGTGTCAGGTCACGGTCGGAGCCGTGTGCTGGGGCCTTTCTGCTTCCCGGCTGCCGCAGGTGCACGGCCTGCTGTGCCTGTGTTCCACCACAGCCCTGGGCGTCCACGTCCCCGGCTCTTGCCCGTGGCCAGCACGGCTGGGAAGGGCAGCCCTGTGGCGGGTGGGGCTGTCCTTGGCCCGGGACCTGGGGTCAGCGATAAGCTGAGGGGTGTCCAGAGAGGCAGTGGTCAGTTTCCAGGGTGTCCCACCGGATGGCCGGGTGCCCACAGGGTCTGGAAGGTCAGTGCTTCCACGCCTCATCAGCGCCGGGAAGTCGCTGCTGGTGTGGAGGTGGAACCTGTCACTGGGTGCGGTGGCCGCGGCAGGCTCAGTGAGAGCCCAGCTCGGGGTCAGCGTCATCCTGAGGAATCTGCTAGGGTGTGACTGTGGCAGTTGCTGGGACAGCAGAGTCTGGTCCTGACCGCCACCGTGTGTGGCCCCAGGCCAGCATGACCGTGCCCTGGGTGCCAGTGGTCATGAGCCTTGTCCCAGTCACTGTGAAGAGTGTAGGCGTCTCCCAGCGCCCCCAGCCTGCCTTGGTCTCTCTCCAGACGTGGATGAGTGTGCCTCGGGGCTGGCCCAGTGTGCCCACGGCTGCCTCAACACTCAGGGGTCCTTCAAGTGCGTGTGCCACGCAGGCTACGAGCTGGGTGCCGACAGCCGGCAGTGCTACCGTGAGTAGGCAGAGCGCGGCCGGCGGGTGCCGAGGGCGGCTGCGTGGCCCTCACCCTCAGCACACAGCCGCGCTCAGCACCCCGGGCTTGCTTGGGGTCCCGGGGCCGGCCCTGGATTCCAGACCCCACCCCACACCTGCTGGCTTGTCGTCGCAGGCATCGAGATGGAGATCGTGGACAGCTGCGAGGCGGGCCAGGGCGGCTGCTCCCACGGCTGCCGCCACACCAGCGCAGGGCCCCTGTGCACCTGTCCCCAAGGCTACGAGCTGGACGAGGACCAGAAGACCTGTGTTGGTGCGAGCGGTTCCGTCCAGGGCAGGCCGCCCGCCCACTCGACACAGGCACTCACTGCCACCTGGGCCTGGGGCTGGGGTGACACCACATCTCGGGGGCTCCCTCTGCCTCCCCTGCCCTGCTCTGGCTGCCTGGAGAAGGGCAGCACCTCAGTCCAGAAGGACCTGGTGCCTGCAGGGCACCACCTGCCAGGCACTCCTGGCCCCACCTGTGGCCCTGGTTGTGCAGTGTGCGGTGTGTGGTTGTGTGCGATGTGTGGTTGTGTGCAGTGTGTGGTTGTGTGTGGTAGTGTGCTCTGTGTGTGTGGGTTGTGTGTGCGGTGTGTGGTTGTGTGTGGGAGTGTGCTCTGTGTGTGTGGTTGTGTGCGGTGTGTGGTTGTGTGTGGTAGTGTGCTCTGTGTGTGTGGTTGTGTGCAGTGTGTGGTTGTGCAGGTGTGTGTTTGTGTGTGGTACTGTGCAGGTGTGTGGTTGTGTGCGGTGTGTGGTTGTGAGCGGTGTGTAGTTGTGTGCGGTAGTGTGCTCTGTGTGTGTGGTTGTGTGCGGTGTGTGGTTGTGTGCAGTGTGTGGTTGTGCAGGTGTGTGTTTGTGTGTGGTACTGTGCAGGTGTGTGGTTGTGTGAGGTGTGTGGTTGTGAGCGGTGTGTGGTTGTGTGTGGTGTGTGGTTGTGTGTGGTAGTGTGCTCTGTGTGTGTGATTGTGTGCTCTGTGTGATTGTGTGCAGTGTGTGGTTGTGTGCAGTGTGTGGTTGTGTGTGTGGTCGTGTGCTCTGTGTGTGTGATTGTGTGCTCTGTGTGATTGTGTGCGGTGTGTGTGGTTGTGTGCAGGTATGCATGGTTGTGTGTGGTAGTGTGTTCTGTGTGTGTGATTGTGTGCTCTGTGTGATTGTGTGCAGTGTGTGGTTGTGTGCAGTGTGTGGTTGTGTGTGGTAGTGTGCTCTGTGTGTGATTGTGTGCTCTGTGTGATTGTGTGCTCTGTGTGATTGTGTGCGGTGTGTGGTTGTGTGCAGGTGTGCATGGTTGTGTGTGGCATGTGGCTTTGTGCAGGTCTGTGATCGTGTGTGTGTGTGTGTGTGTGTGTGTGTGCAGGTGCGTGCAGCTGGTGTGGGCGTGTGACGGTGTGGTTGTCACAGCTGTGTGATCTGTGCACACTTGTTGGAGTGCACAGGCTGAAGGCGTGTGTGCAGTTGGCGTGCGTGGGCGGGTGCCTTGGGGGCGGGTGTGTGCGGGCGTCTGGGTGCCAGTGGCCTGCCGTGTGCCCCGCAGACCTGGACGACTGTGCCGACTCCCCGTGCTGCCAGCAGGTGTGCGCCAACAGCCCCGGCGGGTACGAGTGTGGCTGCTACGCCGGCTACCGGCTCAGCGCCGACGGCTGCAGCTGTGAGGGTGAGCCCCTGGCGCCGTGGGCAGCTGGGCAGCTGGGCAGCCAGGGGAGGGACGGGTCCGCCTGGCCCTCCCGCGGTGCACCTGGAATCAGCCTGTCTTGCACTCTGCCTCTGGGCATTCGAGTGCCAGCTGTCCCCAGGGCTGTGCCGACCCCCCTGTCCTGTGGTCGCTGGCCACTCTCAGGGGCTGGACCTGCAGTCCTGGCTGCTCCCTGAGTCTCTCTCCCGGCTGGCCTCCCTTGGGCAGGTGTCTAGTGTCACTGTCCCTTGGTGAGGACAGCTGGAGAGGCAGCTGTGGCGGTGAGGTGGTTACCAGCCAGCTTAGGGAGACGAGCTGCTCGCTCTGTCCAGCAAGTCGAGGCAGGACCGGCCTGGCCCCTGAGGTTCTGACCCCGGGAGGACAGTCCAAGTGGCCCTGTCTTCCCGCAGACGTAGACGAGTGTGCCTCTGGCCACGGCGGCTGTGAGCACCACTGCGCCAACCTGGCCGGCTCCTTCCGGTGCTCTTGCGAGGCTGGCTACCGGCTGGACGAGGACCGCAGGGGCTGCGCCCGTGAGTCCCTCCCGGCACCTGTGCCACTGCGGCGGGCCCCACACCCTCGTCTTCCTGGGCCTGCGTGGCCCCAAGTGGCCCTGCCTCCTCCCGTGGGGGTGGGAAGGGAGCTGGCCGCATGGGCATCTCCCAGGGCCAAGGGTCCGGGGGTCCGGGGTCTACTCCTGACAGGTGAGGGAAGGGCCACAGCCCAACACGATGTCGTCCCCGGGGAGAGCAGGTGGGCAGCCGGGGCTGTGGCCTCTGTGTCCCTCTGCAGCCCTGGAGGAGCCCACGGTGGACCTGGATGGGCAGCTGCCCTTCGTGCGGCCCCTGCCCCACGTCGCGGTGCTGAGGGACGGGCTGCCGCAGCTCTTCCAGGACGACTCCGGGGCCGAGGAGGAGGAGGAGGCAGAGCTGCGGGGAGAACACACGCTCACGGAGAAGTTTGGTGAGGGTGGCCCGGCCCTGCAGCGCCTGGCCTCAGGGAGGCCTGGCCACCCTCTCCCTGTGGTCTTGGGCGTGAGGAGGGAGCCTGCGGGGCCCAGAGAGGTGGAGCTGCTCCTGCAGCTTGCCCAGCCTGACCGGGGCTGGCTGGGTCCCAGCTCCCAGCCCGGGGCTCTCCTGGCCACCTCCCACCTCACGTTTGTGGACCCGCCCAGGCTGGGCGTGCGCCTTTGTCCTCTTCCTGGCCCAGGGCCCGGGGCCAGCCTCTGTGCCTGCCCAGCCCAGGCAGGGCACGGGGCTGGGGCCAGGCTCTGAGCCCCTCTGTCTTCCCCAGTCTGCCTGGGTGACACTTTCGGCCAGGACTGCAGCTTGACCTGCGAGGACTGCATGAACGGAGGGGCCTGCCTCCCAGGCCTGGACGGCTGCGACTGCCCCGAGGGCTGGACCGGGCTCGTCTGCAACGAGAGTGAGGCTGTGGGCAGGGGCTGGGCGCTGGGCATGGGGCCTCTGGGCCCAGACCTGTGGGCAGCCCACTCGGTGTGCTCCTCCTAGCAGCCCTGGGCAGGCGCCTGGGCGGATCCGTCCGTCTGTGCGTCGCCATTTCTTGATAAGTTCTGCTGGTGGTGCCCATGCCAGGCACGGCTCTGGGCTCCAGGGACAAGCCAGAGGGCTGTGTAGGCGCCGGGTCAGTCTCGGGTTCAGCAGTAGCTGACACCCCGGGGCACCAGGGGCAGGGGTGTCTGCGAGGGGAGCTGGTGGTGGGGCTCCTCTGGTGTAGGTAGTCAGGAGTCCTGCGTCTCCCGGGAGCGGGGATCCCCGGGGCCACACGGCAAGCTAGTCGCTACAGCACTTTGTGAACTCCTTTCGGCCCAGAGCCGTCACTCCCTGCCCAGTGTCCCAGACGAGGGGTGGTACTTCTCCAGGGCCACCGGACTGCCTGGTTTGAAAGGGCTGGTTCAGAAGTTTGGAAGGGAGGATCTGGTGGTTGATTAGTGATGTCTGCAGCAGTGTGGTTGGAGGCACGGGGCACACATTGCTCTAGCCAGGGGAGTTGTGGCTGTCAGGGCTGCTGCGTGTCCATGGGGGGACTCTGGGCCCAGGGTCCCACTGGCCGCTGACCCTCGCGCTTCCCTCTTGCCTCCCGTAGCTTGTCCTCCAGACACCTTTGGAAAGAACTGCAGCTCCCCCTGTGTCTGCCGGAACGGAGGGACCTGTGATCCCGTGACGGGTGCCTGCCGCTGTCCCCCAGGCGTCAGTGGGACTCACTGCGAGGATGGTGCGTGCAGCCCTGCAGCGTCGGGAACTGCCCCCGGGGCCAGGGGGCGGGCATGTGCTGCCACCCTCCCCGCCCTGCGTCCTCCTGGCACTGCCCTGCTCACAGTGGTGATGCAGCCCTTGCTCAGACCCCTGCCTTGCCCTGCCTCAGGGCTGAGCTGGGAGGGAACGAGGCCGTCCCGTGGGACAGCCTTCGTGTCCCAGTGTTGCTCCTCTGCCAGGGCTTGGCGCCAGGTGGTAGAGGCTGGCAGGATGATGTCTTTGCAGTGGGCGCCGTGGGTAGGGAGTGAGCCTCCCGTTTCTGGAAGCATTCAAGTAGAGCTGGGTGTGGCTGGCTGGGGTGTGCAAAAAGGTGTTCTGCCTGGGCTGGTGGCCATGTGGGGCGATCCTGTGTGGGGCGATCCCTCGCTCTCTCAGTTTCTGGAGAAATCAGGGTCCGTGGGAATGAGTTTCCTCGGTGCTAAGGCTCGTCTCTGGGCCGTCAGACCCTCCAGGTCCGCCTTTCGGCTGGAGAGGAGGTGATGCAAGTTAAGCGTCCTGCCTGAGCTCGGAGGGCACCGTCGACGGACACTGGCCCCCTCGCCCTTTGTGGCCACATACTGGGCTCTGCGGGGCTGGTTGTTCAGGGGCAGTGGAGTCCCCAGGCCGCCATGTGGCTTTCTGACTCTTCCCCTGTGGTCAGCATCCCTGCTGGACCCCCTCAATCTGCCATCACTGTCCTGTAGAGGCTGAGGAACCCGTGACCTGGGGGTCGGGGGGCACGGTCTGTGTGGAGGGGCACACCTGGCACGGGAGGCATCTGGATTCAGTGCTGCTGCTTGGCGCTATCCGTGGCCTCCCGGAGACTGGCCTTGGGGTGCCCTGCGGTGGGCCACCAGATGCCCTGCTCGTGAATGCTCCTGTGCAGGTCAGCTGAGGGGGCTGTCCGGGAGCCAGGCAGGCGGGTTCCGGGTGCTGCTGGCTCCCAGGCCACAGGCTTCCCCATGGCTTGGGGCTGTGCTCCGCGGTTCCCTGCTCGAGGCCTCACACGGCCCTGCCTCTGCCCTGGGCCTTCCTCTTCCTGTCTCAGACCCCGCCTGCCTGGACACTGTCCTTGTCATTGGACTTAGGTCCACCTGGACAATGCAGGAGTCTCATCTTGAGAGCCTGGGGAGTAGGACATGGACAGAGGTCTTGGGGGCCCACCTTTTACCCACTACGGCCACTCGAGTAGGAGGAAGGGCAGGACAGGGCAGAGCCCGACGGAAGTGCTTTGGGAAGGACAGCGCTGGCCGGGCCTCCTGAGGCTTGGGCGGGGCCTCAGCCGTGCAGGGAGGTGGGGCTCTTGCTCCAGGTGTGGCAGGTGCTGGGCACTGAACAAGGGCTCTGTCTCTCAGGTGTGTGCTGGGAGTGTGCTTGGCCTCCCGTTCCCGTCACAGACCCTGGGGGCCTGGCTGACCCAGCCTGGGCCTCACCTGGGGGCGCCCTCTCACGCCCTGGCAGGGGCTGCTCCTGGCTTTATGCTGGATGCTAGGCCTGGGCGTCCCTTGGCTGGGGTCTCGCTGGGTGCGCAGCAGCTCCTGTCTTGGAGTCTCACAGAGCCCCCACTCTCAGGCTGCCCCAAGGGCTTCTACGGCAAACACTGTCGCAAGAAATGCCACTGTGCCAACCGGGGCCGATGTCACCCGCCTCTACGGGGCCTGCCTCTGTGACCCGGGGCTCTATGGCCGCTTCTGCCACCTTGGTGAGTCCTGCTGCCCCTGCGATGTCTGAGCTGACCGCTGTGGGGGGGGGCAGTCCTTGTGCTGTGCCAAGCCACACGCTGCCAGCCAGGCCGTGGGGCCCAGGGTCTGTTCCTGACCTGTGGAAGCCAAGCCACGTCCTCTGCTGCACCTGGGCTGTCCCCAGCCCCGGCCCAGAGAGGTGGGAGGGCACAGGCACAAGCAGGGGCAGGTCTCCCCAGGACTGGGGAGGTCACACAGCCCCGGGCCACAGGCAGCCAGGGAAGGGGCAGAGGCTTGGCAGGAAAGGCAGAGACGCTCCCTGCTTCGTCCGCCAAGCAGCGCTGCGGGGGAAAGCCTCAGCCTCCCCAGGGAAGCCGCGGGGCCTGGGCAGTGCCTAAGCTCTGCTGAGACCCCGGGGCTCGTCTGAAGTGGACACAGCCGCTCCAGCCCCTGGGCGGAAGACCAGGTGCCCCAAGAGGTGCCCCGATTCCTAGACACACCCCAGGGGGCACCGCCACAGGGCCCATCAGCTTCACCCGCTGGGGGCAGGGCCGGGGGCTGCGGGCAGGCTTCTCATGGCCGTGCGGTGCAGCCTGCCCTCCCTGGGCCTTCGGGCCGGGCTGCTCCGAGGAGTGCCTGTGTGAACAGTCCCACACGCAGTCCTGTGACCGGAGAGATGGCAGCTGCTCCTGCAAGGCCGGCTTCCGGGGCACGCGGTGCCAGGCAGGTGAGCATGGCGCGGGGGAGGGCCCAGGGCTGCTCCACCCACCCACGCCTCGTGCCCCTCGCCCTGCAGAGTGCCCGCAGGGATTCTTCGGGCCAGGATGCCAGCACACGTGCTCCTGTCCCCTGGGCGTGGCCTGTGATCCTGTGAGCGGCGAGTGCCGGGAGCAGTGTCCCGCTGGCTACCAGGGGGAGGACTGTGGTCAAGGTGAGGCTGGCCCTGAGGGAGCCAGCGCTGGAGGCCATCTGGCCTGGGGGGTGCTGGGTCCCGAGGGCTGCTCAGCTGGAGGGTGGCAGCTGCGGCACCTTCACCTGCCGTGTCGCACCCTCATCAGGCAGGGGCAGGAAGCCAGCCACGGCTTGTGTCTGAGAGCTGCTCAGGGCAGGGGCCACCTGTCTGCCCGGGTCTGGCTCAGAGAAAGGGTCAGTGCCTCTGTGCAGTCACCGCGGCTGCTCCCTGCCCCTGGGGCGGGGAGCACTGTGCCCGGGAGCCCAGGGCAGCAGGGGCTCGAGCGTGCGCGGCCACAGGGAGCAGAGGGTGGCAGCGCTCTGGGGGTCTCCGACAGCACTCCAGAGGGGCCGCGGAGGCGGCGATGGAGGCCCCTCTGTGGCTCCTGTGGCCCAGGCGTGTGAGGAGCACGGAGCCTGGAGGCCCCACGTTACACGGCAGCTAGAGGAAGAAGTCACAGGGGCCAGCTGGGATATGGACCATGACAGATTCGCAGGTGTCCCTGGGGGCCTGGCTGCCCTGAGGCATGGCCAGGAAGCAGGGCCTGTAATCAGCACCCTGACCTGTTGGTGGCCTAGCCCAGACAGCGTGCCTGCAGAGGGCACCTCGCTGGCCCAAGGACCCTCAGCCAGTGCAGTGTCTCCGTCTGACCCAGGCCGGCTCCTCTGAGGCGAAGACGCTGTCCAGCTGTCCAAAGATCTTTGGTTCTGTCGGGTACCGGCGGGACATGCATAGGGCTCAGAGCCCAGCCTGGAGTCCCCAGGCCTGAGTGGACAAATAGGAACTCTGCGGTCTCGGGCCGAGTGTCCATTTTCCCACCTGTGCAATTGCCACGGGAGCTTGGTCACGCTGAAGGACAGAGTCCCTTCCTGACGACCCAACATGTGTGTGCACACAGGCACTGGGCATGCACACGTAGGCAGGATGCGCATGGGCACACAGGCACACGGGCACACTCCCTGTGGCCTGCCATCCCCTGTGCCCACACCTTCTAGCCCATCACCTGCCAGGGCCCAGAGAGGAGGCCTGTCCACCGCCCTGCCTGGCCCACCTGCTAGAGGAGGAAGGGCCCTTCTGGCCCCAGCCCACCTCCCACCGCTTCCTTTTTCAACTTTCTAAATTTAAAAGCCTGTGATGGCCTAGGGATGCCGTGGGAAGCGGCACGCTCTTATAGAAGTGGGGCTCCACTTGTGGAAGTCCCTGGAGACTGGCTGCCCCCCCTCTGCCCGTAGGAGGTGGGCAGGGCTCCCGAGGCCCCACGGGGCTGCTTCCCCAGCACCGCTGGGCCCTCTTCTCTGGTCCAGGTGTGTGCCACCCCTGGGTGCTTGCTGCATGCACATGGTCCTCTAGAGGGTGCCCAGTGCTGGGCGCACACCTGTGCCTGGGCCCGCAGCCTGCCTCTCCGGGACAGGCTCACCAGGGCAGCGGGAAGCCTCCCCCACCCGAGTTCCCGCCCCAGACTCGGGCACTGTCCAGGGCCAGGACGCTGGGCTTGGGCCCTGAGGTGTGGGGGAGCAGGCCACTGCAGGCCTCCCAGGCAGAGTTGGGCTTCAGGCACCACGCATCTCCTGGGACCCTCGGGGCCTCGCCCTGGGATGGCCCGTCCAGGGTGCAAGGGCTCTGGTTGCTGCTCTCTGCTCCTACTGAGTAGTGGGGGGGACCCCAGGCCTTCGGCCTGACTCTCGGTGTAGGGAGCATTCTGGCCACTATTCCTTCCCACCCAGGTCCCACCCCAGATCTGCCCTGTGTGTGGGGCACGGTGCCCGCTGTGACCCCGAGAGGGGGGCCTGCCTATGTCACCAGGAGGATGCAAAACCCTGGGGGTGCTCCCAGCTGGGTGGGGAGGGGAAATGGAGAGACTGTATTGTCGCACCCTGGCCACCCTTCCGGGGCACTGTCCAGGGTCCTGGACAGCTGTGGCTTCCACCCGATGAGCCACCTCACCCTCCAGCTGCCTGCCACCTGACCTGTCCAGTCTGTGCCCCTCCCCCTCCCCTGGCTCCCAGTGCCCAGCAGCCTCTGCTGGAGCTGGAACGGGCACCTGGGCCCAGGTGGGTCCTGCTGCAGGAGCCTCAGGCAGGGAAGGCTCCTCGGCTGGGGAGCCGCTGGGGTGGCTGAGGCCCTACCGTTCCCTCCTGCAGAGTGCCGGGAGGGGACATTTGGTGTGAACTGCTCAGGCTCCTGCTCCTGTGGGGGTGCCCCCTGCCACCGGATCACAGGGCAGTGCCTGTGCCCACCAGGCAGGACCGGGGAGGACTGTGGGGCAGGTGAGTGGCGGCAGCAGCCCCAGACCCCTCCTTCCCGGGCTGCGTGAGTTCAGGTGGGGTCAGCTCGGGCTGTGTTCAAAGATCTCTGCTGGACAATACTTGAAGGGCCCTGGGCCACCTTTGGGGACCCTGGCAAAGGCCATGTGGATCCCAGGCCCTCTACAGAAGCTGCGATGGACTGAGCCTGGTGTGGGCAGGGAGCCTGGGCCTGCAGTATGTCCCCTAGACTGCCGCCCGCTGCGTGGAGGTCTGGCCTCTCCACCGGCTCCCTGGGCCTGCTGAGCCGTCCCTGGAACAGGCCTCTTTGCTGTGGGTGTGCCCTGAAGCCCTAGGAGGTACCAGGGCCCCGAGGACGCCACCTCTCCCCTCCTGGGCCTGCTCGGGGGTCAGTGTTGTGCCAGGCACAGGCTGACATGCCAGCCAGGGCAGGGCAGGGAGCTGACTGGTGCTGGGGGCACTAGATTGTCCGGAGGGCCACTGGGGCTCGGCTGCCAGGAGATCTGCCCTGTGTGTGAGCACGGTGCCCGCTGCGACCCTGAGACGGGGGCCTGCCTGTGCCTCCCCGGCTTCGTCGGCAGCCGCTGTCAGGACGGTGAGTGCGGCTCACACCTGGCCTCAGCCTGGGCTGGTGGCCCTGTGGTGTGCTGGCCGCCACACGCACCTCTCTCCCCTGCCTGCAGCTTGCCCCGCAGGCTGGTTTGGCCCCGGCTGTCAGATGAGGTGCTCTTGTGGCAACGATGGGCACTGCCACCCGGCCACTGGACGCTGCAGCTGTGCCCCTGGGTGGACGGGCCTGAACTGCCAGAGAGGTACGGAGACCAAGCCTGTGCCTCCAGTTGTCCTGCCCCTTCCCGGCCCGTGCCCCCACCTGGCTGCGGAGCCTGTGGACTCCACGGGGCCCGCGCAGGGCAATCTTGGCTCTGTTGCAGCCTGTGACAGCGGACACTGGGGGCCCGACTGTGGCTACCGCTGCGACTGCGTCGCAGGCCACGGGAGCTGCGATGCCATCAGTGGCCTGTGCCTGTGTGAGGCCGGCTACGTGGGCCCACGGTGCGAGCGGCGTGAGTGCTGGCGGTCCCGGCCCGGCCCCGGTGTGTGTGCCAGGCGTGGAAGAGCACGTCGGCATGCGCGCACACACACACCGCCTCCCCACCGGCCCTGCTGAGCATGCCCGCTCCCCTGCCTGGGTCGGACGGAAGACCCACTGGGAACAGCAGGCAGGGCCTGTCCTACCTGCACAGGACACCTGGCACCTGGGGGTGGCGCTTGGCACTGTGCGCGTTTCCCCAGGTGGGCGGGCCCAGGGGCTGGGCAGGTTGTCCTAGAGGCAGCCCGGGTGAGGCCCTGGCCCTGACGGTGGCGCCTGGGGGTCTCACCCCACGCCTCGGAGGGAGCACGGGAGGGAGGTTGTCGGGAGGGGGGCTTCCCTCGGGACTAGGCCCTGCTGCCAGTTCTGAGGTATGGCTGACAGTGGCCTGGGGCCGGGTGTCTCAGGGTGTCCCCAAGGATACTTTGGACCAGGCTGTGGGCACCAGTGCCAGTGTGAGCACGGGGCAGCCTGTGACCATGTCAGCGGGGCCTGCACCTGCCCAGCAGGCTGGAGGGGCAGCTTCTGCGAGCGTGGTAAGCGGGGCTCTGGCCGCTAGCCTGAGGGGTCTCGAGGGCAGGGCAGGGCAGGGCAGGGCAGGCCCGGCCCCCTGACCTCTGGGCCTCTGTCTGCAGCCTGCCCGGCTGGCTTCTTTGGGTTGGACTGCCGCAACGCCTGCAACTGCTCCGCGGGGGCCGCCTGCGACAATGTGAACGGCTCCTGCGTCTGCCCGGCCGGCCGCCAGGGACCCCGCTGCGCCCAGGGTGCGTGAGGCCCGGCCCAGCCTGCAGGCCCCGAGCCTCCACAGAGGGCTCCCCGGGTCCCGGCCTGGGCGTCCCAGCAGGCAGGCAGTCACGCTTAGAGCACGGCTTTGCTCGCGAGGACCAGTTTGGGAGGGTGCCCCAGGCCAGAGGGAGGGGGCGTTACCCAGCCCGCCCAGGGCCTGGGTCCCCCCTGCTGACGGCCTTCTGGTGGCCCCTCAGCCCTGACCGCCCCTCTCCCTGGCAGCTTGCCCAGCCCTCACCTACGGCCTGAACTGCAGCCAGGCCTGCACCTGCTTCAACGGGGCCTCCTGTGACCCTGTCCACGGGCAGTGCCACTGTGCCCCGGCTGGATGGGGCCTACCTGCCTGCAGGGTAAGCCTGCGCAGGAGTCCAGGCTGAGAGCCTCTTACCGAGCCCCCGAGGGCTCATGGGGTGTGGGGTGCTGGCATCCAGGGAGGGGTGGGCCTGTTCACGCCTAGAAGCTCCGGCCCCTGTGGGAGAGAAAGAGGGGGTCGCGTCAGTGTTGTGCCCCCAAGACTGGGTGGGTCCAGACTGGGCTTGGGTGAGTCGAGGTCCCCATCTTCGGTCTGCTCTTGGGCTGGTGAGGGGGCAGGAGCCTGCGGAGCCCTGGGGGCTGCTGGCTGGCCGTTGTAGCTGCCCCCTCCCCCCCTCCCAGCCTGTCCCGCTGGCCAGTACGGCCAGAGCTGCCAACAGGCCTGCCTTTGCCAGAACGGAGGGAGCTGTGACCCCGCCTCAGGCCACTGCACATGCGCGGAGGGGCTGGTCTGGCCTGGCCTGTGAGAACGGTGAGCTCGGGGGGCCCCGAGGACCCCAGGCCAGAGGGCAGCGTCCTGGGTGTGGTCTTGGGTGCCTCTCCTCAGATTGGTCCCCAAGGAGGTAGGGACCAGGGACCTGGGTGCCGGAGGCTGGAACAGGTTCTCCGGGGCCCTGGACAGTCCCCTGCCACAGGAGGCCAGGCCTCACCCTCGCCCTGTGCCTGCAGAATGCCTCCCCGGACGCCACGGAGCTGGCTGTGAGCTCAGCTGCAGCTGCCTCAATGGGGGCCTCTGTGACAGGCGCACGGGCCACTGCCTCTGCCCTGCTGGCTGGACTGGGGACAAGTGTCAGAGCTGTGAGTGGGGCAGGGAAGCTGGGGGCCTGCTGGGCTTCAAGGGGCCGTCTCAGCCACCCAGACAGGACATGGAACTGGCCCTCACGGGGGTCGCCCTGTGGGAGGGTCGGGACAGGGAGGCCGGGTGAGGGGCTGGGGGCTGCTCGCCCTGGGCTGGGGCGTGCTGCCTGTGCTCTCAGCTGGCCCAGGAGCTTCTCCCCCCCTTTGGCCTCGTGGCTGGGCCTGGCTCCTGAGTCCCTAGCTGCCCCTCTCCCCGGGGCAGGGACACACGGGGCTCCCCTCCCCTCTGCCTCCTCGCCCGCAGCCTGTGCCCAGGGCACCTTCGGGGCTCACTGTGCGGAGCGCTGCACCTGCCGCCGGGGAGCCGCCTGCCACCACGTCACAGGGGCCTGCCTCTGCCCCCCAGGATGGAGGGGCTCTCGGTGTGAGGATGGTGAGCGCAGCCCCCAGCGTGGCCAGTCCCCGGGGCCTGGCTCAGCAGGGACGGGGCCTGCCTGTGGTGGCTGCCTCAGCCCAGTCTGCCCCAGGGCTTCCGCCGTCCCCTGGACAGGGAACCGTCCCAGCCCGTGCCCTTCCCGCAGCCTGCCCACACGGCTGGTTTGGAGAGGCCTGTGCCCAGAGCTGCCGCTGCCCACCCGGGGCCTCCTGCCACCATGTCACTGGGGAGTGTCGCTGTCCTCCTGGCTTCACCGGGCCTGGCTGTGAGCAGGGTAGGTGCTGCCCTCCTGGGGCACTCCCGGGGAGCTGCCATTCCCGAGGCTGGCCAGCGCTAACCACCCCCCCACCTCACCCAGCCTGCTGGCCCGGCACTTTTGGAGAGGACTGTAGGCACCTGTGCCGGTGTCCTGGCAAGAACCAGGCCTGCCACCCTGCCACGGGGGCCTGCGTGTGTGTGGCTGGCTACCACGGCACTGGCTGCCAGGAACGTGAGTGCCCAGCGCCCTGCGGCCTGGCGTCCTGCCTGCCCTGGGAGGCCTCCCCAGGGGGCGGAGGTGGGGTGGGGGCTGCCGTGCCCAGCTCGGGCTGCTGGGGGCCAGCCTCCAGCTTCCACGCCCTGCCAGTGGCCCCTGTCCCTGCAGGGTGCCCGCCTGGGCGCTACGGGCCGGGCTGTGGACAGGTGTGTGGGGTGTCAGAACGGGGGCTCCTGCGACGAGGCCACAGGGGCCTGCCACTGTCCCGCCGGGTTCCTCGGAGCTGACTGCAGTCTGAGTGAGTGGCTGGCGGCAGGCCCGGGCTCTTCCTGCACCTCTGGGGAGCAAGGCCCTGCCAGCCGGCAGGAGGGCCTCCGCCTGGCACACCCTGACCTCCCCCTGCCCCTTCGCCCTCTTGCTGGGCCCGGCCGAGCTGAGCTGTGTGGCAGAGGGCCAACAGCCCTGGGGACATCAGAGTGATCCCACTGTTCCCACCGACCTCTGGCCAGCTCCGCCAGGGCTGACCCAGCCGTCTACCAGGGCCTGGGGTGCGGCTGTGCGGAGGCCAGCGGGCCAGCTCAGCTGTGGTCACTGGTGCTGCAAGGAGGGGCCTTGCTCCCGAGTCGTGAAGACTGTCCCTGTCTGGGGCCCGTGGGAGGGTGGGAGGGTGGAGCGAGTCTGCAGAGAGGCCTGGCCAGCCCCGGCAGAGCCTGCCAGTGCGGGCGGTGGGCGGAGCTGGTGGCTCGACCTGTTCAGGTAGACACAGGGACCCCCGTCCATCCTGTCCATCCTCGTCTGTCCCTTCCGACTCGGTGACACCACAGGGAGAGAGGGCAGCCGCGGGCAGGGCCCGGCTGGGTCGACCAACTCCCCGCCCCTCCCTGGCAGCCTGCCCACCAGGCCACTTTGGCCCCAGCTGTGCCCATGTGTGTGCATGCGGACAGGGGGCGACCTGCGACCCTGTGACTGGCACTTGCATCTGCCCCTCGGGGAGGACCGGCACCCACTGTGAGCATGGTGAGTGTCCACGGGGTGGCACACGGGCACTTCCCCGATGTCTCTCCACTGGCCATGGGAGGTCAGTGAGGCTGGCCCAGGCCACTGGGGCAGGGGCTGGCCTGAGGGCACAGCCAGACCCCCAGCCACTGTGGGCTTCCCGAGGGACTGTGGCGGGGGCGGCACCTTCTCTGTATGGCCAGTACTGCCCTGCCGGGCCCCTGTCTCACCCCAGGCCCTGCCTCCCCTACTGGCTAGGGCTCAGGCCACCTAGTCACTTGCCAGTGTCCTTGTGGCCAGTGGGGGCTTCAGGTTCTGGCCCAGAGACCCCTGGAAGGAGAGGTCAGTGGCGGCTTCTGTCTGAGGTGGAGCAGCCTCCTGGCCACATCTCTGGGCCCAGGTGCAGGGGCCCAGGTAGAGGAGGCCTGGGCGCAGGCCGGTGCAGACAGGGAAAAGGGGACCGTGGCAGGGGCTTGCTCTCAGCTGCGTTCCTAGTCCCCGGGCCTGGCCCCCTTAGTCCTCACTGAGGGGTCCCCCACCCCAAGTCCTCAGCCTCAGGGCTCCTGGGAGCCTGTGTGGCCAGAGGTCAGAAGCCCAGGACCCAGCTCCTGCCAGGACGTGGCCTGGCCCCGCCCCCCTCCCCCAGGACGGCCGCGCCACCCTCAGGCTGCTCCTGCTCTGACCAGGAGGCCGCAGGGAGGAGGAGGTGCCCTGGCTCCCAGCTGGCTGTGGCTGTGTGGAGAGGGCCACCACCTCCAGGAAGCCCGCCTGGCCCCGCCCACTGCCCGGGAGGCGCTGCCCCTCTGGAGGCCGCGTGTGGCCCCCCCTGCTGGGTCCCTTCAGCCCTCGCCAGGCCTGGCGTAGGCTGTCACCCTGGCACCACGTGCCTGGCGGGGAGGCTCCATGGGACATCCAGGAAGCCTCTGTTGGACGCAGGGAGCCGGTGCAGGAGCTGGCCTGCCCGTCTGGCCTGGCCGCACTCCCAGCAGCCCCCTCTTCTGCCCCCAGGCTGCCCCCTGAACCGGTTTGGCGCGGGCTGTGAGCTGCAGTGCGCCTGCAGGCACGGAGCCCTGTGCCACGCCAGCAACGGCAGCTGCTCCTGCCCCCCGGGCTGGGTGGGGCCGCACTGCGAGCAGGGTGAGCCCAAGGGCAGTGGACGGAAGGACGGGCCAGCCTTGGGCAGGGGGGCGGCCCTGTGTGTCCCCAAGGGAGCAGGGCTGAGGGCCCTTGTGGGGGGCCTGGGCTGCCATGGGGCTGGCTGAGCTGCTGGGTCCCCTGTGCCTGAGGGGCTGTCCTGCCTCTCCCCAGCCTGTCCCCCTGGGCGCTACGGTGCTGCCTGCCTCCTGGAGTGCTCCTGTCAGAACAATGGCACCTGCGAGCCCAGCACGGGCGCCTGCCACTGTGGCCCTGGCTTCTATGGCCAGGCCTGTGAGCACTGTGAGTCGTGGCTGGGAGCCCTGCCCTTGGCTGGCCTGCTGCCTGGGGCTGCCCTGGGTCCTGTGTGGGCATCTGGGCTGGCCTTGGCTTCACAACAGAGATGGCATTGCTCCTGGGGTCCCAGAGATGAGGTGACCCAAGTCGTGACTGGGGCTCTGGGGCCAGCGGTGGAAGCTTGGGGTCACTCAGGAGCAGGGGCTGGCCCTCACCCAGTTGGACATGTCCAGCTCTCCTGTGTGAGCCTGCGGGGCCGTCAGGTGCTGGGGGCGTGAGGACACGCGGGAGGGGCCTCTCTCTGGCCCAAGTCCTTGGTCCCTTGCTCACCTGGGCACCTGGGAGCTCTCTGCTGCCCGCTGCCCCTGGCTCCCTCTAACCAGGGTCCCCCCTCAGCCTGTCCCCCCGGCTTCCATGGAGCTGGCTGCCAGGAGGCCTGCGAGTGTCAGCAGGGAGCCCCCTGTGACCCCGTCAGTGGCCATTGCTTCTGCCCAGCCGGCTTCCACGGCCAGTTCTGCGAGAGGGGTGAGTGAGGTGTGCCCGTGGGCTCCCCATCCAGCCCCTCAGCCCCGACCCTGGCCAGTCTGGGGGCAGGGCAAGAGGGAGGCTGAGCCCACTGTCCCCTCCAGGGTGTGAGCGGGGCTCATTTGGAGAAGGCTGCCGCCAGCGGTGTGGCTGCAGCGGTGGGGCGCCCTGTGACCCCGTCAGCGGCCTCTGCCTGTGCCCACCAGGGCGCTCGGGAGCCACGTGCGACCTGGGTGAGCGGGCCTTGCCCTGGGGCATTGTGGAGCGGGTCTCCGTATTGACCGTAGATCGAGCACGGCCTGCGCCCTGGCCGACGTGCCCTCCTGCGACCTCCGTGCCGCAGCTCGTGCCCTCTGTGGGGGCAGAGCCAGGGTGTGCTCCTTGGGCCGGGGCTCCTGCTGGAGCCGCAGGTCCTACGCTGCCCCGTGGCTGCGGGAGTCCCAAGTCCCCAATGGGCTGGGGCCCTTGACCATGGAAGGAAGGCCACGAAGGTGGAAGGCGGTTCCTGCCTGCTGGCTGGGGGTGGGGGCACTGAGCGGGTGGGAGGGCCGCCGAGGATGGGGCTGCCCTGCTCGGGCTGCTCAGTGGACCGACTGGAGGTTCCTGGGCCTGTTGAGCCTTGGGGGAGCAGCCGCGGCCACAGGTCCTCTTTGCCCACCCAGAGCCTGGGCAAGAACACGGGCAGTGATTCTGGAAAGGTGCCATCCCGTGCAGGAGCCCCAGATGCAGCACACTCTTGGGAAGGCGGGGGTGGGCTGTCCTGCCCCCAGGGGAGGCCGAGGCCCCGCTCACCCAGCTCTCCGCCCAGTCCAGCAGGCAGGGACCTGCTCAGGCCTCTCCCCTCCTCCCTCGCCTTTAGATTGCAAAGGGGGCCGCTTTGGGCCCGGCTGTGCCCTGCGCTGTGAGTGTTCAGCGGGGGCTGATTGTGACCCGGTCAGCGGGCAGTGCCACTGCGTGGACGGCTACATGGGGCCCACGTGCCAGGAAGGTGAGTTGTGCTCCTGGGGAGGGAGGGGAAGACGCTGGGCCCCCACCTGGGCTGGGGACCTGTCCCTTGCCCTGATACCACTGAGTGGGCTGCAGCCGGCCAGAGACCACAGCCATCCCTGCCCAGTACCCAGTGTCCGCGCGGCTCCTGGTGGGCGAGGTGTGAGCCTCACGGCCGTGAGCCGTCGGCAGGGGGGGCGGCGCTGCCAGCTGGAAGCAGCCCCTCCTCCCCACGCCCAGCAGCTTCGAGGGCGAGCTGCAGACCCAGCGGAGCCCAGCCAGGCCACCCCACGGGCAGGGCGGGGCAAGGCAGTGCTGGTGGGCAGAGCTTGGGGTGCCCACACCCCCGGCCAGCCCAGGTTGGCTCCCCAGGCCCGGGCTGCTGCAGGTGTTGGGCAGGGTCTCTGCAGAGGGCGTGAGGACAGAGGCGCGGAACCCACCCACGGGCTCTGGTAGGGCTGAGCCGGATCCCAGCTTGGAGACCCCTGATCTGAGTGCTTCTTGAACCTCTCCAAGATGACCCTAAGAGCCAAGAGCCGTGGAGGGAGGGAAGCACGAAGGGAAGGAGACCGCTCCCACAGTGGGTGGCCCAGGGGACCAGGCAGCAACCTGTGGGCTGGTGCTTGCTCATGACGCCGTGCACAGCGGCACCTAGTGGCCAGATATGGCAGTGCACCCTGGGGCACCCTAGCCTGGACCTTGAGAAGGAGGTCTCCGAAGCTGGGCCCCTCTGGGCAGGGCCTCTCTGGCCTTTTGGAGTGGGCTGGGCTTAGCCCCTGTGAAGTCCCTCCCCGTCCAGCCCAGCCTCTCATGCCTCCTGGAAAGGAAAGGCTGGGAGCGCGCACTGGGAGGAGCCGGGCTTGGCTGAATGAGGAGGGGGGGGAGGCTGTGCCGGGGAGGGGTCCCTGCAGGCCTGGGTGGGTGAGGCCTCACAGCCCCATCACAGTCACATCCAAGCATGGGGCACCCACGTGACCTGCTGTCTGCCCCTCACAGGTGGGCCCCCCCAGCTCCTCGGGAGCCTGTCCCCAGCCCAGGGCTCAGGTAAGGGGTTGGGGAACCCGCGGGCTTTCCAGGAGGCTGGGCTGTGGCCAGGTGCGAAGGGCCTGTCCTGGCGGTAGACATCTCTGCTGCCCGGACCTGACTCTAGGCCGGAGGTGGGGCTGGGGAGGAGGGCGGGCTGCTCTCCTCCGAGGGGCGTGGGGCAGCCGGGAGCCCGGCTGTTTCAAGGGCTGCCGCCCCAGGACTGACCCTCCTCCTCCTCACGCCCCAGTGGCCACGTGGCCAGTCTCCCGCAGACAGGTACCCAGCTCTGCAGCAGGGCCACAAGGCGCTAGCTGAGGTGCCCCTGCAGGAGGCCCTGCCACCAAGCTTCAGCTGAGGGACCCGGGCCTTGGTGATGCAGGAGGACGCGTGTGGACCTGGGACTGCTGCCGCTCTCCAGAGTGCTGTGGACGGCCGCGGGCCTCCGTGGAGGGCTGTGGACAGCCGCGCAGCCTCTCAACATCCAGGGCCCTGTGGCTGTGAGCAGGGAGGCCTTATGTGGCCGCAAGTAGCCCAGGGGAGGGGACCAGACCTCAGGCTGCATCGCCCACATCAGGCACCGGGCTGGCTGTGCTGAGGACGCCCTGACCCTCCCTGAAGTCTGGCTTGGGACCAAGGTGGTGTGCGTGTGGGCCTCTGCCCTCCGAGCAGGTCTTTTGGTGCTAGGCCCTGGACTGCTGCAGCCTGGCTGACTGTTTACTTGCAGATGTGGCCTGGCCTGTGTTCATGTAGAGGTATTTATGGGCAGTGCCACACACCCTGCTGCCCCGGGTCAGCTAGAAGCTGCCCGTCCCAGGAAGCCTGGACTCAGGCTGGCAGGGCCCTGGGGTCCCCAGCAGATGTGCTCAGGTTCCATGTAAAGCCCAGTGAGTTAAACTAACAGTGGCTTCCCGTGGCCTTCGTCTTTGCTGATTTCTACCGGCTCTAAGTGGGCTCTGGTGGGCTCTGGTGGGCTCTGGTGGGCTCTCATGGGTTCTGGTGGGCTCTGATGTGCTCTCGTGCGATCTGATGGGCTCTGGTGGGCTCTCGTGTGATCTGGTGGGCTCTGATGGGCTCTCGTGGGCTCTGATGGGATCTGGTGGGCTCTCGTGGGCTCTGGTGGGCTCTGATGGGCTCTCGTGGGCTCTGGTGGGCTCTGATGGGCTCTCGTGGGCTCTGATGGGCTCTGATGGGCTCTGAGTGGGCTCTGATGGGCTCTGATGGGCTCTGGTGGGCTCTCGTGTGATCTGGTGGGCTCTGATGGGCTCTCGTGGGCTCTGATGGGATCTGATGGGCTCTGGTGGGCTCTCGTGTGATCTGGTGGGCTCTGATGGGCTCTCGTGGGCTCTGATGGGATCTGGTGGGCTCTCATGGGCTCTGGTGGGCTCTGATGGGCTCTCGTGGGCTCTGGTGGGCTCTGATGGGCTCTGATGGGCTCTCGTGGGCTCTGATGGGCTCTGATGGGCTCTGGTGGGCTCTGATGGGCTCTGGTGGGCTCTGATGGGCTCTCGTGGGCTCTTCCCAGACTAGCTGGCATGAGGGATCTTGGACAGAAACCTTCCCTGAATGGGGAGACCCAGACTGGCACCGCAGCCCTTCCTGGGGATGGGGCCACACATGTCACACTGGGGCCCCTCCCAGTCTCCAGTGCTGTAGAGGAGGACGCCGGGGCTGCCTCAGACTGAGGCACAGCCTGCTCACGACCAAGGTGCCTTCTCCAAACCTGACAGTGGCCGGTCCCGGAGCCTGCGTATAGGATGAGTGGCCCAGGGGGAGGAGAGCAGGCTTGGTAGTGGGGGCAGCCTGGGTGGAGGCTGAGCTCACCCCCAGCCCTCCCAGGCCCCAACAGGCATGAGGTGTGGGCAGCACCACAGGGAACAGGCCCCTGAGGTCATGGTGCTCAGCAGCTGGTACCAGAGCAGAGGCGGGGTGAGGACTCCTTCCTTGGTGGGGCAGCTGGTGGAGAGGACCCAGACGGTGACAGGACACTCTGCCCTCCTCCTCCGTCGCCTCCTCTCTCACCTGGAGAGGCCCCCGTCAGGTCTGGGCCGCAGCCCTTTCTCCCTGCCCTCTGACATCAGCCAAGGCAGCCGATGATCCCAAGGGCACAGGGTCTCACAGGGCAAAATGAGGGTGCCCGTGAGCCCGGTCACCATTATCAGCAAGGGAATGGTCTACAGCATTACTGGACCACTGCATTAAGACTTTCAAAGAGGGCTAGGGACGAAGTCGTGCCGTGACGCAGGAGTGGACAGAGAATGTGATGCAGTGAATGTGGAACTTGGAAAGTGTCCACGTGGAAGGAATCGTTCTGTGGTTGGGCAAATGGGAGTCGCTGAATGGCAGGACTGCTGGACCTCCCAGGTGGCTGCAGGGGCTTAGTATTCATTGGCATCCCTCTAAGGTGGTCCTAGGACAAGGGGAAGCTGTTGGCATAAAGTTCTCAGCCTAAGGGTGAATGATCCTAGAGGGCAAGCAAAATGAAACCCCGAGTCTCACAATTCAAGACCATCAGTGGCAAAAGAGAGATTCTAAGACGCCTAGAGAAGAAGGGCCAGGAGGAGCCAGACCCGCAGTGGGTAAGAGAAACACGGAAAGCCGAAACAGCAGTGTTGTTCTGTAACTTCAAATGGCAAAGAATTTTGAAACCTGAATTTTTATGTCCAGCTAAACTATCAAAGTGCATGAAGTCACCCACGAAAGCCTGAGTTGAAAATGCTCATTGGAAAAGTTTAACAAGAGGGCGAGGATCCCAAGGGGAGCTGTGAGTTATTATCCACGTCTCCCATGTGCCCTAGTAATTAAGGGAACCGGAATGTTCCTATTAATCCACAAGGACCACCTGGACTGTGTTACCATGGGGTGAGAGTGTGGACAGGGACAGATGGAGGGGGAAGTCACTGGTCCTGGCTGGTGAAACGGTGGTCAGCCACAAGACGTGAGGGGCAGAGCCTGGGAGGCAGTGGGCATGAGGGTGCTGGTGGTGCCCACACCTCCAGAGGAAGCAGGACCATCCAGTGGGAGGGACGGAGGGAGGGACGGAGGGACCGACTGTTGCCGCCTGCAGCAACGATACCGCGGGAAAGCAATCGGAGGCAGACTGGGGATGAGTAGGTTCTTTATTCTTGCTTCTTCTCTGCTTTCTCCTCTGTATTCTCCTCCAACTCCAACCACCCCTCTCGCCAGCCCTACCTGGTTAAATACTCTTCACCTTAACACATATACACGTGTCACAAGCTCAACTTACAGGTGCGTCACACAGTGTTCCCGGGCACAGAAAGATTCTTAGTTGACTACATTAAGGTCAGGAGAAAACAATTAAAACGCCTCCTCTTTGGCTCTCAGCCAGCCGCCATCTTCGCTACCTCCTCATCAAGGCTCTTACAGGAGGGAGGGACCGACCGTAAGAGCATAGGAAGAAAACAGGATGCATGTGGTGTAAGGGAGGACCCAGACAGATCCCTTTAAACTGTCAACAGATCCTGACTGCAAAAGACCTGACTGACGGGCCAGGTGCCCTGACGGGCGCCTGTAATCCCAGCCGCTTAGGAAGCTGAGGCAGGAGGATCGCAAGCTCAAAGCCAGCCTCAGCAATTTAGTGAGACCCTAAGAAACTTAGTGAGGCTCTGTCTCAATAAAAAAAAAAAAAAAAAAGGTCTGGGGATGTGACTCAGTGGTTAAGCACCCCTGGGTTCAATCCTCAGTACCTGCTCCCTGCCAAAATAAATAAATAAATAAAAAAACCCTACTAATTGACTAATGAGGAGGGGAGAAAAAGGACCCCACTAATCCCCTTTATTCCTATAAAGTCATGCAGAGGAAGTCTGGGTAAGAGTTTTAGTATTTCAAGGTGACAAGCAATGTATATTAAAATATATATATATATATATATATATATATATATATATATACACATACATATACACACACACACACATATACAGAAGAGGTTCAGAAATTCACAGAGCAATGATGGATATAGCAGGAAGAAATAAATGCATCTTAACTGGTGGTTTTATTGTGTTCTTTACAAAAACCAATAGTTTAAGCAAATAAGATGGTGAGGGTAAACCCTGACTAAGCTGAGTATTGCATGCCTGTGTGCATGTGTGGTCACATATCACATGCCTACACGTTGATGTTCATATAAACTTACACTCAGCAAATGGAGAAAAGTAGAACATTTAAGAAAACCAAAATTTCCTTCTTTGAAGATTAATTCTTTAAAAAAAAGTATAGAAGACTGATGATTTTGAACATGAAACAAGAAAAAAGTCCAGTGGGCTGGGGATGTAGCTCAGTTGGTAGAGTGCCTTGCCTTGCCTGCACAAGGCCCTGGGTTCAATTCCCAGCACCACAAAAAAAAAAAAAAAAAAAAAAAAAAAAAAGGAGGGAGAATGAACTCACATGCAACAGAGAGTAAGACAAAAAAGATCAAGTGTCTTTAAAACAGGAAAAGGAGCCGGGCGCAGTGGCGCACGCCTGTAATCCCAGCACTTGGGAGGCTGAGGCAGGAGGATCACGAGTTCAAAGCCAGCCTCAGCAATGGCGAGGCACTTAGCAACTCAGTGAGACCCTATCTCTAAATAAAATACAAAAAAGGGCTGGGGATGTGGCCCAGTGGACGAGTGCCCCTGAGTTCAATCCCTGGTACAAAAAAAAAAAAAAAAAAAAAAAAAAACAGGAAAAGGGGTAAGCAGAGGTGAGCCAGCCAGGGTGACCCCAGCCCCTGGAGTGAATGCAAGCGGCCAGAAAGGTCTGCACCTCGCTCTGCCCACCTGGCCATGCCTGACAAGATGTGGGCACGGTGGCCAGGCTCTGAGGACACGAGGAATTGTCTAATGTGACTGGTTCCAGGGACTTTAAATAGAGGAGAAGGGGCTTTCCTGGCCTGGGGTGGGTATCGACAGCTCTAAAACCAGGTGAGTGTGAAGTAGCGCCCGCTCACGGTTCCCCACAAAGTCCTGAGTGAGCACAAGCTACCCGGGTAAAAGTGTCCAAAACCAACGTCAGGCTGGCACGCATGGCTCAGTGCGAGAGCGCTGGCTCACCTGCGTGAGGCCCGGGGCTCGGTCCCCAGCACCATCAAACAAACAGACAGAAACAGCGCCACCGCCTGGTGGAATGTAGGAACGCCGGCAAGGGGGAGGCAAGCTGGAGGGGTTGCGGCTCTTGGGAAGCTGGTGCGGCAGAGCACTGATGGCGGTGGCCAAGTACCAGTGCCAGGGTTAGTGGAACCACGACTGGATCTGGGTCTGTCCACTCGCTGCCGTCCAAGGGCCACCCATGCCCACCACGTGACCACCACGGCTGCTGCCTCCGCCCGCCTCTCCGTCCACCTTCCCCACTAGAACGCGGGACCTGGGGAGCCAGGGGCTTGCCGGCTCCACGCCGGACACTCTGGACAAACAAGAATCGGAAAACAAGGCCCGATCCCCGCCCCCCCAACGCCCAGAGGCCCCGACAATGCCGTCAGGTGAGCGGGAAGGTGCGAGGAGGGTCTGTGGTGGCACAAACTCGCCGTGGTTTGCAGGGGGCTGGGTTGTCTCTAGAAACCCCCAAGTGCCAGCGGAGGGCTGCGGTTAGTACGATTCGCCGAGCTTGGCAATAAAGCCGTGCGTTGTACAGATAAAACCCACAGGAGTCACCAGCTCTTCGACATAAGCCATAGCCAAGTAGGAAACGGGTCAAGATACCGTCACCGTGGCAACAAACCCGATGTACGTGGGCACGAGCCTGGCACAAGCATCTCTACTCTGAAAGAGTTTGTAAAGATCTAAAAGGAAGGCCTAAAAAAACTGCCAACAAGGGACAACTGATGTGACAGAGGGAACCTCCCAGTGCTTGCACCTGACATGATTCCAACCTGTTGAGCCAAAGGCCCGGCAATGGAGTGCGCAGGTGGCATCTGGGGGAGCTTCTGCCGCGGCTACAGTGGTCCAAGTCTGATGCCGAGTGGGCGGACGGAGGCAGAGACGAGGACGTGAGCCGGGTGCACGGACGCGCCAGCACGTGTGGGGGGAGGTCTTGCTCCCACCAGACCTCTCCTCCCCTTGGGCAGAAGCTGGAGTGGGTGGGGCTGTGGGATCCCTGGGCCCTGTCCAGGGTCCGGCCAGCAATACCTCTGTTAGCCAGCAGGGGCGCCCAAGGCAGGAGCGCGAGGGCAGGGGATGTGCAGAGGCGCAGGTGGTCCCACAGTGGGGCCGAGCGCAGGACCGGGCCACGTGGGCAGGCCTCCTCCACGGGAGCCATCCCGCAGGGCACACAGGGCGGGCGTCCTGGGGACTGGGAGGGCGGTCCTCACTGCGGCTGGCGAAGACCCTGCTGGAGTCCCCTCTGCCCACTCGGGGCTGGGCACTGGTGTTTGCTGAGATGGACCCCAGCCCTTGTCCCCGCTGCCCTGCAGACACAGGGCCGAGGTGGCCCCAGGCTGGCCAGAGCTTGTGGTGGGCTGGGACTCAGGCACCTCAGTGCCCGGTCCCACTCTGCCTGTCCTGGGCTCAGGTCTTGCTGGAGCTGGCTGGTGCCACTGGAAGCCTTGACAGTCCTCTGTAAGCCCAGTGACCCCAGAAGTGGGTACAGAGGTTTTGGGTCTTCCTTTCCCCAAGTGCAATAGGAGTTCCGTACAGACAGGGCCTCCCTGGGTCACGCAGCTGGACAGGAGGAAGGGTGGCCAGGCAGGGCTGCCCTTGGTGGCAGCTACCCCTCCCTAGCCAGGTGGGTATGGCAGGGTCCTCCACAGGACCCCCATTGTGGGGGGGTACCTGACACAACGGGTAGGCTGAGGGTGCGCAGCGAGGGTCACCTTCTGTCGGGCCACCTCAGCGGGGGAGGTGCGCAGGGCCTGGCGGGGCCCAGCTGGACCTGCCTTGCGGTGCCTCCGTGCCTTGCGGGGGCCCCCCATGCCTTGCGGGCCCCCCCCATGCCTTGCAGTGCCCCCCATGCCTTGCGGGGCCCCCCATGCCTTGCTGGCAGCCCAGACCCTGGCCTTCCTCATGGCCAGGGAGGCTCTCCTGTCCTGAGCAGACCTGACCTGCACTGGACCCAGGTGGTCCCAGCCACCCCCACCTGGGCCACTCCTGGCGTAGTGTCCTCACCCCCTGCCGACAGAGCTGTGCTGCCCTAACCCCAGGCAAGGACGGGCTCCAGAGACAGCCCCGCTCGTGGCCTTCAACACCCACTTGACTGCTGGCGGGACTGTGGCTGGGGGTCACCGCGAGGCCGCCTGCCCCCGGACCCCGATCCTGGGGCCAGCGGGGAGGACAAGCAGGAGGGCCACAGGCAGCTGGGTTCCGTGAAGACGAGGGCCCCGTGCTCCTGGGAGGTGCAGGCACCCAGCACGTGTGCACACGGCACACGCACACACGGCACACACACAGCACACACACATGGCACATGCACACACACCATGCACACATACCACACACACGCCACACACACACACACGGCACGCACACACACATGGCACATGCACACACACCATGCACACATACCACACACACATGGCACATGCACACACACCATGCACACATACCACACACACATGGCACATGCACACACACAGCACATGCACGCACACACACACACACACCCATGCGCACTCGGCACACACACATGGCACATGCACACACACCATGCACACATACCACACACACATGGCACATGCACACACACAGCACATGCACGCACACACACACACACCATGCGCACTCGGCACACACACATGGCACATGCACACACACCATGCACACACAGCACACACACATGGCACATGCACACACACAGCACATGCACGCACACACACACACACACCATGCGCACTCGGCACACACACATGGCACATGCACACACACCATGCACACATACCACACACACATGGCACATGCACACACACAGCACATGCACGCACACACACACACACGGCACGCACACACACATGGCACATGCACACACACCATGCACACACACCATGCACACATACCACACACACATGGCACATGCACACACACAGCACATGCACGCACACACACACACCATGCGCACTCGGCACACGCACATGGCACATGCACACACACCATGCACACACACCACACACACCATGCGCACTCGGCACACACAGCACATGCACGCACACACACACACACCATGCGCACTCGGCACACACACATGGCACATGCACACACACCATGCACACATACCACACACACATGGCACATGCACACACACAGCACATGCACGCACACAGCACATGCACGCACACACACACACACACCATGCGCACTCGGCACACACACATGGCACATGCACACACACCATGCACACACACCACACACACATGGCACATGCACACACACCATGCACACACACCCACACACACATGGCACATGCACACACACAGCACATGCATGCACACACACACACCATGCGCACTCGGCACACACACATGGCACATGCACACACACCATGCACACATACCACACACACATGGCACATGCACACACACCATGCACACATACCACACACACATGGCACATGCACACACACAGCACATGCACGCACACACACACACACCATGCGCACTCGGCACACACACACATGGCACATGCACACACACCATGCACACACAGCACACACACCACATGCATGCGCACTCGGCACACACAGCACATGCACGCACACACACACACACCATGCGCACTCGGCACACACACATGGCACATGCACACACACCATGCACACATACCACACACACATGGCACATGCACACACACAGCACATGCACGCACACACACACGGCACGCACACACACATGGCACATGCACACACACCATGCACACACACCACACACACATGGCACATGCACACACACCACACACACATGGCACATGCACACACACCATGCACACACACACCACACACACATGGCACATGCACACACACCATGCACACACACCACACACACATGGCACATGCACACACACCATGCACACACAGCACACACACCATGCGCACTCGGCACACACAGCACATGCACGCACACACACACACACCATGCGCACTCGGCACACACACATGGCACATGCACACACACCATGCACACACACCACACACACCATGCGCACTCGGCACACACGGCACATGCACGCACACACACACACCATGCGCACTCGGCACACGCACGCCCCGCCTGGCCCACTGCTCGCCCCACTGCAGCTGCGGGAAAGAGCAGAAGCCAGAGCTGATGACGAGTGTCCGGGAGCGAGGACGGCCTCCAGTGGTCACGCCCAGACCAGCCTCTCTCTCCAAGACCTGCCCACCTCCTCCTGCAGGGCAGCCACTGCCCAGAGTCCCTGCCAGGTCGGTCCTACTCGGGCTGAGCCTGGACTTGGCGTGAAGACCAGAGGCTGCTCTCCCTCCCCGGGCAGCTCCGACTCAGCCCCTCCCCCAGCCGTGCCCACCCCTCCTGGGCTGCCAGGGCCCAGTCACTGCTGCTGGCTCGCACCTGGAGGAGATGCACCGAGCTCCACACGGGACCTGGCCCCCGGGTGCAGGACCAGGGCAGGTCCGCACGGGCTGGAGCCCCCCGGCAGCACCCAAGCCCAGACAGGCGAGGGGCCAGCACAGGACGCGGAGGGGCCAACGGGCTTCCCAGAGGGCGGGGACGGCCCTCCCACCTGGCCATCCGCAATGGCAGGGCCTCCCCTACCTGCAGGTCCCCAGAGGGCTGGGGATACGTGAGGAAGGGGCTGCCTTCACCGCAGGTCCCCAGAGCGGGTCCTGTGGAGTCTGAGTCCTCACACCCCCCCACTGGCCAGGACAGGCCCTGCAAGGCCCTGCTGTCACCACCCCTGGGCCTCGCCACACGAGCAGGAGCCACAGGCCTTGCCCACGACACTCCAGCTGGTGGACAGACGGCCGGAGCCAAGGCCGAGCACAGGGTGACCTCCCTCGGGGGCCAGCCCCAGCCCACAGCACTCTGAGAGCTTCACGGGGACAAGCGCGACCTCCGCCTGACTAGGGTTCACTGCAGAGATTCAAGTTCTGAAGAGACCCTTTATTGTCACTTTAACGTCAGTCACAGCACCCCCGCCGGTCCTGCAGGTCACCTCCGAGGGCAGCCCTCCTATCAGGACAGGGCCACCCCTGAGCGCTCAGGGCCTTTCTCTCTCACCAGGGGACAGGAGGGGCTGGGCAGGCAGTGGTCCTTGGCCATCTCCATCACTGAGCCTGGGCGTGGCTGCCTGTGGTGCCCAGCAGGTGGGAGGCGGGGCAGGACCCTGTCCCCAGGCTCTTCCTTGGAGGGTGTGGTCCTCCTTTGGCAGAGTCCCAGCCAGGGTGGGGACCTCAGATGTCCCACCAGGCTCCTCTGGCTGGGCTGAAGCTGCGCCTACACGTCCGTCTCCACCCGCAGCCGCTCCAGCCGGCGCACGTTGCCCTCCGCGGCCACGCGGCTGGTGATGCGGCGGGCGAAGTCCTCGGGGAACCAGCCCGTCTCCCCGTCCCGCAGCCGCTCGCCGTAGAGCCACCCTGGCGTGGGAGTGGGCACTGAGAGGCACGCTGGGCACCGACCACCCCCAGGCCACCCCCTGAGAGGGACGTGGGGCGCTGCCTGTCCCTCTCTGCAGGCACACTCGGCCCCAGCTGAGCGGGGACCCCCAGAACACAGCCCCCCACCTAGGGCACAGAGTGGTGAAGAACCTGCTTCTGATCCTGGGACTTGGGGACACACGGTCCTCCCTTTGAGAAATGCTCGAGGGAGGAGGCGGCAGGCCACCAGCACACGTCATCCTGCCACCCGGCCAGCTGCACGCGCCCCCCTGCCCTCACCGGCCTCCTCCTCCATGACCAGCACCACGTCCGCCTGCTGCAGCGTGATCTCGTCCGCCTCCTTGGCAAAGTAGGCCTTGGTGACCTCCACCTGGGGCAGCTCTGGGGGAGGGCCTCAGTCACCAGGAGGCCCCGCGAGGCCGCGGGCTCCCCACCCGCCGACAGCCTCCAGACACCCGTCCGCAGGGCCTCCACGTCCCAGCACATGGACGGGGCAGCGTCCCTGGGCCAGCACAGGCCCTCCAGAGGCGGCAGGACAGGACCCTGCCTTCAAGGCCAAAGCACCAGCAGGAGCAGAAGCGCTCTCTCCCCTGGGGACAGGGCGGGCCAGAGCTGGGGTGCCCGCCTGCTCCGTGGCCGGGCTCCCAGCCGTGGGGCGGGCAAGGCCCCTCACAGGGGTGAGGAGAAGACAGAGCGGCCCGTGGGCTCAGGCCCGCGCGGACACGCCTGCGCACGCGGCCGGGGCAGGTGTGGTGGGCACCACGGGCTGGGCAGTGTCCTTCCCAGGCCGCTCCCACCCGGGGGTGTGGCCCGCCTCTGCTCACCCCCCCTTGTTGGGCAGGCCCTGCCACTGCTGCTCTCTGTAGGAAAGCGCCGTGATCCATCGGGCCCGGTCACTCCTGGGCGGAGAGCGGGAGTGAGGCCCTGCTTCCTCCCTTCCTGGGGGTGCCGCGAGCCCCCTGTGGGCCCAGCACCTGTTCCACGTGCTGGGCCCACCCCTACTGCTGGCCTGCCCCACTGTCCCCAGCTCACTGTGCTCCAGCCTCTGGCCATCCACCTCACTGCTCCACAGCAGGGTGCTCCTGCCTCAGGGCCTTTGCACAGCTATGCCCCTACTGAGCACTCCCTTCTCTCCTGGGGATTTTGACCTAAATGTCACCGTGTCAACAGAGAGGGCTCCTCACCAACCCACCCACACCCCTCCCTGCCTGCTTGTCCCCTTATACACGCCTCCTCCTGGTCACTGGACAGTCCAGTCCTCTATCTGCTGCCGTGCCCTCCTGGGAGCTCCAGCACCGTGTGCCAGGCCGTGACTCTGTCCAGGGTTCTGCACCCGCAGCAGCGCCTGCAGGTGAGGCCCTCGCGCCGCCCCCTCCCAGGAGCCCCCATCTTACGCGGAGTCCGCGGACAGCAGGATCTGCTCCTGGCGGCCCTCGCTGTTGCGCAGCAGGGTCACCTGGAAGGGGTGCGGCACTGCGGAGCTGCGATTGCCACCCCCCGGCAGGGAGGCCTCCGAGGGCTCCAGCTTCCTGACCTGGACGTGGTCCAGCTGGGCATGATCCTGGACCACGTAGCTGTCCTCGCTGTGGGACACGGGCAGTCAGCGCTCCCCTGTGACCGCTGGGCAGGGCTGACCCAGACACTGCTAAGGGCTGCCTCCCTCCCTGGAGCTGAGGAGGGCTGCAGGGATGGGCTGCAGGGACGGGCTGCAGGGACGGGCTGCAGGGATGGGCTGCAGGGACGGGCTGCAGGGACGGGCTGCAGGGACAGGCTGCGCCCAAGCTTCAGGGACGGGCTGCAGGGACAGGCTGCGCCCAGGCTGCAGGGACGGGCTGCAGGGACAGGCTGCAGGGACGGGCTGCAGGGAAAGGCTGCAGGGACGGGCTGCAGGGACAGGCTGCAGGGATGGGCTGCAGGGACAGGCTGCCGCCCAGGCTACAGGGACGGGCTGCAGGGACAGGCTGCCGCCCAGGCTGCAGGGACAGGCTGCAGGGACAGGCTGCCGCCCAGGCTACAGGGACGGGCTGCAGGGACAGGCTGCAGGGACGGGCTGCAGGGACGGGCTGCAGGGACGGGCTGCAGGGATGGGCTGCAGGGACGGGCTTCAGGGACGGGCTGCAGGGACGGGCTACAGGGACGGGCTGCAGGGACAGGCTGCAGGGACGGGCTGCAGGGACAGGCTGCAGGGACGGGCTGCAGGGACAGGCTGCCGCCCAGGCTGCAGGGATGGGCTGTAGGGACAGGCTGCCGCCCAGGCTACAGGGACGGGCTGCAGGGACGGGCCACGCCACATCCCGGGCCAGCGGTGCTGCTCCACCCCTCCCGGCCCCGCCGTTCCCCAGCCCCACCTCCTCTTGGTCCTCTCGCCCCTGCCCGTGCTCTAGACCCAAGGCTCACGGCCAGGCCCACCTCTTCTTCTTGGTGACAACCAGGACATCATTGAACAGGAACAGGTAGCACGTGGGCCGGCTGGCGATCTTCCGGAACAACCCAGGCTCCTCCACCAGGAACAGCTCCCCGCGCTTGAGTAGCCAGCGGGAGGCGGAGATCAGAGGGAGGGACTGGGGACAGAGGGGACAAGTGAACTAGACCTCTGGGGGCACAGACGGGTGGTGCGGGGTGGGGGCAATCCCTGTCTGAAAACCAGCTGCCCGGCTGCTGCCTCGGAGGCTGGGCAGGCTGGGGCGAGAGGTACCCGGGCCTTGGATAAGGGCGGCCCAGTTGACCGACAGGTGCTGGGCGGGGCCCTGGGCCCTGACCCTGCCCACAGCCCAGGACAGCGGAGGGGAGGCATGACAGGCACGCTCCCACAGGGAGACCACCGCCCCAGCCCTCGGAACAGGCCCCCAAGGCCTCTCTCCCCGCTCCAGCCTGCAGTGGGACCCTGGCCTCAGACGGAAGGCAGCAGGGAGAGGGGCGTGGGTGGGCGGTGGCCTGGGCCAGCGCGGCCCTACCTTGACCTTGCCGAAGTCCAGCTGCATGTGCAGCGTGTACATCTGCTCCGTGCGCTCCATGGTGTGCGCCCCCTCGTTGCACTTCTTCACCAGCTGCAGGCAGGGCAGGCGTGGGCAGGGGCTGCCCACCATCCTGGCTCTGCTGCCCTCAATGCCCGCCCTCCCCTTCCGGTGGCGCTGGGTGGGCTGGTCTGTCTAGGGGTCTCACTGATGGTGCGAGTCCCCTGGCTCCAGGCCTCCCTGTCTCCACCAGGACCATGAAGAGCTCGGGCAGCCACCACCCCCCAGCCCCAGGCGGGGTGGGGGCAGACCTGGGCTGTGCACCTTCCCTGCCCTGAGCCCCCCACCTTGCTGATGGCCTTCAGTGCACGGCTGGCGGCCTTGTATCTCTCAGGGTGGCCTTGGGACTTGAGGCAGAGCGTCTGAGGAAGACACCAGTCGCGAGGTGCTGAGGCCCTTTGGGAGGCCTGCAGTGGGGGCTCCCCTGCTCCAGAGCCTGGGTGGGCTGCAGGGTGGGCGAGGGCTCCAGAGACACCACTGATGTACGCAGCCCCCAGCCCCAGGGCTCAGCCAGCCAAGGCGGACCAGGACGGGCGCTGGAGCCTCGCAGTCTGCCCCTTCCCACCCGAGGCCACGCCCCTGGCCAGGGAGCCACCCCTGGAGGCCCCCCCCCCCGCAGCCGGCCCCTTCCCACCCGAGGCCACGCCCCCAGCCGGGGAGCAGCCCGCCCCTTCCCACCCGAGGCCACGCCCCCGGCCAGGGAGCCACCCCTGGAGGCCCCCCCCCCCCCCGCAGCCGGCCCCTTCCCACCCGAGGCCACGCCCCCAGCCGGGGAGCAGCCCGCCCCTTCCCACCCGAGGCCACGCCCCCGGCCAGGGAGCCACCCCTGGAGGCCCCTGGCAGCCCGCCCCTTCCCACCCGAGGCCACGCCCCCAGCCGGGGAGCCACCCCTGGAGGCCCCTGGCAGCCCGCCCCTTCCCACCCGAGGCCACGCCCCCGGCCAGGGAGCCACCCCTGGAGGCCCCCCCCCCCGCAGCCGGCCCCTTCCCACCCGAGGCCACGCCCCCAGCCGGGGAGCAGCCCGCCCCTTCCCACCCGAGGCCACGCCCCCGGCCAGGGAGCCACCCCTGGAGGCCCCTGGCAGCCCGCCCCTTCCCACCCGAGGCCACGCCCCCAGCCGGGGAGCCGCCCCCTGGAGGCCCCTGGCAGCCCGCCCCCAGCTGGGGCGCAGCCCCTAGCGGCCCCTCCCTGGCAGCCCCGCTTCTACATGCTCCAGGGACCCAGGAGCCCGAGGACGCCTCGCTGAGCAGGCCGTGTGCAGCTGTGGAGCCCAACTGGGTCACCTGCATGCTCTATGGGTGGTGGCGATCAGGGTGCCGGCTACACGTGACCAGATGGTCCACACCACGTGGCACCCGGCCTGGCAACCCATCAAACAACACAGACACAGCAAGTGCGGAGGAGGGGTGCTGGGTGGGTTCCCACGGCCGAGTGGACGCTGGGCCCAGGCCGCCTCCCCGCCCGCTGGCCTGGCCGCACACTCACGTCCGTCAGGAGCGGCAGCCGGGTCACCCTCTGCATGGGCAGGATGAGGAAGGAGATCATGGGCAGGCCCCCGCACGCGGGCTGCTTCTCGATCTCCCGCAGGACCTCGCGGAAAGAGGCGTTGCTGCTTCTGCAACAGAGGACACGCTGTCCCCCAGCTGTGGCGGAGCTGGCGGTCTGCACAGAGGCGGGGCGCCACTCACGTGAGCCTCTGCAGCGTGCGCTGCTGGTAGACCTCGTTGGAGCAGTAGGCGACGTAGGGGTGGAAGTGCCGCTCAGCGTGCTCCTCCAGGATGTCACTGATGTCCTCCACGCACACCTGGGCCTTGTGTCGCTGCTCCAGGGCCTCGAAGAACCTTCCAGGAGGCAGGCACAGGCCCAGCTTGGTGGTCGGCCGCCACGTGCACACGTGCCAGACGAGGCAGGCACATGGGGGCACACGCACACACCCGTGCACACGCACGCTGCTCAGCAGGCCAGATCCCAAGACTGACGGGCCCTGAGGCGGGAGAGCCGGTGTCCTGCAGCGTGGCCATCAGCTCCTCACAGGCCTCCCTGGGCACTCCCTGAGCCAGGCAGCCCTGGGCCTGGCCCTGGGAACGAGCTCTGGGACAGAGACACAAGCACCCTGCCCCCTGGGCACAGAGGGGCTGCACCCGGAGCTTGGAGGGACAGGGCCCACATCGAGCTCCCTGCTTGGCTGGAGGCCGACGGGGGCTGTGCACATCCGGCTTCCAAGATGGTCCGCCTCCACGGAGTCACACCTGTTCTGAGTGGGCAGCCCAGGCCACGCAGGGGGCACGCCGGGCTCTTGAAAGACTCCTTGGAGGTGACCACCCGCCCCGGACCTCCTCTGTGAGGCACACCCTGGCCCAGGGCAGTGGCAGCTGAACTAATCTGCTGTCAGCTGGCCCAGGTCCCACCCCGGGTTCCGCTGGACCGGCGATGGCTGCCTGGTACGTGGGCCTTCAGTCATCCTCCAGCTGCTCGCAGTGCAGGCCGCCACGCCCTGTCCACTGCCCCTGCCCTGGCCAAGGAGGTAGGGCGCCCCTCCCCACCAGACCTCTGTTCACCTGAGGCCCCTTCCTGGCTTGAGCGTGGCCAGCCAGACCCCCACCCACACGGGGCCTCACTTTCCATGAGCAGGAATGTTCAGGAGCCACTGGCCCCGGGAAGCTAGGCAGACAGGACCGTGGGTCAGGAGCAGATGGCCCTGGGTGAGTGGGTGGTGGACAGGAGGTGGCCCCGCTGCCTGGATGAGGCAGGCCAGTCAGCTGGGGTGCACGAGTCCCGAGGTTTCCGAGAGGTCTGGGAGAGATGGCCACCAGACACTGACCCCTACTGTGAGTGGCTGGGGAGGGGCCAGGGAGTTCCATCCCAGCAGTGGCCAGCCCAAAGCCCTCCAGAGGCCAGCAGTAAGCACAACACTGCTCCTCAGAGAGGGCTGCACTGGGGACAGGAGTCTGCGTGGGGGTGGGGGCAGCACTCAGGGGTCAGCCGCCACCCAGGCAGCCTCCCCTCCCCTCCGTCGAGCTGGGGTTGGGAGGTTCCCACAGCAGTCACTGATGCGCCACAGGAAGTCCTGTCTCCAGGGACAGGACAGTCCCCTGCTCTCTGACCCCACAGCCCTGACACTTCTTGTGGGGGAGGGTACCCCAGGCAGTAGGCTCTGCGTGGGCTCAGGAAGGCCGGCTGATCTGACTTGAAGGAGCTGGCAGCCATTCTCCGCGGGCCCGGCTGGAGCCACACAACCTGCGTCTCCCCGGCCCACCCGGCCCACCAGGGCCCGGCACCAGCCCCATCAGGACAGCCACCTGAGGGCAGGGAGCGGGAGGAGGCCCAGGGTCTCCTGCAGTACGGGGGGCCTCTGAGGGGTCTCACACACACACGGGCCTGTGCCTGTGCGCTGGCCTGCCCCCTCAGGTCCTGCAACCAGAGCCCAGCCCGGCCACCAGACACCCTGGGCAGAACCCGACCTGGGGCTGCAACTCGAGGCTGCCTGGGCCGGGGCACCATGGGCACTGCTGGTGTGCCAGGCAGGCCTCGGGCACAGGCTCTCGCGAGGCCTCCCACGCCCAGCACTGCAGTGGGAGCAGGCTTGGCCACGGGCCCAGCTGTGTCCTTGGGGCTCCACCTGCTGTGGAAGTCTAGGAGGTGCCCAACCTGTCCCCACGGCCAGCTCTGGGTGCCCTCAAGGGCCCATGGAGCCCGTCATGCTCTCTCCCAGCCAGTGGCCGCTCAGACTGTCCCACGCACAGGGTCGAGGGCAGGCTTCAACAGCCTGCAGACAGCAGCTCGGGGACGACCGGCTGGGGAGGGCGCCTGACTGGGACCCAAGGGACGCAAGCCGACCAGGTGGGGAGGGCCGAGCGGGCCTCACCTCTGGCTGGCGGCCAGCACGTCCAGCACGTTGGAGAAGAGGTGGTGGTGCTCCGTCTGCGTCATGGTCGCTCGCAGCTCTCTGGACTGCAGGAACTCGGCCACCAGGATGCCCAGGCTGTGCAGGTAGGAGAACTCGGACGTGAGGATCTCGAAGATGGCCTGGGGCGAGAGCGGACAGTGAGCTGCCTGCCTGGGGTGGGGGGGGCCACTGAGGAGGACGCGGGTGGAGGAGGGGCGGGCCCCTGGGTGGCACCTGGATAGGGCCATCGGGATGGCCTTCCCAAGCTCCAGGGACTTCCCTGGGCTTGCCTTCTGGCCTGGCCACTTGTGACACAGGCAAGGGCTCCCATCCTTGTCCAAGAAGGGGGCAGGGTTAGCCCTGACACTGCCCCAGGACCCACGAGCTGACCTAAGGGGTGACCGTGCCTGGCCTGGAGGTGGCCTGTCGGGGGTGACACCTCCGTGGCTCTGCCCGAGGGTGCCGTGTGGCCCACACAGGCTGGGCAGCACCTCTCCGCAGCCCCTGCCGTGGCCTTACCTCCTGCCTTCTGCGCTCCTCCGTGGACAGGCTGTCCAGCAGGCCCGACTCCACCACCTGGGGAGGCATGAGGGGGAGGAGGGCTGCACGTCTTGGAAGCTGGCGCCACAGTCCCCACTCTGTCCTTGCCCTGCACCACGGCAGAGGGCGGTGCCTGGGCAGCCACCTGTGCGCAGCGCAGAGCTGAGCAAGTCCCCGCACCTCGCCTCCCTTGCGGGCACCCTCCTGGGGCAACCCCCTGAGAGCAACCAGTGACACCAGGGGGATGGGTCCAGCAGGCAGCCTTGTCCTAAGACCACGTGCTGGGGAGAGGGACGGAGCCCACCATGGGGACAGGCCCAGGGAAGGCGGTGACACCGAGGTGGCACCACAGGAGCGCTCCGCCCTCAGGGCCCACGGCTGGCGGCTGCCTTGGCCGGAGTGTGGCTCTCTTGAGTCACAGCACACCCTGTCCCCCGCGAGCATGCCAGGACAGGTGGCCTGCCACACCGCCTGGGGTGCTGCCTCCCAGGACCCAGGGCTGCCCTGACTGGTGCTCTCCTGCCCCTGGGCCGGGCAGAGGCCATGGACAGCGCCCGGGCCCCACGCCACCTCCTGCCGGAGCCTGGGCCTGCATGTTGCGGTGTTCCTGGGGTGCAGTGGGCTGGCCCCCAGGTGGGAGGCCACTCAGACCCACTCCCAGCAGGGAGGAATGCACACTCTTGGACGTTTCCATCTGGGAAGTCGGGAGGGGCCTGCCTCGCCCCCTGCTGGCCCCTGGGGCCCCACAGCAGGCAGTGGCATGGAGGCCCCCAGGGACGGCAAACAGAGAGCCGCTGTTCAGAGACGGAGGGAGCCAGGCCACCCCTCCCGCTGCCACCACACCCGTGGCCCTCGGGGACAGGGCTCTGAGCCTGTCCACAGTGGCCAGCTGCGCCCAGCACTCCTCAAGCATCAAGGTCACTTCCTGGCCCTCTTCTCCAGTGAGCCCACGGCCCGGCAGAGAAGGGACGTCATACATGGGAGGGGAGGGACGGCCTGGCCTGCCCCCGGCAGCCCCTGTACCCACAGTGCCCTGAAGGTCAGGCCAAGCAGGGACGCCCATGGCACGCACAACAACAGAGGACACGCTCACGTGACCACCCTCAACGTGCCCCTCACGGAGAGGACGGCTCAAGGCTCGGGGATCCCAGGCAGGCCTTGCACCGCAGGGGCTCTTGGGAAGCTGCTCCACCTCCCCGTGAAGCCCTGGCCACCACAGGCCGGGCTGGGAGGTGCCACGGCCCTCCTGGAGCCACTGGCTGGCCTCAGCCCGTCCTGGCCTACCTCTGGGAGCTGGCTCCAGGTGACCTGGGCAGGCCGGTAACTCTTGACCACGATGGTGGTGTCCACTCTCTGGGTTCCCCCAGGGCTAGAGGGCTCATCCAGCAGGTCATCGTCAGACTCGTGGCTGGTGTTCAGACCCCGCTCCCGGACCTCCTGGTAAAACCCGGGGTCTGGAGAGGGGAGCAGAGTTACCCCCACGCCTGGGGGCTCGGGGCAGGCCACACCCTCCCAAGGACCCCCCAGGTCCCCTGAGATCATCAGGCAGTGCAGCCCCCAGGACGGGCTTCCCTCTGGCCAGCTGGCTCCTATGCCCAGGGCGCCAGCCCGGGAGGCGGGTGGCAGCCTGGTGTGGAATGTGGCACCTCCAGGCCGGGGCCAGCTGACAAATCAGAGCCTGCAGGGGTCTGCTGTGCCTGGCCCGGGGGTGAGCAGGCCGGGCTTGGGGTGCCAGGTGCAGTTCCCAGCTCTTGTCTACACTGCATGCCCACCTGGCCAGGCTGTTTCCCAGCTCAGACCGCTGGCATCAACTTGCCCTGACACCAGGGCACTGCTGCTGCTCTCTTGGGGACAATCTTTCCCAAGGTGATCACAGAGGAGGCCCAGGTCCTTGCTCCCAGGCTGTGGCCCTCCACAAAGCTTCCAGGGGCGGGGGGAGGGGGATTCCTGGGGAGCCACTGGGCCTTGGGACCTCTGAGCAGAGGCTAAGCCTAGGGCTCCAAAGCCCCTACATTTGCTGGGCCTCACCGTCTCAGCAGAGCAGGCAAAGCACCAGCCATCACTCCCCTCCTTAGCCCTGACACCCACCAGGCCGCCCTTGGACCTCAGAGCCCAGCAGCACAGTGGGCAGGAGTCCACGCCTGTTAGGGCTGGTGCCCTCTGATTTGGCTGGGTGGGCGGCTCGGGTGAGTATGGGGCTGTCTGTCCTGTCCTTGGGGCCCATGGAGAAAGGACCAGGGGACTTTGAGGATCCGTCAGAGTGGCAGTCAGATCAGCCCCGGGACCTCAGTCCCCGCCGGGTGCGTCCTCTGAGCCACCAAAGCAGAGCCACCCCCAACCCCCGCCCAGGAGAGCCCCAGTGAGACAGGCTCCAGCCGGCAGAGCGCGGCCTCACCACTCACCGTCCTTGAAGGAGCCCTTGTGTACGCGCTTCCGGCCCAGAGTCCTCTGTGCAAGAGACGGGACACCGCAGTCAGCAGGGCAGGGCAGGGCAGGGGTGGGTCTCGGTGGTTCTGCTCTGGGACCAGAGACCCAGGGCCCAGGCAAAGGATGGGACTGAGGCTGCGCAGGTCCGGGAGGACTGCCTGGAGGAGGGCTGAGCCAGCCCCACGCTAGGAAAGTGGGCTGTGGGATGCTGGAGTCCAGGGAGGCTCGGAAGGACGCCAAGGTGGGCAGTGTGGCTGGCAAGGGCAGAGCAGGGCGGTGGGTGGGAACTGGGGCTGTCCCAGGCCTTGGAGACTGGACCTGGTGTGGCAGGAAGAGCAAGGACTGGAGCTGGCCGGGCCCAGAGCCAAAGGAGGGAGGGCAAGGCCTAGGCAGCGCCCGCCCAGCGGCCCGCAGAGCCACACTCTGGCTGGAGCACCGGGTCTCGCAGGGACATGGTTCCAGGAAAGCACGGGTGCCGAGGCCCGGAGGCTCAGGAACTCGCTGGGCCTGCTCGGGGCCACACGGCGGCTCGCCCCACCCCAGGACACTCAAAGGTCTGTCCGTCCCTGAGCCCGGGTCTGCTTCTGGACAAGTCCTAGCAAAGCACCCAGCAGGGCAGACCCCTGCTCTGCACCGGGAAGAGCTCTGAGTCACCACGTCTCAGGGCAGAGGTGGCCCTCCAGGCCCCGCCCACTGGGCAAGCAGACGGGCAGCAGGCTCTGCTGGCCCCCGGAGCCGGGCCCTGGCCAGGGGCAGCTCTCCCGGAACACACCTCCTGCAGCAAAGGCCTGGTCTTCACCCACGGCGGGGGCAACGACACAAAGGGGAAGGAACATGGCCCCGTCAGGCCCCTCTGTCCCCTGGGCTGCAGTGACCTGAAGCAGCGGGGCCACACCACTGCCCAGGGAAGTGTGTACTGCCGGCCGGGACCCAGGGCCACCGAGGCAGCCAGGGCTGTGGGGAGCAGCAGCAGGGCTCAGGCCTCTTCCAGGCTACGGCAGCTGGGCGCCGGCCCACTGACCCTCCTGAGGCTGTCGGGGCCCCACGCAGCCTGAGCCAGGATGCTCGCTGTTCTAAAGCCATCAGCCAGGCGGCTACTGCTGGGCTCAGAGGGGGTGGGTCCCTCCGGGGCCTCTGCTGCCCACCCCGGGTGAGGGAGTGGGGATGCTGTAGCCGGAGACCTGGCAAAACCTCAGCCTCTCGGCGCCTCCGCTGCCCGACAGGACATCCACACTGAGGGTCTGACCGCAAGTCAATGAACTCGTCCAGAGCCGGCACACAGTAGGCTCACTAAATGGCAGTGACACAGATGCAGGTGCAGACGAGGGGACCCAGAGGGCCAGGCCACCTTCTGCCTGCAGGTGCCCGAGTCTGAGGACACCTCCCACCCTGGCTGCCCGGGGGCAGGCCCTACCTTACTTTTGGCCGGGCCCCGGGCGGGAGGCTGGCCGGCCTCCTCGGACAGCGCCTGGAGCTTGGCGCTGAGCTGGAGGGAGTCCTCTCTGCTGCCGGGCACCTCCAGGCCCCTCATGGCCGCCCGGTAGGATTGGTTCCGCAGGTTCCGCTTCAGCAGGGCCGCAGGGCCCGCGTGCACATCCATGTCGTCCAAGGAGAAGCCGGGGGCCGGCAGGAGCTTGGGGTCCCGCCGGGAGGCCTCCTTGCTGAGCACAGCTGCCCCGAAGCTCTGGTGACGGGCAGGGGCCTTGGCCCTGCTGGCCACGGCCAGGTTCCTGGGGATCATCTGCTGGGTGCCCATCTTGAGGGCTGCGGGGCTCTGCGTGCTGAGGACGACGTGTGGTGGCTCCTTGTCCCCCGAGGGCGTCGAGGCCTCGGGCTCGAAGGCGGCATTGCTGCTGGGCCGCAGGGAGCCCCGCACCACGGGGAGCTGGGGCGCGGGGTTGCCGTTGGCATCGAGCCGCAGCTCCGAGTGGAAGCGGCGTTCCAGCAGCTTCTCCTCCAGAGCGCTGTCCGAGTGCCGCTGGGACATGCCGGGCGGCCACGGTCCTGTGGGTGGAGGGCAGGGAGGGTCACCGGGGCCTGCCTCTCCAGCCTCCTGGGGGCCCAGCCCTCCTGCACCTGAGCATCTGCCAGGTGGCCAGAGCCTGGTGCAGCCCCAGGAGGCAGCGCGGGGGCGGTCAGGGCAGAGCAGGGCGGTCACCGGCAGCACCAGGCACCAGACCCTGCAGGGCCTGCGTGGAGGGCGGGACAGCCTCAGCTGCTCCAGCTCAGGGCCGCAGAGGACGGAGGCAGACCCGGGACTCACCCTGTGTCCTCTGACAGCAGCCCAAGCCAAGTCCTGAGCTGGTGTGGTTTGGATACACGGCCCCTGGGGACCCGCAGACCAGGACTGGAACCTGGGGGCACGCTGCTGCTTGGGACACCTGGTGGCACGGCCCCCGGGCCCCTGGGGACCTGCAGACCAGGACTGGAACCTGGCTCAGCCCTCGCTGCTGCTTGGGACACCTGGTGGCACAGCCCCCGGGCCTCCCAGAGCCACTTCCACATGGTGAACGTGGGGCAGTTCATCCTGGGAGCCGTCTGGAGGCCGTGCGGCAGTGACCATGGTCCCCCCTGCTCAACGCCCCCAGGTCCTGCCTGGGGACACAGCACTGCCTCACAGAACCAGCACCTGGGCCAGGCCCGCGTGACCCGCTCCTACGCTGCAGCCAGGCCGGGCGTCCACACGGCAGGCCTCGGCTCTGCAGCCCACGTTTCTGACGGGGGTGGGGGATCCCAGGCTCAGGACCCTCACGGGCACGAGCCTGAGAGCCTGGGGCCCAGGTCCCCGTGCAGGGAGCAGGGGACAGGGCCCCAGGACTCACACCACCCGACAAGGGGCAGGAGCCCAAGAGCCTGGGGCCCAGGTCCCCGTGCAGGGAGCAGGGGACAGGGGACAGGGCCCCGGGACTCACACGGCCTGACGCAGGGCAGGAGCCCAAGAGCCTGGGGCCCAGGCCCCCGTGCAGGGAGCAGGGGACAGGGCCCCAGGACTCACACCACCTGACGAGGGGCAGGAGCCCAAGAGCCTGGGGCCCAGGTCCCCGTGCAGGGAGCAGGGGACAAGGGACAGGGCCCCAGGACTCACACCACCCGACGAGGGGCAGGAGCCCAAGAGCCTGGGGCCCAGGCCCCCGTGCAGGGAGCAGGGGACAGGGCCCCGGGACTCACACGGCCTGACGCGGGGCAGGAGCCCAAGAGCCTGGGGCCCAGGTCCCCGTGCAGGGAGCAGGGGACAGGGGACAGGGCCCCAGGACTCACATGGCCTGACGCGGGGCACGAGCCCGAGAGCCTGGGGTGGGAGCCACGTCCCTCCCCTGGGACGCTCTGGCCTGGCCCTCCTGGCAGCTCGCGTCCCCCAGCCCCTCTCCGTCCCTTTGTCCTCCCTCGTCACCGACCTGCCTGTCACCCTCCAGCCCTGGCCCTGCTGCTCCCGCGGCCATGGGCAGCCCACGCTTGATGCTGCCAGGTGCCAGTCCCTGGTCCACCCTTTTCCTTCTTTGGGCCTGAGGCAGGGCTGCCTTCCTGCACCCTCGGGAACAACAGTCCCAAGACTGACGCTGGCCAGTGAGGAGAGGGGGGCTGGGGGGACACAGAGACCATGGAGTACGTCCAGGTGGAGCCCCAGGGGCCCGAGATCCTGGTGGCCAAGACGTGTGGTGTCCTGACTGACCCAGGACCAGGAGGAGCGGAGGAAGGCCCCTGTGGATGCACCCCGCGAGGCCCACCTGAGGGTGGGTGCCCAGGCCGCCAGGTGGGCCCTTCGTGCCTCGGGCCGCTGACCGTGCACCCTGAGGGCCTGCTCTCCACCTGGCCCTCCCTGCGCAGGACCCACACACTTGTCAGGGGCCAGCCTTCAGAGGCCTGGAAACCCCATGTCCTCGGGGGCAAGGACAGGCCTCTGCCTCGGCTCCCAGGCCTGCACAGGGGGCACCGCAGGACAGCTCCCACCTGGGGGCACCGTGAGAGTCCACGACTTGGGCAGGTCTGTTTGAACAGGCTGCACAGAGCCCCGTGCGCCCCACGGTCCCCAAGCCGCACCAACAGCAGGAGGCCCCGCCCAGGAGGCCCCCGAGGACCCAGAGGTGACGTTAGAGAGCCGGGCTCTAACCAGCGTCCCTTCAATTCTTATAGAACAACAAGGAGACCTCCACCCAGGGCCTGGACCTCAATGCCCAGAATCCTGAGTGTGTTAAGATTAATGCCCGGGCTGGGGTTGTGGCTCAGCGGCAGAGCGCTCGCCTCGCACGTGCGCGGCCCGGGTTCGATCCTCAGCACCACGTAAACATAAATGCATTGCATTGTGTACAACTAAAGTAAATAAATAAATACTAAAAAAAAAAGATTGATGCCCAAAGCCGCCGAGGGCAGCTGCCCGGCGACCAGACGGGAGGACGAGGCTCGGAGCTGGGCGGCGACGTCCCCTGCCCCGTGGATCCGGAGAGGAAGGCTGCCCTTGGAGTGCAGCAGCATCTCTCCTCCCCAGAGGGGGTCACAGCCAGAGGTGCAGGGCTGTGCGAGGTCCCTGGGCCCCAGGAGGACGGCCACCGGCCCCAGAGCCACATGCCACACCGTCAGTGCTCTGTCCCGGGTTTTAAGCCTCTGCCAGGACCCCTCCCTGAAGGGCGGTAGGGCAGAGCTGGCCACGGGCTGACTCAGGTCAGCACTGTCGAGCAACTGCAGGACACCAGGAAGCCGGCTGTCCCCTCCGCCCCAGAAGCCACCACGTCTCCCAGGACACATGTTCTCGGCTTAAACCACCCAGAAAGGCAGTGCCGGGGAGGGCGGGTGGCCCTGGAGCCCTGGCTGTCCCGGGGGAGGACACATTCCTCAAGCATTCCGAGCCTCTGGGCCAGCCTGCCCAGGACAGCGCGGCAGGCCTCCCCCGAGCTGGTGACCTCCCTGATGCGTGACGCGGGGCAGACCTGGGCAGGGCCACGCCGCCCCAGGATGGCACGCCCATGTTAACTTGCCTGCGCCTCACCCAGGCCGGGAGGAAGTCGGTTTATTTTAGACTTTTATCAGTGCCCCGCGGTATGCGGCTGGGGCGCTAACGCCCTGTGCGGTGCCCCTACTATAACCAGGACTGGGCACTCCGCAGGGCCACAAGGGGCAGGTGGCACCACAGGGTCTTCACTGGCCTCGTCTCCCACCACACAGACGTCCGGTACCGTTCTGAGCCGGTGCCCCAGATCCGGCAGGCGGGTGGCCTCTAGCAGGTGGCAAGGTCCCCGGCAAGTGGCAGCCTCTCCCAGGAGGGGGTAAAGTCCGCTCCAGGTCCAGGAGGTGCCCACACGGGAACCTGCCAGGTGAGGCACCGCCAGCGTGGTCTCCTCTCCGAGCAGGGCGGCCACACCCGCAGGCCGGGCTGAGCCCAGCAGTGCCTCAGGGCCGTGGGCACCTGTCTCTGCCCACAGGAGTTCCCGGGAGCGGTGGCTGCCACGGGCACTGCTGCGGCGCTCTGTGCTCTAGTTCCGGCTGCCCGAAGAGCTACGGGCACCGGGTCTCCAAAACCAAGTCGCACCAGAGGCCTTCAGGGCCTGTCCGGTGTCCCCCGGGCCACCCGGAGGCCACCACTGTGGGCGCTTCAGCTGTCCCAATCCCCACCCTCTGCCCAGAGGCGGACTTGGCCCCTCGGCCCGGGTGCTGAGCCCGCAGCCTGCCCCATCGAGGATTCCCTCTCCGCCCTGCTTCCTGCTGTCTCCGCCTGTGCCGGTCTCGGCTGGTGCCCTCCGCAAAGCAGCCACTCCTGGTTTCCCAGACACCCTGGGCTGGGTGCCCTGCAGGCCTCCAGGGAACCTGGGCCTACCTGACCTCTTCCCAGGCCCTGTCCTCAGGAAGCAGCTCGGACAGCAGATTTCTAATGACCCGAAAACGTGAATGTCTTTTTTTCTGCCTTTCCCTGGCTGGCGACTAGAGGAGCCCAGGTCCCCACTGGAGATCATCCTCCTCCAGGATCACGGAGCTTCCTTCCCGTCGTGGCTGCTGGCGGAGCAGCCGGCACCCTCCTGGCTTCTCTTCCCTGGACCGTGACCCGCGCTTCTCTCCACCCCAGCCCCGGGCAGGGTTTGGGACCCCCACATTCGTTCCCTGAGTAGGGTGCCCGGCGGAGCTTCCGCTCTGCTTGCTCCTATTTGGGGTCTGTATGGGGTTGGTATTATTTCTTGGTAATTCCTTCCACTGTTTTCTCTTTCAGGGCCCCAGGAAGACCACCACACCCCCTAGAGCCACCAAGCAGGTCCCAGCCCTAGCCTACCCCACATGCGCACCGCCTGCCCCTGGCCTCTGCCAGGGTCCCTCCCTGAAGGTTAGTGGGCAGGCTGGCCACATGATTAACAAGTACTGAAACCTCTGAGATTTTCTCCCCATTTCTTGTCTTTCTTTTACTCTTTTCATCTCTTTGTTCTCCTTTTGGGAGAATTCCTCTATTTAATCTTCAGTTTGTTTTCGTGTCCTCCAGAGATCTCTCTTTTGCCTTCACATTCCTCTTTATCCATAGCATTCTGTTCTTGTTTTATGGATACAAAGTCTTCCATTAACTTAGAGGACAGGATGACTTTTTCTTCTGAACAGATTTTCTTCTGCTGGCTGGCAGCTAGAGCTCAGTTCCCTTACGTATGCTCTCCTCTGTGTCTCAGTCCCTGGTTGTCTCAGACACTGGTGCACGAGGCTCTCTTCAAACGTCTGCGGCAGCTTCTGCTTCCTCTCAGAGAAGAGGCTGGGGGGAGGGGATGTGCTCAGCGCGCACCTGAGAGTGTCCTGCAGTGCTTTCTGGTACCCAGCCCCCTCCCGTGTCTGCATCCAGCAGACTCCTTCGGGATGGCCGTCTCAGGAGCCCAGAGCTCAGACCCTCCTTCCAGCTGCCTTCCAAGCAGCAGCTGGCCACCCCGTCTGCAAGACATATTTCCCAGAGAGGGGCCGTATGCTGCGCAGAGGCCACGTGGGGGACAGAGGCAGATCTGCTCCGCAGCGAGGGCAGCCTGGATTCTGAGCAGGGAGCCTCGTGGAAGCTCTTACAAAGACACTGCACCAAGGGCTGCAGGGGGTCTGACTGCCTGTCCCGACTGCCTAAAGTCTTGAGTCCTTGGCGGGTAGGAACAACCTCCTGTTCAAGCCCTCCCAAAGAGTGGGGCTCGACCCTTGAATTGACGGGTGAATGAGTGACACTGACACGATGTCCTTCTATCCCAGCCTCTAAGTCCAGCTGCCCCCACCCTATCCAGCAGGGCCTGGCCTCTCCACATGTCAATCCAACCTTGGGCAGCCCACAGTGATGCCCTTGTACTTGGGTAACTCTGCCCAGCCAAGCTTGGGACTTGGGGAGTCCCACGTGATTTAGGGACAGGAGTTGGCTTGGTAAATCACAGCACACACCCACGGGTCCCCTTTGCAGCGTGGCCAGGGCTTGGGTCAGTGGCTCTCAATGGGAAGCAGCTCTGCCCGCCAGGAGACTGGCAGTGCCTGGAGACACTGTGCAGGTGGTCACCAGCTGGCACCCGTGGGCCGAGGCCAGGGAAGCTGCTGGCGCCTGCAGTGCACGGGGCAGCCCTACGACCTTAGCTGGAAGAGGTGCTGAGGTGGGGACAGCCCTCACGGCCACTCAGAGCTTCACAGTGGGGGTGGGGAGGACCGCCTGGTGTGCCCAGCTCTGCACACAGCCTGGCTCAGCCCCTGGCACCCCGCTGTGGCGCTCATCCCCACCTCCACACACCCCTAAACCCAGGCCCCAGCCCAGGCTTGGCTGGCACCCGAGGGAACCCCAGGTACAGGATGGAGCAGAGCCCTGAGCCTGACTGGTATCTGGACAGGTGACAGGTCACCTGCTGCCCCAGTCACCAACAGCAAAAGAACTACCCAGACGGTGCCTCGGCGGTCCTCTCGCCTGTCCTGCTGGCCCCTCCTGAGCTTCCGGAAGGTGGGTCTCGCTCCCTGGTTGGTGCAGAGCCAGGTGCCCGGGGAACAGGAGCTGCGGGGTCAGGCCACCGTCAGCGAGAGCCTGGCGAGGAGCCAGCCCCAGGCTGACCCAGATGCTGACCCAGATGGCGTCTCTAACCCGGGGCCTGGTGAGCAGGGACTCTGGATTGTCCTCCGTGCTGCAGGCGGACGGTCACCCGAGCACAGGAGGGCCAGGCTGAGCAGACAGACAGAAACCGAAACCAAACCCCAGACCGGGCGGCCTGCTCCTGTCCCAACAGGAAGGCAGGCTGCGGTCCTCAGGTAGCAGGCGAGCAAGCTGCGGGGACCCAGAGAGCCGCTTCACCCTGCGCCTTCACAGGGGCAGAGAGGGACTGCCCTTTGGTGCTCAAGTGGGCCAGGGATGACCCTGGGGACGCCCTGGCAGCAAAGACCCTAGAGATGCCCAGAGGGCGAGGAGCAGGCACACGCGCCTGACCACTCTCACCAGGTTCTCGGGGTGGCACCTCCGGTGACTCAGCCCCCAAGACCCTCGCCTCCCACCAGGACAAGGCTGCCTGCTTTCTGCCCACAGCACCTGCTACGTGCACGTTCTTCTCCGGGCTGTGGGCATCACGGGAAGTGAGGCTGTGACTGTCTGGTGCATCTGTCCCCAGACCAGGAGCTCTGGAGCTGCTGCCCTCTACGGGGATGTGCCTACCATCCCATTTTACAGACGGAGAAACGGAGGCCCAGAGGCTTATGTAACTTGCCTTAGTTCACGCCCAGCATGCATCTTAACCCGAGGAAACACTGGCACCACACCAGAGGCATCAGGGCGGAGAGACAGGGGTGCTGCCTGGCACCCTCTGGCTTGCCCCAGCCAGGTCCTGCTGCAGGGGCCACACAAGGCCTGGCCCTGCCAGTCCTCCAGAGCATCCCTGACCTCCACCTCGGGTGTGCCCGGGCTGTTTACAAGAACACGAGGAGGAGACGCGCCCGGGCTGCAGGTGGGGCTCGGCAGCCACTCGCAGATCCCTGCTCCGCCTGTCAGGTGCTGGGCAGAGGCGCGCGCACCCTCAAATCTCAGCAGGGACCTCTGTGCCCATTTCACAGAGGAGGAAAGGGAGGCCGCGCAGCTAAGGCGGCGTCCGCGGTTCCCGCAGCTTTGTGAAGCGACCTCCCCACCTTCCCAGTTGGAAGCAGAGCTGACCCTTGGTGGCTGCCACCAGGGAGCGGGGAGGGGAGGGGTGGGGTCCTCATTCTTGGGGCCACTCTGAACTCGGGCGAAGGCAGGTTTGGGCAGCAACCCCCGCAGAGCTCCCGCGGGTCACCCGGCCGCCCCCCGCCTCCCTTCCAGCCTCCTGGGCGCGCCCCGACGCCCGGCCCAACGCCGGCGCCCGGCTCTCCTTCAGTCCGGGCAGCGGCGGGGCTCGCGGGGGGCCGGGGCGGGTCGGGGCCGGGGCGGGTCGGGGCCGGGGCGGCGGCGGAGGGGCGGCGGAGGGGCGGGCGCAAAGCTGTGGCGGGCCGGGGCGGCGCCCGCGGGAGGCGCGGCGCGCGGAGGACGCCAGGGTCGCCGAGGGCCCCCAGGCGCGTCCCCCGGCGGCGCGGACTCACCTGCGCGCGGACTCACCTGCGCCGCGGGGCGGCGGGCGGTGCGGCGGGCGGTGCGGCGGTCGGTGCGGCGCGCTCGGCGCGGCTCCTCCCCCGACCTCCCACTTCCTGTGCGGCCGGGGCGGGGGGCGGGGGGCGCGGGGCGGGGCCTCGGGCCACCTGCGCGGTGCCGCCGTCCCGGCCGTCCCACCTGCGCCGGCGAGCCACGTGACGCGCAGCGCCTCCGGACCGCCCTCCCGCGGGGCAGGCTTCCTGCCGCGTCGCTCGCGCTGCCGCCGCCTCCAGGAAGCCTCCCGGGAGGAGGCCGGGCCGCGGGGACAGTGGGCCGCAGCAAGATCCCGCCTTCGGGGTGAGGGGAAGCCACCGCGTGCCCCCACCCCCGCCCCCTCCGTGCTGCGTTCGAGCTTCCACGCCCCCGCTTTACAGGGCACACCTGTGCCCGCGTGCCCAAGCCCGGCGTTCCCTGGCCCCGGGGCTCCCGCTGTCCCGGCCAGAGCCTGCGGCACAGGGCGTCGGCAATCCGCTCCCCGCGGCGGCGCGGGCTGCCCGCGCTCCTGGGAAGGCCCACCGAGAGCCTGGAGGTGGGTGGGGAAGGAGTGTTGGGGTCACAGGGTCACTGCAGGAGCAAAGCCCCAGGTGGAGGGAACCGGGCCAGACGCGAGGCTGGGGCAGGTGGGGCTCAGACGGGCCCAGGACTGGGGCGAGTTCCATCCTGCGAGCAGCAGGCGCCTCTGGGGCCCAGCGCTGGGCCACGTGTGCAACGGGGGAGTGGGGTTCAGGGCAGCCTGGCCATGCTGCTTCTGCTGGAACCTTGGGGGCGTGGGCTCACCACCTTCCGAGTCAGATTGTTAACTTGTCCCTGTCACTTTTTAGTCATTCTGGATATGACATGGAATCCAGATTCTTTGCCATCTCCAAGACCCTTCAGTCTGCCCAAATCCCCCTCAAAACATGGCCACCAGAGCAGACCCAGCACCACGCTGGGGTAGGGGAGAAGGCTCACTCCTCTCGGACTGTACCTCTGTCAATGCAGCCTCCTGCTGTGGCTCTCACCCTGTCCAGCCCACAGCACAGAGCCAGGGCCCTGTGTATGGCAGGGGCACAGCAAGGGCCTGGTGACACACAGGTGTGACCTGCAGTCCTAGGACAGCCAGGAGCTGCCAGGCGTGCCAGTGCCCTTTCTGACCTGTTTTTCAGGAGAGGCTGTTGCCAAGAATCCGATTTGAATGCCTTGGGTGGGCTTCCGCACGCTCCTGCACTGTCCCCAGGTCTTGGTGCAGTCAGACGGCAGGGCACCGTCCGGCCAGGCCAGAGCTGGCCAGAGCCCTGACCTGCCCACTCCCAGTGCTGGCCTGGTGCCTGCTGCCACAGGCTGGGTGCGGGAAGCCACAGGCCCTTGGGGCTGAGGCTCGGTGTTTCTTAGGTGTCATGGTTTGAGGGACTTCACTGTCCCGCCCTGTCCTGGCCCTCCCAACCCCCGTGCTCCCCAAGAGCTGCCCTGAAGCTGGAGTTGCCTGGGTGTCAGTAGTGTCCCTGTCTGTGGCTGTCCCCTGGACAGGGCCACCAGCCCCCCTGGAGGGAGAGGAGGCCAGAGCTCAGCCCTGGGCTACCTGGGCCCTGGAGCCGCCTGGGTGGCCCTTCTTCGCCAAGCAGCTCCTGGGAAAAGCTGGTGGCTTCTGCCCCTCAGTGGTCAACTTGGGTACTACGCCCACAAGGCCCAGCCTCCAGGGGGGAATGGGGTTGGGTGGTCTTGGAGCTTCCTGACCAGTGGGTAAACTGAGGCCAACTGGAGACAGGGGCCCGACGGAGCAACAGAGCCTGCTGGGGATGCTGAGGCCCCGGGGGGAGGCCACGGCCTGGCAGGGAGATGGAGGCCTGGCCTCCGTCCACTGGTACTGTCCTGTGGAGCCCTCCTTGAGAGCCCAACTCAGCTACGGAGGGCTGCCCACACCTTGTGCCAGTGGCCATTCATGCCCACTGGCCGTTCGTGCCCGCATGGGCTTCTCAGCCGCCCTGAGCTGGCTCTGCCTCCTGATGGGAGCTTGGGGACCCATTACCTGGCCCCCAGTGGCTCCCCACGGGCCCAGAGACAGCTGTGCGAGGGGACTCGCACGTGCCAGCCTCAGGCCTGGGCAGGCGGCTGCCCTCCCTGCGCCTCTGTTCTCACCGCGCAGTGGGCTCCCACCAGGATGCTGCCCAAGAGGCCGAACCCAGGGCGGGGCTGGGCGCCAAGGTGGGCAGGAGCCAGCTGAGAGCTGTAGGGGACCTTCGAGGAGAGAAGGACCCCAGCAGGGCCTGGTCCATCACTTTGCACCCCATGGTAGGGCCAGGGGCATGGGGTCCAGGGAGCGGGGCTGGGTGGCACAGGGCTGATGGCCCCGGAGGATGGCAGTGACTTCCCTTCCTAGCCTCGGTCCTCTAGCTAACTGTCTCTTGCCTGAGAGCCAAATGCTCCTCCTCTGTGAGACCCCAGGCGTGACCTCACAGGTCTCACTTCCCTCTTCATAAGTAAGGATCCTGAGGTGCAAAACATTGTGTTCAACCCCAAAGCTCAGGGCCTTTGCACGTGCTGGCTCCCGGTCTGCTTCCCCGGACACCCACCAGGACCACTGCCCCAGTCCTTTGCATCTTTGCGCTGAACCTATACCCCCCCCCTTCCCCTACTTACTAATCTCACTTATTATTCTCAATAACCCTCACCACACACAACCACAACCCAACAAACACACCCCCCAACCCCAACACCCCAACACCCCCACCACCCCCACCCACCACCCCCCCCCCCCCCCCCCCCCCCCCCCCCCCCCCCCCCCCCCCCCCCCCCCCCCCCCCCCCCCCCCCCCCCCCCCCCCCCCCCCCCCCCCCCCCCCCCCCCCCCCCCCCCCCCCCCCCCCCCCCCCCCCCCCCCCCCCCCCCCCCCCCCCCCCCCCCCCCCCCCCCCCCCCCCCCCCCCCTCCCACCCCCCCCACCCCCCCCCCCCCTCCCCCCCCCCCCCCCCCCCCCCCCCCCCCCCCCCCCCCCCCCCCCCCCCCCCCCCCCCCCCCCCCCCCCCCCCCCACCCCCCCCCCCCCCCCCCCCCCCCCCCCCCCCCCCCCCCACCCCCCCCCCCCCCCCCCCCCCCCCCCCCCCCCCCCCCCACCCCCCCACCCCCCCCCCACCCCCCCCCCCCCCCCCCCCCCCCCCCCCCCCCCCCCCCCCCCCCCCCCCCCCCCCCCCCCCCCCCCCCCCCCCCCCCCCCCCCCCCCCCCCCCCCCCCCCCCCCCCCCCCCCCCCCCCCCCCCCCCCCCCCCCCCCCCCCCCCCCCCCCCCCCCCCCCCCCCCCCCCCCCCCCCCCCCCCCCACCCCCCCCCCCCCCCCCCCCCCCCCCCCCCCCCCCCCCCCCCCCCCCCCCCCCCCCCCCCCCCCCCCCCCCCCCCCCCCCCCCCCCCCCCCCCCCCCCCCCCCCCCCCCCCCCCCCCCCCCCCCCCAGGGCACTTTCTCAGAAGGCCTGTGAGGACAGGACAGTGTACCCCACCCAGCACACGTAGGTAGCTCTTGAGGGGGGTGGAGAGTGCTACCCCCCAGATACGTGCAAGTCCTGACCCGGAACCTGTGAGTGAGACGTTATTTGGAAATAGTGTCTTTGCCAGTGCAGCCAAGCTGTGCCGAAGCTGTGCCACTGCACGGGGGGCCTGACCCTGAGAAGAGGGAGACCTGGCGCAGCACCATCTCCCAGGGCTGGTGTGCGGGGTGGCCACATGCCAGGGAATGCCAGGCTCTGGCGCCAGCTGCAGGTGGGCCGGGGAGGGAGCGTGGCTTCACGGACACCTGGTGCCGGGGCCCGCACTGGCTTGGCTCTGGACAAGTGCTGGCAGGGATGTCCTCTCTCTGTGCTGGGTGGCCCTGTGTCTGGCCTTGCAGGCCATAAGCCCCCGGGGTCACGGTGCTCCTGGTTGCGGGGAAGAGGGTCGAGGCTGCCCGGCCAGGGGGTGCTGTGCACTGGGCATGCTCACCCTGCAGGGCCCAGGCCTCGCCCGGCCGGGCGAAGGGGTCCAGCCTCTGGGACTTGAAAAGCAGGTGCCCAAAGGAGCGGCTTCTGCTGCTGGGTCCCCCCTGCCAGTCCCATTCCCATGCGCCTTGGAGGTGATGCCACCGTCCCCTCATTCAGCTCCAAGGCCTGTATGAGGTGGGGAGGCTGCTGCCACCTCAGACCCTGGTGCCAGAGCCTGCTCCGCATCACCACCGTGTGGCCTGGCAGGGGACCTCGCTGGCCCAGGGGCGAGGAGCCGGGGCTGTTGGCTGGCCTACAGCCCGAGGCTCCCGGCCTGCAGCAGCTGCACCCCCTCGCACCTGAGCCCCACTCACTGGGGGGCCTGCCTGGACTCGAGGCTTTTGCTTGGTGTGGGCGAGGAATAGCACAGAGAGGCTGTGCCCTAGGGCGGTGCCCAGGACCAAGGGCCAGGGGGCTGCAGAACCCCCACTGCTGTCCTCCCTTCCTGGGGCCACGAGGTCATAGGCCTGCACTCTAACCCAGGCCAGGCCACCTATGGGCTGGGTGACAACGGGCTGAACATCCCCCCTGGTTACATGGGGCACAGATGACCTCTCAGGGGTTTCTGGGAGCGTTCAGCAAGGACCCTCTGCAGAGCCCCCCACCCCTGCACCTGTGGGTGCTGAGCAGGAGGCCGTGGCCATCTGCTGTTAGGGCACCAGGAGTGACTGTTCTCCCTGACCCCAGGACCTCTGGGAATGATTAGGGACTCCTCCAGGCTGACAGGGAAGTGCACATGATTAAAAACAAGCAAATCAAAACCCCGCGTCTCCCTCTAGTTGAGACTGTAAGCTTTGCAGGTACCGTGGCCACGATGGGGCAGCGGGCGCCAGACTCCCCTCCCGCCATGGGCAACTAGAAATCCGAACCAAAAGCACAAGAAGCAGCTGTTGTGTGTGTGGGGACAGCAGGTGGTGGAGGCCCACCCTGCAGGAGGAGCTGCTGGGCTTTCCTGGAGCGCTGGAGCGGGGGCAGGGCCAGGTGGAGGCCGGGGCCTGGGACTTGTGGGTGGGGCCTGGAGAGCTGGAGGTCCCCCTCGCACCTGTGGCCAATTGCTAGCTGAGCGTCACCGAGTGAGGTCTCTGGAGGCAGGCGGCAGCCACCTCAGGGAGCTCTGTGGGCCAAGACCCTCCTGCGTCCGCGGGGCAGGAGCCACTCAACGCAGCCCGCCCAGGGTGAGGACACCCACTGCCCACCAGCACGCTCACCACCGCAGCCCGCCTCGAGAGCCGGCTGACCCTGGAGCAGGGGCTCCTCTAGATGTGACCAGAAAAGCTTCAGAACAGGTTCAGGACGGGCCGGCTGACCCGCAAGTGCAGGAGGTGGCTGTCGACAGAACTCAGGGTGTGAGAGGAGAGGCAGCGAGATCCAGAAACTAGCCGTGCCCGCACCCTCCGGCACCCGGCACCCCGTCACGGGCGGTGTGAAGCAGGAAGTGTGACCACGACCAAGGGGGATCAGAGGGACGCTCTACAGAGAGAACAAGCAGGTGTGAAATGAGAGGCCGGCAGGTGGGGGCAGCAGAAGCGTGGACACCACAGAAAGCAAAGAGGGACAAGGCCAAAGCCCTGCACACTCACACCCACGAAAGGCCCAGGGAGGCACAAGCAGAGCCCCGATGGCCGGGGAGACCGTGTGGCACCATCCAACATGGGGTGTGGTTGGAGGCCCAGGAACCGGCGAGGGGAGAAAAAGTGCTTAAAGAAATAATGGCCAAAAATTTCCAAATGGGATGGAAACCATAGATCTGCAGACCCAAAGCCTCAAAGCACCATATGTGCAAGACAAGCTGCCCAAGGTACCTCTGCCTAGTGGCTGGAAACCAATGGAGGGGCCCGGCTGGGGGCGGGGGTCGGAAGGGCACAAAGACAAAAACAAGTTCTGGCTTCTCAGAAATGCCACTAGCCAAGAGAGCCAGAGCAGGGTCTCCAAAGTACGGAAAGAAAACAAGCTCCTCAAACACAGTGTCCAGCTCCAGCGAGAGCATCCTTCAAAAATGAAAATGAAATAAAGACATTTTAAGACAAAAGCTGAGAGAATTCACTACCAACAGAACTGCACTACCAAAAAAGAAAAAAAAAATGTCAAAGTACTGTTTTCAGGCTAAAAGAAAATGAAACCAGATGTAGATTCAGACAAGGACTATAAACCCTTGGAAATTGTAAGTGTATAGATAAATACGAGAAACATTTTTTCCTGTGCTCTAGAATTATTTAAAGACAATATATTTTTGGAGCCAAGATAACAATTGCATTTTGAAATTCATGACATACGTAAAGTGAAATACATTACATTAAAAGCACAAAGGACAGAAGGAGGCAATAGAAATAGACAGTTATAAAACTCATATTTTTACATGCAGTGGTTTAGTATCACTGAAAGACAGAAAATAAAATAAAATGAAGAAAAATGCTGAAATCCCTAGAACAGACACTGAAAGTTAAGTCAAAGAGTTATAGCTAAGAAGCCAAGGGAAAAGATAAAATAGAATACTGGAGAATATTAACCCAAAAGAAGACAGGATTAATATTTTCCAGTATTAGGAAATAGAAGAAAGAGAAAAAAAGACAACAGATATTACCATTAGAAAACAAAAAGCATGGGCTGGGGTTGTGGCTCAGCCATAGAGCGCTCGCCTAGCACATGCGCAGCCGGGGTTCAATCCTCAGCACCACATAGAAATAAACACTTTGTGTACAACTAAAGCAAATAAATAAATATAAAAAAAAACAAAAAGCAAGATGGTAGCTTATATTCAACCCAATCAATAATTATGTTAAATGTAAATGGATTAAAAACACCAGTTAAGAGACAGAGATTATCAGGTGGGGTGGGAGGGAAAGAAGACCTAATTATGTGATGCTTATTAGATGTGGTGATTCAAATATAAAGGAACAGATGGTAAAAGAAGATATAAAATATTCATGCAGGCCGGGCGCGGTGGCGCACGCCTGTAATCCCAGCACTTTGGGAGGCTGAGGCAGGAGGATCACAAGTTCAAAGCCAGCCTCAGCAATGGCTAGGCACTTAGCAACTCAGTGAGACCCTGTCTCTAAATAAAATACAAAAAAGGGCTGGGGATGTGGCCCAGTGGTCGAGTGCCCCTGAGTTCAATCCCTGGTACCAAAAAAAAAAAAAAAAAAAAAAAAAATTCATGCAAACACTTGTCATAAGAAAACAGGAATAGCTCCTGGGGTAAGAAGGAGCAGACTTCAGGACAGAATACTGCTGTGGGGAAAGAGGGACATGGTATAATGATGGAGAGTGCCACTGACCAAGAAGACAGAGATCCTGCCCGTTTACACACGCAACAATAGGGGCTCAGGAGGCATGCGAGGACAAATGGCCACTGACCAGAACGAGAGGGAAACAGCCCCCAGCTGTAGTTGGAGGTCTCAGTACTCTCCCAACACTGGATAGAGCAAGTAGATGGAAACAAGGCTGTAAAAGACTCAAACAGTGCAGTTAACAACCCGCCCTGACCCACACTCAGACACCAAATGACAGCACATTTAACAACCCTACCTGACCCACGCTCAGTCACCAAGAGACAGCACAGTTAACAACCTGACCTGACTCACGCTCAGTCACCAAGAGAGCACAGTTAACAACCCGCCCTGACCCACGCTCAGTCACCAAGAGACAGCATAGTTAACAACCCGACCTGACCCACACTCAGACACCAAATGACAGCACATTTAACAACCCTACCTGACCCACGCTCAGAGACCAAACGACAGCACAGTTAACAACCCTACCTGACCCACGCTCAGTCACCAAGAGACAGCATAGTTAACAACCCGACCTGACCCACACTCAGACACCAAATGACAGCACAGTTAACAACCCGACCTGACCCACGCTCAGTCACCAAGAGACAGCATAGTTAACAACCCGACCTGACCCACGCTCAGTCACCAAGAGACAGCATAGTTAACAACCCGACCTGACCCATGCTCAGTCACCAAATGACAGCACATTTAACAACTGACCTGACCCACACTCAGACACCAAATGACAGCACATTTAACAACCCGACCTGACCCACGCTCAGACACCAAATGACAGCACATTTAACAACCCGACCTGACCCACACTCAGAGACCAAACGACAGCACAGTTAACAACCTGACCTGACCCATGCTCAGAGACCAAACGACAGCACAGTTAACAACCCGACCTGACCCATGCTCAGTCACCAAATGACAGCACAGTTAACAACCCTACCTGACCCACACTCAGAGACCAAACGACAGCACAGTTAACAACCCGCCCTGACCCACACTCAGACACCAAGAGACAGCATAGTTAACAACCGACCTGACCCATGCTCAGTCACCAAGAGAGCACAGTTAACAACCCGCCCTGACCTACGCTCAGTCACCAAGAGACAGCATAGTTAACAACCCGACCTGACCCATGCTCAGTCACCAAATGACAGCACATTTAACAACCGACCTGACCCACGCTCAGTCACCAAGAGACAGCACAGTTAACAACCCGACCTGACCCACGCTCAGTCACCAAGAGACAGCATAGTTAACAACCCGACCTGACCCACACTCAGACACCAAATGACAGCACATTTAACAACCCTACCTGACCCACGCTCAGAGACCAAACGACAGCACAGTTAACAACCCTACCTGACCCACGCTCAGTCACCAAGAGACAGCACAGTTAACAACCCGACCTGACCCACGCTCAGTCACACCAAGAGACAGCATAGTTAACAACCCGACCTGACCCACGCTCAGTCACCAAGAGACAGCATAGTTAACAACCCGACCTGACCCATGCTCAGTCACCAAATGACAGCACATTTAACAACTGACCTGACCCACACTCAGACACCAAATGACAGCACATTTAACAACCCGACCTGACCCACGCTCAGACACCAAATGACAGCACATTAACAACCCGACCTGACCCACACTCAGAGACCAAACGACAGCACAGTTAACAACCTGACCTGACCCATGCTCAGAGACCAAACGACAGCACAGTTAACAACCCGACCTGACCCACGCTCAGTCACCAAGAGACAGCACAGTTAACAACCCGCCCTGACCCACACTCAGACACCAAACGACAGCACAGTTAACAACCCACCCTGACCCACACTCAGAGACCAAACGACAGCACAGTTAACAAACCCGACCTGACCCACGCTCAGTCACCACCAAAGACAGCACAGTTAACAACCCGCCCTGACCCACACTCAGACACCAAACGACAGCACAGTTAACAACCCGACCTGACCCACACTCAGACAACACCAAGAGACAGCACAGTTTAACAACCCGCCCTGACCCACGCTCAGTCACCAAATGACAGCACAGTTAACAACCCGACCTGACCCACACTCAGACACCAAACGACAGCACAGTTAACAACCCGACCTGACCCACACTCAGACACCAAATGACAGCACATTTAACAACCTGCCCTGACCCACGCTCAGTCACCAAGAGACAGCACAGTTAACTGACCCTGACCCACGCTCAGTCACCAAGAGAGCACAGTTAACAACCCGCCCTGACCCACGCTCAGTCACCAAGAGACAGCACAGTTAACAACCCGACCCTGACCCACACTCAGACACCAAATGACAGCACAGTTAACAACCGACCTGACCCTCGCTCAGTCACCAAGAGACAGCACAGTTAACTGACCTGACCCACGCTCAGTCACCAAGAGACACATTTAACAACCCACCCTGACCCACGCTCAGTCACCAAGAGACAGCACAGTTAACAACTGACCTGACCCACGCTCAGTCACCAAGAGAGCACAGTTAACAACCCACCCTGACCCACACTCAGTCACCAAGAGACAGCACAGTTAACAACCCGACCCTGACCCACACTCAGTCACCAAGAGACAGCACAGTTAACAACCCGACCTGACCCACGCTCAGTCACCAAGAGACAGCACAGTTAACAACCCGACCTGACCCACACTCAGACACCAAGTGACAGCACAGTTAACAACATCGTTACCAAAGACCCACCCTGACCCATGCTCAGTCACCAAGAGACAGCACAGTTAACAACCCACCCTGACCCACACTCAGTCACCAAGAGACAGCACAGTTAACTGACCTGACCCACGCTCAGTCACACCAAGAGAGCACAGTTAACAACCCACCCTGACCCACGCTCAGTCATCAAGAGACAGCACAGTTAACTGACCTGACCCACGCTCAGTCACCAAGAGAGCACAGTTAACAACCCACCCTGACCCACACTCAGTCACCAAGAGACAGCACAGTTAACAACCCGTCCTGACCCACGCTCAGTCACCAAGAGACAGCACAGTTAACAACCCGACCTGACCCACACTCAGACACCAAGTGACAGCACAGTTAACAACCCACCCTGACCCATGCTCAGTCACCAAGAGACAGCACAGTTAACAACCCACCCTGACCCACACTCAGTCACCAAGAGACAGCACAGTTAACAACCCACCCTGACCCATGCTCAGTCACCAAGAGAGCACAGTTAACAACCCGCCCCTGACCCACGCTCAGTCACCAAGAGACAGCACAGTTAACAACCCACCCTGACCCACACTCAGTCACCAAGAGACAGCACAGTTAACTGACCTGACCCACGCTCAGTCACCAAGAGAGCACATTTAACAACCCACCCTGACCCACGCTCAGTCACCAAGAGACAGCACAGTTAACTGACCTGACCCACGCTCAGTCACCAAGAGAGCACAGTTAACAACCCACCCTGACCCACACTCAGTCACCAAGAGACAGCACAGTTAACAACCCGACCTGACCCACGCTCAGTCACCAAGAGACAGCACAGTTAACAACCCGACCTGACCCACACTCAGTCACCAAGAGACAGCACAGTTAACAACCCACCCTGACCCATGCTCAGTCACCAAGAGACAGCACAGTTAACAACCCGACCTGACCCACGCTCAGTCACCAAGAGACAGCACAGTTAACAACCCGACCTGACCCACGCTCAGTCACCAAGAGACAGCACAGTTAACAACCCGACCTGACCCACACTCAGACACCAAGTGACAGCACAGTTAACAACCCACCCTGACCCATGCTCAGTCACCAAGAGACAGCACAGTTAACAACCCACCCTGACCCACACTCAGTCACCAAGAGACAGCACAGTTAACAACCCACCCTGACCCACGCTCAGTCACCAAGAGACAGCATAGTTAACAACCCACCCTGACCCATGCTCAGTCACCAAGAGACAGCACAGTTAACAACCCGACCTGACCCACGCTCAGTCACCAAGAGACAGCACAGTTAACAACCCGACCTGACCCACACTCAGACACCAAGTGACAGCACAGTTAACAACCCACCCTGACCCATGCTCAGTCACCAAGAGACAGCACAGTTAACAACCCACCCTGACCCACACTCAGTCACCAAGAGACATCACAGTTAACAACCCACCCTGACCCATGCTCAGTCACCAAGAGAGCACAGTTAACAACCCGCCCTGACCCACGCTCAGTCACCAAGAGACAGCACAGTTAACAACCCACCCTGACCCACACTCAGTCACCAAGAGACAGCACAGTTAACTGACCTGACCCACGCTCAGTCACCAAGAGAGCACATTTAACAACCCACCCTGACCCACGCTCAGTCACCAAGAGACAGCACAGTTAACTGACCTGACCCACGCTCAGTCACCAAGAGAGCACAGTTAACAACCCACCCTGACCCACACTCAGTCACCAAGAGACAGCACAGTTAACAACCCGACCTGACCCACGCTCAGTCACCAAGAGACAGCACAGTTAACAACCCGACCTGACCCACACTCAGACACCAAGTGACAGCACAGTTAACAACCCACCCTGACCCATGCTCAGTCACCAAGAGACAGCACAGTTAACAACCCATCCTGACCCACACTCACCCACACTCAGTCACCAAGAGACAGCACAGTTAACAACCCACCCTGACCCACACTCAGTCACCAAGAGACAGCACAGTTAACAACCCACAGTTAACAACCCACCCTGACCCATGCTCAGTCACCAAGAGACAGCACAGTTAACAACCCACCCTGACCCACGCTCAGTCACCAAGAGACAGCATAGTTTAACAACCCACCCTGACCCATGCTCAGTCACCAAGAGACAGCACAGTTAACAACCCGACCTGACCCACGCTCAGTCACCAAGAGACAGCACAGTTAACAACCCGACCTGACCCACACTCAGACACCAAGTGACAGCACAGTTAACAACCCACCCTGACCCATGCTCAGTCACCAAGAGACAGCACAGTTAACAACCCACCCTGACCCACGCTCAGTCACCAAGAGACAGCACAGTTAACAACCGACCTGACCCACGCTCAGTCACCATGGGCAGGGATGGCAGAGTTCACGTTCTTTTCAGGCAACATGTGGACATTCCCCAAGATAGATAAACATATGTCAGGCCATAAAACAAGCCTTGACACACTTAAGCAGACAGGAGTTAAGCACAGCATGTTCGCTGACCGCAGCACAATGGAAGTAGGAACCAATAAAAGGATGATATCTGCAGAAATCCTAAATATTTGAAAATTAATGAATACACTCTAAAGGAACCTAAACCTCAAAGAAGAAATCACGGGGAACATTAGAAAATATTTTAAACTGAATTATAATGAAAAAAAAATTTGTGGGATGCATCTATATCAGGGCCTTGAGGGAAATTTATAGCAAAATAAAACAAAAGAAGATATGTTCAACATCATTGACCTATGCTTCCATCTTTAAATGCTAGAAAAATTAGTGCAAATTAAAGCCAAAGTAAATAGAAGAAATGAAATAGTAAATCAATGGAAATCTGTGCAATAAGAAATCCATATCATAGCAAATCAACAAAACAACTGTTGTTTGAAAATAAAACTGATAGTCTGCCAGAGAAAGGAAAAGATAAAGACTCAAATAACCAATATCAGGGAAGAGGGAGCCATCACTACAGACCTGATAGCATTGACAAGACAGAGAATTTGTCAGTAGGTTCAACAACTTAGGTGACATGACCAAGTTTCTTGAAAAACATGTCATCAAAACTGGCACAAGAACAAATAGGAAATCTAAATAGCACTGTATCTATTTAAGAAATAGAATTCTCAAAACAAACAAAAACCCCACTTTTCTGCAAAGAAAACTCCGGGCCCTGATGATGTCATGGTGAGTGTAGTAACACATGATGTTGAAAGAAGGAAGTAGCATCAGTTTGGCACAGTCTTTCAGAAAATTGAGGAAGAGAGAACATTGCTCATTGTTTTATGAGGCCAGTATTATGCTAATACCAATATCAAACCTGTTTCAAGAAAAAATTGCAAATTAATATTCCTTGTAGACATAAGTGCAGGAATCTTTTACTAAATACCAACAAATCGAATCCAGGTATGTATGTAATAGATTATATCAACATCAAGTGGGGTTTGTTTTAGGAATGCAAGGTTAGTTTGTTATATGCATGTATTTTTTTGGTACCAGGGATTGAACTTAGGGACACTTGACCACCGGGCCACGTCCCCAGCCCTTTTTTGTATTTTATTAGAGACAGGGTCTCACTGAATTGCTAAGTGCCTCGCCATGGCTGAGGCTGGCTTTGAACTCGAGATCCTCCTGCCTCAGCCTCCCAAGTGCTGGGATTACAGGCATGCGCCACTGCGCCCCCCTAGTTTGATATTTGAAAACCAGTGTAATTCACCACATTAACCGAATAAAGGAGAAAAATCATACGCTCTTTTCAGAAGGTGGAGGAAAAGCGTTCGACACAACCCCGCACGTATTAGTAGGGGAACTCTCAGCAGTGCAGAAGCAGCCTGACAAGGCCGTTCCACAGCTGGTGCCAGGCCGGCTGTGACGGTCAGGCGACCCTCGTGGGCTCTGACCGCGTCTATAGGGAACTCTCAGCAGTGCAGAAGCAGCCTGACAAGGCCGTTCCACAGCTGGTGCCAGGCCGGCTGTGACGGTCAGGCGACCCTCGTGGGCTCTGACCGCGTCTACTCGGGCACTGTCCAAGTCAGTGCAGTGAGATGAAGAAGGCCACGGGACACGTAGGGATGGTAAAGAAGTGCGCGGCCCTGACGGCACGATCCGGGGTTGTGGCGGGTGGGGGTGGGGGGCGCAGAGCGCGTGCGGGAGACTTCGGCACACGCACCCTGTCTGCTTGTCGAGATGCGTGGACGTCACACCAGTGCAGCCCCCCAACGAAGATAGCAGGGAAAAACCGAAACACTCCAGTTAGACCAAACAGGATTAATCCAAATGGAAACATGTTGACTTTGGTGCACAGGACCAAAGGTGAGCTCACCAGGACCAGACACGAGCTCAGAGAAAGACAGGGGGGATCCAACAATGATAAAAAGAAAGAGCAATGGCCGTGGTTGCTCCAGCGAGGGAGCACGGAGTGCCGTGTCCGGCCCCAGCACCCTCGGGGACCGCAGCAGTCTGGGGGACGGTGTCATTGTTGCAGCCTCATCGCAAATGCGTGGCTCACTGGGGGAAACACGTGAGGTCCACGCCAAACCCCTAACTTCTGCTCAGTTTTTTTTTTTTTTTTTTTTTGTGGTACCGGGGATTGAACTCAGGGGCACTCGACAACTGGGCCACATCCCCAGCCCTTTTTTGTATTTTTTATTAGAGACAGGGTCTCACTGAGTTGCTAAGTGCCTCGCCATTGCTGAGGCTGGCTTTGAACTCGCGATCCTCCTGCCTCAGCCTCCCAAGTGCTGGGATTACAGGCGTGCGCCACCGTGCCCGGCTTTCTGCTCAGTTTTGTTGTGACCTAAAACCTGAAAGATCAAGTCTCTTAAAGAATGTTTTAAAAGCTCGCTGACCAGCAGTCTGGCCAACTAGCCAGCATGGCTAGCGGGACTCTGCAGCTTAGGCCTCCGGTGGCCAGGACGGGACCAGTCATGTCCCGTGGTTTGTCCCTGCTTCCGACTCAGGGCTAAACAGAAGCCCAAATGCTGCCGTCCAGCCCCTCAGACGTCCCCATGGACCCAGGTGCAGGAGCCCTGTTTGGGGAGATGGCTAAGATCGCGGTTGACTACGGGCCATGGAGATGTTTGGGCATTGCCGCCTTCCGTAGTCTCACGGGACTTGGCCCGGGATCTCGAGAGACTTGAGCCGAGATTGAGATCGGGCCGGCGCCATCCCTGCTCGGGCGCGTGAGATGAGACCTGAGAGAGAACGGACGGGGTTAACGCTATCGTGTGTATATATTGTAGTTTCTTGTAAGAGTACGCGCCTTGGTTTCTTGTGAGAGTGTGTATGTGGTGTTAGACGTTACAAGAGACAGAGAGAGAAAGAGAAAAGAATTTTTTCGTTTCAATCCTGTCTCCGGGCTCCTTTCCGCGGCACTGCCGTTCCAGGCTGCAAATCCCTTTCCGGCGGCAACACCCAGGGGCCAGGGCTCCCCGTGCCCCGGCCTGTCCCAGGTGCCGTGTCGCCCCTGCTGAGCATGTTCCCAGTGAGCCAGTGAGCGGCCTCCGTGCGTCCCCACTCGGGCCTTCCCTCCACTCGCTGCTCACCACAGGATGGGTGGACACTCGGGGTCTGTCCAGCTGGGGCTCTACGCACGGCCGGCAGCGCACGGGTCTCTGCACTTTGAAGACTGGCCCCTGCTCTGTCCTGCCTTTCCGGCTTCCTGGACCCTCCCAGTGTCCCTGTGGGCTCAGGAACTCAGCGGCCACAGGCCCACCCAGGTAGAGGAGGAGCCAGTGCCTTCCCTCGGGTCCTCAGGGCCCCTTGGCAGGGCCCCAGGCCACCACTGAAAGTTGTCACCACAGAGTCCTGTCCTCTCGCGTCCTGAGCTGGAGGGCGAGCTCCGTCTGGCTTCCCTTTCCTGAATTGGGTCAAGTTGTGCGGGGACATTGCACAGTGGGCAGAGGGGCACCGCACCTGCAGTGCCGCCCCCGGTGCCCCCTGTACTTAGCGGGGCTCCCGTCCTCTCACTGCTAGGTAGCCGCCCTGGCCCCCGCCTTTGCACACCAGACCAGGACCCGTCTCGGTCAGCGGGAACCTGCTGCCCTGAGACAGAAGGCCGATGGTTCCCCGAAGAGCTGCCCTGCGGGCCCGCGCGGCCCCCGAGGCCGAGGGGGAAGGAAACGCACTCCTCCTCCCAGAAAACAGATTCTTCATTGACACTTTTTTTCCCTTCTGTTGATTTTTTTCCCGTTTCCAAAATGGGGCCTTTCCCAGCCCTTTACGTGAGAACAGGCCGTGGAAAGACAGAGCGCTCTTGTCAGCAGGCCTCTGTCCACCGCTGTCCTCCTTTCCTCCGGGTCCCCAACAATGGGGCCATTATCAGACGCTCCCTCCAGGCTCACAGGCGCTGCTGCCAGGCTGAGCATGGAGGGGGGTGGCACTTGCCGGAGCCCCAGTGGGCGAGCTCCCCAAGGGGCCTGTGGGGTACTGGACGCTGTCCTTCCAGTGCTGCGAGTGACTCGGGGAGCACGGCCATCTGCTGGTTTTGTGGGTCACACCATCTACCCTCCGAGAGTGGAAGCGTATTCCCAGAGAGGGGCCCGTCCAGCCGCCTCTGGGCCTCGAGCTCCGGGCACCCCCACATCTGACCGCTGGCTCCAGGCCACACTAGGCTTGGTCGGTCACATCAGGACGGTGCACAGCCTGGAGTCCAGGCCTCTCCCCCGAGCCCTGTGCGGGGGAGACGAACTTCACTGGATGGTGGACAGAAAATGGAAAGGCTGGGTGCCCGGTTTGGGGCTGGGCTCTGGCACCAAGACTGGCCTCCAACCCTTCCCTTCTGTCAGCTGCAGGGAGTCACTGTTCAAGGGCCTCCAGGTCCCCCAGTTCTGGTGACTGTCACCAGTGTACGTTCTGGCCCCTCTGCACGCTGGAGGCCCTGGCGTTTCCAGGACCCATGCCAAGAGACGGCCTCAGCCAACACCCACCCACTGGTCCGCCTGTCTGTCTGTCTGTCCGTGTGAGCAACCTTCCCCGGGAGGGCCCTGGGTGCTGAGGGCTGGGTCAGTGGTGCTATGGGCAGCAGTGGACAGAGGCAAAGGCGTCCCTGCACATCCTGGGGTCTGATGTCCCAGCACTTCCGGAGCTGCGGAGGAGGAGCGCTGTCACCACCTGCACAACCACCCCTGCAGCTGCGCGGCCCCGAACACCCCAAGCCCGCCTCGGGGGTGTGTGGGGGGTTCTGGGGGAGGGCACCAGGAGGGAGCTGTGGTGCCCAGGCGCCCCGGCTCAGGTTGGGTGGAAGGACAGAGGCCACAGATTTGGTGGCTGTGTGTCCTGGAACTCAGGAGCAGCCTCCTGAGGTGCAAGTGGCCGAGGGAGGGTGGCAGGGGCAGGCCGGGGCCAGCCAGAGGGCCTGCAGCAGCCAAGGCCAGGCCCCACTGCAGGTGAGAAGCCTCTGTGGGAGTCAGTCTGGCGGCCACGGCAATGGCTGTGGAAGGGTGGGCTTCAGACCCCCAGGGCCGGTCTTGCCCTTAGCCTAGGCCACAAGGAGTGGGGTCTCTGAGGAAGACGAGGTGCCGGGCCCCCACTGCCACGCTCACGGCCACCTGCCACCCAAACCCTGGCTAGGCCTGCCTCGGAGGAGTCGAGGGCCGGAAGAAGGGGCTTCACCTAGGGGCTGGGGCCCGAGGAGGAGCTGGCGGGGAGGAGTGGAGGAGAGCTGCAGAGACGGGGCAGGGGTGGGCAGCCAGAGCAAGACCTGGCTCCTGGAACGTGGGAGCCAGCAGGAGGTCAGAAGAGGCCTCTGCAGTGAGGCCCTGGAGGGCTCTGGTCCCACGGCCATCTCGGTACACTGAGGCTCTGCAGGGCGGGGCCCTGGCCTTTTGAGGTGCATGCATCACAGTGCTCTTGGTTAGCGCAGAATCGGGTTGGGCCTGGACATAGGTGGACATCAGGAAAGAGTCCCCAGAGGAGGGGCAGCCTGGGCAAGGCCAGAAAGGTCCCCGGAGGAGGCTGGGTCTGCTCCTCTGCAGCCCCAGGGCCTTTGCTCGTCCCTGTTCGCCTGCCTGGCACAGGGAAGATGACTTCGGGGCACCAGACTCCTCTGTCATGGCTGGGGACCTCGGCTTGGGCCAAGCCCCACCTCCCAGGAGGCCTGGGTCCCTCCCCCAGTGAAGCGCCAGGCAGCGAGGCTTAGAAAACCACACCGATTTATTGCATATCAATCTCATGTATAAATTCATTGTGGCATTGGAAAGATTACATTTGGTATGCAGTCCTATTCTACAGCATTAACCTCAGAATCAGCTCTGCTAGGCTTCACCTTGAAGAGCTCTCTACACAAGCACATCTGTCTTCATCACGAGCATCGGAACGAAATCTGCAGAATCGCTCTGGAGTCCTCACTCGGCGCCACGGCTTCTCATTTCATCGCCCTCCTGCAGCGACTTCCGGGCCAGCCAGGGCCGGCGCCCTCTGCGCGGGCGGCTCAGGGCTCCTAGTCTGGTCGTGGACACTACTCACATATCAATAAGTGCATCTACGGAATTTTCCTTGTAATAAAATTTCACAAACAGACACGATAATGACCGCTAAACACGAGTCATGCACAGTTTGCTCATAAACAGAAGCGATTTACAGCGAAGGGGGCGGGCGCGAGCTCTGCCCTCCTTCTCAATGGTTTCTTTTAAAAAAAAAAAAAAAAAAAAAAAAAAACAATATATGAAAACCAGACATTTAATTGGATTTCTTTCCAACACTATACAGTTCTAAAAGAAACAGAACAGAACAAAACAAAACAAAACAAAACCCCAAAACAGAACTGAACCACATCTGCCACCTAACGATGGCTGGGCGCGCGGGGCTGTGGCTCGCGCCCAGGCTGGGGACACACATGTGCAGATGCGCACACCGGTCCCTCAGTGACAAGGTATATCTATATACACACTTTAAATTACAGAGTCTGACGCCAGGCTCCGCGTCCCTTGTGCTGGACGAGTGGCGAGGCCAGAGGCGCTGAAGGACATCTCCAGAGCTACCTTGTTCACAGGTGGATTGCACATTTGGAAACTCAAGCTGCCCTTTATGTGTCGTGATTTTTTTTTTTTCCCCAAAGTGGTAAATATGAATCAGTGACAGAAAAGAATAAACAAACAAACGGAAAATGGAATGAAAGAGAGAGACTCTTCTCGGAATGACGCAAGACGTCTTCGTCACAGTGTCACTCAACGCGGCAGACAGCTCCACGGCTTGGGACACCCAGCGGACCTCCACTGGCCAGGAGCTGCGTCCGGCGTTCCCAGCCAGGAGGGAGCGCCGACCCGGCCCCCGGCCCCCGTCCCCGTCCTGTGGCTGTGCGGGGGCGGGCCCTCCTCTCCCCTCCCTGGAAGAGCACAGTGAATACAGCTCAGTAGGCTTCAGTCACTCGGGCAGGGGACAGGGACGGGGATGGGGACCACGATCCAGTGCTACAACACGTGATATGTATCAGGAGGGTGTTTGCAAATGCTCCCTGGGGAAGCAGCAGAGGCAGAGGGGGCCAAGGGCCCTCGGGTCTCAGGGCTGGATCCTGAGGTCACGGGGTCCAGGGCCCAGCAGGGTCTGGGAAGACCAGCTGCACTCTTGGCCTTGGGGAGGAGGGGCCCTCGGGCTGGGCAGTCTCTCAGGCCACTCTGCGCCCACCCCGTCGCTGGCCCACCCCTGGGTTTGCTCAGGGACGTCGCAGGGCTCACTCGTGCAGGTTCTGCTGTTCAGTAGGATGGGCAGCCCCACGTGCCCTCCCTGAGCATCCTAGGACAGGGGCAGCCACAGGGTGCAGGTGTGGCCTTGCCAGGGCCGGGGTCCCAGGACTGTGGAGGGAGGGTGCAGGGGGCCTCCTCTGAATTTCTGTTTGGGGGACGAGCGCCAACAATCCAACGGAGTCGTCGTCGGGGCCACACCCTGGGCAGACTGGCCTCCACCTGGCCTACCTTCCGCAGACGGTGGCTGGCCAGCAGCCTGGGCTTTCTCTGCTCTTGCTGCGAGGCGACACGGCCCCCCGTTTGGGCTTGGTGCTCTGGGGCCAGGGTCGTGGCTTGGCCCCCTGGCCCCCAGTGGGTCTCCTAGCATGGAGGACACTAGGCCTGAGTGAGCAGGGCACTTCTGGGCTGGAATGCTGCCCGGGGAAGGGGAAGGCCAGGGGCCTGGAGCTGGCTGGGTCTGGGCAGTACCAAGCAGTGAGGGAAGTGCTCTTTGTCAGGGGCTCTAAGGGCAGAGCCCCCCGAAATGCCAGGTGCTGGGCCCTGGGGGCTGAGTGTTCGAGAGAAGCTGGGCTTGCTATCCTTGGGGGACAAAAATATATGACAAAATGTGCAGCCAGGGCTCTTTGGAAAGAGGGAAGAAGGGAAGGAAGAGAAGAGGAAATGCTCGGAAGATGCGCCCCAGGTGACAGAAGGGGCAGGGCGTCTGAGAGTGGCGAGGAGGCCCTGTCGGCTCTGCCCTGCCAGGAGACACACCGAGGCCTCCCCGTCCAGCCTTCCCACCTGGAGAGAGCAGCATATCGCAAAGAAAGCACACGCCTTATTCTTTCGCAGAAGAAATCATATAATTTGGGTTTACAGAAATGGGGTGTTTGTGTCTGAGGTTGGATTTTGTAAGGGTCCCATCTAGATCAAGGAGGAATGGAAGTTCCTGTGCCGGTCGGTGCCTGGGGGGTGCGGCGGGGGAGCCCCTGGGCAGGGGTGGCTGCGCATCCCTGCAGGCTGGCCAGCGGCTCAGGCTCCCCCGCAACCCCCAGGGCGTCTTTCCCGCCCGTGCACAGGTGTGAGGCCTGTCCCAGGGCAGACTGGCCACCGTGACCTGCAGGCCCCTGGAGTGTGCAGGGACCTCCCGGGGTGAGTCTCCAGGGCACACTGGGCCGCCCGGCACCCACAGACGGTCGTCTTTGGCCTGGAGCGGCTTGGACAGTCATGGAACGTGCCGGCTGAAATCCTGCCTGTTGCCCCCTGGGACAAACACTGGGAGGTCCCCGTGGGGCGCAGAGCCACGCCAACACGGGCTCTGTGCCCTGGTTTTGTACATTTATGCTCCTCTTTTTCGAAAAGGGAAACTGGGGCGATTTTTTTCCTCTTCTTGTTTTTTTCTTCCAAACAACAAAAGAAATAAATAGAACACTTGTCTTAAATGCAGCTGAAACTCAAATTTAACAAAACACATGATTGTCTGGTAAATGGGCAGCAGTGACAGCAGGATTCGTGAGGGGGGGACGCGGGGGTATTTGGCACATTAAAAACCGCCCCACTCCCTGGTTAGTGATCACACAACACACAACCTTATTACACGGTTTTGGTCCTTCACTAGATACTTATATTAACATTATTTCTTCACAATAAGAATGTCTAATGCCAAAAATACTGTTAAGGAAGAAATAAAATACGAAAAAAAATGAATTAGAAAAAATTACAAGTTATATACAGATTAAGGTAAATTCCATCAGGGAAAAAATCATGTGAAATTGGCCCCTATGGGAATAATTTAAAGCCGGTCCCAGTGGAGAGTAGACAGTCCCCAGGGAGAGAGGCGCCCGTCCTGGGGCCACGCTGTCCCTGCTCTCGGCGGCAGGTCCCCGACCCCGCTCTCGACACCGTCTCCTGGGGACCCGCGCCAAGAGCAGAGGTGGTGGCGGGGTGGGCGCGGGGTCCCAGGCGTAGCGGCACTTGGCACCCGGCGGGGTGCAGCTGTGGAGGGCTCCCCACCTGGCGGCCGCGGGCGGGACCCCAGCTGCGGGGGGTCGGGTGAGAGCAGGAGGCGGGGACCCAGGGTGTCCCAGCAAGCCCTGCCTCAGGACAGCAGCTGGGGCCAGCAGGGGTGGCGGAGGCACAGACCTTGGGGAGGATCATCTGGGGCCCTGCCACACCTTGGCATGGAGGACCCGAGCCACGGGCTCCCGACGTCCCCATACAATTGGGGGGTCATGGGTGGGGGCCTGTGGATTTCTCTGCAGGCCACAAGGGGGCAGGCGACCTCCCAGTCCCAGCCCAGCGAGCCTGCGGCCAGGCACCAGGTCCAGGAGCCTCAGCAGGGTCTGCGCACGCTCAAAGGAGAGTCCCCGTGCCCCGTATTCTGTCTCAGGGCACTCAGAGTCACCTTGGCTTGTACAAATAGGGTCAGCGATAGAAAATTCTCCATTATCTACAGTACAAAGGGTTCACCCCAAGCACGGCGCCGGCTGCCTGGCCGGCTTGGGTTGGCAGGTAAGCTGAGATCCCAAAGCAATGCAAAATTACTTTTAAAAAACAATTTGCAAGTCATTTTGTTTGATTTCTTTTAAAAAATACTGTCTATTTCTTAAAACCCACATGCTTAAATAGACTCTGTAGTCAATAAGATTACCAAAAGGGTCATTCTTGTGATTTTCATTATAAAAACTGCGCCTCTGTCTCCTCAGTGCACACCTCCTGCGTCTTCTGTCCACTCTCGGTGCCACGCGGGCTCCCGGCTGGGCTCGCGATCCCACCCTTGCCCGCCGTGCTGCTCTCTAAGGCCGCTCGGGAGCAGCCCAGCATGGCCGGTGCCGAGCCGCGGCTGAAGGTGTTCCCAGGGCCAGTTCTCAGAGGCGGCGGGAGGCGCCACGGCTGCTGTGGGGACTGTCGGGTTCCGAGTTCTCACTGGAGAAGTTAGAACTGAGCCTGGAGGGTGGGGCCGGGCGCGGAGCCCTGCTGCAGTGCAGGTGGCAGGGGCTCCCGGGGGCCGCCATTCTCCACAGCTGGCACCCCGACTTTGGACTCTGGCCCTCGGGCCTCCCGGCCCCTCAGAGGTGGTTGATGGGGTTAAAGGCTCCGGACTCCGACGTGGCTCCTGCGATGTTCAACCAAGCGTCCAGCGAGCTCTGGGAGGGGGCGTGGAGAGGAGCGTCCTCGGAAAGGGACAGCATCATTGCATATGCCTGGCGGGGGACGACACGGGACAGGTGAGCAGTGTCACGGCCAGGCAGGGCTGAGCCTTGTCCCCAGCCTCCCGCCGGCCCCTGGCTGGCTTGGCCTTGCCCTGGCAGAGCTCTGGGGAGAGGTGGGCGCAAGAGCCTGAGGGCAGGCTCTTCCCCTGGCCTGGAGGAGACAAACGTGTGAGGGTCAGGCCAGGGCAGGGGCTGTCTGTCCAGAGTGGCACCAAGACACCACGGCCCTGGCCGGGGCCTCTAGTGTACACAGGGACCCCTTGGCCTCGTGGGGTGCTCCTGCAGTCATCTTTCATCTCCCCCCTTTCATCTGCCTGGTGACAGGTATCCGCTCTGGGAGGCCCTGGGAACCGGTGGGAGCTACTGCTAAGTCCCCACGCCAACAGGGTCCTGGGGGACACCTGCCTTGGCTGCAGTGGCGTCATCACAGAGCTACTTCTAGAAACAAGACGGGCAGCATTTCTGAGCTGACGGGGTCATCAGGGAATGTGAATGTTGTTTCCTGGCCTTAGTCAGCAATGGGACATCCTTCTGCCCCAGGCCTCAGGGCAGGAGGTGACCAGGCCTGGGACACTTGGAGTATTCTGTGTGTTCATGGGTGGGGTGACGGGAAGCAGGTGCTGGTCCCCCCAAGCAAACATCTGGACAGCATTAGTAGGAGACAAGACAGACACGCAGACAGCTTGGCTGAGACTCGCGGGGCCGGGCGGGCCCTGCATGGGCTGCGGAGTGGAGAGACCTGAGCTTCCTACCGCCGAGGCGCAGGGGCAGGGTCCTGTGGCCACTGCCCTCGGGCATGGAGATGAGGTGTGCCCAGGCTGAGCCTGCTGCCCTTGCTCACCCCATGTTGCTCTAGCTTGGAGGCAGTGACCACTGGATGGGGCAGTGTCCCCAGGCAGCTGCACAAGGACATTTCCCACTGGGGATGGGACGAAAGTGACCCACACTCCTGCGTCTGAGACCCAGCTGTCCACTGTCTGCTCTCAACCTCTCCCTGCTTCACCCTGGCTTGCGAGAGCCTGGCAGTCACTGGGCTTCTCTCTAGCCCAGTGCAGTGGGCACGGTGAGGAGGGGTCCTGAGCTTCCCCTGGGCAAGGGACGGCCACAGCCGGGCGGGGGAGTGCTCGGGCTGTGCCTCAGAGGAGTGTGGCGGCTGGCGCCAGGTGCAGGGGGCTCTGGCGGTACCTACCTGGCTCTTAGTCTGCCTGTACAGGGTCTGTTTTAAAGCCTCAGAATCTAAGGTGGAATTAAGCACATCTTTAACTTCAAATGCTTCCTCAGCTGCTCTGTGGAGATCCAGCCCCTTCCCAAAGGCCGGCGTCGGCTCCAAAGCTGACAGGCCGCCCTCTGGCTCCTCAAGACACCTGCACCAAGGACCAGGGGCCGGGGTTAGCTGGTCTGGCCGCCGCCGCCCGTCTGGGGCTGCACGGCTGGCTGTGTGCCTGCATGCACGCGTGGGGCTCCACGGGCCACATGCACAAGGAGACAGACACGCGGACACACAGACACCTAGACTGAAGCCACGGACGCAGGAGAGCAGATGGACAGAGGGCCCTGGGGGGCTGAGGGGTGCACACGCATGATTGACAGCAGGTGTGGGCTCTGGTCTAGAGAGGGAGGCCCGGGCAGGAGGCCTTGATTCCGAGAGTCCAGGCAGCTGTGGAGGGCCCAGGCTGCCCTCCCTGGACCTAGAGCTGCCAAGGAAATGTCACCTCCAAGGGCCTCCCTGGGGGTCTTGGGATGCTGGAAGTGTCACCTCATGGTCGGTAGGACTTCCAAAATTGCGGGGGTTCACCCCGTTCCTGCTGCCCCACTTGAGGCTGGATGGTACTGCCGGGTGGACAGGCAGTGAGGAGCTTCGGGGCACTGCCTGGACCTGTCAGGTCCTCCGACAGACGAAGCCTTCCCTGCTGCCCTCTCCTTCCAGCCTCCAGGAGGCCCCAGAGCCCTGGCCTTCCTACAGGGGCTTGCAGAGGCCACACCTGCTGGGCGGGAGGAGCCCTGGATGCAGGTGCCTCCTGGGCGGTCTGAAGGGGATGGCTGCCTGGAGATGCCCAGTCCCTCCCTGGCTGTCCCCCAGCCCCCAGCCGTCCCCACCTTCGGGTGTGGTCGAAGCCCACGGCCAGGGAGGCCGGTGGTTCCTCATCCTCCTCGTCCTCGTAGACACCCTGGGGCTCGGGCGGGGGCGACACCGTGTCCTCCTGCGACTTCCCGGCCAGGCTGTCCTCGTCCTCCTCCTCCAGCTCCTCCTCTTCCTCCTCCTCCACGTCCTCTGGCTTCTCACTGGCTAAGCCTGGACACTGGGGGTTGCCGCCCAGCTCCTGCATCTCTGGCCTGGAGCGACAGGGAGGAAGCAGGCTGTGCTCAGGGGCCCGGCTCGCCCGGCCCGGCAGTTCCACTTGCTCGGCTCTTTCCTGCGGTCCCCCGTGGGCCTCCCTCCTGGGCCTCCCTCCTGGGCCTCCCGTGGGCCTCCCTCCTGGGCCTCCCGCTCTTCCCAGGAGAGCTGGCACCTGTGGCCAGACTCCATAGCTCTGGGTCCTGGGCAGCTGGTTGCCTCCCCAGGCCCAGCCACGCTCCCTGCCATGAACGGAGAGCTATGGAGGGGCGGGGAGGTCACAGGAGAGGAGAGGGCCAGGGGGACGCAGGGACAGAACAGCAGTGGACACCAGGCCATTCAGGGACTCGTGATGAGTGTGCGTGTCAGAGAAAAGGCGGGGCCGGGCCTGGAGAAGCAGCCCTGTGCTTGTGCTGGGGTTGGGCACTGCCCCAAGGGTGCCCTCGGGGAGGCTCTCGGGCCCAGCCCCGTCCAGGCCCCGTGCTGCCCACTGGCACAGGCTCCCCAGCCAGGCACCGGGGCTCGAGGCCCCGAGGGGCCCTGAGGGACATCTGGGTGCTGGGTTCTGGGCAGCGAGGGCTGGGTTCCAGCTGCCTGCTGTGGATCGTCTACACCTGCCGGGCCGAGCTCGCGTCAGAGACCCTGGGACTCCCTCCTGCAGCCCGGACCCTGCCTCACAGCCCCGGCCACTGAGTCCGGGGCACGAGGCTTCTACTCTGGTTCCTCATTACTAGAGAAGAAGGAGAGGGCGGGGGTGTGGCTCAGCGGCAGAGCGCTCGCCTCGCGCGTGCGCGGCCCCGGGTTCGATCCTCAGCACCACGTAAACATAACTGCATTGCATTGTGTACAACTAAAGTAAGTAAATAAATATTAAAAAAAAAAGAAAGAGAAAAGCCAGTGCAGGTGTGAGGGCTCCCAGGCCCCTCAGAAGGTGCCGTCCAAGCACGCCCCATCTTCACGCCCAGGGCCATGTGGGCCCTAGGGCCACAGCCACCTGGCGGGCACTCCTGCTGGCAGAGGGCCTCGGCAAGGGGCAAAGGAGTCCACTGTGGCTTCCAGAGCGGCTGCCCCTCGTGCTTGTCCTGCGGGGCCTCTGGGGACTGTCGCAGCTGCACTGGGCGGCACCCATGGCCTCAGGTCGACACAGGGGTGGGTTCTTGGCATCGAAGGTGGCATCTCCTTGGGACCGACTTCCAAATGCAGAGCCGGGTAGAGCCTCCACGGCGCCTGGCTGAGCGGGAGGCCCTCGACGGCCGGCTCTCCCAGGACGCTGTCTTCCCCCGGGAAGGTGCTGGAGAAGCTGTCCCCGATCTGCCTTCTGGGGTGGGCAGGCTCTGCAGGTCAGGGGCTGGGGACAGGTCCCGATTCACCTGCGCCGGCCGGCCAGGAGCACCCTGTGCACGTGCTTGTCACAGCAGGAGGGTTGTGGTGCCAGGGGGTCGGGTCCTGCCTCCTGCCCTGGCTCTCTGTGGGTGACCTTGGCAGGGTTTGGCTTCTGGCCTCACAGTCCCCTCTGCAGACAGGATGGACGGTAGGTGGCCAGCAGGCTGACGCCTCCTCGGGTGCACCAGGTGCGAATCGCGCGCAGCGGGTCCTATGGAATCCCTGCTCTTGGGGAGCAGGGTCTACACTCCTCCTCTCCTGCCTGCCCCTGCACAGAGCCCTGCTCACGGGCGTGTGCGGGTCCAGCAGTGTCCACTCAGACCTGACAGGCTGCTCTCGGCTTCAGACAGGAGGACGGCCACCCTGGTTGGTGTCCTGGGTGCTGTGACAGCTCCGCAGATGGCGTGGCTCCTGGCAACAGGAGCTGGTGCTCAGTGAGGTGTGGCGCCAGGTGCAGCAGGGTCCTCCTGAATCCGCGGGAGAACCTGTCTCCCGGCTCCGGCGTCCGCGGCCTCCGGCCTCACAGGGCTCTCCTGCGCCCACTGCCCCTTACATAAGGGTCCAGCCCCCTGGAGCCAAGGCCCCACCGGCAGTCCTCACTGTCACCCCCTCTCCCCCGTGGAGACCCTGTCCCTAAACTGTCCAGCTCAGCTGCACTGGGGCCAGGAGTCCACGGGTGGACTTTGGGAACAGTCCCACCAGGGGCGTGGGCTTAGGGGTTGCTGGGCCAGGAAGCCTGGAGGGCCGTGGCCTCACCACGGACTGAGCCGCTGGGCCAGCTACTTCTAGTCCCGATGGGACGGCAGCGTCTCCACCAGGTGGGCTGGCTGAGGTCGACCTTGCCCTGTATCACTGGTGACGGTGACAGGGACCAGTGCGGGGAGCCCTGGCTTTTAGGGTAAGGTCACCTCACCACAGCAGGACAGGCTGGCCGGGGCCTGGGTGAGGCCAGCTTGGGTTTTGCAGGGTTTGGAGCCGGGTGCGCCTGGGCTGGGCCTCACTGGCTCCTGTGTCCGGCTGTGGGCGGGCAGCGGGGAGCCCGCTGGAGTGCCCTTAGCAAGGCCAGGGCCCCGCCCGTGGGCTGGGAGGCTTGTCCTCCAGAGATGCCCCTGTGCTGGTGGCTCAGGTGGCGAGTGCCAGGCCTGCCACTGGTGCAGGGGCCTTGCTGTCCTCAGGCTGTCCCAGGACCTCGGCAGCCCACACGCACTGGTCCTGGTCACCCAGGGATGATGCCAAGGGCGAGTTCTCACTCCTTTCTTGCCCGGCTCTGCCCAGGGCCTCAGAGTGGTCTTTGGCAGCGAGGAGGTGTTCTCAGGGGGCAGGAGGAGGCCCTCAGGCCACTGTGTCTGCAGCCAAGGGGGAACCAGGACTTGGGCTGCACCTGTCCCGGATGAGGGTGAGAGGGCCCTACAGGTGAGCCCGCCTTGCCAGGGGCAGAAGCAGAGGCTACGTTCTCTGTCACCGACTGCTCAGAGGGGCCTCCCCCAGGTCCCCAGGAGCACCACGGACGGGAGGATGCAGCCTTGTCCTGAAGAGCGCCCAGGTCTCCAGGGAGCCTTCCTCACACCCCAGCTACAGCCCCCAGGGCCCCTGGGACGAGGGCTGGGCTTGGCTGCCGGGCTGGGCCAGGCGCTCCTCTGCAGAACCAGGGGTCCCTTCCTGAGGCCTTCTGGGGTCTGCAGCACCCGGCTGCCCTGCAGATGTCCCGCTTTAGCTCCTGTCCCCGGGACCCCAGCCGCCCTCTGGAAGGAGGGCCCTTGGCAGGCCACACGCAGAGCCCTGGGTGCGAGGTGCGCAGAGCACCCGGTCCCGCCACTGTCCTGCCATCCTGGGTGTCACACGTGCAGCTCTGCGTATGCGCACGTGCCCACACACGGTACATCCGTGCACACGTGCATGAGCACATGGGTGTGCATGCGTATGACATGCATGCACATGCGTGTGTGCCTGTGCACGCTCTCTGACTTGGCGGTTCCACTCAGGAGTCCTCAACTTCACATGGGACGGAAGTGACTGTGTTTGCTGGAACCTTACTTTGGACTCTGGACGTGTCTAGACGCTGGGTGGCAGGGAGCTGCCACCCCCATCAGCTCCACCCTGTGGTCGGGGGGACAGCCAGGTCTGCACCGTGCAGGATGTAGGGACTCCAGGGTGACACTGGACACGAGCAGGCCGTGCCAGGCTGGCGCCCCCGCCTGAGGCCGAGGCACGTGTTCTAGCACGCCCCAGTAGGGGCACCGCGGAGCTCCGAGATCAGGCTGCGGAACGCGGCTCCCACTCCCAACGTTCCCAGCTCGGGACATTCTGTCAGGCCGTGGCCCTGTCCTAAGCTGAGTGTCCCTGTGTGTGTGTGTGTGTGTGTGTGTGTGTGTGTGTGTGTGTGTGTGTGTACAGGGGCAGCAGTCCGGCCTGGAAGCCAGTAGTGAGTGCCGGGGTTAGACAGAAGCCCCCGGGCTCCTGGGCGTGCTGGGCGGTGGCAGGAGCTCTGCACGCACACCTGTTGGCAGCAGGCAGAGCCAGTGCCGCTCAGCTCTGTGCCAGGGCCCCTCACCTCGGGGCTCTGTGATGTGTTGCTGGGGGTGGGGCGGGGGGACAGCCAGGCAGGGGCACGCCTCTCCCGGCCCTGGGGGCCTCCTCTGCCCCGGGGCCTGGCCCTGTCCGGGGTCGAGGTCACGTGCACTGGCAGAGGGTAGCCCAGGGCAGACCCTGGGCCCGGTGTCTCCCTTACCGCTTGTCTGTCCTCGATGCCTGGCTCATCTCGCTGTTGGCGATGAAGTTCCTGATTTCAGAGAAGTAGGAGTCCTCTTTCTCGTCTAAAAGTGCGTGGTTGTCCGACTCGGAGGTGGGGGAGGAGGCACTGGTGCCCAGGTGGTTGGTGAGGACCCCCACGTGCTGGCTCACTGTGGAGGGGCGGGTGTCAGGGGCCTCCTCGCGGCACGGGCCTGGGGTGCCCCAGAGGCCGCGGCCCCGCCCTCCGCCCGCCCGCCCGCCACCCCCACCTGGGGCGCCCTCGTGCTCGTGCTTCTTGAGGTGCCTGTCCAGGTTGGTCTGCTGCCCGAAGCAGCGGTTGCACAGGTGGCACTTGAAGGGCTTCTCCTTGTTGTGGATGTTGCGCACGTGCCGCTGCAGGTTGGAGGAGATGCTGAAGGAGCGGTCGCAGTACTTGCACCTGGAAGACAGGGCGCCGCGGTGGGCTGGGGCCGCCTCCACCCAGCCTCCGCCCAGAGCCACAGATCGGTCTCAAAGAGCCCTGCTGGCCCCGGGTCCTGTGGGGCCTCCAGCGTCCAGGGCCCGGCAGCCGCAGCCGGGGGCGACATGCTCCCAGCCGCCTCACGAGGGCAGCACCGCACCACAGAAGGGCCGAAGGCCGCCTTCAGCTTTCCGGGGGAGCGAGGCCCCCCCAACCTTCCTCTGCGGCAGGAAGGCCAGGTCCCCTCCGAGTGGCCCTCTGTCTCACTTGGGCTTCAGTGTGACAAATATGTCAATGCTTAGCTGCCCTGGTGGGTGGGGTGGGCTCCTTGACCTGCAGCCTGCGGGCTGAGCGTGGCCTGGGCTATGCCAACCTTCCCAGCCGCCACCCTCGGGCTGGTCTATCTGTGTGTCCCCTCTGGGCAGGCAGGGTCTCTCCGGCCTGCACTCTGCGCTGCCTGGCCTGACACCCCGTTCCTCAGAACAGAGCCCTAATGCGCGAGCTAGGAAGCCCACCCTGTGAACAGCGTCCCCAGGGAGGGTCCCTGTGAAGGCAGGGACCGCAGGAGGGCCATTCTCCCCCGGCGATCCGTGCACAGAGCAGCAAGAAAGCCCAAACTGAAACCAAGAGCCGGAGCAGAGGGGCAGGGGCTGGGGAGGGGTCTTCCCAGCTCTGCAGGACTCGCGAGCATCCTGGGAAGAGCGGGCCCTGCGCTGCGGGAGGGCAGGTGGAGGGGAGGTGACGGGCCGCCTCCCCAGCCAGTGCCAGCGGGGAGCCGCGATGCCCGGTTTCCTCGCACATGCGCACGTGCATGAGCTCGCCTGGGGGTGCTGGGCGCACCTGGCCCTCAGAGTGCCTCCAAGGAGGCTCAGCAGAGTCTCGGCGGAGCACCTGATGATTTGTTTCACGTGAGGTGTGCGTTTCCATGTTTGGAAGCTGCCCAAGAGGAGGCCGTGTCCACTGTGCAAGGTGCGGGGCGTCCCGGGCCGAGGGCCCTAGCTGGCTGAGTAGCCTGGGTTGGGGCGCGGGAGGGGGTTCTGGTCACCGCCAGGGTGTATGGCTGTTGTAAAGACAGAAGCCTCGTGGGCCAGGGCTCTGGGAGGCCCTGCCTCACCCACACTTGGTGCTGGTGGACACTCCAGCCCAGCATGCTGGCCACGAGCCTTGGTCGTGTGGACACTTGCCGAGGGCACTTCAGGACACAGCAGGGAGGGTCTCTGTAGGAGTGGCCTTCACAGCCCTGTGCCACCCATGGGAGGGCTCTGGACTGACACCAGAGGCGGGTGTTGGCCCTGCCCAGGGAGCCCGAGGGCCCAGCAGCACGCCCTCGGGGCAGGGGCCTTGGCCCCCACATCCATACGCCACTGGCCTGGGTGAAGCGGAGCAGGTGCAGGAACTGTCCCTGGACTCTGCCTGCAAGCCGGTCTCCAGCCTCCAGATGCAGCCTTGCAGGCTGATGATGAGCGCCCCAGAAAATGGGGGTGCTGACAGGAGCAGCTACCCCGCGCCCAGCCCTCTGTCCAGGCTCAGCAGCCCCAACCCCAGCTCCCACGGTGCTCTGTGGGGTCCCGGGCTCTGTTCCTGGAGCTCCCAGGTTTGCTCCCGGCCGGGTTCACCCCAGCCTTCTCTACGACGGTTGGGCAAGTGCTGCTCCAGGGCCGCACTGGCTCCTCGGCACGCCCGCCCCCCGCCCTTGTCCCCTGCCCTGGCTGCGCCTCTCTGCGGGACCCTGCACCTCCTTGGCTCTGCTGAGTGGCCTGGGCATGTGGAAGTCCCAGGGAGCGCTGGGCTTGCTCACAGCCTCTCCCGCTCGGCCTGGGACATTCAGCACCCTGGCTGCTGGTCTGAGAGCCCGCGGCTGGCTGTCCTGGATCTTTCCACTGAGCAACAACAGACAGGGTCGGGCCACGGCCCGAGCTCTCCCAGTGCTGGGCCAGAAAGGCTGGGGCTCCTCCAACCAGTGTACCCACAAAACAGCCCAGAGAGGAGGCAGTTTACATCCCAAAATGCACTGTCTCGCCGTGGCCCACGCCCTCAACATGCAGAGCCCCCAGGGAGCCAGGCTCCCAGGACTTGCGGTTCTTTGGGGCCATCACTCAGGAAGGACACGCTTGATCTGCTGTCTGCCCAGCAAAGGCCAGGGCTTCCCGGGCAGCGGCACCGACAGCCCTCGGGCGGATGGCACGGGCCAGCCTGTCTGCAGGCGAGCTCACGCCCACCCCCCGCCGGTGCAGGTCCTGGTTCCTTTGGGGACGCGGGGACGCGCTGGCGCCTCTCCCACAAACACCGAGCAAAGCCTGAGCCTGAGGTGGGGGCAGGGCCTGTGCGGCCACTGCCAGCCATCACCGGGAACTGCTGTTGGTCACTTTAAGAGTGAAAGGAGAAAAAGAAGAGATTTTGAAGCCCAGTCCTAAAAGTTAAAGTGAACGAGAACGAGGACGTGCACGGGCCTCCGGAGCCCCTGACAGAGACACGACTTGCCCTGCTTAGCAGCCTTGGGACCGGTTGGGACGGGGCCCTGGAGGAAAGAGGGGCCTGGGATGTCACTGGGCTGCGTCCAGTCAGACGAGACAGGCTCAGTGTGGCTGGGAGGAAGGGCCCTGGGGCAGCCCCGTGTCCCCAACCCAACCTTCATCTCTCTCCAACCCCAGTCCTGCCTCGCCCAGAGCTGGGGCTTCGGGAAGTGAGCCCCCGTGACCACACCTTGTCCTCCAGCGTCACCAAGACAGGCCGCGGCCAGTACCCCTGGCTGCCGGGACGGTGGGAGGCCGGCCTCCCTCCAGAAAGGGTGGGTCACACCCACACCAGGGCCTGGACACCTTCTGCTGCCTCTAGGTGGCCCGAGGACTTACAAGGAAGATTCTTCCCATGTCCTCTGCTTCCGTCATCCCGCCAGAAACCCCTGTCCTCCTCTGGCCAGGGCCGGCCTCTCCCAGGCACACAGAGGCGCCCGTGCACCCGTGTGCACATGCAGTGGGCACGCACGTGGGCGCTGCCACTGAGGAAGGGCTCACACTGGGCGGGCACGGGGGCTGAGCACCTCTTGGCGGGCCTGGGTCCTGCACGGTGGGCTTCTGGGAGGGGCCGTGCATTTTTCTCTTCCGATTTAACATCCCGTGAGGACCAAGCCAGCCTAGAGGCCACCAGAGCTTCTAAAGGGAGAGCAGACGGCTCCGCCCCCTGCGCAGTCTGCCTGAGCCAGGCAGAGTCGGGACCGCAGCACCAACTTGTGAAGCAATCACTGTTCCCAACGTCGAGACTCACAGATTGGAGAGAGCGAGAGAAATCAATGATAATTAAATTCTCCTACAAACATGGCTCGACCCTCTGGGGGCTCTTAGCACGCAACACTGTCCAAAAGTCGGCTCTCATTACAGGAAAAACACCAGCTCGTTTTCTGGGAGGGGACCAGACCAAGTAAATCTCTCTGCTGTTCACCTTGGTTAGGTTGTCAGTCACTGTTTCAGAGAGTGGGCCGGGGCTGGTGTGTTGGGAGGGCTGGGGGTTCGGAACACTGAACCGGTCAGGGCTGTCATTGACCCTGCCAGGGGACTCAGCCCCTGGACACTCGGTGTATCTGCATGGGGCTTGGGGACCACACATACACAGTGGCCCCCATGGCCGCCCTCCCCAGGGACGGGCACGCAGACTCAGTCCCCAGGGCCTGTAGCATCATAGGGCCAATTCCTGGTGACCCCGAGCTCTGTGTGGTCACAGTACAGGCATCTGATGCTGTCAACCTAAAACCGTGCCAAACTCTCTTTATTCCCAAGGCCTCGGCAGCTGGACACACCCCAGGACGTTACTAAAACGGTCCTGGCAGAGAAACGGGCATTTCCTGCTTGTCTCGGGGTCACAATCGCCTGGGCTCTAAAGGGCCCACTCCCTGACGGGCAGGGCTTCGGGACAGTCAGGGCGTCACCCTCAGCCCTTCCACCCCACAGACCCCAGGGACAAAGAGGACAGGGACCTGGGGACACAGTAGTCGGCTGAGGGACTTCTCTGAGCCTGGGCCTCCTCATCTCTAGAGTGGGGGTGGCGAGACTCGCTGGGGGCCACTGTGAGTGCCACGTTCAATGACCCCACACCCAGGAGAGAGGAGTGAGGTGGGAGCAGGGGCCTCCCTCCAGCCTGCCCGGGAGCTGAGTGAACCCCTGGGGTGCCCTCCATAAGCCGGGATGGGACCCGTGGTTGCTCAGAGCTCCTGCCCCACCGTCCACCCACTCCCTGGTCCAGCGCGTGGGGGCAGTGGTTGAGAGGCAGGAGCTGCAGGTGCCACGGCCGCTGAGCTCCGCCACAGACGCCCTGGGCCCAGCTTCAGGTGCACCCACTCTGACCCCGGCTGCTGCCCCTGGAGATTCCAGGCACAGGTGGAGAGCTGCTACCTGCACCCAGGAGCCTTCTGGAAGCTTCCTGGGTACCTTCGCCTCATCCCTACAACCTCCCAGGGAGCAGGATAGCAGTGGGCCCAGAAGAGAAAGGCCCAGAGAGTGACCAGACCCCAGGACTCAGCAAGAGCACCCTGGCTCCTGCCCACTGTCCCCGACCACTGCCCCTCCAGGGGCTGTGGCCCTTCTGAGGGTCTGGAGACAGGGTAGGGAGGTCCCTGCTCAAAGGAGGGGAGCTAACGGCAGGCAGAAGCAGGCAGCCGAAATCGCAGTCCCCCAGGGGCCCGGCTCCCGGCGCTGGCTGGGCTCCTACCTGTACGGCTGCTCCCCGGTGTGCGTCCTCAGGTGTCTCGTGAGATTTGCTGATCGGGGGAAGATCTTGCCACAGTACCTGGGTGGAAGGAGGCGGCGTGACGGGAGGCCTCAGGCCATCCTTTCCTGACACCTTCCCTCCGCCTAGCGCAGGCAGCACCAGAGGCCTGGCCCCTGGGGCAGGGCCCCTTCTGCACCCTGGTTTCAGTCTCCCCTCGGGCCCTGGAGCCTGGCCCAGTCCTACAGAGAAGCGTGGTGAGGCCTTCAGAGGAGGATGAGCCAGCCCCTGCCCAGAAGCCTCTCGGCCCCTCTGCCCAGCAACGGAGAGAGTGGCAGGCACAGGGTGGGACAGGCCTGCACGGCCGGAGGTCAGCTGGGGATTGTGTGTTCTCCCACGGAAACTGGCAGGGCCGAGTGCTGGAGCCCTTCAGAGCCTCAGCTGGGTCTAACACTGACCAGCAGCTGGGCCTCCCCAGCCAGTGGGCCAAGGCCGTGTTTCGGGCTCACGTGAACACAGCTGGGTGGTGGGGAAGGCCTGCCCTGGGCCTCACATCGCAGAGGGTGCCTCAGGCAGACAACTGACCAGGCACGGCCTCTGTTTCGCTGTGGCCATGGCCATATTTCTAGAAGCTCACGGCCACGGGTATGCGCCTTGGCAGCTTCCCGCCAGCACTCCGGGGCACGCAGGGCCTCACCTGCACGTATACCGCTCCTTGCCCTTCCTGAGGATGGGGTCCGAGAGCGTCGGGGGTGGGGACCGGAAGTGGAAGGGGTGGTGGGGCAGGGGCTGCAGCGAGCCCCCCGAGTCTGCTTTCATGGCTGCGAAGCTCTCCAGCTTCTCCGTCATGGTCTCCATAGCTGACACCTGCTGGCACGAGAGAGGCTGTCCTCAGGGCGTGGACCACCTCCTGGGCACTGAGCTCATCAGCAGGTTCTCAGGTGGTCACCGGAGCCAGGGGCCTTCAGCGTCTCACATCTTCTGCAGCCTGCCCTGTCCCTACCCTGGGGCCCAGCTATAGCTCAGGGTCTAGCTGAGGGAGCTGGAACTGGCCCGTAAGGACTGGCTTCGCTGCCCCGCTTGAATGGAAACGAGTCATGAAGACTGCAGGGCCCTGCCCAGGCCACGGGATTCCACCTTCACCTGTCAACGTGGGGCAGCACACAGCCCTCGCGGGACACGGACGCTCCCAGCCTGTCCCCACTGACCCACAGGTGGAAACTGCCTAGGGCTTTCTTGGTCTCCCGTCCAGGCTTCTTGGGCCCTTCCATGGCCTGGGCCCCAAGGCAGCACTGAAGCCCTGGCACAGGGACTGCTGTCACCTGCCTTGAGGCCCCCAGTAGCCCAGGAACACCCTATCTGCCACCCAGAGACTCCCCGGGAGCCCCAGAGCAGGTGAGGGGCTGCTCCTGGGTGGGGCCTGGCCCTGCACCCAGGGCTGCACACCCGTGTAGTGCGCCTCAGAGGCAGAGGGGTCTGCCGGACACCCACAGCACAGGCAGGCAGTGCACAGTGACCTCTGGCAGAGACCAGCAGCTACCAGGTGCTTTTTCCCTGGGCAGCAGCTCACCCTCAGACCATTTAATTAGTCACCTCTCCCCTGCCCCTTCCTCCTGGCTCGAGGACACGGGCCACGGGGGTGGGCAGAGGGACAATGGGCAGCTGGGCCCCCGCTGGGCCTCTCTTCCTGGGGCTTGGGTGGGTCTGCCTGCCGGCCTGCTCTGCCCTATAGATAATCCCAGCGGAGACCCCCACCCCCACAGGATGTGCTACCAGGCTTGTCTGCTCCCTCCAGCCTGGCCGGGGTGAATCAGGGGAAGTCATTAACCAAGCTCATGGCCCAGCAGAACAATGGGAGGTGCTAAGTCCAGCTGTGAGCTCAACCAGGGCAGGCTGTGAGCTCAACCAGGGCGCAGACTTCACAAACTTCACAAAGGGGGGGGGGGTTGTCCAGGCGGGACAGGCCGACAGACAATGCCTGACCCTCTGGGTGGTGGGGGAGGCCTGGGGGCAGTGGCCTGCAGCTCTGAGGAGGGGGCTGGGCTCCTTGCAAGGAGGACAGGCGAGACACCAGGGAGACTCTGACCTGAGCTGTACCCACCCCAGGAGGACGTGGGCAGGAGGGCCTGCAGGCTGGTGGGCTGTGCCCTCTGCAGACTCCTGCCCGGCTCCCCGAGGACAGCCCGGTGCCCTCTGCTCCCGGGAGGTGCGCCCTCCTGCCCCCTGCATGCAGCCGTCCTCTCTGGACTTCACGCTCGCCAGGCCTGGGCATCACCCAGGAAGCCCGGCTTCCGCCCGGGCTGCTGGGCTGCTCGTCTGTCCCTCTGGTCACACTCAGGGCTCTGCCCCAGCCTGCCAGTGCGCACTGGGCTCATCGCCCTCCGGGCGCCAGGCTCGGTCAGCCGCCCCCTGAGGGCAGGGCTCCTATGGCAGGAGGACCCCTCCTCACCCTCTCCAGCCCCCGGTCCCTCAGCCTCTGAAAGGTGCGGCTGCTGCCCGAGCCTGCCCAGCGCCCGCCGGGTCTCACCTGGGGGTGGAGCAGCAGCGGGGACGGCCGCAGGTACCTCTCCTTCAGGACGCCCACGGGGTCCGTCACCTTCCGCTTTTCTACCCTGCTGGACACAACACAGGGGTTACGTGCCCCACTGAGCCACCTGCTCCGCAGAGGCACGGCTGCGCCCCGGTGGTCACTGTGTGGGGCTCGCCACGGCTTCCTGCTGGCTCTCGCTGCCGTCCTGGTGGGCTCTGGGGCAGTGGGGGACCTGGCCGGCATACTCACTGCCTGGACCCCCAGCCCACCACCGACCCAAATACCCAATTCTCTCCCAATGTCCCCATCACCTCCAAGTTCCCCCAGGCCACCCCTAACAGCCTCAGCTACCAGCTCCTGGGCATGTCTGGGGCTAGTGCAGGAGCCAGAAACTTCCCTGGAGGCCGTGGGCACCAGCCCCCGTCCACTGGTCACTGGCACGAGTTCCCTGCCCACTGGCCATGGCCAACAGCTCCCATTCACTGGCCATGGCCATAAGCCCTGCCCACTGGCTGGCCAGCCTGTGTGGGGACGCTGCTCTGTGTGGCCCTGAGCCCACCCACGCACAGTGTGGCTCACTCTTGGAGCCTCAGGGCTACACCCCAGCTTCCCTCTCCTGCCTGGACCTTGGCACAGGGCACGTGCCCATTTTTGCTGATGAACGTGGCGACTGTAGGTTTTTGTCTGAGGAAGTCACCAGCCAGCAGGCTCTGTCTGAAGACTCTGGATGGCTGCTGGGAGCTGCAGTTCTCCAAAGGCTGGTGACAGTCTGTTAAACACACCTCTCTCAGTTGACCTGTTGGTCACAGTGGCCACCACTGCTGCCTCCTGTAGCCTGACGACTTCCAGCAGTAGGCTGCCCTTTGTCTCCCCGGCCCCCAGCCCCGTGGGGCAGTTGTGAGCCTCTTAATGCCACGGCGTTGGTCACACCCAGCCTGACCACGCGCCCTCTGAAAATCCCTGGGATCTGGCTGATCTGTGGGGACCCACCCGGGCCCAGTCTCCACTCCAACTCCACCCGGGGCAGTCTGCGCTGCTCTGTCCCCCAGTGGACCAGGTGACAGCGGAGCAGAGGGGAAGATGGCACAGCCAGCCCGGGCCAGATCCCGGCACAGGTGTTCCCACCAGGGACCTAGGGAGACCCCCCAGGAGGGGAGAGCCCTGGAGACAGGAGGAGCGGGAGACCCTCAAGATGGCTGGGGAAGAGCCTTGCCCCAGGGGCGCTCTGGGAGGGGCCAGCTGCGCAGGGTCAGCTGGGGACGCTCGGAGCCTTGCGGCACGTGGGTCCGTGGCCCCTGCAGAGGACAGGACCTGGGAAGCAGAGGGCTTGCTGGGAGAGGCAAGCGGTCAGGATGAGTGGGCTCTGCTGACCTTCAGCCCAAGGTCAGTGGCCTCCGAGGGGCTGACCCCTGCCCAGCAGACCCAGATGCTGCTGTCCTGCCTTTCCAGATGCTCTCTTCTGCCTTTCTCTGACCTGTGTCACATGGTGTCCCCACCACCTGGCTCCCAGATGACCACGGCCAGCAGATCCCACCCACTGCAGTGGACATGCACATAGCCAAGGTGCTGTGGGTGTCCCCACGGGCACACAGCCCAACCTGAGGACGACAGCCACTGCTTGGCGGCAGGGGCAGGGCTGGAGGGCAGCAGCCAGGGAGGACGTTTGTACTCCTTGGCCAGGGGTGGAGGACTGTGGGTCGCCTGGGGGGATGGCCTGGGGAAGCTCTGGAGGTCTGCTGGTGTCGCCCTGGGGACCCAGGAGCAGAAGGGGCCGGGACGCTGAGGGACCTGTCCCCAAGCTGCCGAGAGCACGCTGGACTCTCGCCTTCACACGCCACGTGTCCATCTTGCGTGTACCCGGGCTAGACTGCAGGGGACCCACGCTCGGGCACTGGCTGGTGTTCCCCAGTGGACAACCTCCTTCCTGCCTTCTGCCCTTGGGGCTGCCAAGGCGGCCCTGTGAGCGGCACTGGCCCCTGATGGCCAAGGATGAGTTCAGACACGTCCAGCCCCAGGGCAGCTCTGCCAGGAGCTCGTGCGGGGCCTGTGCACGTGCGATTGAGCGTGCTAACATGTGAGCGTGTGAGTGTGCGGCATGTGGGAGCACATGAGTGTGTGCACGAGCGTGTGGGCAGGGAGGTGTGTGGTTGTACGAGTGCATGCGAGCTGTGCATGTGTGTGACGCTGGGTGTGCGTGGAGGTGTGTATGTGTGAGATGTGAGTGAATATGTGTGTGTGAGCATGGTCTGTGTGTGTGAATGTGTATGTATGCCTGCATGCACAAGTGTGTGCACGTACGTGCATGTGTGTATATGTGTGACTGTGAGGAGTGTGAGTGGACATGTGTGTGCATATGCACACATGGCTGTGTGTGTGAGTGTGTGCATGTGTGTGGGTGGATGTGGATGTGTATGAACGTAGGTGTGCACATGTACACGTGTGGGGGGGTGTGAAGGGGGCCTTCGGGCCCTGTGGTTCTCCTAGACCACCTTCCAGGCTGTCCGTGGCCCTGCGGTCCCCAGGGAAGCCCAGGCCCTAAGCCCTGAACCGGCAGTGTGGGGGGAGGGGCAGAGGTCAGGGAGAGGCCAGGGGAGGCTCGGGCAGCCCACCCTGCAGCCCACTGCTCCAGCCCTGGGGTCCCACCAGAAGGCTCCACCTGCTGGTCTCGTCACGCTTGGGTCCTGTGCACACCACAGTGGCAGCTGACCACTTCGGCCTGTGAGGGTCCTGGGACCTACTTAATTTAATTTTATTTATTTTCTGTTTTTCCGAGGTTGAGGTCCTCTTGACATCCCTGCCTACGTGGCCATGTAATGTCACGGCAGGTGCCACTCCTGGGCTCCCTGACAGGACACCCTAGAGAAGGCGAGGCGCTGGGCGGAGGATAGGCCTCCCCAGTCTCACAAGGCCCTTATCACCCTCAGGCGCTGCCCAGCCTGGGGCTGGCCACATGGCCCTGGAGGCAGGGCTGCTGCCTGGACCCTCCCTGCCTCTGGCTCGTCCCACACAGCCTGGGCACAGGCCTTTTCCAAGGGACACAGGGCACTCTGCACGTTCCTGTTCCTGTGCCGAGGGTGCTGCCGCCCGGCACACAGTAGGAGCTGACTGCAGGCACGGCTGCCTGGCCTGGGTGGGGACTGGGGTCTGGGTCCCAGCAGTGCTGTGGGTGCCCAGCGTTCCCTAGCGGAGAAGCAAGGCCAGCCCACAGCCCCGGAAGGCCGCCCTCTGGCCACCTCACTCTGACATCATTTTTTCTCATCTTTGTCTTCCTAGATGCCCGAGCACAGCAGGAGGGACCTCCCCGCCCGAGCACGGCCCAGCCTCTGCCCACTGGGGCTGACCTGCGCCCAGCAGGCACTGCCTTCAGAGAGGGCAGCCGCCGCTCCCTGCGGCTCTCGGCTCACGTGCTTTCGAGGCAGGGGCTCGCCCCGGCGCTCGGCCTCTGCTGGGGCACCCCGGGACTGCCCTCCATGGCGAGGACGGTGGTGCAAGCTGGCAGGGTAGGACCCGCCATGGAACCCGGTCCCTCCCTCCCCAGGCACCCCCCAGGGCGGTGGGAAGCCTGCCCACAGGCTGGGGAGCAGGACTCGCTGCGAGGACATCAGCGGGATGGGACGCCCACGTCTCGCAGACCCTCCCGAACTTCCCTGTCCTTCCCCTCGTCCCCTCTGGGGACCAGCAGCTCCCTCCGTTTCTCCCAGGCCACCAGAAGGCCCCTGGTGTGGCGACAGGGCTGGGGTGGGGCCACGGGGGCAGCCTCAGGGACGTGGAGCCTCAGGGAGGTGGACAGACAGCTCAGAGCACGTGGAGGCCCCTCTGACCTTTTTGGGAACAGAGATTTGGTCCCGGAAGGACAGCCAGCCACAGAGAGGTGTGGACGCCGATGATGGCGGTACTCAGGAGGGGCTCAAGGCAGGGCAGCGGACATCTGAGTCATGGTCAGTGCAAGGAGGCCACAGGTGTCCAGGAGACCCCACCCCGGCCCACCAGCCCTCGGAGTGGCCAGCCAGACGCCCCTCCAGAGGGATCTGGGGCCGCCCCGAAGCCCACAAGGCAGAGACCCGGGCTGAGGCCGCCAGCTCCCGCGGCGCGGGCCCCTGGGCGGGAGAGGGCGAGGACGGGGCATGTCGATACCTGTAGATGGGGTCCATGAAGAAGGGGGAGGGCTTGGCGTAGTGCAGGGAGGGCTGCTGGGGCAGCTGCGCGGGGCACACCTTGGGCAGCCCCTCGCCGGCCCCCGGCTTGCGCTCCCCGTAGATGTGGTTCTTGCGGGGCTCCCGGCCCCCTCCGTTCTGGCTGGCGCGGGCCCGGCTGCCGATGCTCAGGTCCAGCGGCTGCTCCTCACTGGAGACGGGCGCCGGGGGCACCCTGGGCGTGGGCAGGATGGGCTTTGCCTCTTTGGGCTTGGTGGTGAGGTCGAAGGGGCACTCGGCACTGGGGCCGCCCACCTTGAGGGCGTCCCGGGGAGACTTTGGCTCGGCCTTGACCAGCAGGTTGTGGGCGAGGGCGCGGTCCGTGAAGGGGTAGAGGGAGTGGGGGAAGTTGGGCAGGAACTGGAAGGGGAACACCGAGTGGTAGGGCAGCGCGCCCAGCTTCTTCTCCTGCATGCCCATGAAGCCCGGGCCAAAGTACTTCTCCGCGATGGACGCGATGGCCTTGATGGAGTCGCCCGCGGCGCCCGCGGCGGTCACCAGCTGCTCCTCGGGCGGCGGGAAGAAGGAGTGCTGCGAGTAGAAGACGGGCACCTCGGCCCCGCTGCGGGCGGACCCCGGGGGCGCCGGGCCGCCGCCCAGCTCGGGCTTGCCCTTGTCCTTGCCCTTGTCGCGGTCGCTGTCCACGTCGCTGTCCAGGTCCGAGCCGGTCCCCGTCGTGGTGTCCAGGTCGGTGCCCGTCGTGGTGTTGATGTCCTCGAAGTCGCTGCCGTCGGACATGTCGGGGCTCCTGGTCTTGAGCTTCTCCACGTACGTGTCCTCCAGGCGGCGCTCCAGCTGCTCCTCCGTCCCCGCGGCCACCGTGGTGCCCTGGCCGCTGTTGCTGACCGCGGAGATGAGGGGCAGGGCCGGGTTCCCCAGGGGGCTGGGGAGCTTGGCGTCCTGCGTGTGGTTCAGGGGGCTCTTGAGCAACGGCGTGGGAGGTAGCAGAGGCGGCCGGGGGTACAGGGACGGGGGGAAGATGCCCGGGAAGCCAGGCGTGAGTGCGGGGAAGGCCGGGGGGCCCGTGGAGAAGGGCAGGCTCCCGGGGTGCGGCCTGGAGGGGAAGTACTCGTTGAAGCCCAGGCCAGTGTGGTTGAGGTTGGGGGAGGCCTTGGCCTTGTCCATCATGGGGCTGGGGGTCAGGGGCAGGCCGGGCGCGAAGAGGCCGCCCGGCGTGTAATGGTTCTTGCCCTCGCAGAAGCGCCGGTGCTTGTTGAGGGAGGAGGTGGTGCTGAACATCTGCCCGCAGTCCTTGCACTTGATCTGCGTGCGGCAGTCGGCGTGCATGCGCTTGTGCCGGCACAGGTTGGAGAACTGCGTGTAGGACTTGTGGCAGACCTCACCTGCAAGGTCAGCAGAGGGCAGACACGCCTATGGGGTCACAGGGCCGCACCTCGGGCGGGAGGCAGCGTGCGGGCACGTGTGTGTGTACGCGTGGCTCTGTGTGTGCAGGGTGTGTGCAGGGTGTCCGTGACACACCACGTCTCGTGTGTGCAGAGCATGTGCTCAGGGGTCTGTGTGCACTGTGGAGAAGATGTGCGTGTGCCAACGCGTGTGCCTGTGTGTGCACAGCTGTCCCGCCCCGGGGTCTCCGGGGGTCTCGGGGGTCTCTGCCTCAGTCTTCCAGGTGGGAGGTGGGGCGCCGCGGGCTCGCACCCTCCCGCCCCCAGCACTGGGCCGCAGGAGGCCAGCTCGGTAGAAAGCGCTGGGGAGGGAGGGCCAGCCCCAGGCCCGGGCGAGGGCACGCAGCTGGCCGCCGTGGGGGCGGGGGCTCCGCGGCCCCCAGCTTCCTCGCCCTCCAGCCACGGCTGTTCCCACAGGTGAGAGCAAACCCTGCCCGCTCAGGTCCCTCTCCCACTTCCCAGGGGCTCAAGTGTCCCTGGCTTCCCCTCTTCCCCAGTTTCTGTCCCAGGTCCTGCCACCTGCATCCCAGTGGAGGGGAGCCTCAGGTGACACCGACTCTCCTGGGGAGAGCCGGCTTTGGGAGCAGGCTCTGGGTGGTGCTGAGCCGCCATCTGGGGTGGCTGAGGGTGGGGTGGGGGGTGAGACCCGGGCTGGGTCCACTTTGGGAGAGTGAGGCTCTACTACCTGGAACCTCCCCCCCGGGGGCAGGGCCAGCGTGGCCCTCTGGCCGACGGCAGCTCCTCTTCACCTCCCCAGCAGGGCCGGACAAAGCCTGGCTAAGACTCATAGGCTTGGGGACCCTGAATAGCCACCCCCAGGGGTCCCATGAGCTGGGGTCAGCGGAGCACCCGCTTGTCTTCCTCTTGCACACGGGACAGCTTGCTCCTGGACACGCCCGGGGACGATGGCCTCAGCCTGTTCCTCCTCACTCTCGCAGGCCCGCTACCTGCCTCCCGTGGCTCTAGCGGGCACCTTCCCCAGACTACTAGGTTCTTGGGTCGGGGATCTGTGGGCGCCAGCAGCTCCTCCCTGGCTGTCGGGCATGGCGGGGCCTTTTCTGACTGAGGGAAGACCCACTTTGCCTCTTGTCATCAAGTCTGCCCTTTTGGGGAGACTGCTTGTGAAGAGGGGCCGCCCGCAGGATGGGCTGTGAATCCCTGGCCCCGCCCAGCCGTCAGGGAGAAGGAGGCGGACCCTCAGCCTCCACGCAGGCCAGACCCGAGAGCCCGGCCTGCTGCACCCTGGGTGAGGGTGGGGTGACCGCTGCTACTCTGGGTTTGCAAACTGGCTTCAAGCAAGGCTCCTGCCCAGGGCAACGAGGAGGGCCTTCTGGGCCGGCAGCCGGGCCTGGTGCAGGGACCCCCCTTCCCACCCTGGTTCCCACTCGGGGCCACACGACAGGGCCTGCAGTGAGGGCCACACACAGGCTGGGAGACGGGAGTCTCAGGAGGGGCAGGGCCTGGATGGGGCATGGCCAAGAGAGGGCTCACAGAGGGAGGTGGCTGCAGCAGGGCAGAGAAAGGCCTGGCAGCCACAGTGACCTGGACAGGGGGACTGATGCCTACTGACCAGCCAGCATGGGCAGGGGCCCTGGACAGCTCGAGTCCTGGTCAACAGCCCCTTTCCCTTGTCGGGCAGGGTGTGATGCATGTGCGCTCACACACGTCCCTCGCCACGTGTGCACCGACTCCAAGCCCACGCAGCTCCTGCTTGTCCACCCACACGCCCGTCACTCCCCGGACGGCGCCTTCTTGCCCCTCCCCCTCCTCACCCGCACACAGGGCACATGCGTGCCCTCAGGCCCACTCCAGCTCCCCAATGGGAGAGACATCACCTGTCTGCGAGCTCAGGGAGGGGCCTGGGGCTTCGGGTGTCAGGTGTGCTGTGGGCGTGCACACAGGTGCCACCCAGCGGGTGGACACGGAGTCTGTGTGCTCAGCGCCTCTGCCCCGACTATTCTGAGTGACCCACGTGGACTCCCCACTTCTTTGCAGTTTCCCGTCCAAACCTGAGGCCCTCTCGGAGCTGGGGGTGTGCTGCCCAGCTCTGGCCTTCACCCTGACCGGGTGCCATGCCCACCTCACCCTGGCTCACCTCTAGGGCTGGCCGCCTCTGCCGGAAGCCTAGGCACTGAGGCGGGCCTGGACACGGATGAGGGCATGGCCATCACCTGGGCTCAGGCCCACCCCCAGGGAGCCTGTGCCGAGCAGGGGAGCCGAGGGCTCGCCCGCCCAGCACATGGTAGCTCCTGGAACTCGCTCTTCATAGGACCCGTCGGGACTTTGAAAAGCTTGTCTGCACGTGCAGAGAGACCACGGCCTCACCCAGGCGGGGGCTGCCCCGGGAGGCCTGCGTCAGCCCTGGAAGCCACCAGCTAACGCCCAGCACACACCCGCCCACAGGGGCCTCGCGGGGACAGCTGGTGGCCTTGCTCTCCTCCTCCGTCACTAGGCCCCCATCTCCGTAGCATTATGGTAACGTGTGGGGGAGCGGAGGCTGCACAGCAGGCGACACGCTCAGCCAGGGCCTGTGAGGGAGGACAGCCTGGCCTGTGCGTGTGTGAGATGACCGCACGAGGCAGGTGTGTGAGATGACCGCACGAGGCGTGCCTGCTTGTGTGTGGTGGCTGTACAAGATACTGCGTGTGTGTGAGATGAGTTTGCACTACGTATTTATGTGTGAGATGTCTTGCATGAGGCACACGTATGTGCACGTGTGTGAGACAGCTTGGCACAGGGATGTGTGTGTGTGTGTGTGCGTGTGAGGTGACTGTACAAGGCACATGTACATGTGCATGACGTGACTGCATGAGGCAGGTGTGTGCTTGTGCACGTGTGTGAGATGACTCGGCACCAAGTGTGTGTGTGTGTGTGTGTGTGTGTGTGTGTGTGCGCGCGCGCGCGCGCGCGTGCGTGCAGGTGACTGCACAGGCACAAGGACTTGGCGGTGGGGACAGCATACAGGGACACGAGTCCTCTGTGGCTGAACTCACTGGGAACCAGGGCCAAAGACCCTGTGCTGGCCCACGAGCCTGCGGGGCCGTCCCTGGTGACCCCTGACCTGCACCCCAGGCCTCCCCTGCAGGCCCCCGGGCTGGCGCTCCTCTCCGTCTGCTGGGCGCCTCCCAGCAGGGTGCGGGAGCAGCGCCCCCGCAGCACCAGCCTGGCCTCCCTGAGCCCGAGCCCTGCGGTCCCCGCTGACGCTTGGCACCGTCTCCACGCACTGGCATGTGAGCAGGAGGACAGCAGCGCAGGGCTTCCTGGAAGACGCTGCCCGGCTCCGCGGCCCCCAACCTGGCCGCACTCTGCAGCTCAGCCAGGTGGTGTGAGTGGAGGGCGGGAGGGAGCCAGGTCCCGTCCCCTCCGCCCAGCCCACCCGCCAGCCACTCGGGAAGTGCAGAGGGAGAGCCGCGGGAGGGAGGGTGGGGACCAGGCCGGGGCCAGCCAGCGAGCGGCCATCCTAGTGGCCCCGAGGGCTGCCAGGACCCGGGTCGCCTCCGGACTGGCTGTGGGGGGTTCTGACCCTGCAGCGCGGGACGGTGGGCAGGCGCGGCGGGCGACTCACATATGAAGGGCTTGACGGTGCTGTGGATGTGCTTGTGCTGCTTCAGGCCGGAGGACGTGGCGAAGGTCTTGCCGCAGTCGGGGCAGGCGTGGGCCCGGGCCCCCACGTGCTGCGAGCGGATGTGCCGCTGCAGGTTGCTGGGGTCCGTGAACACCTGCGCAGGGAGCCGGGCTCGCGCTCTGCCGGAGGGTCCCGCCTCTCTCTGCGCTGCCCTCCCTGCCCGGGCTGGCCGGGGCAGCTGCTGGGGGCCCGGGGGAGCCGCGGAGCCTCCGGGCTCGGGTTCCTCAGCAGTCACTCCTGAGGACGTGGTGGCCACGAGGCCACACGTGACCCCACAGAGAGTTCCAGCAGAAGCGCCTTGACCCCGAGGGCTTGGCGTCAGGGAGCCCGCCCTCGCCATCCTCAGCCTCTGGGTCAGCAGGGGGACAAGGGCCTCCCTGCAGAGGACTTGGGTTCTGGCTGGGCCCTGCTCCTCCTGAGCTGTGGCACAGGGCCTCGGACTTCCTGTCCTCCCAGGAATGAGGAAGGACCACAGTGGTCCCCGGGCATCTGGCCTAGGCTGCTGTGGCCTCCCTGGGCATTTCCACAGCAGGGTGGAGGGCTGCCCAGGCCAGGTGGGGCTCTCTCGGTCCTCCCTGGGCGCTCCCACAGGGCGGGGCGGGCTCGTACCTTCACGCAGTTTTCACATTCGAAGCGCTTGCCACTGTCGTGGGACATCTGGTGGCGGATGAGGTTGGACTTCCAGTTGAAGGCCTTGGGACACTGGTCGCACTTGTACTCCCGCTCCTCCGTGTGGACAATCATGTGCTGCTCCAAGCTGCGGACAGGGGTCGGGGTCACTGGTGCCCACGCCTGCCCTCCCCTACGTCCTCTGGGGGCTGCCCACGGGCAGACACAGCCTTCCCTGTCTCAGGAGGAAGCTGGTGCCCACACAGAGCTCAGTCCCCCACCCAAGGCCACCCCACCAGCCAGGGGCAGGGCAGGACCCAGGTCCCGTGTCCTAGCCACCCCCCTGGGAAATCCCAACTTTGCCTAAAGTTGGGCCAAAGAAAAAGGAAGTCGCAGAGCTTCAACGCTGCCCTGAGCCGACGTGGGGCTGGACAGGAGCCGGGGCTGCCCTTGGCGTGGCCTTGGGTGTCCGCTGGCTGGGCTGACACCCGGAGGCAGTGGGGGTGGCAGAGGGTCTGCAAGGGTGAAGTGCCTGGGCGGGACAGCAGCTGCTCGGAGGGTCCTGCTCCTCCCGGCTGAGCGCACAGCCTCTGACCCCTGCTCTCGGGGGACCCCGCTCTCCTCCTGTCCCCGGGACACCCGTTAATCTTCATGAGCACAGCAGTGATACATCACGGCCGCTAATTACGGGCCCAGCCATCCGTTCACACGAGGGACGCCTGATCCCCGACACCCGGAGACTGCGTCTTTTGCCTGTTGTTGATTGTGATTTATGTGTTTATGTAAAGAAAACAGGGACCTCTTTAGCACGCTTTGTGGTGGCCTCTGCCGGGATTCGCCCCCAATCTGCATCCCAGGGGGCCGTGACTGGGCGGCCGTAAATCCCCAGCAATCAGGCCGTGAGTGGCCTGATGGGTCACTCGCAGTGCAGGCCGGGCCTGGGGGACAGGCAGGAGGCCCCAAGCCACCAAGTCGCCGGAGCTCTGGACTGGGCGTCCTGCTTCCCCACAGAGCCTGGGACGCTGTCTTTCCCAGGACCCCTCGTGGGTCCCAAAGGCCCCATCTTAGGGTCCCCCATGTCTCATGTCCCTCTAGGGCAGGTGGCTGCCACCTGAGGGAAGCAGAGCCTGGGGCCTGGGGGAGAAGGGGGCCCTCGATGACCCTTCCTGGGCCCCCTGAGGAGGAGTCCAGGGAGGCTGCCCATGGAGCCCTTGGCAGTGGGCACCGTGGCCCTGTCATCAGCTGGGGCCTCATTCTAAAGGCCGTGCTGGGGCTGGGGCGCAGCGTGCCCAGGGCCTGCCACGGTCCTTGCCCTTGCCACGAGGTGTCCACAACTCAGGCCTGTCTGTGGCCGGCAGGGTCAGTGGCCTCCCCACTGGGGCTGAGCCCTTTGGTGGGAATGAGGCGACACCAAGGCTCGGCACAGGCGCTGGTGCCCGGCTCCGCCCCCGTTGTGCTGGTGCCTGGTGCCCGCCCGGCGCCCGCCTGGCCTGGGAGGCGCACCTGTACTTGGTGGGGAACATCCGCTCGCAGTCCTTGCACTCGTGGGCCTGGTCGCTGCCCCCGCCGCCGAGGCCCTCGGGCTTGAGCCCCTCCCCCAGGCCCTCGTAGACGGCGGTCCCCGCAGAGCCGCAGGCGTACTTCTTGTGGCGCCGCAGGTCCACCTTGCACGGGAAGAGCTCGTCACACTCGTCACAGCGGAACGTGGGCTCCTCTGCAAGACAGGACAGGGGGTGGCAGCAGAGCCAGAGCACCCCTGCCTGGCTCTCCTCTGCCCCATCCTGGAGCCAGGGTCTCCCTGGGGCCTGGGGACCACAGGGTGGACCCCAGGACCAGCCGAGAGACCCCAGCTCTGCATCACGGAGCACTGAGCGGCACCGGGCCCAGCTGCGTCTCAGGCAGCCACTGTGGGTGAGGAGGCCCTGCCTCTGGAGCGGGAGGAGGCCAGGCCAAGGCTTCGTTCATGGATCGGGGAGGCGACAGAGCTCCAAGCACGTGATGAATCATTGTCATCAAGGTCAGGCAGGTTAAGGGGGCAGCTATCATCAAGTTCATGAGCAGCATCCTGATCCACGGTGCCAAGCCGAACAATCAGGCTGGAGCTGTCATCCCGGGGGTGGGACTGGGCCCTCCTGCCTCCCCTGCCTGCGCTGCTGGAGGCGGCTTCCACCCAGAGCTGGTGTCCCCGCCGGGAACCCTGCTGCCACCTGGGCTGGAGGGAGGACACCTGCTCTGACCTTTTGCAGTCGTACCGCACACTCATGAGCTTGTGGGCACGTGGGTGTGTAAACACATGCTTGGGCATGGTGTGTGCAGCGGTGTGTGGGTGTGTTTTGCAGGGGTCTGACCATCCCGGCACAACTGTACCATGTTTGTGCATCTTTGTGTGAATGTGTGCATGTCTGTGCATTTGCACTCATGTTCGTAAGTATGCATTTGTGCACACATGCACATGTGCGTAAGTGAACCTGTGTTCATGGGTTTCTATGCAACTGTGTGTGAGAATATTTGAGCACTGGCATATTTCCAAATTTGCATGCGTGTAGTTTGCATGTGCATGTGTGCAAATGTGCCTGCATTGGGGGTATGTACAGGTTTGTGTCCATCTCTGTGTGTGCATGTGTTCTGGCGGGTTTTGCATGCACTGTGTGTGCATGTGTGCAGTGCATCTGTGTGTACCGTGCATGCATAAACGTGGGTGCACATGTTCGAATGTGTGGCTGTTGTGTGTCAGGGGCTGCCTGTGTGCATGTGAACGTGTGGGCGTGCACGTGTCTAATGACTGGGCACAGCCTCTGTGACTGAGAAGGAGGAGCTGCAGGGGTTCAGGAGAGATGGGGACAAAGGAAGAGGGTGCCCCACTCCCCGAGAGACAGCCATGACCAGGGCTGTCTCAGAGTCCTGGGGAGGCAGGATGCTCTGCAGCCGGGGCATTGTGACAGCCGTGGCAGGGGCACCTCCTGCTAGCTGGAGGCTTCCCGGAGCCCAAGGGTAGAGGCCTGGGCTGCACCTGCCACCCCTAATGGTGGGTACCCAGTGCCACCTTGAGTCCCAGGTGCCCAAGGTGGAGCTCCACACTCTGGGATCTGAGATGCTGCTGCTGAGCCCACAGGTGACGCCTACCAGTGCCCACAGGTGACGCCTACCAGTGCTGGCCACCGGCTGTGACTCCCAGTCAAATCTTTGGAGAGGGACAAACATCTGTGTGACGAGGAAGCTCTGCCAGGCCAAAAGAGGGCCCTGGGCACGCATGTTTGGGGCTACCTGGCAGATGCCCCTTCTAGTCCAGATAACCCTGTCTCACCAGGATTCAGGTGTCCTGGCCCTGCTGACTCATCTGAGTCTGTGGCCAACAAGGAACTTGCTTGGAGGGCTGAGGCCACAAAGAGGGAATGCAGTGAGGCCTCCGGTCTGCAGACCACCACCCACACAACCCTGCTGGGGCCACCCTGGGCCACAGGACTGCTCTGCAGCCTCACGCTGGACACTGGACATGTGTTGCCGCCTGAAGCGATGGCCACTTGGAGCAACGAAGCCGCGGGAAGAAGTTCAGAGGAGAACTGGAAACAAACAGCTTTTTATTCTGATAACTTTTCTCTCTGGCTCTAACAACCACTAACACGCACCACGCACACCACAAAATGGCGCTGACCCGATCAGCAATCTCGGCTCAAGTCACTCGAGATCCCAGGCCAAGTCCCGCGAGATCTCAGGCCAAGTCCCGTGAGACTACGGAAGGCAGCAATGCCCAAAACTCCATGGCCCATAGTCAACCGCAATTTAAGCCATCTCCCCACACAGGGCTCCTGCAGACGTGCAAGTCTCTATCCCAGCACCTGCAGGGAAGGCCACCCCGGAGCACTCCTGGACACACGCAGAGCCAGCAAGACCCTGCCAGGCCCTGGACTCATGGGGGTGCCAGTGTGTGACCCCAATGGGACCCACTGAGTGAGGAGGAGGAGGAGGGCAAAGAAGATTCACATTACAGAGATGATCGCCCTCCAGATCGACACGGTGAATCTCGCATGGTTCAGCGTGCAGCATCTTTTCAAGAGGTGTTTGCTGTGCCGGTGATGTGAGCAGTGAAGTCCCACGGGACGCCTGCTGGGCGCCGCGGGACAGGTGCTGCACTAAGAGCTCTGTGGGCTTCATGTGTTTGAGCCTCCCACCAACCTGAGTGCCACGGGTGCCGTGAGTGTCCCGCTTTGTCACAGAATAGCTGAGGGACCCCACCAGCACCGGGACTGAGTTACCATTTTTATGGTGCTTATCTAGTCCCCCCCCAACCTCCCCCCCAAAAGAAAACAACTTCAGAATTGAGATTTGAAAACAAAGAAGAAATGCCACTTCCACTCACCCATGCCACCGACCAACTCATTTTTCCATTTTTGATTTGGAATTTGGATTTAAAATAAAAATTTGGGGGGGCTAGGGATGTAGCTCAGTGGCAGAGCACGATAGCACGAGTTAGGTTCTGGGTTCGATCCCCAGTCCTGCAGGAGTGAACGAAAAACCACGCAATGGAGTAAACAGAGGGCTTGGGGGGTTTAAAGTGAAAATCCAGGTTCTGATTCTGGTGGTATTTGGGGGCACGGTAGAGGCAGTGCAATGGGCCATGGCTCCATCGTCCTTGGCCCATTCTTCTGTGGACCCCCGTGCCTCCCGGGAAGAAAAGGCAGAGCCTCACCCGCCCATGTGTGGGGTGTGGACAGGCCTCCAACTCCCTGCAGGCAGGGGAGGCCAGCTCAGAGTGCACACCCGTTTCCCTTCCTCACCACCAGAAACCCCACTTTAAAGAAGGGCTAAAAGCATGTGCTACACCCTGACGTGCATCCTGTGGCGACCCATGGTGTTGTGCATCTGTCGCACACTGTACACACACAGCCTCCTCTGGACTTTCCCTGGAGAGGGGACAGTATGTTATTATGAGCCTCTCTAGATGGAAAAGTGCATCTGAATACAAAGGACTTTATTTTCTCCCAAGTCCAAGAAGTTCTCATGGGAAAGAATTCTTCCCCCTCTGTTACAAGCATCTACAGGAAATGAGAGGTCACTGGACCTGGGAACCTGCCCGTGGTCAGCAAACCGAGCCCCTTTCATCCTCTCACCTGAATGTGGCCCCCAGCCCAGCCCTGCTCTCCCCAGAGCACAAAGAGAATGGCTGGAAACCGAGCTTTCCTCATCTAACTGCCGAGGAGGGTCTCGGGCTGGGCTAGGTCTAACTTCTACCCAAACCAAGCCACTCGGGCACAGCCTGCGTCTTGCCCATCGAACCTGCACCTCCTTATCTAGCTCAAGTTCCATCAGCAACTTTCGTGGCAGAGCAGGAACATAACAGAAAAATAAATCGGTGCCTAATGGCTTCGAGAACGGAGGGGTTCACAATTACACGGCATCCACACGCTAATCTACGACTCCAGCCTCGAGAGAGCTCGAGAGCTGACTCCAAATTCCTGCAGGGATAAGGGGCCTCTGCATTTAGCCAGGCTGGCATAAAAGAGTTTTTATGATAATTATCTTAGTGAGGAACGTTTTTGCATTTTCTTTCTGCTGGATTCAGAGTTTAACTGGGTGGGGGGGGGGAGTGGCTTTTGGGGCGGCAAAGAAGCGACCTTGACAGCAGAGGGTGGAAAAGTCAAATATTTGATGTTGGACTATTGTGTGTGGAAAGCAATTAGCCCACAGACGTTTGATAGATTATTAGGAAAATGTAGACTCAAGTTATTTAATATCGGGGGTTGGAGGCAGGTGGGCAACAGGCATCAAGGTTTTTAAAAAAACCTCTGGAAGGAAGAAATTTCATCGTACAAATGAAATTCCATAGCTGAGTGCTCTCCTTAAGTTAAGTAGCTCTATCTCCCGGCGCTCTCCTGCGACATCTAAGATTCACAGGTCTTTTCAATAGTTATTTTAGGGAAAATGAGACCTCCCTCTTGCTGCTCGGATCTTGCAGATTTATTTTTCTTTTCTCAATGGTCTAATTAAAACCAAACTTTAGAGGACAGCACAGACAGCACCCGGCTGGTAAAACTGTCCTCTGTGGCAATTTCCTTTCCGCCGAGTCAGGGACACAGACTGCTGCCCAGTACGGTGGGGACCCTGCCTGCTGGCCCAGGCATGGGTGGAGAGGGTGAGCCAAGGCAGTGTCTCGGGGTCTGATCCTGAGGCCTTCCTGCTAATTCCAGCTCCTGGCCAGCCACAGCGCTCCCTCACCGGGAAGTCAGGGGGCTCTCCTTGGAGGAACTCGGGGTTAATGGCATTAATCATTAAACCTTGGTATGTTTGCAGGGGAGGGAGAGGAAGCAGGGAAGAGAAGCCCAACCTCCCTCCTCTCTGGCGTGAGCAGGAGTCTCTAGCCGGGAGACAGCTGGCAGGGAGAATGCCTCTCTGTTCACTGGTGCCGTCTCATCCGAAAAGAAGTTGCTGAACGTCTGTTCAGCAAAGCCACTCAGGGGCCACCGACCTGTGCTCAGAGCCCGTGTGTGGGCCCCCTGAAACCACCGGCCCAGGAGCCCCGGCTGCGCAACGTGAGGAAGGAATGTGAGCCTGGGTTTTGGAACGCCTCATCTGTGTGAGGCTGGCTTCTCCTCGAGGGGTGCAGACAGACAGAAAGGGGCACTGGCTGGTCACATCCTAAGGGACAGGTACCCACTGATGACAGAGAGGGAAGGAGAGCAGAGAGCTTGCCCAGCCCCGCAGGGATGAGCGGAAAGAGACCCGCTCCACCCTGGGGCTGTCCTCCCGCCCAGTGAAGACTCCCCGACTCTCCTGAAATGTTAACTGTGAATGTCCATCACTTCCAAAGACCCATATGCGGCCATGCATCCTCTTATCTGAGACAACAGGAAGCCCCAAGTGGGCAGGGACAGCCTTCCAAGTCACCAAATAGGCTTTGCATTATTTTTTTGGTGGAAAGCTTATAATAGTAACAATAATAGAGCTCTACAAATCACTATAAAGACAGACCTCGGAAGGCCACGACTGCCCACACTGTCCCAGCCCTTCTCAGTTTGGGGATGAGACTCTGAGGCCCCAGGGAAGGAGGGAGGAAGCCTCCAGGCTGAGGGGCCCAGCGGCACCGTGTCAGCTGACCTGGGGTCTCCAAACACCGGACGCTGCCAGCAGCTGGGACGCCCAGCCCCCAGCACGAGGTGTGAAGCGAGGAGACACCTGGGACCCTCCTGCCGTGGGGCGGCACCCCGGAGTGGGGTCTTACCATCCAGGCTGGGCGGCACTGCGCCAAGGGAGTAGGCACTTTCCTTCACGTGCACCAGCAGCTCCTCGCCCGGCTCGATGTCCTTAATGACTTTATAATAAATCTAGGATGAAGAGACCAGAGAGGACGGTGAGCGGCCTTCTGCACAGCCCTGGTGCACACTCGGCCCTGCGGCTGCGGAGGTGGCTGCCGGGAGGCTGGCCCGCGGCCACTTGACCTGGCTTCTAATTGCTGCTAAGAGGGTTCCCTCGGGGCTGAGCAGCCTGTGCACAAAGGGAATGGAGTCCATTTGATATTGATAGAGAGGGTGCAAAATTAAACAGGTGAGGGTCAGTGTCAGAGTCCCCAGTCAGGAAGTGTCCTGGGAAACACCGCAGACGGGAGCAGTTCTCATCCGGAGCAGGGCTGGGATCCTTCCGTGTCCTTTCCTTCCTGGGGAGACGCCAGAGGCCCTGTGCTGTTGGGGCTGGGGGCTCAGCGTGCAGAGGGAACCTGGTTGTTCATGACCGTGGCCAGGCGTGGGCACAGGCTTTGGGGTAAGGACGCCGCCTGAAATGCCCACAGGAGTGAGGCAGCCCTGAGCCAGGGAAGGCTGCGTGGGGGAGGTCGAGTACCCGCAATGCGCTTAATGCCCAGCAGGGGGCAGTGGGCGGGAGGTGGGGGTGCAGGAGAGGCTGTCCAGCCTCGACGGGCCCTGGGGTCTGGGGACCACATCTGGAACGCCTAGCCAGCAGCTCTGACCTGGGCCAAGTCTCCTGAGGAGAGTGGTCTTATCTGGGCAGTGGTGAAGCTGAAGGACCAGAGGAAGAAGCCTCTAGCAATTTAGAAAGGGAGGCAGGCCATCTGGTCACTGCAGGCCCCAAGGGACCTTGGGGGAGGACCCGGTCTGCAGATACAGGGACTCAGGACCCCTGTGTGGGCCACTCCTCCCTGGGCACAGTGACTCAGAACTTGGGCATCCTCCGGCTGGAAGTGCTAGAGGTGTGGGCACCTTTCTGTCGGGGCCATCCACTGCCTGCCTGTGGCACAGGGGCGTTTGGGACTCTATTCGGACACCAGGAACCGTGAGCTTCCAGGAACCGGCCACCTGGCCAGAGGACTGGCTGGGAGGCCTGAGGACCCAGAGAATCCAGCTGCCCCGGGGGGTCCTCAGCATGGTCCTCATGGAGGAGGGGTCTGCAGACAACTGAACGGGCAGAAGGAGGAGCATCCGCCAGGAGGACAGGGCTGGGTGACTGGCTCTCCAGGGGCTGAGGGGCGGGCTGTCCTTGCTGTGGGTGACACTCCTCTCCCACTGCACAGTCAGTGTGTGGGTCCAGGCTCCACAGCAGCTGGCCCTGGGTGGGGTCTGTGGCTGGATGAGGTCAGCACTGCCGTGCCGAGACAGAACTCAGCACCAGCGAGGTCACCTGCCTCTCTAGGCTGCACATGCCGTCCCCCCACCTGAGGGCCCTGTTACATCCACCTCCACAGGGACACCAGTGAGCTTTCAGGACACAGAGAAACTCCCCGCGTTCCAGGAACTCACTGGCTGCTATTCCCAGGACTCCCTGCGGCCAACCTGCACGCGGTAGAAAACACACAGGTGCACACCCTCATATCTTATCAGTGTGTGAAGTTCCTCTACCGGGCAGTCGGCAGGAGTTATTTTATTTGGCAGTTATTCTCAGGTAGACTGATAAAATAATGAGTAGATTTTGCAATGGAGAATAGAGACTGAACCAAATTAACTTCACTAATGAAACCAATTAAAATCCCAGTTTTGTATCATCTAAAAAGAAAACCACTGGTTGGCTGGATTAAAAAAAAAAAAATCAGACTTAAGCCACAGTGTTTCAAAATCGGACCCACAGGCAGAAGGCCAGGAAGTGGCCACGGGGGGGGGGGGGGGGAGTGGGGGGTTGGGGGGGACAGGCAGGGGACCCTCTGAGCCGCAGGGCGGGGTCAGGAGTTCACTTCCCTCCGGCCCACAGCAGGCTGCAGCAGGTGGACTGCCGCGCCCCCCGCAGGACCCCCGTGTGTAGGCGGGCGGGAGCGGAGGGTCCGCAGCGCCCAGGCAGCTGGCGGGGCCTCGCTTCCCTCCCTGCCGCGCCCCCAGCCTAGAGGGCCCCGTGCGTTCCCACCTGGCGACCCCCCCGGTGGGTGCATCCTAGAGGTTGGGAGGCGCCCCTCCCCGGCCGCCGGGATCCTGGGACCCCACCCCACCCCACCCCGCGGGAGGGCCATTGCCTCCTAGGACTCCCTCCCCGGGCGCACCCTTCTCTCTGGGCTGCCTGGACCCCTGGGCCTTGACTCCCAACTCTGGCTCGAGGGCCGCCCAGGCTCCCTGTTCCGGGCCTCCTGGGACCCCCACCCTCAACATCCCCGCTGCTGTGGCCGCCTGGCCTCCCCGGACCCCCACCCGGGCTCTGGGAGCTGCCCAGCCCTCCTCCTCCGGACTCCTCCCAGGGCCGCAGGGACCTCCGGGACCCCACACTCCACACCTCTGCTCCTAGGATCGCCGGGCCTCCCAGGACCCCAACTCCTGGCTGAGAGGACGGGAGCCTCCCGGGGGACCCTCCCTGCCGGCACGGTCACCGCGCCACAGCCGCGATCTAGCGCGCTGGGCCGCGGGCGCCCTGTCCTTGGTCCCTCGGCCGGACCCACACCGCGGCCGCCCGGCGCCTGGCGGGGGCGCGCAGGGGACACAGGGCGGCAGGCCGGGCAGCCGTGGCCGCGGGGACTTTGAGCCGCGGACGGAATTAATCGCTATTAGCGCTAATCGCAGGGCCCAGGGCGGGGCCGGGGTGTCCCCGACCTGCCTCCGCCTGGAGGTGGGCATGGAGGGGAACAGGAATCAGAGAGCGGGTCCGCACTCGGCCACCCCGCGTTTCCCGGCCGGTTCCAAATGGCACAAAGGCGCGCGGAGCGCCGCGGTGCCGTCCGCGGGTCCCGCACTTCCCGGGACAAAGGCTGGCTCCGGTGGGACGGCGGCGGTGGCGGGACGGGCTGGGCACCTCCCGCTTCCAGGGCGGGCGCCGCAGACCGTCCGCGCAGGGCCCGTCATAAAGTATATTGCAGCCCCTTAAAATTCCTGCAGATGGTTTATTGTGTGGCGCCAAATTAGCATCGCGGCTGTGGCCCAGTTTTCACAGGGAGGAAGAAAGTTCGTTTAAGGAAAAGGAAGCCCCAGAGTCTGGTATCCTTTAGCCCCCACGGGCCTTGTAGGGGAGGGCGGGAGGGCGCTGGCCCTGGCGGGGGACCAGACCGCGTCTTGTTCAGGTGACAGGTCCAAGCACAGGGCCTTTTTCTGGACCTGCTCGCTGCACTGTTTAGGTGGGTGTGGGTCCTGGGGCTGTGCAGGGCTGGGATCTTCTGTGAGAATGGGGTGGCGGGTGGCCTCTTACCCACAGCTGAGTTGCTAGTGCCAATAGCTGTCTGATCTAGGCAAGTGGTTGCCCTCTCCGCCCCCGGCTTCTCTCTGCAACCACAGGGCTTTTCTGAACTTGGGGAGCAGCACAGAGACCAGGTCCTTGGAATCACAGCCAGGGCTGGGGTGACCTGGCCTGTTTCCTTCTGCCTTTGTCACTCTCCAGAATGACAGGTGGCTCCTCAGAGTGAGCAGAGGTCTGGGACAAAGGACAGCCAGCCATCTCCTCTGCAAAAGCAGAGTGATCACCCAGGGAAGTGGGTGCAGCAAGGGGCCTGCCAAGTGACCAGCGCTGCGTGAGCCCGCGAGCCCGTCAGTCCCAGCAGTGTTCTGGGAGACACGTCTCACAGTGGCGCAGGCTTTGAGGTGCTTCCTCCATCGAGTTCCTGACTTGTATTTTTTCAGTATCAGATCAATTCATAAACAGAGTCCCCACCTTTGGATTGAAGAGTTAAGTGCTACAGTTTTCATTCCCACTTAATCTAACAATTTTAACATTTAAATGAACGAAAAACTATCCAGATCATGTGGGGGTTTAAATTACTAGATTGTAGGTTCAAAGTCAGCGGATCAAAGACAGGTGGCCGTCTCCTCCCTGGAATCATTGATTTTTTCCAATCTATTAATGGAAGTCCTGGGCAACTGTATTTTCCCTCTTCCTTGAGTAGTTACAAGACACTTTAAGGGGATGGAAATGTCCTTCCCTGTGCTTATCTTACAAAATGAAAACCCAGAGGCTGGAGCTGTGGCTCAGTGGCAGAACGCTGGCCTAGAATGTGTGAGGCCCTGGGTTCCATCCTCAGCACCACATAAAAATAAACAAATATAATAAAGGCATTCTGTCCATACACAACCACAAAAAAAAAAAAATTAAAAAAAAAAAAAGAAAAGAAAGAAAGAGAAGAAAAAGAAGACCCAATCTCTCAGCATCCCAGACTTGGGAATCCCTGCTGACTTGCACCAGCAAAGGTGTTGGTGTGGCACACGCGAGGCCTCTCCCACCACAACACACAGTGGTGAGCAGAATTTGGATTCCTCTAAAATCATTGCTGCAGAGCAAATTCACCTGGCAACCCAGCATGCCTCTCCCCTGTCCTGCTAGAGACAGACTGGACCATCCCTGGGGTTTTCCTGTGAGTCTCTAGGACCTCTGGAGACGTTTGGTGGGTCCCAGCACTGTCTCTTGGCCTCTGTCTCTTGGTGACTTTGGAAATCTCACTCTGAGCTGTCGCCTTCCGGGTCAGGGCTGTCAAGGCCAGCTGAGGGCTGAGCATTTGGTTTTGCAAAACCAGCTTTAACAGACGCTCCCACATCCAGCAGGAGGAGTGTGTGTGGCGGTGCAGAGCAGAGGTCTTCATTCCCCCTTCCCCAAATGCATGCTGTCCCCTCAGGGGCCTTCCTCTGGGCTGTGCTGTCGCCTGCTTTCTCAGAGCTGGGCAGGAGCAAGGCAACAGCAGTGCTGGGTTCAGCATCCTGGACAGGCTCCAGGGACATGCAGACAATTCCTTCCTCTGGCCAAGAGGAAAAGGCTCATCTGTCCCTGGGATTTGCCACGTTCCTCTCTGTCCGTGCAGTGTGGATGCAATTTTATCTGTGCCTAAATTATTGTTATTTTGTTGCTGTAGATTCTGCCACTTTCCCAGCAGCTCAAACAGAAAAAAAAATCTACATACTTATTCCTTCTGTACAATTTGTGAAAATATGAATTATTAGCCCATAGTTAAATCACCAAGATTCTTAAGTGGCTTCTTCTAATAAACTGCTGAGCTTGGTTAAGAAGGAACAGGAAGTGAATTCTAGCAAGTGATCCTTGTGACGGTGCGGTTGAATGTTAGCCTTGTTGCTCTCACGATCGGTTTGTTCCAAAGACAGCCTCATAACAGGTGGCAGCTTTTGTGAATCAGAGCAGTTCCGTGAGCTGGCTGAGAGCCCCCCGACTCCAGCCCCACCCTCCCCATCTTTATAGAGAAAATTGCACCCAGTTGTTGGAGGTTACTTTTGGAACTGATCAGAATGAAACATTTAGGGTTTTTGATTAAAAAAAAAAAGTGAGATAAAAGTAAAAAAGTAAAAGGTCAGAGGTCAGAGGTCAGAGCAGGATCCTGGTGTCAGAACCCCTGTGTCAAACTCCCACTCTGGCAGCCCACACGCCCTGATGGGAAAGAGCGTCCCGGCTGGGCCAGGGGAGCAAAAGCGGAGCAGGGCATGTGGCCACCAGGCTGAGGTTGCTGGGAGGCAGGAGGATGTCCACTCCGAGCCAGCACCCACTCCACAGACCCGTGCTGGACCTCCCAGGCCCGCTTCTAAGCCAGCGCCTTCACTGAACACTCTGGGGGGCACCGTGGTCTGCCCCACTTTGGCGACGCGGCCCCTCGTGCTCAGCCTCATCTGCTGGGGCTGGCAGCACCCTGGCCTCCGCCCTGCCCATGGGGTGTGCTGGTGAGGAGAGCGGCCTGGGCCAGTGCCCCGCCCCTCCTGGCCAGCGGATGTCCTGCCACAGACACTCTTGCCCCACCAGAGCAAAGCAAGACGCAGAAAAAGAGCGCCCCCCGCGAGGGCCTCTCCCGCCCGCTGGCTCTGCGCATCTCTTCCCGGCTCTTGTTTTCTTCTCTTGAGATCAAAACAGATGCAGGAACAGCCCCCGTCTCCGTCTCCGCAGACACTTCCCACCAACTCATTTGCTCATAAGTGCAGGAGAAAGAACCACCCAGGGGTGACCCAAATGTCTTCAGTTTTCCAAGAACAGTTGGAAGATGAGGTTGGGGTGGGGGTAAGCAGTCTGAGGCCCCCAAAGCAAGTTGAGGTGGGGGTAGGTGCTCGCCCTTGGCCGTGGGCCATCTGTGGCCTCTCTATGCTTGTTGAGACCACAAGTCTCCTTGTAGGTGACAGAGCCAGGCCTAGGAGGACTGAGGTGGGCATGAGGGAAGGGCCTGTCCCTTCTCAGGAGCTGTCCTGGGCAGGATCTCTTGCAGCCAGAGTGGCACGCGGAGAATCCACCACCTGGATGGACACGTGGAGACGGCCTCTGGGGGCTTCCTGCAGTCCCCGGAGGCCAGGCTTCCAAGTTTACCCGTCCTGGCCACCACCAGCAAGAGATGCAGGTGGAGAGCCCGAGCCTGGTCCTCGGGTTGGAAGGCTGCTTTTCATTCGGAGGGCTCGTCTCCTCTGGGGACTCAGCTTCCACACTTTCTGTTAGCATGCTGACACCCTCTGTTGCTTGGTTCCTTTATCTTCTGAAAATTGGGGCTGAGGTCACGTGTCTTGAACTCCAAAACAAGGCTCAGGCCTTGCTGACCTACATGTCCCAGACTCCTCCCACCGGTGTCTGTGCGGTAGTGGAGGCGGGGGTGCGTGTGTGATTTGTGCATGTGTGGATGCATACATGTGCTCACGTGTGTGTGTGTGTGTGTGTGTGTGAGTGTGCGAGTGTGATGCACGTGTGTGTGTAGGTGTGGGCGCCTGAGAAACCCCACTGATATTGCACGGCCTTTCCTTCTTAAAGAGAAACCTTTTTGATTGTTAATATTGGAGGAAGGTTTTTTATTTTAGCTCCACAGAGGGTCAAAGCCGGCTACTTTGAAGGAATGTGTGTCCCCAAGGGACCAGGAAACCGAGGTGCTTTCGGCCAAGGCCGCCTTTGTCCTGGGAGAGAGCCACTCTGCTTTTGGGACACTACTTCACATGTAGTTTGGAATCTATCATTCCCTTTCCAGGTGTTTTCAAAAGTCATTTCATTCAACCGACAAGCACGTCCTGGGAGCCTGTGGGTCTCTGAGAGCGATTTTCCATGTTAGTGTAGTTCAGACCTTGCTACTCAGAGGCAAACACCCCACAGTTGCTCTTCTTCCTGCGTTAGCTGAAATTCCAGGCTGAGGTTTGGGGTGGGCTCTGGAGCCCGGCGCCCCGGTGGCTCCCTGCGGAGTCTGCTGGGAGCCGTCCTGCCTCTGCTTCCCTGGCGCCCGGAGGGCCACTGCCTGTGGTTTGTCCAGTTCCAAGGCACCGTCTGGGAGACACTGGATGGGACCTTGGATGCCCCGTAATGCCTGCAGCGTGAGGGGTCATCGCCCCTCTCCCTTGGCTGGGGCACTCTGGGAATGCCGAGGCCGAGGAGCCGCCTCTGTGGGCCACTGGGGGTTGGGTTGGCTCAACCGTGACCTGGGTGCCCCCGACATGTGGCTGCGGATCAGCCACAGGCTTGAAGCAGGGAGAGTCACTCCTGGGAGGTGGGGGGTGTCTGGAGGGGCTTCGATGTTGCGTGGGGTTAGGTGCCAGCGCCCGGGCGCAGAACTTCAGAGCCTGGCAGGGTCCCGAGACAGAGGTGGGGCCCACAGAGGCCCGCAGGAAGGGGCAGGCCTGTCATTCTGTCCTCGGTCCTGACAGTGGAATACAGCGAGCTGCAGAGCAGCCCTTCCATGCGGGCCCAGGTGAGCTCGGGAGGACGGTCCCTGATGCGTCCCCACGAAGAGAGGGCTGTGACGAGGGCCTTCCCTCTAGGCTTGGCTTCTGAAGAGCGGGCCTCCCGAGTGGCCCCCTCGCTGCTTCAGGTTATCTTGATGTCCTAGTAACGTTTGCTCCCTCGGCATACAGCCTGCCGCCTTCACTGCCCTGGTCTGCCTCACAAATGCAGCCCTGGCCAGCCTGGGGGCACCACTGCTGCCCCTCGGCGTCCCCCCAGACAAGCCAGCACGGGGCACCCCAGACCCAGGCAGGCGCGGCTCAGCAGAGCTCTGGGAGCCTTGAATCTTCTCCACTCACAATTCGCTTGCATCTGGAGGCAGGAGAGTTCTTCCTTTTTAAAGTTCTGTTTGATGTTCATGATTAGTCTTTTGCTTTATTTCTATATTATTATTATTTGCAGTCAGAAAAAGTCATTTTTGAAGCTTTGGGTTCTAACCCAAGGCCATGGAAGTCCTCGTGAGAGGTGGATCCACACCCCTGTGTCCAGTGTCTGGCAGAACCACGGCTTGGTCCCGACTGAGCCCAAGTCACAAGGGAGATCAAGCCAGAGGGAGCCCCGTGGGCAGCCTGTGGGCCCGGGCTGCCCTGGAGCTCACGCGCCGTTTCCTGATGCAAGCTGTTTCTCTAGAGTCGAGACCTCGAGGTGCAGTTCACAGCCTGCACCCTCCACACAGAGTGTGGCCTGTTATGTGGGCTCCGCGGATGTCTTTTAAAGTCATAGAACCTTGTTTTGCAAATGAAATCTCCCACATGGCCCCAAGACAGGCAAAGCAGACAGCATGCTGGAGGGGCTGGGGTCCAGCACCCCTGGGAGCCAGTGCCCTGGGAGCACAGGATGAGGGCCACCGCTGGCCTGGCTGGAGTGTGGAGCTCCCCAGGCCACCTGCAAGCTCGCATGGACATGTGACCATCAGCATGGACACGTGCCTCCTGGAGTCTAAAGACACCATACATCTCCCCTCCCGGCCCGTGCATGGCTTGGATGACCGCCCTGGGTACCGTCCACAAGCCACGGCCTCCAGGAGCCAGTGAGCCTGCAGGGCCCTTGGCCCCAAGGGCTGGGAACAGAAGGGAAGGGGCTTCTCATCCCTGTGGGGCCGAGGCCAGTGAGAACCGCACAGCTCAGGAGGCATCCTGCTCACTCCTAGCGGGAAGGGACCGTGTCAAAACAAGGCCATGCCCTCGGCGGGCCAGGGCTCTGGGAGGCGGCTGCGCCTCAGCCTGGCCTGGCCTGGGAGGTGCCCCAGCAGCCTCCCGCTGGCCGGCGCTGACCTTTCTGGAGAACTCGGGGAAACACTGCTGTCCAGACAGGACGCCTGCGGTTGCTTCCGCTTCCCACCCTCTGGTGTCTCGTGGGCAGCGGTGTCCACAGGGAGCCGGGGCCTGTGGTGGGGACCCTGCCTGCCCTGCCACTCCTCTCAAGGCCACCACCTTCGGCCCTCAGGTGCTGCTGGCCTCAGGCCAGATGGCCGACTGAGGCTCCAGGGAGCATCCCGGGGGAGCTAAGCGCCCAGAGAGCCAGCGTTGGCCAACGTCAAACCACTGCCCCCAGCAGGACAGAGGCCCGGCTCCTCCACCCATCCTGGAGCCACGGCCGCCCACGTAATCCCGGGGCAGAGCCCCTGCGTGCGGCCTGGACCTACCTGCTCGTTGGCCTGGCACACGGAGAGGTTCTGGTCGTCACGGGAGCAGGCCACGCGGATGTACTTGAGCCAGCTGCCAGCGCCCCCCTGGCCAGCTTCCACGCAGAACTTCTCGCTGCCCAGGTCTTCAGAGATCTGCCAGGGAGGAAGCAGACCCAAGGTCAGAGGCACCGGTGCGCTTGGGGCTGCACGCTGCCGTGGCCCCGCGGGCTCGGGTGGGACCGCCTGTGAGCCCGACTGAGCCGGCCACGTGGTCAGCGGCCAGGCCCTCCTCGCCTGGCTGCCTGAGCCCGCAACCCTGGGGCGGGGGTCCTCTTCCTTTCTCACCGAGCGGATCACTGCCCTGACCGGGCAATAAGACGGGTCTCCAGCATTGCACAGTCCCCCAGCAAGGCCGTCCCAGGTGTGAGTGAGCAGAGGCCTCTGGGTCTGAGAACAGAGCGGCTGCTAAAGGCAGCCCGCGCACTGGGCTAGAACAAAAAGCTTTTGAAGGTAAAGGTGTCACTGGGGGTGCAGCTGTGTCTGAGCCGGCCGTGCCTGAGCCTAGTGCGTGTGCCTGTGTCCAAGTGCCCATGCTCCCGTCAGCCCGCGCCACGCCCTGGAAGTCAGAAAAGCCATTCCGCTTCCTGGAAATGGGAAAGTTTCCGCGTGCCGGGCACTGGGGGGCGAGCGCCGGGCTCCCCCCAACCCTCTCAGGGCACCTGCTCTGCTCTGCTTTCTGCTGTTGCTGCTCTTCTTTTGAATCCCGCTCCTGACAGGCAGGTGGCACCTTCTCAGGCTTGATTCCTGATCTGTGCCACCCTCGCGCCTCTGAGAGCATCGTTCACGAGAGAAGGTCTGACCTGACCTGTTGGCCTCTGTGGCAGCCACAGTGGAGGCCAGCCTCCCAGCCTCCCCTGCCTGGCTCTGTGCCTGCCTCAGGCTCTGGGTTCAGAGGCTTTGAACCAGCAGCATCGTGGACACATGGGAGTGGGGGAGGGAGGCTGGTGGGCAGGGGACAAGGCCACTACCAAGTGGGGGTCCTGGACGTACAGTGGCGGAGTCCAGGTGTGCAGGTATGTACTGGGCCTGGTGTGCAGGTGCATCCAGGTGTGCAGGTGTGTCTTGGTGGGCAGGTATATCCAGGCATGTACAGGCATGTCAGGTATGCAGGAGGCTTCAGGTGGGCAGTGCGCCCAGATGGACGGGGTGATGGGAACAGGGAGTCCAAGGGTCCCAAGGAGTCGGGCAGGAGGCAGTAGCTGTCAGATGGGACACCACGGGCCTCAGTGCCGTGTCCTCCAGGTACTCTGTTGTGAGCAGTAGGATGTGGGGAGGGGCCTGTCCACCTGAACTGCCCACTCCCACCCACAGTCAGGTGCTGTGGAAATAGTTGAGGTGCCCCCTTATGTGCGGGGACCCTTCCCGACGGCCTGGGCCTGCCTGGCTTCAGAGTTGTTGGGGGAGTGTGGCCTTCGGAGGTGGCAGGCCCCGTGTTGCTGGGGAGCAGGGCCCGCTGCCGGGCCCGTCTGTGCACGGCTCCCCATTCACCCCGAACCACAGCCCTCCGGGCCCGTGGGGTGCCGCTGTGCTAAGGTCTGCTTTGAGCTGCAAACCTCTGAGGGGAGCGCTCAGGCCCAGCTTGTCTGGGCTCCTCGGACGCCAGCCTGGAACGGGGCCGTGGGCCTGTTCTAAGAGTTCTGAGACCTTGCGCCAGACAGGGTGGGGTAGGGGAGAGCGTGAGTGAGGGCCGAGAAGGAGCGGGAGCTCTGTCCCCGCCCGCCAGCCCCCAGGAGGCCGCGCACCTGGCCACAGGAGCTGAGTGTCCATCCCCAAGTGTCCAACCCCCGCCTGGTCCGCAGCACTGCCTGCCCCGCAGGCGCTGGCTGGGGCTCTGAGCCCTGTGGGCCCTGGGAGGCCTTGGGACTCGCTGCAGTTCTGTGTCCATAAAGGCCAGCTTCAGCCAGAGGCAGGCGGAGACCCCGGCCCACCCTGAGCCTCTGCTCCTTCTCCAGGATTCTGGCAGAAGCTGGGCCCTGAGCACCGGGGGCTGAAGCCAGCTGAGCGCAGGTTGGCACAGCCTGCTGGTGTACCAGGGCACATACCCCCGTGCCCCCAACTACACACCTCCCTGATCCCAGCAACCAGGAAGGGGCTCAGGATGCCTCCCAAGACTCCAGGGCAACGTGGCCTGCACCTTTGTCTGTGGGGGTCCAGTGGTGGGCTTGGGCCTTGTCCAGGGGTGCTGTGACCACTGTCTGTTGAGGGCTCAGAGGGGGGGAACTGAGGGCCTCACCCCACACACAGGTTCTGGCCCCTCAAGGCTTAGATGGAAACTTTGCAGGGTCCTCACGTGGTTCTGGGGAGGCCTTGCCTGCTTGCCCCACTCCAGGGCGGGCCCCACCCTCATACCACAGATTGCAGGAAGCCTGTTGGGGGCTGTGAGGGACGAGGCCACGGGGCTGCTGGTGGAGGTCACGGGTGCGGGGAGCTCCCCCTCCCCTGGGGAGCTGTTGCAGGGCCTCCAGCCCCGCATGGGGAGGCGCCGCCCCAGTGCTAAGGCCCTTCACACTCCTCCCCCAGTAACTGGCCGCTAAGAAGACCCAGGTGGTCAGACTGGGTTGGTGGCCCTCCCCCTGTCGGGCAGCCCTAGCCTTCTGCTTGGCCCACAGGGAGGAGTGGTCAAGACAGGGGACCCTCCCTGCCCCACTGTGGGGGTGAGCTCCTGTGGGCCTCTGCTGCACCTGGATCTGTGGGGTCTGGAGCCCGGTGCCTGGGGTCTGCTGGTGACTCCACAGTGCCGGCCTGGCCTTGGCGTCCCAGGCCTGGGCCACTTTCCCCAGAAATCCCTGCCAGAGGAGCCCCTGTGGCTAACTGGCTGACTGCGCTTGTTTCAAGTGCCTGGAGCTCGCTGGCACCCAGCTGTGGAGTGCCTGTGTGGTGCAGGGCATGCGTGTGCCAGTGTGCGCATACGAGTGTGCAGGAGTGTGTGTGTGTGCTGGTGTGTGCATACGAGCAGTGCAGGAGTGTGTGTGTGTGCCAGTGTGCGCATACGTGTGGTACAGGGCATGCATGTTGTGCCAGTGTGTGCATACGTGTGTGCAGGAGTGTGCATGTGTGGGCCAGTGTGTGCAGGAGTGTGTGTGTGTGCTGGTGTGTGCGTACGAGCAGTGCAGGAGTGTGTGTGTGTGCCAGTGTGCGCATACGTGTGGTACAGGGCATGCATGTTGTGCCAGTGTGCGCATACGTGTGTGCAGGAGTGTGTGTGTGTGCTGGTGTGTGCGTACGAGTGGTGCAGGAGCATGCATGTTGTGCCAGTGTGTACGTACGTGTGTGCAGGAGTGTGCATGTGTGGGCCAGTGTGTGCAGGAGTGTGTGTGTGTGCTGGTGTGTGCGTACGTGTGGTGGAGGAGCATGCACACTGTGCTGGTGTGTGTATACATTTGTGTGCAGGAGCGTGCATGCTGTGCCAGCGAGTGCATACATGTGGTGCAGAAGCGTGCATGCTGTGCCAGTGTGTGCATACGTGTGGTGCAGGAGTGTGCATGTGTGGGCCAGTGTTTGCACATGTGTGTGCAGGAGTGTGTGTGTGTGCTGGTGTGTGCGTACGTGTGGTGGAGGAGCATGCACACTGTGCTGGTGTGTGCATACATTTGTGTGCAGGAGCGTGCATGCCGTGCCAGTGTGTGCATACGTGTGGTGCAGGAGCGTGCATGCTGTGCCAGCGAGTGCATACATGTGGTGCAGAAGCGTGCATGCTGTGCCAGCGAGTGCATACGTGTTGTGCAGGAGTGTGCATGCTGTGCCAGTGTGTGCATACGTGTGGTGCAGGAGTGTGCATGCTGTGCCAGCGAGTGCATACATGTGGTGCAGGAGCGTGCATGCTGTGCCAGCGAGTGCATACATGTGGTGCAGGAGCGTGCATGCTGTGCCAGCGAGTGCATACATGTGGTGCAGAAGCGTGCATGCTGTGCCAGCGTGTGCATACGTGTGGTGCAGGAGTGTGCATGCTGTGCCAGCGTGTGCATACGTGTGGTGCCAGCAGCTTGGACTCATGGGCCAGTAGGTTTCAGGAAGAGATGAATCAGCCCCAGTGGGAAGGGACCCAAGGCAGATGGCTGGCCTGCCTGGCCCTGTGACCACCCAGGTGCCTCCTGCAGCCCATGCCTGGACACAGCCCTCGTGCCCTTCTTTGCCACCATGACCCGGACCGCAGTCGGTGCAGCGCAGCACTGTGCTGCCGTGCCCGGCACGCGGCTGTCCACACGGCAGGCTTGGGCACCCTGGTGGGTGGGCCGCCCACCTTCCATTACGTCCCCCACCACACAGAACAGGCCTCCTTCCTGGGACACCTGCAGGGGTTGGACACGGCCCCCATCCTTCATCTCTCTCCGTGCCCCCGCCACCCTCTCAGCTCTTTGAGAGAGTGTGAACGCGGACGTGGCCCGCGGCTCCTCTGCGTGGACACTGCCCAGAGCCTCTCGTGTGCCTCTGTCCCTCCTGGGTGCAGAGTTCCACAGTCCAAGCTGATGAGTCCTCCAGGGCCCTGCCCCCAAGTGCCAGGCTGCCCTTTCCCACCCTGCAGGCGGGCACCACTCTCTGGGCTGGCAGCCTTGCCTTCCTGGCCTCCCTGTCTGGATGGCCTGCTGCCCAGCCCTGACTCCTGGCCCTGTTACAGGGCAGAGCTACTTCCTGGTGGTGCCTAAAGATTCCTGGAGGAGTTTTCCCCGGGTGGGCACCTCCTTCTGCCCAGAGACTGAAAGCCTCGGGCCCGAGTGGAGCCGGGGGCACTGCTGCCCCCCGGAGGGTCACGCAGCTCTGTCTCGGCGCCCTGGACCAGCGGTGGGTGAGCTGGAGGCCGGGCGTGAGCGGTTGGTGGCCGGGCCTCACCTGAGATGCCAGTGCCCCTCCCAGCACGGAGTCCAGCCCCACAGCGGCACTGCCAGTCCCAGCTGGGCACACTGGCCATTGCAGGAGGGGTGGGAGGTGGGCAGCGCCCTGGGCTGCAGCTTTTCTGTCCAGCTGGGGGAACGTGCCCAAGGGGCCCGGCCTTGGGCTGCTGCCGGCCTGGCTCCTGGAAGGCTTCCCGTTTGGGGCACGGTCGGGCCTGGCCCTTCTGGCCCCCGGAGGGCACACTAGGGTGCAGTTGCCCGGTGTTTCCCCACGCTCCGTGGAGCCCTGGGCCGCCCTCTCCCTGCAACCGGACTGTTCTGGAGGCCCCTCAAGAGCCAGAGAGACAGTGTCTGTGCCTTAACGAGGACTCACAGGATTCTACATGCACTGGGATCCAGAGAGCAGGCCCCGCCGGGCACGGGTCCCTGCCCCTGCTGTCTTAGGAGCAGGACTCACCGGTACCCGCAGTGACAGAGCCCTGTCACCAGACCTCAGTGTGGTGAACCTCAGGCCACCCAGCTGCCTCTGATGGGACCACCTGGGCTCTGGTGCTGCTGCAAGGAAGGGCTGGGTGGGGGAGGGGCTGGAGCCCTCTCCTCGCCCGATGTGGCCTCACCAAGGCTCTGACCCCAGCACCGCCAGGCCTCCTGCCCCGGCAGAGGAGCCCACCCCTTCCCGCTGGGGCACGCATGTCCAGCCATGCCCAGAAGCCAGGCCAGTGCTTGGTCCTAAGCTCCAGCATGAGTCATTCACTGGGGACAGTCTCAGGGCCATTTGGGGGCCTCACAGGAGGTGACGAAGACAAAAGCTGGGTGGGAGAGGGGACAGAGGGCGCAGGTGCTCACACGAGATGAGGTGCGGGAGGGAGGGAGGAACCGGCCATGGGGTCCTCCTGGCCAGTTTAGTGGCCAGCTGCCTGGAGGCCCCTGTGGCTGCAGGACTTGGCCTCCGTCCTGATTTGGAATCCGGCCTCCTGCCCAGGTAGCCTCTCGGAAGCCTGTTCTTGGGCTGTTTGGGGCTGAGCCTCGGGAATCCCAGACCCTCCAAATGAAGCCGCCCTGTTGCCCGCTCACCCCCACCTGGCCTCCCAGGACCCCCAGCCCCCTGCCGGCTCCCCCAGCTCACAAGTCACCCCCATCAGAAATGCTGAGTCATGGAGTGAAGGGATGGAAATTCTCTTGACCTCGACAATGTTGTTTGCACGTCATTCGAGGTTTCCTGTGCCTCTAGCTGTGGCTCTCCGCTGGGCTGGCTCTTTCACATTTAGTGGGCATGGCCAGCGGCTGGCCCCTCCGGGCGGCGTGTGCAGTCAGAGGCTCCGAGGCGCCTGTCATCGCTCACCTAATGGGTTCTGAGCACGCGGGAAGACAGGCCCCGGCAGCCAGCACACGGCCTGGTCCCAAGTGCCGTGGCTGCCCCACCCCTCAGGGGCCCGCCCTGTGTCTGCCTGATGGCCAGGGTGAGTGGGAACCGGGGGGAGCTCTGCTTCTCACCTGACCCCTCCTCAAAGGACCCCAAGGTGATTCAAAACAATGGCCTGGCTGCAGGCCTGGTGGGTCCTTTCCTGACGGTCAGCGCACACACACACAGCACACGCGTGCTTGTGCAAATGGGCACAGGCACACACACGGGTCAGGGTTTATGGCGACCACAGCAGCTGAAACAGAAAGTCCATTCTTGTGACGGAAGGAGGTGGGAAAGGCGTTCTGCAAACACCTCTGTCCAGTGCGGACGCAGAGACTGGACGAGCTCATAAGTCCCCATCCTGACGCTCACAGGCTCGGCTGGCAGGACAGGGCTACAAAGACACGGGTGCCCTGGTGGCGGGTCAGCAGGCCTGGGCCCGCTTGCTCTGGCTGAGAGGAGGGGATGGAGGAGGGGTGTGTGGGAAGAGGGAGGGAAGGGCAGGGGGAAGAGAGGGGCACATTTTCTGGGGCCCACTCCTAGAAGAAGCTGGCTGCGCCTCCCAGGCCCCAGGTGACTTTGGTCTCCACTGAACAGTTCCCAGGACCGAGGTACATGTCGGGGAGGGAAGGCCAGGGTCCCGGGCCTTGGATTCAGACGCTGCAAGGAGAGGCCTACTGCCTGATGGTGGGGGTCTGATGACAGTGAAGGCGTGGGCACCCTGGGGCCCGCACTTGGTGGCTTTGCTCCTGAGTTGGTGAGGGAAGAGCCTCTCTGCCCAGAGCCAGGCCAGGAAATGCTCACATGGAAAAAGAGCCTCCAAATTCTGTACTCATCTGACGGAAGCCACAGACCAGAAGTCACTCAGCCCCCAGAATGCGCGTGAACACCCTGGGGTTCTCAGACGCTCACAAGATCACTCCCCCAACTTCTCAGACTCTGGGTGCCAGGCAGCTCCCAGGGTGACACGGTGCGCCAGCCATTGCCGAGTTCCCGAGCCTACGCCGTCTACCTGGGGCCTCCTCCTCTAGCCACCAGTCCCCTCCATCCGTTCTAGATTAGGCTGCCTGGACTTCTCCCTTTGCCTCCTTGGGCTGTACCTGGGAGGGAGTGGGCCTCTCGCCCGTGTCTATGAACATTGCTGAAAAGCAGAAGGTGGGCAGTGGTCTGACTGTGTGCCTTTCGGTCTGACTGTGTGAATCACCTGCGCCACACCTGGATCTCACATAAAGAGCAGGCGGGGCTGAGAAGGGGCGCTGTGTCGACCTGGGGCTGCGAGGCTGCGTCTCGCCGCCTGCCACACAAGCGGGAGCTCAGGCCCTTCCTGTGGCCTGGACATGAGCATGCTCCAGGGGTGTCCCCACACTCTGCCCTGCCCTCGTCCCCCTGAGGCCCTAGTGGGGTATCTTGGGGGCGGGGCTTCCTCCCCAGCGCGGCTTGTTCATTATGGCAAGTCTGTGGTTTTTCTCGTGGGCCATGGGCTGCAGCCTCCACCCATCGGAAGTAAAAGGGCAAACTGGAGTTTCCCATGGTTCTCCCTGTCCCAGCAAAACAGGAACAAGGTGCAGGCCAGGGTGAGAGCAGAGACCTCTGGGGTGACTGACAACGGCCAGGAGAAACAGGGTCTGCTGAAACTGGGACCGGCAGGCCAGTGGGTGGGCCAGAACCTTCTAGAAATGGTGATTGCAAAACCCAAAGGAGAACAAGGAGGCCTTAGTGGCTGTCCCCTCTTCCAGTGGCCAGCCCTGAGAGCCCGTCATTCCCAACCAGAGCCCATCTGGGGTCCTGCCTCCCTGCCGCCTGGGACACTAGAAAGCCCGCCTCTGCTTTCCCCCCCCGCCGCTTGGAGGCGCCGCGTGCGTGGTGGGCTCTGAGGAGTACCGGGTCGCCCCAGCAGCCTGCCGTAGGCATCCAGAACGGAGCCCTGTGTGTCCAGCCCTGCCTGGGCTTTGTCAGATGTGCACGGTCCCCTAGTGAAAGCCCATCGTCACTGGGGAGATTCCTGGAGGGGCCCAGGGCCTCCTCACAGAACTCCTCACAGGGCCTGCTGAGCCCGGGGCTGGTTGACGGGGGCCCAGGACCCTCCCACCGCGTGGTGGACAGCTGTCACAGCCTGTGCCCCAAAGGCAAGCGTGCCCAGGAGGTATGGGCCTTTGGCTACCTTGTTGGAAACAAGTCACGGAGTCCGTGTTTTGCCCTGGACGGAGCTGGAGCCTGGGTTTCTGCAGTGGGGTTCTGGTTCTGGAAGCGTCCCGAGGGGGTGCTGTGTGACAGTCAGACGAGCCGACTGCAGCCAGCGCTGGCTGCGCCTCTGAGATGTGCAGCAGGTAGGCAGGTCTGCCTTCCAGGGCAGGAGGGCGAGGAACGGCAATAATGAGAAGCCCCCCAGGCCCAGGCAATGCCCGGAGCCCCTGAGCCATGCCCAGCACTGACCGTCCCACCACACCCCCTCAGGGCCTCCTCTGGCCAGTGGTGGAGTCGCTCTCCTGCCAGTGTCGTGCAATGAAAGCCCTGACCACCGTCCTTTTCCTAGGGTCACTCCGCGAGTCCATGTACCCAAAGCACGCAGTCCACGTTTGTCAAAGCCCTGCTCTGAGCTGTTTCATTCCCGTGAATCTGAGCACGGTACCCACGATTCCAACAGGACCAACTCACACGTCTCCTATGAAAACGCTTCTTGCTGCGCACATTAGCCTTACGCAGGAGAGAGAGCCCAGCAGGACACAGTGGGTCCAACCATACCCAGATTTCAAAGCAAAAGCTATTTGGGTGACTCGTTGGTGCCAGCAACCAGCCCCGGCCGGGACCCTGCTCCGAACACTCTCTGAGGCAGCCTCCGACAGGGCACCCCGGGATGGGCCTATGTCCACACGGGTGGTCAGGGACACAGCAGGAGGCAGGTGCCACGGGCTCGTCCCTCACTGCTACCTGTGGCCCTTCCCACTGGAACGCACACTCTTCCCCCCCTCCCCCCAGGATGGCGTCCCGAGTCCCTGCTGCCTGTCAGCCCGGGGGAGGGCCACCCGGGTCAGTCAAGTCCTGGTCACTCGGGCCCCTTGCGCTTCTTCCGTGCTCCCTGCAGGAGCACTGCGTGTGGGCAGAGATGGGGTTTCAGCTACTGTGTGGACGGCGGGGTCAGAGCCAGGGCCTGGGGTCCAGGAGAGAGCCCGCCCGGGACGGAGCACCCCTGACTGCTGCGGAGGCCGCTGGGGCCGCAGGGGCTGCTTGCTGGGGTGGGCCTGCAGGCCCTGGGCTGGCTCTGTCCGCCACGTCTGCGCCCCTGTAGGCGCTGCTTTGGGAGAACCCAGGACGAGTCCCGTGCCTGCTCCAGCAAGAGCTCTCTGGAGGGGCCTCTTGAACATGGCTGCACTCAGCCCCTACTGCTGCCCAGCTCTGGTCCTGCTGCCCTCGGCAGACCCCACGCAGAGTTTAATGCCCACGCCAGCGCCCCAGCGGTGTCCTTGCAATGTGCTCTGGCAACAGCTACCCGTGCAGTGTCCCCCAGGTCCCCAGCTGGTTTGCAAAGTATTTCTCCAGGGTTCAGTGTCCACAGTATGTCCCGTCCTGTCCCCCCACCAATGCCAGCAGGTCTTGGGTGAGGCCCAGAGCAGTGGCCTGGGCCTGGGGCTGTTTCGTGCTGCTTCTCCTGAACAGCCCCGAGGGTGCCAACTCCCAGAGCCCATCAGTAGTTCACAGTGCAGCCTGCTGCGGTCAGCTGGGGAGCGGGCGGCCCTGTGACCCGGCACTCAGCCCTGACATCATGAAGTGAGATGCTTTTGCTTTGGTTTGGTTTTTGATCATAAAGAAGATTAATAAGAAAAGGTCCCACAACCCCAAACCAAATGCTTGTGGCTGTGCCCCTGCCCAGGGTGAGCAGGGCCAGGGCTGCCACAGGAAGCCACCCCCGCGGGGGGCGGTGAGGTCCTGGGAGTGTCGCACTCATAACCTTTTTCTGCTTCTTAGATGGTGACAAACTGCAGAGCTTGCAGACCTGGCCGCCCCCGCAGCGGATGCCCGAGGAGTTCCCTGCAACCGGCTAAGCCAATGTCACCAGGGCGGGGGCTCCTAAAAGTAGCAGCATGTGGGGTCCTGGGCACTGTGGCAGCAGGGCCTCTGCTTTGCTGGACAACAACTGAGTGGGAGCCGAGTACCAGGATGAGGAGCCCACCAGGGACCCTGGGCCTCCCCAGCCAGCTTTCTGCCCTTGCAGGGAAGCACCCTTGCCCGGTGCGCAGGGGACTCCGCACACGACCACAGGGAGGCTCCTGGCCCTCCTTCCCTCTCACGTGTCCCTAACACAGGCTGCGCATGGGAAGGGACTTCCAAATGGACCTTCGGGAGAACCACATGCATCTCTGCTGGACGCGGCTCTGAGGCTCCCCCCGTCCTGTTATTTCCTAGAGGACAGCCCTGTGCAGAGCCCAGGCCCACCAAGCCTGCCCCAGGGTCTCTCCAGCTCACTGCTGGGCAGGAGGTGGGCACCACTCCTCTGCACCCCCCATAGGTTGCAGATGCTGTGGCCACACTGCTTTAGCTGAAGGTGGTCACTGAGACCCATCGCTGAGTGACAGACACTCCCATCCACCCAGGGGCAGCCACTGTGGCTTCCACATTTGCAGAGGAGGAAACTGAGGCACAAAGGACTTCAGTAACTGGCCAGAGGTTGCACAGCACAAAAAGGGGAACACACTGGGCAGCAGGTATGGCTGTCCCCCTGGCTGCTTTCTTGCTGTCAGGACCAGCATCACACATCCCAGTCGTCCTCCCCTGGTAACCTCTCCTCTGCTGGAGGATGGGCCGAGGGTAACCAGAATTCTCCAGAGCCTTGCCTAGAACAAGTGTCCATTGAGGCTCACTGAAGGTCTCCATGAGTAGATAGATGGTGGATGGATGGATGGATGGATGGGTGCATGGATGGATAGATGGTGGATGGATGGATGGATGGTGGGTGGATGGATGGATGGATGGGTGCATGGATGGATAGCTGGTGGATGGATGGATGGGTGCATGGATGGATAGATGGTGGATGGATGGATGGATGGATGGGTGCATGGATGGATAGCTGGTGAATGGATGGATGGATGGATGGGTGCATGGATGGATAGATGGTGGATGGATGGTGGATGGGTGCATGGATGGATGGTGGATGGATGGATGAATGGATAGATGGTGGATGGATGGGTGCATGGATGGATAGGTGGTGGATGGACAAGTGGATTGGATGAGTATTGAGTGCATGATGGATAGATGAATGCACAAATAAGTGAATATATTTGTATGGATGATGGCTGGCTGGATGAATGGATGGTGGATGACAGATGGGTGAATAGATTGATGTTCGATGGATGATGGATAGATAAATGGATGAATGAGTGAATGGATATTGGATGGGTAGATGGTGAACAGATTGATGGTAGATAGAGGGATGGATGATGGCAGATGGATGGGTGAAGGGATGGATGTTGGATGGGTAATGGATGAATGGCTATTGAGTGGATGGATGGGTAGATAGATGGATGGTGGATGGAGAATGGATGGGTAATGGATGAATGGCTATTGAGTGGATGGATGGTAGATAGATGGATGGTGGATGGAGAATGGATGGGTAGATGAGTGGATAGATGGATGGTGGATGGATGATGATAGATGAGTGGGTGAATGTATGTTGGATGGATGGTGGGTGGATAGATGGAGGGTGGATAGATGGATATTGGATGAATGATGGATGGATAGGTGGATAAATGGATGAAGGATGGATGCTGGATGAATGGCAGTTGGATGGGTGAATAGATGGATGTTGGTGTGGTGATGGATTGATGAATGGATGTTGAATGGATAGACGGATGGGTAGATGGATGGTGGATGGAGAATGGATGGGGATTGGTGGATGGGTGGATGGATAGATGGTGGATGAATGATGGACAGATGAGTGGGTGAATGCATGTTGGATGGATGGTGGGTAGATGGACGGTGGATGGATGGATATTAGATGGATGGTGGATGGATGGGCGGATAAACGGATGGATGGATGGTGGATAGACAGATTACAGAAGTATGGACAAGTGGCTGGCTGGCTGGAGGAGAGGCAGTGTCCCCCACAACCTTCCTGGCCCCCACAGTGAGATGTAAGAGAATATCCTACCAGTAGGAGCCCCATCACAGGACTACTCTGGGCCATGGTGATGCTGGCCTGCCCCACCTCCCCCTCACAGATGGCGAGGACCTCAAGGGTTCATTTTCTTGTTTTCCAGAGCCAGGAAGACAGTTGAATATGTGAGAAAAAAATGAATGAATCAAGGCACTTGATGGCAGCCAAGAACAGCCCCGACTATTCCCCCTGCCCGCCTGCGTCCACTGGTCTTTCTCTACTCGTCTCTTTTTGGTCTGGTCCCTTTCCCTTCTCCTCCCTCCCTGTGTTCTGACGAAGGAGTTGCAAACCCCCACTGTGTGAATCAGAGCTGTTTGTTCCCTGGGCTGGTGTTACAGAGCCACTGTCCTGAGGACAGTGTCTGGCTGTGATGTTCCTGGGCTGACGTTCTGTTTTTCCTGGGCTGGTGTTACAGAGCCACTGTCCTGAGGACAGTGTCTGGCTGTGATGTTCCTGGGCTGACCGTTTCTGCAGAGCAGAGGCTGTGGCTGGCTGGCGGGTCCTGGCACACAGTAGGTGCCTAGCGAAGGCTGGTGGGTGGCCGGGTTATTTTTGGTGCCTTCCCTGCCACTCACTGCGTCCCTGGGAGCCCGTCCCTCTTCCTTCTCCTCAGGGCAGGGGAGCCCGCTGACTCACCGCCTTCCATATCAGCCTGATGCGTTGAGGTCAGCTCTTGCAAATAGCTCAAATCTCAACAGACCAAGTCCAAGCAAATACCTTGCCAACCCCCACAAGAAACCATTCTTGCTGCTCCTCAAAGTACAAAAATGGTCACTGGCGAGGGAGTCTTGGTGCAGACAGTGTTGGCTTTGGAGGCACTGCCGTGGCTGGCTCCAGCTTCTCCCCAGCGTGGGTCTGTGGCGCAGAGTGACGCTGGGGCCTAGGCGGGCTTGGCTTTGGGGAGTCAGGGGTGCGCTCTCCTCCAAATGGTTTGTGGCGATGACCCTGCTCCCAGAGCGCCGGATATCCTCAGGGGTCCTGGAGCCCAACAGTAGAGGGAAGACGGCCCCCAGGGTCCACTGACTGGCACCCAGGCCCCGCCCCGCTGCTTCTTGCTCCTTCCCAGCTGCAGACGTGGAGCAGCCGAGACGAGAGGGACTGGAAGTCAGTCAGCTTCTCAGGCAGCACCGTCCTAGCCAGAGGCCACCTGGGTCCCGGTGACGGTCTTGCCTGCTAGGTCCACCCTTGGATGGGAGCTCAGCCTGTCATGTCTCTCTTGGGCCCAAAGCCGACTTCCTTCCCACACTGGACAGGACAGGCCACGTCAGCAAGTTTGAAATGGTCCACAGACAGAGGTGCGGCCACCAGTCTCGTGCAGTGGGTGCAACGAACCAGCCGCTGTCCCCTTTCCCATGTCCCCAGCCAGTCGTTGTTGACACAAGGCATCAAAGGAGCCAAATGCGCCCCCACAACGTGCTGCCTAGACCCCTGGACGTCTTCATCAGCTACACGCCAACCTCAATCCAAACCCAGGGAAGAGAATCAAAGTGGTTCATGAAAAACTAAATCACAAGCATTTACATGACACTGAAGACCCGGAACTGCTTCCACCAACCCAGGGGCCGGGTCGCTGGGCATAGGGGCACAATGCAGCCAACTACCCAGAATTTAAACAGGAGGCCAAGGGGCATTTGAATTGGGACCTTTCTCTGCGGATCCTGCTACTCTACTGTTTCCTTTGAATAGACCAACACGGGAGCTGACCCGCGGCCTCCCTCAGGTGCCCGAGGGGGGATGTGCTCGGTGGGTGGGTGGGTCTGCCTCTCGATGGTCCTGGGGTGTGCATAAAGGCCCGTGGGACGGGCAGCTCCTGCCGAATCAGAGCAGCAGACGTGGCTTGCGGGCATGTCGTCCCTGGCTGTCCTGTGCAGGAGCCCTGTGTGGGGAGATGGCTTGAATTGCGGTTGACTATGAGCCGTGGAGATTTGGGCATTGTCGCCTTCCGTAGTCTCACGGGACTTGGCCCAGGATCTCGAGTGACTTGGCCGAGATTGCTGACCGGGTCAGCACCATTTTGGTGGTGTGTGTGGCGTGTGTTAGTCGTTGTTAGAACCAGAGAGAAAAGTTATCAGAATAAAAAGCTGTTCGTCTCCAGTTTGCCTCTGAACTTCTTCCCGCAGCTCCGTTGCTCCAAGCGCTTCAGGCGGCAACAGTCCTGAGTTGGGGTACTTTCCCTGGTGACGGCATTGAACTCTCCCCAGAAGAGAGCCCCGGTGCAAAGACAGCCCCTCCTTCCCCATGCGGTGGGAGCAGGTGCACCGGGAGATGACTCTTTGAGCAGACGCACGGTTAATGATCTCTGCTCAATTTGGGGACCTCTTGGTCTGGTGGCCGTCCCACCCCCAGCTCCACCATCGTACCCTCTCCCCAGACTTCCCTCCAGAGAGAGGTGTCAGAGCAGAACTTGGAGTGGCTCCTGAGCTGGGGATTCTAACCCTGGGGTCCACTGGTCACCACTGTCCACGCAGACACCTGAGCAGGCAGCCCCAGGTAGCTCCTGAAGGACAATAGGTCCCCCATGACCCCTGGTGGGTTGGGCATGTCATCAAGCAGGTGGTTTCTGTATGTTACCCACTCCCTTGGGGCAGGGATGGATGGATTGTTTTCTAGAAGGGTCTCAGACTCTTTGAGGAGGCTCAGCTCTCTGGCACGTCCGAGGCACAAATGTCCTGAGCCTCTCTCTCTCCTGGACCTCCTCCTCCTCTCCACACATAGCACTTTACTTTTAAGTTACTGTCGATCAGTCTCCCCATCAAAGCAATGACACTTCTAAATGATCCCCCCCCCCCTTCCTTCCTTCCTTAATACTGGGGATTGAACCCAGGGGCGCTCTACCATTGAGCCACATCCCCAGCCCTTTTTATTTTCTGTTTTAGGACGAGGTCTCACTAAGTTGCCCAGCCTGACCTCAAACTTGTGCTCCTCTACCCTTGACCTCTCAAGTCTCTGGGATCATAGGCACATGCCACTGCACCCGGCTTTAGATGAATTTTTTAAATAAAAATAATCACTTCGAGTCATGCTCATGAGCCTCGATTTGAAGACAAGCTTGTTTTTTTCAATTTCATATCCAATTTAACATTTACAAAATTCAATGAGAACGACAACAGAATCATGACCTTTACAATAAGTACAGTATCTGTTCCAGTAATCTGCTCAAGTATTAACAGTTCAAAAAATAAATTCATATGTGATCACTGCAGAATACACTTCCTCCATGTTTGGTGTCGCCGCCTGAAGCGATGGCCGCTTGGAGCAGCAAAGCCGTGGGAATGAGTTCAGAGGTAGACTGGAAACAAACAGGATCTTTATCCTGTCAGTTTCTCTCTCTGGCTCTAACAACTCTCACACGCACCACACACCAGCAAACAACCAACAACCAAAATGGCCCCGACCCGCTCCGCGCTGGGCCCAAGTCTCTCGAGATCCCGGGCCAAGTCTCGTGAGACTACGGAGGGCGGCAATGTCCCAAACTCCATGGCCCGAGGTCAACCGCAGTCACAGCCATCTCCCCAAACAGGGCTCCTGCAGTTTGGCCTCCTGGTTCTTGGACTCTGAGTTCATGGATCCAGCCAAGCTGGGATGGGAGACGTTCCAGGGTCCGTGGCGCCTGTGCTGAGAGTGTGCGGACCTTCCTCCTCGCTGCCGTTCCCCAAGGGACACAGAGGGACAGCGGCTTCACCTGTGGGGGTTGTGGGGAGTTCCCAGTCATCTAGAGGCGGCTGGCAGTCTGTGGGGGGACGCCGAGGTCCTGAGCAAATACGAGGCCATTTCACGTAAGGGACCTGAGCAGCGGCAGGTTCTGATCCCCGTGGAGCGTCCCAGAGCCACGCGCCACGTGCACCAAGAGGTGACCGCGTTCTATACAGCAGAGGAGAATTCCGCCAAGAAAACGAGGCCCCTCAAAGCTGGATGTGTGACAGACGCTTGGCCCTGGCTCTTTGGGGGAGGTACAAGGACCTGCCCCCTCATATCCCAGGATCTCCCCAAAGCCACGTGGCTGTTGGTGCCTCAGGCTGGGGCTCAGCGGAAAGGCAGTTTCTAGGGGTGCCCAGCCCCCCCGCCGGCCACAGCAAAAAGCCTGCAGCCAGCTTCCCTCTGTGCCAGAGGAGACCCCTCCCAGCCACGATCACGCACCACACTTGCGGCTTCCTGTCCCCGCACGGAGAGGGCACCCTCCCCGGCACTGAGACTACGGCGCCACAGCAGCCTCTTTGCCAATCAGGGCGCAAACGCTGGAAGATGCTCACACCCTCTAAACGGGCCAGCGACATCTCGAGAACAAAGGCAAGCACAGCACAGCACGCGTGCAGCCCCGCTCCGCCCGCCCGTGCCACAGAGGGCCCTTTGTGCGCCAGCAGACCTGCGCAGCCTGGCCGTGGTGTTCGCGGACACGGTTACAGTCTGGTATTACGCAATAGGATGTTAACCACACATTCTAATAAAAATAAAATAAATAATGACAAACACTGGGCCAGGAGCACAGGTCTCTCGCGAGACGCCCTAATCATTCCCCTGCTCCAGCCTCAGTTTTCTCTGGAGCCGTTCCAGGAGCCCAGGGTGGGACAGCAGCCTTCTCCTTGTGGGGAACAAAGGTCTTTTTTCACTCTTTGGGGCTGTCAAGTTTATCCAAATATTCTCGGCTTACTACTAGCCCCTTTTTGAATTGATATTTGCAATAAAAGGACACTTTGTATCTGGAAGCCACTCCAGGCCCCCCCCCGAGCGAGGACGCCTGGTGCACGGCCCTGGTCGGCCACTTCCCCGGCCAGGAGGGGAGAGGGCGTCCCCAGCAGGAGGAGGCCCCGGGCAGCGGTCGGGCCCCGCTTATGGGAAGGAGGAAACGGAACCCACAGAGAATGCCCACCTCCCGCCAGGGCCTCAGCCGCAGCCAGGTCTAATTCTGGCCAAGCCCGGCCAGCCTTGGAGCAGCCGCCAAGCGCATTAAGTCATGGTCGTGTTGGGCGCAGGAGAGAATTCACTCCAGCCGGGCCGGGCTGTGCGAAGCCTGTGTTCTCGGGCTGTCGGCACGCGGGGCGGCGGGAGGGCGGCCTCCTCGGGCCCCTCAGACGGGACGGGGCGACTTTTTGTCCTCACCTCTTCCCCATCTGCCCAACCCCCTCCAGCTGGCTGGCCCCACAGCCGGGTCCTGTGCCTGTGTGTACAAGGGCCCTGCGCGTGCCCCACCACCACACGAACACACACCCCTCAGAGTGTGCTCCGCAGCCTCACAAAGGGCATTTCCTTCCACCCCACCTCCTCCAAACGGCTCTGATGAGTGCTAATGATAATTCTCATTAATCACCTTCTGCTGCTGCGGCTGCGGTCAGGGGACAGGGGCCACTTAGGCAGTATTTATGACCTGTGTGTGCAGCGGCAGCACGGGGGCCTGATACCTCTGGCCTGTGGCTGACATCTGGGGCCTCCAGCTGCCCAGAGTGCCCAGTGTCCGACTTGGAGGACGAAGCAGATCATGGCACTCCTGTAACCCACAGCTTAGAAAAGTGGCGACTCTTTCGGGTCCGGTGGGTGAGGGGGAGGCCTCGGCAGAGCAGGCTGCTGCCCCAGTCTGAGAACGAAGAACAGGCGGGGCCACTGGTACCTCAGTGCCCCCCTTCCTTCCCAAACAGAGCCACACACCCCCTTTCCTCTTCCTGACCCTCAGGGGACGACGGCCTCCAACCCGGGGTGGAGACAGCATCCAACCCCTGTGACCCTCAGTGCCGTAGCTTGGGGTGCCTGGTAGATGCCTGTGGGCGCCGCGGCAGGCTGGTGTGTGGGAGGAGAGCTGCCTGCACATGGGACCCCAGGGCTAGTGCCCACCTGAACAGCCGCCCAAGGTCCCCTGGTCTCTGCTGGGCTCTGGGAGGCCTGTGGCCACTCCTTTTCCTGATGCACAGTGAACCTAGGTGGTCGCCCTCGACCCCTGGACAAGTGGATCCCTGGCTTAGGTGAACCCTGGTTTTCCTGGGGTCCCTGTGCTCGTCCTTCCTCTAGATCTCCCAGGGGAAATCCTGGTGGCCTGGCCTGGAGCAAGTCTTCCCCAAGCGGGGGAGGGGTGGGGCAGAGCACAGGGCCCTGTTGGGGGCACACTCGGGCTCAGATACAGCGGGGCCACCCGAGACATGCCGCTTCCTCCAAAGCAGTAAAGTGTCCCCTCAGGGCTCAGAGACCAGCGCCTGTGCTGCAGACCTCTGGTCGCCCTGGCCAGCCTGGTCATTAAACAGCTCTGGCTCTGGTTTCTAGGGGCCATCTGTCCTCAGGCAGCCTAGTGGGGAGGCGGCGATCGCTGGGCAGCAGACGGCCACATGCTCACCTACCCTGGCTTCATTTTCCCTCACACCAGGGGCCACTCGCGGGAGCGCTGGGTCAGTACTAGGCTGGTGCCAGGAGTGCAGGGAGGGTGGTGGAGACCCTGGGTGTGGACGGCAGGCTGACTGGGGCGAGGGGCTTATGTTAGCCTCTGCCCTGCGCCACGCGGGTTTCCAGGGAGGCCGGAGCTGCAGCGCGCATTTGGTGTTGGGTCTCTCCCCCTCCTCCTTCCCCTCCTCCCTCCTATCCCTCTCCTTCCTCCTCCTCCCTCCTCCTCCTATCCCTCTCCTTCCTCCTCCTCCCTCCTCCTATCCCTCTCCTTCCTCCTCCTCCCTCCTCCTAATCCTCTCCTTCCTCCTCCTCCTTCCTTCTATCCCTCTCCTTCCTCCTCCTCCCTCCTCCCTCCTAATTCTCTCCTTCCTCCTCCTCCCTCCTCCCTCCTAATTCTCTCCTTCCTCCTCCTCCCTCCTATCCCTCTCCTTCCCCTCCTCCTCCTTCCCCCCTCCTCCTTCCCCTCCTCCTCCCTCCTATCCCTCTCCTTCCTCCTCCTCCCTCCTCCTAATCCTCTCCTTCCCCTCCTCCCTCCTATCCCTCTCCTTCCTCCTCCTCCTCCCTCCTATCCCTCTCCTTCCTCCTCCTCCTTCCCCTCCTCCTCCCTCCTATCCCTCTCCTTCCTCCTCCTCCCTCCTCCTAATCCTCTCCTTCCCCTCCTCCCTCCTATCCCTCTCCTTCCTCCTCCTCCCTCCTCCTATCCCTCTCCTTCCTCCTCCTCCTCCTCCTCCTCCTCCTCCCTCCCTCCTCCTCCTCCCTCCTCCTTCCTCCCTTCCTCCTCCTCCCTCCTCCTATCCCTCTCCTTCCTCCTCCTCCCTCCTCCTATCCCTCTCCTTCCCCTCCTCCCCTCCTATCCCTCTCCTTCCTCCTCCTCCCTCCTCCTATCCCTCTCCTTCCTCCTCCTCCTTCCCCTCCTCCTCCCTCCTATCCCTCTCCTTCCTCCTCCTCCCTCCTCCTATCCCTCTCCTTCCTCCTCCTCCTTCCCCTCCTCCTCCCTCCTATCCCTCTCCTTCCTCTCCTCCTCCCTCCTCCTATCCCTCTCCTTCCTCCTCCTCCCTCCTATCCCTCTCCTTCCTCCTCCTCCCTCCTCCTAATCCTCTCCTTCCTCCTCCTCCTTCCCCCTCCTCCTTCTTGGGGAGGCTTTTGCTCCTTACATCAGCTCCTGTGTCTTTCTGCGTGGTGGCCGTCGTGCTGTGGACAGTGGCCGTCTTCCCGGCGAGTGCTGCATGGCTGAGCCTGGCCGGGCAGCTCTGAGGCATGCTTGGAAGGGGGTCAGAGTGCAGAGAGCTAAGCACACATTTCACACTTAGGAGATCCAGGCTACATCCGATTCTCAGCAATGAAGACATCTACGAGTGACACTAGGGGACCCTAGGAGACCAGCCTTCCTGCTGGAGACAGCGGCCCACGCAGTCTCTGCAAAGTGCCTGGGAGTCACAGCGCCTTGGAGCTGGCCGGATTCCTCTGGCCGTGAGCATTCCAGGGCCTGGACCGCTCGGCAGGTGGGAGGGTCGCAGAGATGAAAACCTCGCCGTGGAATGTTTAATTAAGGATGATGTGACATGGTCATTTTGTGTGGGGTGTTGCTGCTAGCACAGTAGTCAGAGGAGAGCGGCGGTGGACCGACACGTTCAAGGGACCCCAGCTCAGTGGGGGAGGGGCCAGACGGAAGACGACAGCCTGCAGCCCCCAACCTGGGCGTGAGCCCACAGCGGCACCTGACATCTGCCCCAGCTGAGGGCCAGGTGGCCCCGGAACAGAGGCCTTTTTGCCCGGATCTGCCCCGTCAGAGAGGGCCTCGCCTGACAGCCTCCCAGGCCCCAGGGGCCCTCGGCTCCTCGGGGAGCAGGAAGGAGGGTGGTCCCGGCCCCCAAGCGCAAGGCTGCGGGACCCTGAGCTGACACTGACATGGAGGGCGCAGCCCTGTGCGGGTACCCGGGCACCCGGGACTGGTCCAGGGCAGCAGCAGGGAAGCCGCGCAGGCCTCGTGTCCCCACGCCTGGAGCGGACGTCGGCAGGAAGTCGTCCCAGGGCTGTGAGGACCAGGGGCTGTGAGGAGACCCGGCCTCTGCTAGGTTGGGCTCGGGGATCCTCCTCCAAGACCCACCCCCGCGGACTCCACGGCACCCGTTTCCTGGGCGTTCCGTGGGAGCCACTCTTAAGGGAGGGAGACGCGAACCCTCGTGCCCTCGGCCGTGCCCAGCGAGGTGAGCGCCACCGTCCTGTGGCTTCCCAGAGTGACGCGGATGGACGGCCCTCCAGACCCACCCGGACCCCCCCTTTCTCGGCCACGCTTCCCCACCCACGGGTGCTCCTGGCCTCTCCTGACCCAATGGTCTCCCTTCCAGGAGCCTCCGACCTCCCCGGCTGTGGAGGCTGCTCCGTCTCGATCCCCTCGCTCGTCCTGCCTTGCCCCCTCCCCACCCCCAGCCCACGTCTTCCGCGATCCCTCGGTCCTCGGGGCCCTCTGGAGTGCCAGTGATGAGCCCGCGGTCCCCACGCCCACTGGTCTCAGGTTCAGTGGAGTCTGAGGCTTGCTCTACAAACACCGGGGGGCGTCTGCTGGGAGAAGGGCCAGGTCCCAGAGCTGACCGGAAGACAAAGGCAGGTGGGGCTCCATGCCTGATGGGCAGTCTGCCCGGGGGTGGGACTCATCCAGAGGGTGCCTTTCTCTGCTTCCACATGGCACGGGACCTGCCACCAGCAGATGGACACTCCCTCTGGGGCAGGGCTAGGTGGGCTGGTCACCCTTCACCCACCCATTTGGGTCTTCCTCCCAAAGGCCCCAGGACTGTCCCCTCTGGTCTGATAGGCTTTGGCTTATTATTCCCAAGATGGGCTTCAGGGTCACGGCTGAGCAGACTTGGATGGCTCCGGAGGTGAGCAGGGTGTCCGAGCTTGGAAAACGCCCTTCCTTTCAGACTCGCGCAGCCGAGCAGGGGCTGCTCTGTACGGTGGGCGTGAAGGCGGCAGCCTGGCCGCCAGACACAGGGGAAGGGTCTTGGTAATTCAGGCTCAGTGTTGGCTCTGGCTGCAGATGGCTTCCGTACGTCGTCCAGAGACCCTGGCTCCAGCCCCTGCTGGGAGCTGGGGGACAGGGAGGACACAGCCAGGACGGCAAGAGCAGATGCGTGTTCCGAGGCCACCCGGGCCTCTCCGGGCTCCGAGGTGCTGAGGCGCGGGGTGAGGAAGGCCACCTCTGAGGCTGCCCCCCTTCAGGAGGGCGTTCGAGCCGCTCAGTGGAACTCTGTCTCAGACACTGCCCTGACCGTTGCACACGTCTTCGCCCCGTCGCACACGAGTGGCTGCTGGGGAAGGTCAGAGCGCGCAGCACCCGGCCACCGGCGCCTCCTTCCTGCTGCAGCCGGGCCCCCGCACGGCTGGCTCCGTCTTGGGGACTGTCCAGGGAGGTTCCAGTTTGGAAACGGGGAGGGGCCCGGTCCAACGGAGCTGGAGGGTTGTGCTGGGAGCTGGGTGGCTCCCACCCCTGGGGTCCCCTCTGGTGTCATGACCACAGTACTTGCTCTTGCTCCCAGTGGCTTTGCCAGGCGCGCTGCTTGTCTCACAGCGATCTGCCCAGAGGCCCTGCGGCCTTCCTCCCTCCCTCCTGGAGAACCGCAGGACAGTGTCGGACTCTCCTGCTCTGTGGGGGGGTCTCTCAAGGTGCAGGGGCAGCAGTTTGGTGGCCAGGCAGCCATGGGTGCCTGTCCCCAGCACTTTGTGCCAGAGTCTTCTCACATACTTGCCCTGGCCTCTGAGGTGGCCTGTAGGCAGTCCTGGTGCCCAAGGACAGCACACGGTCCTGGCTGACCATGACAGAGAGGGACCGTGGTCTGGGGGAAGCTGTGGCTTGAGGAAGGTGCGCATCGCCGTCACAGAGCATGGAGCGTCTGTCCCAGCAGAGCCGAGCCTGCTATTCAGGGACAAAGAGTCAGCACAGGACCCAAGATCCTGCTGCTTGCAGAGGGGACCCTCTCCTGGACTGAGGTCCCTGATCAGTAACACACAGCTCTGCACATATGGTCACCATTAAAGCGTCGTGTCCAGGATGACAGATGAAAGCAGCGTTTGATTCATTCACCAGAGCTTTCAGCTATGTGACAGTAAGGGACAGGACTGTGGCCTGCCGGTAGGGTGCACAGGGTCAGGGTCGGTCACGCTTGCCTGTTCTGCTCCCTGGCCACTGAGCTAGCCAAGGGGACTGGGCCAGGAGACAGGCCGGGCGCTTCCGTGCCCTCCGAGGGTGTGGAGGCCAGCCCCTGCTCACGCCCACGGCCCTGTTCGCGCGGTGCCCTGCACAGTGAGCATGTGTGAAGCCCGCGTCCGCCGCCAGTTCCTACGTGAGTGGCACTTTGGCGTGGGGCCCTGTGCGTGCCGGGCCACTCCCGGTGCCTCCAGCTCTGGGGTGCTGACGGACAGACCCCGCGTGTTCTCTCCGGCACACAGAGGAAGCCGTTTCTTCCAGGGGGCGAGAAGCGAAGATTGCCAAAGTTTTCTAAAGACCCTTTAAGAGGAGGCCGAAGAGAGGGAGCCGTGAGCGTGGATGAGGATAAACAAGGCTGACAGGTGGAGCGGAGGCTGAAACCTGAGCCCCACAGTAACTGCGCGGAGATGCGTTGCAGATGGCGCGGACAGGCGGCACTGGGGGCCGCGGCGGCGGCGCTTCTGACTGGGGCCCTCGAGTTGGGCAGGGTGGTGCCTCTTCCTGGACCCCGGCCCAGGGGAGCCCTGAGGAATCCAGGGGGGTCGGGGGCGGCTGTTTCTGTGAACCTAGAGCCAGGATGGGGTGGGGGCAGGCCTGGCTGCGGCCCCCACGTTTCTGTGCTTAGAAAACAACTCTGCATTTAAGATCCATCAGTCTGTCTTCTGTCTGTCTGTCTATCGAAGACTGCAGTGGCATCCAACGGTCCTCGCAGACCTGCTGTGGGAGGACCCGAGACAGATGACGATCTGGGCGGCTGTGGCTGTGGCCGTCCCTCCACTCCTCGAGGTGACAGTGCCCCTGGACGTCCATCCCTGGAGATGGTTTGGGGCACACCTCCCCCTGGCACGACCATCTCAGGATGCCGTGGAGACTTGGGGTGAGGCGGGACTCCATCTCCCACGGGAGGCCCAGCTCCCCGTGTCGGGCCGGTGCCAGCTGCTCCGGGAGCCCGTCTTCCCGCTGGCGCGCTGGAGAGGGCGCAGACTTTCAGCAGGGCGGGGTGGGGAGGGGCACAACTTGCCTCTCCGGGGGCCGTGGGAGAGCCGGGCTCTGACGGGGGAGGAGCAGGAGGCTGGGCTGTGGGCCGCCTGCTCGGACCCTCGCCAGGGAGCAAGCAGCCTGCCTGCCCAGGGCTGCGGGGGCAGGGCCACAGGTGACCCTCCATGGCTGTGGGGTCTTCAGCCCCCACCTCCCTGGTTGCCACCCACCGCCCTGGTCTCAACCTCCGCCACCTTAGGGTGAGGGTGAAGTTCTTCCACCCAGAGAAGGCCCCTTTCAAGACCCCTGGCAGGTGGGCTGAGCCTGTGACACGCGAAGTCAGGGTGGTTCCTGTCCGAGTACCAGACTGAGGGACAGAGACTGGCCCAGGGCACCATGTCTGTGTTGTCACCCTGGCCCTGGCCCAGCGCGCTGTCCTCAGCTCTGAGGATGGATGCAGATGGGCAGGGCCAGGACAGGCCTGTGGTCGTGACCAGCACCTCTTCCTTCAATGGCTGACACACACTCGAATCATCGGCGCGACCCCCAGGGCGCCGCAGGAACCCTGCCTGGGACGCCTTTCCCGGTCAGCGAGGCCAGCGGCTGTGGAATCAGACTGTGGCACCAGCAAGGCTCCGGCACTGCACCCCCAGGGAATTTTGGGTCTGGGTCGTTCTGTTCTGGGCCGGGTTCCTTCCTGGGCACTGTGGGATGTCCAGGAGGTTCCCCGGACTCTACCCATCAGATGCCAGCAGTGACCCTGCAGAGACCACCACAACCGTTTGCAGCTTTTGCAGTGGCCCCAGCGGGCACACAGTGGACAGCGGAGGACCCCTGGCCATTTTGTAGACAAAAGGTGCCTCAGCTACCGCTGCCATGTGCCGTGCTGAGCGGCAGCGCGGGAGGCGGGTTCACGGTGGCCGTGGGACAGGGCGAGGGCCCGTGCCAGCCTCACACCCTGCTCTCAGCGCAGGCCGCAGCCTCTAGGGAGGATGGTGCTTCCTAGTCCAGAGGAGAGAGAAGCAGAGGCCGCGGGTCTGGGGACTCTGAAGGGCGCCGCGAGCTTCCGGTGGGGCTCCGTCCAGCCCTGGGGACCTCTCAGCCCCACACCCCTAGTGCTTCTTCTCCCCGGGCTGGAGCTGGCTCTAGGGCTGCGGGAGGGGCTGCGGGAGGCTCTCCGCCGGGGACGAGCTGGCCGGCCCAGGTGTGCGGCTGTCACGGGGACTCGTCATGTGCTGTCGTGGACAGACCTGGGCCCAGGGAGGCCTGCGCAGCCTGAGAATAAGGCTCTTGTTCCTGGCCCAGCGGGAGTCCTCGGCCCTGGAGTCACAGGAACTGGGTCTGTCTTAGGTGGGCAGGCCACTTGGGCAGCCCAGCAGAGGCCTCGACAGCAGAGGTGAGCCAGGCTGTCTACACAGCAGAACTCACTTGTCCACACCAGGGCGAGGACGGCCGTGGCTTTCACGGGGCCGAAGGGCTCCGGGGCCCCGCTAGGGCTGCAGCGGGCAAGCTGGCCGCGCGCCTGGACAGAGCCCAGCTGGAGTGTCCACTCTGCCTCCATGGAAGCGGAAGCGACTCTGCTCCACAGGCAGGGCCTGGCCCTTCAGCTGCCTGCAGCCAGCAAGGCTCCTGGGCTCCCTGGGCCCTGTCTCGGGGCTCCCCGGCTCGCCACAGGTTAAAGGGCTCACGGCCCATCAACGGTGGCCCCCTCGCGGAGCCTCTCCACCAGGCACGACCTCACGGCACGGCACGCGGGGCCTCAGACCCGCAGACGCGCTGCAGCCCGGCTTGGCGGCGGCTCGTGTGGTTAAAATGCTCTTCCAGCAGGCTGGCCGCCGGGCGGGGGCAGTGTCCCCGCAGCTTTCTCCTTGGCTGGAGGGGGGCTTTCCAAAGCTGCCCCCACTCCTGTCTGCTGGGAGGGGGATTGGGAGCAAACACAGGTGCCAGGCCCCTGGGCTGGTCGGACGGCTGCCGCGTGTCATAGGCAGCTGGTCATCCTGCCTGGCCGGACTGGCCCCAGGGCTCTCTCCATGGGCTTCTGGGTGGGAGCTGAGGACTTGGGGAAGGGGCCAGGGGGCTGGGACCTTTGGAACAATTCCACAATCCCAGAGGCTGTGGCCCACCCGCACGCCCGCCTACCCACGCTGGCGAGGGCGGTGTGTGCGTGAGATTAAGTGGGTTCTACTGATGCCGTTGCGGGGCTCATGGGAAAAGCACTCACGCTGTTTCCAGAACTCGGAGGGGTCCCGGGCCATGGCTGGCTTGCCTCACCGTGGGCGAGGGGCGACCTGCGGTCTCCTCGGAGGTCCCTGGGGGCTGCTCCTCAGCGTCTACACCCCACTCACTGCAGAGCTTAGGCAGGGGGTGTTTTGGGGGACAGGTCACCCAACTTTCAGAGACACCTTGGGGAGTGACCCGGCAGGTGCTCCTGGCCAGGACGTGGCCCTGGGCCCTGAGCACCTGCCCAGCTCCCGCCCATTGGGCAGTGTCCGAGCGGCTCCCGGGCTGGCTTCTCGTCTGTGGCCTGAGAGCTGCCAAGGGGCCCTGGAGGGGCTCTGGGGGCCCAGGACAGCCCCTGGGGGCCTCCGCACAGCGGGCACCAGCTGTGGTCTTGGCGTCTCCACTCACACTTGGCTGTGGCGCCCACCCTCCCACTTGGGGTCCTCAAAACACCTCCTTCAAGTGAGGACCATGGTCCAGCAGCCTCAGAGACCAACAGGCCAACATGGGGCAGGGCGCCCTCTCTCCAGGGGCCGCTTAGCCTTTTCTTCATCGTTACCCAGAGAGAACACAGTACTTGATGTCACACTGGGGAAGGGACAGCACCCAGACCTGTCCAGCCACCTCACGTACACCCTTCAGAAAGCTCCGCTAGATTGTCCAGTTCAACCCCTGGCTTGATGGACAGGACCCCGAGATGTCTGACTGGAGGCCTGGGAGCCTCTCCCTGCGCCCCTGCAGGACATGCGGCGGCAGAGCCTGCAGCCCGTGTGCCCACACCCCGCAGGCCGGGGCATTCCGTGGCCCAGGACCAACCCCTCTGGGCCCAAGGCCTTGTGCAGCCTGGTCCTGGTGCCCCACCCCTGCTGACCCAAGACCTCCTGTGCCCCGCTCCCAGTGCTGGGCTTTAGAGGCCGACTGTGGCCTCCTCCAGGCTCTGGAGTGACCCCACCCTCTCTGGCCAGCCTGGCCCTGGCCACAAAGCCCTTCAGGGTGCAGGCTGGGCCTCCTGCCCACCTGGGTGCGCACGGAGCCGCACCCACACGCAGCACACAGCACCGCTGCCTCTGGCTGTCAGCTCCTTGCCCGGCCTGGCCTGGCCCTGGCCTGCTGGGAGGTGGGTGGGCAGGACTACAGACATCGATGCCACGGAACCAACCGGGATCTACTCCGCAAATTAAGAGGGGAAGGAAATGGCCCTCCTGCCCCGACATGTATGGCACCCTCTGCAAACGTCCCAGCACTACCCAGTGCCGCCCTCCCCCTGACGCCACGCACATGACCTAGGAAGAGGCTCTCGGCCCCAAGCCCTGCACCACGGGGTCCACCTCTGGTAGACCCAGGGACAAAGGCCCGGACACCAAGGAGTGGGGAGCCACTTGCTGGCTGCGATCTTGCCACTTGACTTCTGATAGAGACCTGTCGTCTCAGGTGTCCACTGCAGGCCACGTGGTCACACGAGGTGGGTGCGCCCACTAGAACCATCCTGTGGGCCTGGGGGCTGCAGGAAAGCTGCCAGGGGCTGCAACTGGCCGTGCTTCCCAAGTAGGCCGAGCATCAAGGGAGGCCTCTGGGTCCCAGGGCTTCTGGAAAGACCTCTGGGCTGGCGTGGCTGTTCTGCTGTTCTGCGAGAGCCGGCTCAGCCTGCAGCCAGCGTGGCCCTGGCAGTCACTGGGTTGGGTCCAAGAGCCTGCAGGACAGAGGGCGGCACTCAGGGCTCCAGCCTCCAGGGCTCTCCTCACCAGCTCCCCAGTCCTCTGCCCGACCAGATGCCCCCAGGCACCTGGACTCCAGTCAGGGGCCAGTCCTTTCTACGACGCCCCCAGGGGCAGTGAGGGAGAGGCGCCTCAGGGGGAGGAGAGGAGCTCTGCCCTCGGGAGGCTGCCCCAGGGTCCTGCCCATCCCCTGCAGGCACAGCCTGGGTCAGGGCCGCACTCACGGGATCGAAGCGGGCGGCCAGCGGGGATGTGGGGACTCCCACTCGGGCTCCTCAGCCAGGTAAGGACACACGAGAGGGCTGCTGGGCGGTTTCTGGGACAGGCATCCTGGGGCTCAGCCCACCCGAGATGTCACAAGAAGCACCCCTGGCCTTCCTCTGCTGCTCTGCAAGCCACGTGTCTGGGCCAGAGCCACACGGGTGAGGAGCGGGCGAGCCCGGGATCATCTGTCCTCGTAAACCTGTACCACGCTCAGGCAGCTCCCGTTTCACACCCGCTTAACTTTTACGGCCAGCTCTGCCTGCCGGGGCGCAGACGGCATTGCCAGCGGCGGGGGCAGGCGGTCCCGGCTACCAGGGCCAGCCTGAGGTGCGGACGTCTGGGCCCGGGGCCAGTTCTCAGAGCTCCGGGCTCATGCCTGCTTGCTCCCTCCCGAGGCAGCCTCTGGGAGCCCGGCCAGGCTCCGGGTTCCTTCGCCACCTGGGCCCTGCCCGGGAGCAGCCTCGCCCCGGCCCAGGAGCTTCTGTGGCCTGCAGCACACCCCTGGCTCCGGTGGGAAAGCCCCCAGGGTGGGCACCCCAAATCGCGCCTCCTGCTGGCATATGGGCCCACGCAAAAGGGAGCCCCCTCTCCCCGGGTCACTTGTGCACACGATGCGGGACCTTATGAGTGCCCAACGTGGTCCACCTACACTGAGCTATCTGCTGTTCATGGAACTGGTGGGGACCCTGAAACTGGCGTGTGGGGGACACGTTAAGGGCAGGGCTGTCTAATGTCTGTTTTCAATATGTGGCCAATCATGGCCTTCGTTTTCCTGTTTGGTATAATTTTATGCTGGGTGGATGTATTTAGGCCCGAGTGGCCTGACAGTGATGATTAATACCGTGCGCTAGGAGATTCCAGCGCCGGCGCGGAGCGAGCGCGCACCGTTCTCATCAGATGGTCAAGCCCGCAGGCCTATTAGAAGCAGCAGGAGACCTGGCGGCTTAATCACAGAGGCTGGGCCCTTGCAGGGAGAAGAAAGGGAAAGGGAAGGGGAAAAAATAAAGCCACAGAGCGGAGGGCGGAGATGCTACTGGAGTCCCAGCCCTCCCCCGCCACTGCTGGGGGCCAGGCCGAGGGGGGAGTCCGCCAGAGAACTTAGAGGGGAGAGAAGCAATTAAAACCTGAAGTCAGCAGCCAGAGACCTTGGCTCTGCGCGGGAAGTCTTGTGAGCAGAAATAAACCAGCCCGTGGGCAGGGGCCGGACAGGGGCAGGGCCAGCGGGCCCTGGAGCCAGGCTGAGCGTGGCAGAACAAAGAGAAGGTGGCCTGGAGGGTCCACGTGTCCTCAGGCGCCATCAGCCCCCCACCCTGACGCCGGTGCACCCTCCCAGGATGACCTCGGGCTCTGTTTGCCCAGCGCTGTTGGGCTCACCTGCAGCCAGGGGAGCAAGCACCCTGTCCCTCCCAAGTGTGACCACTTGGGTGAAAAGCCTGGGCTGTCTTGCTCTTTGAGGATGGCCTTGGAGGCTGGGAAGGGGACCCCCGACCCGGAAGCCCATGGAACAGCCTGGACACCCTCCGGCGTTGACCCCTCCGGGCTGCCAGCTCTCTGGCTCCAGGTCCAGTCCTGGTGCAGGGCGCCTCCCGGCTGGGGTCACAGTGGCCCCCGCAGGCAGGAGGAGCCGGGTGGGGAGAGCGGGAGGAGCAGCTAGGTGTTGTGCTGGCCAGGGGAGCCACCCTGGGTGGTCCTGGGGACAAGACGGAGGCGGCCCTCCCAGCTCGGTGACCTAGCAGCAGCCATGTCCCTTTGAGAACTGTGCTGGGGAGCCCAACAGGCTGCCCTCCTGGGATCTAGAAGAGGCCCAGTTCTAGGGGGCTTGATTTTGTGGGGACGTTTTCAGAGCGTCTGTCTGGGAAGGAGGCGGCACAGTGGAAGGGGAAGGAGGGTTCTGGAGCTGGTCAGGGGCTCTGCGGTCCAATGTCACGTGGCTCTTGGCAAGCGACTCCCAGCCCCAGCCTCGGTCCCTTCTCAGAGGGTACTGGAAGGGCGCAGACCCCCAGGGTCGGTGCAGCTGTTATTTTGAACTTGGGGGAACTTATCAAAGACGAACACATTCCTCTGGATCTCCACATAAGCCCCGCCTGTCTGAACAGATGTCACAGTGCTGCTCGCCTGTGGTGCCTGTGCCAACCCTGCAGCCCCTGCAGCAGGGAGGGCAGCGCCAGTCCGGCACCTGCTTCAGGACCAGGGTCTGGTGGGGTGAGGACCACCCTCCGTGGAGTCCGGCCCCATGCCCAGCACTGGTCCTCTCCATCCCCACAGAGGCTCCGCAGGACACCTGGAACCCCAAGTGGGCAGGGTTCCCCTAAACAGCCCAGGAGAACTTCTGCTCGGAGCCAGAACCCTCTACGGGTCTCCAGAACCCCCGTGTCAAGGAGGACCCTTTCTATCCAGAGAGGCCACAAGTGGCACCCTGTGGCCAAGCTCCAGCAGGGCCCCTCTGACACTTGGAGTGCCCGAGTGCCCAGCAGGGCCCAGGCTGGTGCTGGCCAGGACCCAGCTGGACCCTGTGGGAAGCAGGTGCCTCTGCAGGAGCTCAGCTCGGAAGCCCACAAGCCAACAGATTCACCCCCAAAGGCCTGGCCAGCCGGCTGAGGGCCATTCCCGAAGGCAGGGCTTGCCTGGCCAACCTGTGCCCACCCGGAGGACTGCCGTGGACTGCCACCCAGACGGCTCCCGCTCTGTCGGCTATTTGGGGAATGGTTTCTGCTTTGCTTTCCTCCCAGGCTCCATAGTGAAAAGGGCGTTGCGGTGGAGCCCTGGTGGCCTTCAGGGTGGCCTCTGCAAAGCTGGGCTCCTGCACCCCAGAAGTGCCCACCCCGGGCCAGGGGAGGCTGGGGGAGGGGTGCTGGGTGCTGCCTTGAGCGCACAGCCCCGGAGTCTGACCAGAGAGGAGGACGAGCCGGCCACCTGGAGAGCCGCATGGTGACAGGCCGCCAAGGCCACCCCAGGCCCTGGCTTCCTCAGTCACCTCCCTACCCCGGCAGGGACCTAGGCAGGGGCCCTGGCTCTGGGACTTTATCTTAACCGATGTCGCATCTGGAAAGGAGCCTCCACGACGGCCCTCACCACAGGCTCTGGCCGTGCAGGCGGCAGCAGAGCAGGAGGGGCCTGGCGGCCGCTCCAAGGACCCCCAGATCAGGCGGGAGAGCCTGCCTCCTTGTGCCTTCAGGCCTGCTGCCCGGTTCTCCCCTGGAAGACGGACACCCCTGCAGGGTCCCGGGGCTGGCAGTGTTCTGCCCCGGGCAGGGAGGATGCCCTTTTGAATGGCTGGAGAGGACGGGACTGGAGTTCTCGGCAGAGGGCGCCCAGGCAAGTGCATGTCCGGCCCGAGTCCCCAGGCCCGACACAGAGGCCGGCACGGCCTCTCAAGGATTCAGAGCAGGGGAGGTCCTGCAGGCAGCTGGGCCAGCGAGCTTTGAAGACCCCTGAGCTGACACTCGACTGGGGGCTAGAGGAGGCCGCCCGAGGCTGGTGGGACGGGAGGCCCTGGCTCCCCTGACTGACAGCTGCCCTGGCTCCCCGCCCTCCCCGTCAGCTCACGGGCCTGGGGTGCCCCTCTGCCGTCCCAGGACAAGGGCACCCTGGGGTTTAGGATGACAGCCCTGAAATGAGCTCGCAGCCGAGCGCCGCGGGCACTGGGCGCTGGCCGCTGTGATTGGGTGCTGGGCGCTGACAGGCAGGAGCAGATGGCCCCTTCCCGCTGCTGCCACCCTGGGAGCCTGACCTCCAGGTTATCGGGCAGCAGCTTTGGCGATGACCTCATTAAGCACGGTGGCCGCGTCAGCACCTTTCCAAAGCCCCTTTTATCACTCACAGCGTGCCGGCGCGGCCCTGTCCGCACCTCCTCCCCGACACGCTCTATCTTATCTCTCCTGGGGCGGAGACCCTCGCTGGGAGCCAGAGAGCAGGTCCAGGAATGCTGTCCGGACAGCCGGGCCATCGGCGCTGACACGGCAGGGCGGGCAGGGGAGTGGGCGGGGGCGTCTTGCCGACAAAATTGTGCAGAAGTGCTGTGAGATCCTGAGTCCAGTCGTGGTCACGCTGGCCGTGGGTGTGAAGTCCCTGGCTCTGCTGCCACGGTGTGCCTGGCCCAAGGTGGGAGCAAGAGCCACGTCCCCATGGGCTGTTTGCAGGCCGCGCTGCGCCCAGCTGGCCCTCCTGCCGATTCTGGCCATGGAGGAGAGAGGCCCTCTGCCAACAGGGGCGCGCGGAGCTCTGGGCAGAGGGGAGGGAGGGAGGGCGTCCGGGCCCAGCACGGCAGGCTGGTGTCAGGAGGGGCTGGACGGGGGTCGGCGGCACCTGACATTGAAGGCCAATCCTGAGAGGGCTCCTTGAGTTCAAAGGCTCTGGGAAGCCCGTGAGGGGTGCCTCTGAGAAGCCGTGGCTGCCCCCCTCCTGCAGGCCCTGCCCGGTGGAGCCGCCTTTGTGGGCCGCAGAAGCCGTGCGCCTGTCGGAATGAGGACGCTCTTTGTCCCATGTCCTTGGCCGCGGGTTTTGGGGATGGTGCTGAATGGCTGCTCCCCCCTCGCCTCTGTCCGCGCCCTCTGCTCCTCCCAGGCCCCACACACGCATACTAACAAGTGACCCAGTCCTGCACCGCCGAGTGCAAGTGCCCAGCGCTCCCGGGCAGCAGGCGCGGAGGTCCATGCAGTCCTCTGCCCGACGGGCATGGCAGCCCCTGGGGACCTGCGGGCTGTGGCCAGGCCTGGGTTCTGGGCTGCAGTGACTCAGCCTGCTCTGTGCCCGGGCAACTCTGCTTCCTGCCGACGGGTTCCCGCTGCCGGTGATCTTGCCAGAGCCGGAGCAGCCTGACCAGCTCTGGCCTTGGCAGAACCAGATTGCACCATTGACACAGGGCCCGGCGTCCAGGAGCTCACAGGCACCCAGTGTCTTGTGCTGGCCCAGGGGTGCCCAGAGGTAATGCCAGAACCCCACAGTCTCGGGAAGGACCCATGGTGGCCGCCGTGCAGAATGAGCCTCCTTCTAATAAGCCACCAGAGGACTGGAACTCCCTGCCCCACCCTGGGCTCTCCCGAGAGACTGGGATGGGGCTGGGGCAGGTGGGCGGAGTCCGAGGCCGGGCCTCCCAATGTTGCCTCCATCCTGCTGCTCCCGGGGGCATCCCCAGAGGTCTGAGCACAGCGGGTCACACAGGACCTGGACGGGGGCCGGTCTGGGTCCCACCTGTGACTGTCCCGAGGTCCTCCGAGAGCCGGCCCTGCCCAGCAGAAGAGCTGGCCCTGACTCACTCACTGCCGCCCACCCCCCCAGCCGGCCCTGCTGCTGTCCCACGCACCCCTCTGCCGCCAGGGACCGGCAGGACCAGGCAGGCCTTCCAGAGCAGACAGGCAGCACCAGCTCCCGGGACAGCCCTGGGCAGCTGCAGGGCCCCAGCTCCTCGGGGCTGGGGTAGGCGCAGAGTCTGCAGCCTCTCCCTCCGGGGATGGTCTGAGATCCCTTCTGCATCAGGGTTTGCCCTGGGCTGCCACGTGCCCGCGGCTCATCTGCCTGGCGTGGGACCGGGACAGACAGCCCGGGAGGCACGGTCCCCAGTCCCTCCCCAGCTTCCTGCTCCTGGGGCTGCACCCTGTGTGGGATCCATCCCACCCTCGATGGGGAAGCCTGGGAGCTGGGTCTCCAGAGCACGCCCGAGGTCAAGGTCAGCACAAAGCGTTTCCCTGTGTCTCCAAGCCCAGGGGTGGCCACGGCCAGTGCTGAGGACTTCCGGGAGGGGACCGGGCAGCAAAGCCTGCCCTGAGCCTTGGGTGTGCCACTGTCTCGCCTGTGCCCCTCACTTCACAGGTACAAACAGACGAAGGAACAGCAGGACACACGGACAGGCAGCAGGGCTTGCTTGAAACCCCATCAACCATTTGTTGCTCAGCCATTCAACAGATGCACCAGGACCGGCGGGCACAGGGCACGGGCTGTGTGTGTAGGGGCCTCTTCCCCACAGAGCTGCCAACCCACACCCGGGAGGGCAGAGGGTGCTGCCTGGGGCTGCCAGGTGAGAGGGCACCTGGGCTGGGCAGCCAGGGGTGGCAGACCCTGTTTCAAGAGTGCTCAGAGGACGGGGCCATCGGAGAGGGCTGCGGAGGAGGCCCCCGGGAGAGTGGGCAGGCGGAGAGGGCAGGGAAGACAGGGGACAGGAGGAGGGAGTGGGTTGCGGGGAAACCTCGGAGCTCTGGTGGCGCCCTGGGCTCCTGAGAGGACCCCCGGGGCAGCACCCGCGTCCAGAACGCATGCTGTTAGAGAGCCGCCCATCCCGTGACTGACCCACCTGAGACCCCGGCCCTCGGAGACCCCGTGGCCACAGCCGCACGCACGCGGGAAGCCCCGAGCCTCTGCGGCGCGGCTCGGTGCGGAGGTCCCAACACCGGCACCCCGTGGACGCACTGGGGAGGAGAGGCCACCGCCATGGGCGAGGCCAAGGGGACCTGCAGGACAGGAAACCCAATAAACAGTTTCCATCTCCAGCATTTTCCACATTCAATTATTTTTAAATTAAATAATCTCTCCCCAGGAGAAAAAGGAAAGTCCCCCTCAGCCCGGCCCTGCCAGGCCTCACAAAGCCCACATTGTGGGTGCTGACGGAGGACGAGGTCCTCGGAGCCGCCCTCAATGCCGGCTTCTGTGTGGAGCTCGCAGGCGGCCCCTCCGACTGCCCCGCGCGGCCAGCGGAGACCTGGCCCGCAGCCACGCGGCCTCTTTGGGGCTCTTGTTGGCTCCCAGGAGCCCAGGGTGGGGAGCGAGCGGCGCTGGGTGGAGCAGGGAGGACGCCAAGACACACTCAGGCTCAGGGGCCGCACGGGAGGACTGGGGGGCAGTGGACGGGGAGGGGTCCTGCTGCAGCCGGCTCAGGAGGAACAGGGGTCTGCAGCCCGCACACCAGGGTTCAGACCCGGGCCTGCTCCCCGCAGCAGGCTGTTGGTGAGTGCGGCACTTCCCCAGTGTGAACCTCAAAGAGGCCCTCGCGGTGACAGTGGCGGTGACAGTGGCGGGACGAGGAGGAGTGCGGCGTGTGGCGGGCGGTCATGGCATAGCGTGGGTGTGCACCAGTGCGGCCCAGAGAAGGTGCTCGGAGCTGCAGGCCAGCGATGGCAGAGCAGCCTGCGCGGCCTCACGCTCTGGACGTCCTAACGGCTACTGAAGGCTCCAGAGAACACCAAACCCAGGCAGAAACAGAGGCTCTCGGCCCCTACAGAAGGAACTGCTTGGGAAGGCCCTCCTGTTACCTGCCTTTCCCCCTGAGGCCACTGTCCAGTCCACCAGGCACAGGGCCAGCTGGAACTCCGCTGGGCAGTCTTATAGGACTGAGGGTGCCAAGGAGGAGCTGGACCCGCCATCGTGTCTGTACGTGGAAGGCAAAGTCGGGGAGCGGAGGGCGCTGCGGGGAGGTGCTCCCTCAGTGTGGACCTGGACGCCCTCAAATTTGGGGCTCACTCCCGACTTGCCCACGTGTGGGGGGATTGCAAGGAGCCTGGGAGAGTGGCAGTGGGGGGCTGCAGGGGCCGGACAAAGCCGCGGCTGCCACTCACCAGGGCAGAGGAAAGGGCGTCAGGAATCCGAGCGCCAACTTGGGGGGCGTTTGGTAAAGGACTTTGGCTTTCCCTGCAAACCCCGGGGCTGTGCTTGAAGACGGCATTGTAGGACAAAGGAAGGGCCTGCCACAGACCCACCCTGGCCGGTGCAGGAGCCTCCACAAGGCCAAGGCGAGCAGCCTGGGGCCAGGATGCCTGCTTCAGAGGAGCGCAGAACCAGGGTCCCCTGATGTGTCACTGCAGTGCTGGGTGTCATCCAAGGCGAGCAGCCTGGGGCCAGGATGCCTGCTTCAGAGGAGCGCAGGACCAGGGTCCCCTGATGTGTCACTGCAGTGAGTCATCCAAGGCGAGCAGCCTGGGGCCAGGATGCAGAGGAGCGCAGAACCAGGGTCCCCTGATGTGTCACTGCAGTGCTGGGTGTCATCACAGAGTTACGAGAGGCACAAGCGGCAGGAAGGTGGCCGCAGTCAGGGGAAAGTCAATCAGTGCAAACCAACTCTGCTTGGCCTCGAACGCCGGAGCTAGCACAGTTCAAAGTAGCTGTCATAAAGACGCCCAAAGACACAGGAAAAGGTGACCATGAGGGACGAACAGATGGGGGACGCCAGCAGAGAGATGGCAACCACAGCTAAGGACCCAGTGGACACCCTGAAACTGAAAACCCTAGAATTCTAACACGGAGCCCGTCCCCGCACAGGCTTGTAACAGGAGGGTGGAGGTGGAGGGAGAAAGGGGCCGTGGGCTCAGCTGCGGCTGGACAAACTGCCCATCGAATGACAGGGGACACGGGACAGAAGGAACAGCGCCCTGGAGGCGCGGGACGGCCTCTGCCGTGTGCGCACAGCTGCAGAAGACACGAGAGAGGGGCAGGACGCAGAGGAGGGAAGCGCCGAAGGCAAGGAGAGACGGACAGCGCTCCCTCGTCAAGAGACGCAGGCAAGGAAATGAAAAGGCCAGCCTCAGCCGGGCGACGGCCCTTGCAGCGCGTGTGGGGACCAGGCCTTGAACCTGGGATCAGAAAGCGCTCCCCAAAACCAACCCACGGTCGTCCAGGACGTGGACAGAGCCGGGACACCCCGGAGACAGCCACGCCGAGGCCGAGGAGCCCAAGGGCCATGTGGCTCGTGGGGGAGGCTCCTACGCCACGGCCGCCACAGAGCCACTGCAAAGGCCACGCTGAAGACGTGCCACCCTCGCTCCGCAGGGGAGGGTGCAGCTGGGGCTCTCGGGGATGCAAGACGGTGCTGCAGGTTGGGGACCATGGAGTCTTGGGGCTGCAGATACGCCCTGCCCTGGAGCCAGCACTTCCACCCTAGGTGATCTCCCGAGGGACGTGAGGACCCGGCTCCACAGAGGCTGCCGAGGGCGCTCTCCGCCACTCATCCCTAACAGCCCGAGTCTGGACACGGCCTGGGACGCGTCTGCGCCTGGGGCGGCCACTCTGCAGTGAGGAGGGACAGCCGCGGCCCAGGCGGCGGGGGAGGCTGAGAGAGAGCAGGCCGACACCAGGCAGCACGCCCGGCCCTCCTGGAGGTCCAGACAGCCTCCTGGAGGGCTCACAGACGGCGGACCCACCTGAGGGTGACAGACAGGCTCCGGGAGAGTGGCTGCCGGCCTGCCTGGGGACGTGACCGGAGAGGCCAGAGCGGCGGCAGAGCCCCGTGCGGCCTCTGAGTGGCCGTGTCAGAGCCGGGCAGCGTGTGTCCGGGTGTGCCCTTCATCACACGCACGCCTTGTCCTGGTGGGCTCTGAGGCCAGGCGCCCGGCCTGTGTGGGCGGCCCTCGTCTTGCTGTCCTATTTACACCGTGGACACGGTCCAGCCAGCTCCCTCCCGCAGGCCGAGAGTTGCGGGGAAGGGCTCAGGACGAGGGCCTGCTGCTCTGCCTGCCCGGGCCGCACCAGGCCAGGCTGGTTCTCTCTCCAGAGCTTCCCACAGAGCCTGGCGCTTTGGGGCTGTGCGGAGGGGTGGACTGGCCCAGGCACCGGGGCGGAACGCTGGACCTCAAGCTTCTCTTGGAGACCTGTGGGCGGCTCGGGCCTCGCGGAGGCCACGGCGTGCTGCGGCTTCCCCGCTGCCCTCTGGCTGGGCCCGCAGGCTCACCGTCCACGTCCTGGCCTTCCCCTTTAAGAAGTGTGATGTCCTCTGGTCGCCTGGGTCTTCCTGCTAACCCCTCGGGGCAGGCCTCACAGCCAGCCTGGCCGGCCTCATCCTGGCTGCCGGCTTTCCCCACCCAGGGGCCACATGCTGGGTCCCCTCTGGGGGGGGCTCCCTGAGAGCAGCGCCAGTGTCCCTGAGCCTCCTGCTTGTGGCACGGGCCCTGCTGGGTGTGGAGTGAGTGTGCCCAAGTCACTTCTCGCCAGCCGGGCGGGAGCCTGCGGGGAAGGCCCTGGCGTGCCGGGCTCGGCCAGCCGGAGGTGGCCGCGTGGCTGGCTAGGTCCTCACCACATCCTTGTGCAGCCCAGGTGCTGGACCCCCTCGGCCGGGGAGGACTCAGACCGAGGCTGGGGCCTGGCCCACCAAGGTGTGCGGCTGGATGTGTCCCTCCCCAGCGGGAGCCCGGGAGAGGCTCAGCAGGCACCGGGCAGCTCCCGGAGCGCAGCCCCCAGGGCTCAGCTTTGCCCCGCGTCCCCCGGGCGAGCACTGGGCGCCTTCCCTGGGCCACACCGTGACTCCTGCCCCGGCCCGCCGGCCCCTGCGGCTGTGATTCATAAAGAGGCCGTTGTCCGTCTCGATGGTCTCTGCGGAGCGCGCCCGCGAGGGGAAACACTTAGTTAATGATTCAGCACTGCCGCCTGCTGCACCCGGCCCCAGGTGAGATCGATGGAGCAACAATGGGCTTATCAGGTTTCCAGCTCCATTTCCTGAAGATCGGGCGAGTGCGGGGCCAGGCTGGGCGCGGGGAGCCGGGCAGGAGCACACGGGCATCGAAGCACGTTGTCAAAAATAATTGCTTTATTTTCGCTGGGAGTGCTCAGACACCCCGCCGCGCTGATCTGTGGCTCGGCCCTCCGGGGGTGGGGGTGGGGGCCGACCGGCCTCGGCAGCCCTCCCCGGGGGTGTCAGGTAGGCACGCCTGCTCACGCCGCCTTCCCCAGTCGGCTCGGAGGGGCCCTCCCATGCAGGTGGACGCGTGGGACTTGCCCACGGGATCCGTGCAGAGGTTTGGGGATGTGCTGTGGGCAGTGCCCCGTGAGGGTTTGCTGGTACTGACAGGGACCCAGAGGGCAGCCCAGGCCCAGGAGCCCCAGGGAAGAGAGCGAGGTCCTGTCCCGCCCACGAGGCGGCGCCACGCAGATTCCCCGCGAGGACCTGCCTAACCCAGGCCGTAAATTCTCCCTGGGCACCCAGTGCCAGCTGGGCGTGGGCACAGACAGCGGGTCCCAGAGAGGAAGGAGTGCCAGGGACACACCGGGACCCGGGCACTAGAAAGGCACTCGCACCCTGCGTGTGCAGAGCGGCCTCTTCCTGTGGAGTGGAGGGCTGCCTGGCACCCGCCCCCGGGCAGGGCGATTGGCTCTGCCCCCAGAGATAAGGTCCCTGTGGGCTCTGGTGGCCAAGGCCAGGGCGGCTGGAGGAGCTCAGCCCCTCGCACACGGCTCTCGGGAGGGCCGGGGCTCCCTCTGCAGACAGGTCCTCACGGCGGTGACACTTCCCTGCCCTGAGGAGGACTGGGCTCCCGGGAGACCAGGTGGTGGTCTCTGCGCAGCGCCTCTCGTGCCCTCGTGCTGGCCCCCACCCCGCTGAGCAGCCCCTCCCGAAGCCCCGGGAGGGGAGGGGGCGTCTCCTCCTGGCTCCCGGCACTTTCAGGCCCAGGGCACCAAGATTGTCATTGCTTGTCCCCACCCATGCACTATTGCCCCCAGGCTGACCCTTCTGTGCCCTGGGCAGGGCCCCAGGAGCCACGTTCTGTATGCCCCTGTCCCTTAGGGGAGACTGGCGGTCAGCTGCCACTGGGCGCAGTGTCCCAGGAAATGTCAGCCGTCAGTGGCCAAAGGAGCGCGTGGCCAGGAAACTGCTCTGGGGGTGGGAGGCCTGGGGGTGACTCTATGCCTGGAACGGGGCGTGTGGAAGGACCAGGCGGCCAGAGCAGACCAGAAGCTCCACGTGGACGCAGAAGCCGCGTCCTTCCCAGAGAGGAGGCAGCGTGTCGCCCTCGGTCCTGATGGCTGTGGCCACCCGTCTCCCGCAGAGTGGGCCGTTCCTGCGCCCCTGGCCTTGGGCTCAGCACAGCCCCCGAGCCGGGCGGAAGTGGTCTGGGTGGCAGCAAGGCCCCATGGTCCTCAGGGGTCTGCCTGCCGTAGCCCACAGGAACCTCCCGGCTGCTCTGAGCCAGGGTCCGAGCCCGTGAGTCATGGGGCAGCGGCTCGAGGAGGGCCCAGCCCTGTCCACACTCAGAGACCTCCAGCCCTGGTTGTGTCTGGGGTCCCCGGAGGGACAGTGGCCTTGACCCCGGGTTCCAATGTCTCCCGAGTCAGGTGGCCCTGTGGCCTGCAGACAGAGGCTGGAGTTGGAGGGGCTGAGCACCCAGAGGCCACGCCCTGGGCAGAAACTCGTTGGCCGCCTGTCCTGGACACCCAGAAAGACAGGCCGCTCCCCGCCCTTCCCGGACTTTGGAGGGAGCCCCTGAGCTCAGGAAGCTGGGCTGGAAGGAGGTGGTCCTCTGGGGTCCTTCATTCCAGGCTGGCCACTTCTGGAGACCCACGGGGGTAAATGGAGCACGCTGCAGGGACAGTGTGCTTGTGTGGCCCACAGGCTGAAAGTCCAGGGGGCCTGGAAGGCCCCTTTCCCCCTGCCTAGAGCAGCTGGCCCTGGTGCCGAGTCCCATGAGAGCCACCGGGGGCAGAGCAGCCCCTGGCAGGACCCGGGCCTCACAGCAAGGCGGGGCAGCAGATGTCCTCCCCCGCCCGCTTCCTGTGCCGTCCCACAGAGGTCCCCGTGCAGCCTGGGTCAGGCCCCACAGGCCCCAGAGGGAACTTGGCTCTGCTCGTGTCTCTGCAGTGACAGCTGTGTGTGTGTGTGTGTGTGTGTGTGTGTGTGTCTGTGTGTGTGTGAGTGTGTGTCTGTGTGTGTCTGTGTGTCTGTGTCTGAGTGTCTGTGTGTGTGTGTGTCTGTGACTGTGTGTCTGTGACTCTGTGACTCTGTGTGTGTGTGTGTCTGTGTGTGTGTCTGTGTCTGTGTGTGTGTGAGTGTGTGTCTGTGTGTGTGTGTGTGTGTGTCTGTGACTGTGTGTGTGTCTGTGTGTGTGTGAGTGTGTGTCTGTGAGTGTGTGTGTCTGTGTGTGTGTGTGTGTCTGTGTGTGTCTGTGTGTGTGTGTCTGTGTGTGTGAGTGTGTGTCTGTGTGTCTGTGTGTCTGTGAGTGTGTGTCTGTGACTGTGTGTGTGTCTGTGAGTGTGTGTGTGTCTGTGACTGTGTGTGTGTCTGTGTGTCTGTGTGTGTCTGTGTGAGTGTGTGTCTGTGACTGTGTGTGAGTGTGTGAGTGTGTGTCTGTGAGTGTGTGAGTGTGTGTGTGTGTGTGTGTCTGCGTGTGTCTGTGTGTTTGTGTGTCTGTGACTGTGTGTGTGTCTGTGACTGTGTGTCTGTGTGTGTGTGTGTGTCTGTGTCTGTGTGTGTGTGTCTGTGTGTGTGTGTCTGTGTGTCTGTGTGTGTCTGTGTGTGTCCGTGTGACTGTGAGTGTGTGTGTCTGTGTGTTTCTGTGTGTGTCTGTGTGTGTGTGACTGTGTGTGTCTGTGTGTGTGTCTGTGTGTCTGCGTGTGTGTGTCTGTGTGTCTGTGTGTGTTTCTGTGTGTGTCTGCGTGTGTGTGTCTGTGTGTGTCCGTGTGTCTGTGTGTGTCTGTGTGTCTGCGTGTGTGTGTCTGTGACTGAGTGTGTGTGTCTGCGTGTGTCTGTGTGTCTGCATGTGTGTGTCTGTGAGTGTGTGTCTGTGACTGTGTGTGTGTGTGTCTGTGTGTTTCTGTGTGTCTCTGTGTGTCTGTGCGTCTGCGTGTGTGTGTGTCTGCGTGTGTGTGTCTGTGAGTGTGTGTGTGTGACTGTGTGTGTGTGTGTGTCTGTGTGTGTGTGTCTGTGTGTGTGTGTCTGTGTGTCTGTGTGTGTCTGTGTGTGTGTGAGTGTGTGTCTGTGACTGTGTGTGTGTGTGTGTGTGAGTGTTTGTCTGTGAGTGTGTGTCTGTGACTGTGTGTGTGTCTGTGTGTTTCTGTGTGTCTCTGTGTGTGTGTGTGTGTGTGTGTGTCTGTGTGTCTCTCTGTGTGTGTGTCTGAGTGTATGAGAGTGTGTGTGTATGTGTTCATTTCTGTGTGTGTCTGTGTGTGTCCGTGTGTCTCTGTGAGTGTGTGTCTCTGTGTGTGTCTGTGTGTGTGTGAGTGTGTCTGTGACTGTGTGTGCGCGTGTGTCTCTGTGTGTGTCCGTGTGTCTCTGTGAGTGTGTGTCTCTGTGTGTGAGTGTGTGCAGGGCCTGCTGGCCTGGTTCACTTCTCCCTCCCTCCTTCCTTGCAGCCCCTCTCCCAGGTGTGGGGCCCAGGTGGGGAGGGGTGGAGGTGAGGTCAGGCAGAGGCTCTGCCCCCAGCCCCCCGGCATCCTAAGCAGAGAGGACGACGGGCACCTGCCAGGAACCACTAGAGGGAAGTCAGCGCCCAGCGCTGAGGTGGCCGCTCGTGTCCCCCACGGCCTCTGCCAGGGCTCGGCCCCTGCCCAGCTTCCCCGAGCAGCTCCGTGCCTGGCTGGCACCTCCCCTCAGCTGAGGGCTGCACCATGCAGGCCTCAAGCAAAGAGGCCCCGCACAGAGGAGGTGACGTCCTGGAGTCCAGTGAGGTGACGAGAGGCAGAAGTGAAGGCATCCAGACCGGGAAGGACGGCCCCACGGCCGCCGCTGCGGACGGCCTGGTCTTACACTGAGGGCACGGGAAAACGCAGACGCACCGAAACTCAGAAACGATCAATGCATCGGTGAAGTCGCCTGACATGAGATCAGCACCCCAAATCAATGGTGCTCGGATACGTCAGCAGCAAAGCAGCCAAGAAGGAGGTTTAAGAAAGCAACCCCCAAAACAGCTACGAATAAATGTGAATACCTACGAGTAGATTTAATGGAGGAAGTGAAGGAGCTTTGCAATGAAGGCCTTAAAACGCAGATAAAAGAGATTGAAGAGGGCACACGCAAAAATGGGAAAACATCGTGTCTGTGACTTGGAAGGGCTAGTTTTGCTGAGCTGTCTGCAGCACACAGCAACCTGCAGATGCAGCTCAGTTCCTGCCAAGGTACCAAGCACTCTTCACAGAAATAAAATGAACACTCCTAAAATTCACGTGTGGCCAGCACAGACCCCAGATAGCCAGAGCAACCCTGAGCAAAGAGAGCAAAGCTGGCGGCATCACAGTGCCCAACTGCAGAACCTACTTCAAAGCACTAATAGCCAAACTGCATGGTATCCTTACGAGCCAAAGGCAGCAGAGCCGCGGAACCAGCCAGCCAGGCTGGAAACAGATGCCATGTTACAGCTGCCTGCTTCTCCCAGAGGCAGCGGAGGCATTGGAGCACAGGAGGTGACTTCAGCAGAAGGTGCCGTGAGAGCCAGGTGCCCAGACGTGGGAACACACCAGAGCCCTGGCTCTCACAGCTACAAAGCCCTCGCAATGGATCACGGTGCAAAGGTCAGAACTAAAACCCCTAAAAGGAAACACCAGGGGTGCTTCAGGACGCTGGGTTGGGCCAGGAGGTTTGGGATGTGACCTGAAAGCCCAGGCAAACCTGAAAAAGGGGGTCAGAACCCGCAAAGCCTCGCGGGGCAGAGGAGACCCTCAGCAGAGCGAGGTCAGCCGGCAGGAGGGGAGGGCGTCTGCACGCTGCGCCTCCGCCAGCACCTCGACTGCTCAGGGAACTCGGGCAGACGTCTAACGGGTGACATTTAAAAACGGGCAAATTCTGTAAACAGACATTTTTCAAAAGAAGATGCACAAGTGATCATCAAGCACGTGAAAAACGCCCAGTCACCAGTCACCCAGGAAAGGCAGATCCAGACCAGCGCGCCCCTCATTCAGACGACAAGAAGCAACGGCTGCTGGAGGGCGTGAGGGAGCGCTCGTGCCCTGCTGGGAAGCGAGCGCAGGCACCCCGTGGAAGTGTGGGGCTTCCTCAACACACCACAGATAGAGCTGCCAGCCCCCACAGCCGGGCGCGTGCCCAGAGGAATCGAAGTCAGCAAGCCCAAGAGACACCCGCAATCCCACCTGCATTCAGCACTGTTCCCAAGAGCCAAGGCAGGGGACCAGCAGACGCAGGGACGAGAGGTGTCATGTGCTTTAGAGGGACAGGGAGGATCCTCAGCCCTGAAGAGAATGCAGTCTTGTCACGTGCAGAACGGGATGAGCCCCGAGGACGCGTCCTTCAGCGAGACGAGCCAGGCGCAGGACGCCGGGTCCACACTCCCTGGCCAGCGTGCGGAGGCTAGCGCAGCCTCTCCTCACAGGGGCCGACGACGGTGGGTTCCGGAGCTGGGAAGTGAGGTGGCGGGAGGAGAAGGACAGGGCAGCGCAGGGCAGCCGGGAGGCAGAGCCGCGTGTCCTCCAGGGCACGGTGGGCGGCCACGCTCGGTGTCAGCCACTACACCCCCGCACCTCACGGAGAGGACTGCAGCGTTCCCAGCGCAGGAACAGCTGCAGGCTGGAGGTGATCTGCTCATACGCACTGCACCTGCGACACTCTGCACCTGTGACACATTGCACCTGCGACACTGCACCTGTGTCGCACTGTACCTGCGACACTGCACCTGCGACACACTGCACCTGTGACACACTGCACCTGCGACACACTGCACCTGTGACGCACTGCACCTGTGACGCACTGCACCTGTGACACTGCACCTGCGACACTGCACCTGCGACACTGCACCTGCGACACTGCACCTGCGACACTCTGCACCTGTGACACATTGCACCTGCGACACTGCACTGTGTCGCACTGTACCTGCGACACTGCACCTGCGACACACTGCACCTGTGACACACTGCACCTGCGACACACTGCACCTGTGACACACTGCACCTGTGACGCACTGCACCTGTGACACTGCACCTGTGACACTGCACCTGCGACACTGCACCTGTGATGCACTGCACCTGTGACGCACTGCACCTGTGACACTGCACCTGTGACACTGCACCTGTGACACACTGCACCTGCGACACTGCACCTGTGATGCACTGTACCTGCAACGCACTGCACCTGCGACACTGCACCTGTGACACTGCACCTGTGATGCACTGCACCTGTGATACTGCACCTGTGACACTGCACCTGTGACACACTACACCTGCACGCACCTGCACCTGTGACACACTGCACACCTTGTGACGCACTGCACCTGTGACACACACTGCACCTGTGACGCACTGCACCTGTGACACTGCACCTGTGACACATTGCACTGTACCTGTGACGCACACTGCACCTGTGACACACTGCACCTGTGACGCACTGCACCTGCGACGCACTGCACCTGTGACACACTGCACCTGTGACGCACTGCACCTGTGACACTGCACCTGTGACCACTGTGACGTGACACTGCACATGCTGACACTGCACACTGTGACACTGCACCTGTGACACACTGCACCTGTGACGCACTGCACCTGTGACACTGCACCTGTGACACACTGCACCTGTGACGCACTGCACCTGTGACGCACTGCACCTGTGACACTGCACCTGTGACACACTGCACCTGTGACACTGCACCTGTGACACTGCACCTGTGTCCACTGCACTGCACCTGTGACGCACTGCACCTGCACACTGCACTTGTGACGCACTGCACCCGACACTTGTGACGCACTGCACCTGTGACGCACTGCACCTGTGACGCACTGCACCTGTGACACTGCACTTGTGACGCACTGCACCTGTGACACTGCACTTGTGACGCACTGCACCTGTGACACTGCACCTGCGACACTGCACCTGTGACGCACTGCACCTGTGATGCACTGCACCTGTGACACTGCACCTGTGACACTGCACTGCACTGCACCTGTGACGCACTGCACCTGTGACACTGCACCTGTGACACACTGCACCTGTGACGCACTGCACCTGTGACACTGCACCTGTGACACACTGCACCTGTGACACTGCACCTGTGACGCACTGCACCTGTGACACTGCACCTGTGACACTGCACCTGCACTGTGACACTGCACTTTGCACCTGTGACGCACTGCACCTGTGACACTGCACACACACCTGTGACACACTGCACCTGTGACGCACTGCACCTGTGACACACTGCACCTGTGACACACTGCACCTGCACTGCACCTGTGACACTGCACCTGTGACGCACTGCACCTGCACTGCACCTGTGACACTGCACCTGTGATGCACTGCACCTGTGACGACTGCACCTGCGACACTGCACCTGTGACGCACTGCACCTGTGCACACTGCACCTGTGACACTGCACCTGTGACACACGCACTGCATACCTGTGACACTGCACCTGTGACACTGCACCTGTGACACTGCACCTGTGACACTGCACCTGTGACGCACTGCATATGTGACACACTGCACCTGTGACACTGCACCTGTGACGCACTGCACGCACTGCACCCGTGACACTGCACCTGTGACACACTGCACCTGTGACGCACTGCACCTGTGACGCACTGAACCTGCGACACTGCACCTGTGACACACTGCACCTGTGACGCACTGCACCTGTGACGCACTGCACCTGTGACGCACTGCACCTGTGACGCTGCACCTGTGACACTGCACCTGTGACACACTGCACCTGTGACGCACTGAACCTGCGACACTGCACCTGTGACGCACTGCACCTGTGACGCACTGAACCTGCGACACTGCACCTGTGACGCACTGCACCTGTGACACTGCACCTGTGACGCGCTGCACCTGTGACACTGCACCTGTGACGCACTGCACCTGCGACACACTGCACCTGTGACGCACTGCACCTGTGACACTGCACCTGTGACGCACTGCACCTGCGACACTGCACCTGTGACGCACTGCACCTGTGACGCACTGCACCTGTGACCTGCACTGCACCTGTGACGCACTGCACCTGTGACGCACTGCACCTGTGACACTGCACCTGTGACGCACTGCACCTGCGACACTGCACTTGTGACGCACTGCACCTGTGACGCACTGCACCTGTGACACTGCACCTGTGACACTGCACCTGACGCACTGCACCTGTGACGCACTGCACTGTGACGCACTGCACCTGTGACACTGCACTGCGCACTGCACCTGTGACACTGCACCTGTGACCACACTGCACCTGTGACGCACTGCACTGACGCACTGCACCTGTGACACTGCACGTGACGCACTGCACCTGTGACACACTGCACCTGCACTGCACCTGTGACGCACTGAACCTGTGACGCACTGCACCTGTGACACTGCACCTGTGACGCACTGCACACCTGTGACACACTGCAACCTGTGACACTGCACCTGTGACGCACTGCACCTGTGACGCACTGCACCTGACACTGCACACTGCACCTGTGACGCACTGCACCTGTGACGCACTGAACCTGCGACACTGCACCTGTGACACACTGCACCTGTGACACACTGCACCTGTGACGCACTGCACCTGTGACACTGCACCTGTGACGCACCTGTGACACACTGCACCTGTGACGCACTGCACCTGCGCGACACACTGCACCTGTGACGCACTGCAACCTGTGACACTGCACCTGTGACACACTGCACCTGTGACACACTGCACCTGTGACGCGACTGCACTGCACCTGTGACACTGCACCTGTGACACACTGCACCTGTGACGCACTGCACCTGCGACACTGCACCTGTGACGCACTGCACCTGCGACACTGCACCTGTGACTGCACCTGTGACACTGCACCTGTGACACACTGCACCTGTGACACTGCACCTGTGACGCACTGCACCTGTGACACTGCACCTGTGACGCACTGCACCTGCGACACTGCACTTGTGACGCACTGCACCTGCGACACTGCACCTGTGACACTGCACCTGTGACGCACTCTACCTGTGATGCACTGCACTTGTGACGCACTGCACCTGTGATGCACTGCACCTGTGACACTGCACTTGTGACGCACTGCACCTGTGACACTGCACCTGTGACACACTGCACCTGTGACGCACTGCACCTGTGACACTGCACCTGTGACGCACTGCACCTGTGACGCACTGCACCTGTGACACTGCACCTGTGACACACTGCACCTGTGACACTGCACCTGATGCACTGCACCTGTGACGCACTGAACCTGTGTCACTGCACCTGTGACGCACTGCACCTGTGACACTGCACCTGTGACGCACTGCATATGTGACACACTGCACCTGTGACACTGCACCTGTGACGCACTGTACCTGTGACGCACTGCACCCGTGACACTGCACCTGTGACACACTGCACCTGTGACGCACTGCACCTGTGACGCACTGAACCTGTGACACTGCACCTGTGACACTGCACCTGTGACACTGCACCTGTGACGCACTGAACCTGCGACACTGCACCTGTGACACACTGCACCTGTGACGCACTGCACCTGTGACGCACTGCACCTGTGACGCTGCACCTGTGACGCGCTGCACCTGTGACGCACTGCACCTGTGACACACTGCACTGCACCTGTGCGATGGCACGTCGGGCCACTATGACTGTCAATTAAAATTTGTAAATAAATAGTGATCCTGCCCAGTGACCCAGGGGGCCCTGCCCTGGCCCGCGGCTGCAGTTCCGAGTAGGCTCCTCCGAGAACACAGCTGAGGGCAGGGGCGGCTGCAGCTCCCAGGGGTGGCGAGTCACCCCTGCTTTGGGAGCCAGAGGTGTTGGAGGCTCAGAGCCCTGGGAGAGGGACGCGGCCACCTGAGGGCCTCCTCACCTTGCTCCTGCCCTCGGCCCGCACGGGGGTGTACAAGCACACAGACAGAAGCAGCAGTGCGAGTGCACGCACACCCATGCCTTCCACACACACACAAGCAGGCACACACGTGCGCAGGCGTGCCCGTACGTAAGACGCAAACACACTGCCCCGTGGTCTCGGCGGGTCCAGCCAGCACAGGGTGGGCCTGGCCTGCGGTCAGAGCTCACGTCCTCCCCGCCCTTTACTAGCCTGCCCAGCTGCCGGGGCCTGTGTGGAGGGTCAGTCACACAGGTGTAGTGGACAGCCTGCTCTCCTGCTGCCTCCCAGGACCTGGAACCCAGTAAGGGGACTTATGGTGACATCAGGGTCTTTTTCTTCTTCCTTTTTTTTTTTCTTTTTTTTTTTTTGGTACCATGGATTGAACCCAGGGATGATTTACCATTGATCTACCTCCCCAGCTTTTTTGATTTTTAATTTTGAGACAGAATCTCACTAAGTTGCTGAGGTTGGCCTCTAACCTATGATCCTCCTGCCTCAGCCTCCCCAGTAGCTGGGATTATAGGCATGTACTACTGTTGTCGCCTGAAGCGATGGCTGCTTGGAGCAACGAAGCCGCGGGAAGAAGTTCAGAGGCAAACTGGAGACAAACAGCTTTTTATTCTGATAACTTTTCTCTCTGGCTCTAACAACGACTAACACGCACCACACACACCACCAAAATGGCCTGACCCGATCAGCAATCTCGGCCAAGTCACTCGAGATCCCGGGCCAAGTCCCGCGAGACTACGGAAGGCGACAATGCCCAAATCCTTATGGCCCATAGTCAACCACAATTTAAGCCATGTCTCCAAACAGGGCTCCTACATACTAGCATGCCAAGTTGACATCAGGTTTGGAGGTTGAGAGGGACAGTGGTCACGGGGAATAGGCTAAGTCCTACCCCCTCAGCTCTAGGAGCCACCCCATCATTCTGTGGCCAGGTCCTGGGACTGCTGTGCCCTGTGAGTCTGGACAAAGAGTGGTTAGGCAAGGCCTGCTATGGGCCCACCTGGCCAGCTCTGAAGTCCCCTCCGTTTGCACCATCTACGGGGAAGCAGGATGGACAGTCCACTAAGGGTTGATTTTGAAAGAAGTAGGTGCTTTTCTTTGGAAGTTTATTTGCAGATTTGTGTCCAAGGGTGTGTTGTTTTAAAACCTCAGCCAAGGGTTAGATTTCAGACATCCTCCAACTGCCTCTGCCTGTGTGAAGCGCTGTTGATGTGTTTGGATTGGCCCGGCGAGAGCCAGCATAAACACACTCCGCTCCTCCTAGGGTCTCACTCGCACGCTCAGGACGCGCCGTCTGCACACTGCCATTGAAGTAGGACCGTGCTCTCCGGGCTGCCCACGGGAGGGACTCCCTGTGTCCTGCCGCCCCGGGCGGCCCCTGCCCTCCATCCACAACGCAATATCATCCTCTTTCCAAGAGGGGTTCTGTGTAAAGGCTCGGCGCCTCCTGGCTCTGGAACCCTGGCCCTAGAGCGCGGGCCACCCCTGGCCTCCCCAGATCCGGCCTTTGCTCCAGCCATGGAGCAGAGGCTTGGGGCAGCGGCTCCCTGCACCCACACGCCGCGACCTTGCAGCAGACCTGGGCCCGCAGGGCTGGGTCTCCGTGTCACTTGCTCCCCTCCGCTGGGCCTCTCACGGGGCCCTGGGCATGGGGCGGTGTCTTCACTGTTCACACGTGCACTGTCCCCCAGGTGGCCTGGAGGGGGCTGGTGAGGGTGCCGGCCGTCCTAGGTGGCGACCCAGAAGACGGAGTCTCGCCTGGGCAGTGAGCTCAGCGTGCGCTGTGAGGGGCTCTGCTTCTGGGGGTGCCCAGCCCGCATCAGTGGTGGGCAGAGACAGAGAAGCTGGAGGATGTGGGGAGCCAGAGGGGCATGGGGGGAGCAGGCCCGGCTGGGCTCCAGGTGGTGGTGGGCTGGGCTGGCAGCACCCCCTCCAGCCCTGGGCTGGGCCTCCCGTTGCGGGTACCTGGCCCGCCTGGGCTCCTGTCTGCTTCCTTCCTGCGAGAAGTCAACAGGCAGCTCCTGTGGGGCGCCGGGGACTGAGGGGCTGCCGCGTGCCCAGCACGACTGGCAGCCTCAGAGGCCCTGCAGTGGCCAGAGCCGGCGGACCCGGCCCCTACCCACCCTTGACTTAGGAAGTGACCTGAGGGCCGGGCAGGGTGCCCGTCAGGGAAGGAGAGGGCTGCTTCCCCGGCCCCAGGCAGGGGTGAGGGCAGTGGCAAGCCCCGCACCCTGCACCCGTACCTAATCCGAGTGTCTGGACACGGGCCACTCCCTGCGTCTGCTCGGTCCCTGCCCTTTCCCGAAGGCTCCCCTTGGTCGGGCAAGGGGCTGTGCGGATGCCTGTGCCTGGTCAGGGCTGTTCTGTGACCCTGGGTTCCCTTGATGGTTGGGGAGAGGACGCTGGGTAGCACAGGGTCTGCCGGGCCCACGCAGCAGGCACACGCAGCAGGTGCTGGACTCCACGTCCATGCCCGCCACCACGCTGGCTTTGGGCACAGGAGGCGCCAGAAGTCTTTGGAGCAAGTCCTCGCCTGGGAGGGGCCCTCTGCGGCACGGCGGGCAGCCTCTCCCCGATCCTGCGGCTCCAGGCCTGGCGCCCACCCCTAGGAGCACGCAGGGCCCTGGGCTTCCTGAGCCAGGCCCCTGCCAGCCCGGGGTCCCCACGCCTTGCCACCGTGCCCCAGCCCCCTTCCCCTTGAGGGTCTCTGCACAGGGACAGGATTCCACCTCCCCAGGACCCCCGAGCTCTCCGCCCCACACCCCTGCTGCCACATTCCCACCAACGTCACGGTGGGCCACGCGGACAGACAGGGGACACGCTGTTCCACTCCTCCATCTGCACCCTGAGGGGCTGAGAAGCAGCGTCCGGGGATCTGAGCCCCGTGCCCCTGCGCAGCCCCCAGGAAACCACCCAGACGGATGCCACCGCGAAGCAGGAGCGAGCCCGGGCCAGCGTGCCCGCGGGCTCTGATCCCGCCCCGCACGGGGCGACCCTGCAACGCAGAGCTGAGGGACAGCACCGAGTCACAGGGTTGGGACAGAGCCGTGAGCAGGGTGCCAGGGCCTGGGCCTGGTCACAGGCTCCTGAGGACCCACAGCTCTGTGTCATAGAGAGGAGGTGGCCTCACAGATCCCTGGAGGACACCGAGTCACACGCTTTGGTTAAGATGGTCAACGTATGTTGCCACAAAAAAAATAAAATAGAATAGAATCAATGCTGGGCCCTGCGGCTGGTCTGGACAGGGGAGACCCCAAGTCAAAGCACCCCGGCTTCCCAGGAGACTCAGGGCCCATCTTGGGCCTGTCGCTCCCTCCCCAGGCATTTCTTGCCCCTGGCCCCACCTGGCCGTCCTCAGGGCCACGGCCCAGGCTGCCTCCCTACCTGGGGTGCAGGGAGCCCTGACAGCGCGACCCCTCTGCCCAGGCGGGGGGCTGCAGGTGGCTGTCCCACCACCCGTGGCCCCGAGCCACCTGCCGCCCCTCCCCCGCCAGCGTGCCGCCTGGCCATCAGAGGCACGCGGCGGCTTCTCTAATCCAGCTCCTGCGGAACTGCCGGGTCCCCGAGTGGGACGCAAGAGACACATCAAGGGTGGTTGGAGTCAATTAGTGGGTGGTTTTCTCGGGAGCAAGGAGGCAGAGCCTCGCTCCACTCCCCAGCACATCCCTGCCAAGCCGGGTCGCGGGCCTGCAGGAGGGCCGGCAAGTGGGGCCCAGCCACCGGGCAGGGCCGGGCCTCGGCGGGCTCCTGGGCAGGTGGCCACAGGCATGACCCCGCAGGGAAGGCTGTGGGCTGGCCGCCATGGCCCAGAGCCTGGTGGGCCGTGGACGGTCAGCGCGCCCCCCCCCCCCCCCCAGCCTTCGGGTGCACTTGCTGTGAGCCGAAAGCCACGCTCTGGACACAAAAGCTGCCCCCTATCTCCTCACCCCTGACCCCAGGCGGGCACCCAGGCCTTGGTTCCTGATTCCCACGGGCCAGCGGTTGGGGGCTGCAGGACCCCGCGGCTGGGGAGGAGGCCTGAAGACTGTGCGCAGGCCTCTCTGGCCAGACACCTGAGGGCCAGGGAGCAGGGGCAGAGGAAGGAGCAGGGGACCGAGGCGGTCGCGGCGTGCGGGCTTTGGTGTGCAGACCTCCAGCCCCAGCGCGAGTCACGTGCTGCTGTCCACCTGGAGTCCAGGTGAAGGGGTGGCAGAGGCCTCGGGGCCCCTGGCCCCTCTCGGCCCAGGATTCTCACGGCCCCCTGGCGGGGCTGACATCAGCACTGGTGGTGGGGACCAGAGGGGCTGGTGCTGCACCCTGGGGCCTCCTCCCCGGGCCCCGAGCACCCTGGCCACGCTCGGGTGCACTTCTTCTCAGCTGGAGGAGTCCAGCTCAGTCAGCCCCAGGTGCCTGCCGGGCCTGAGCGACAGGACCTCCTCAGCGCCACCTGCCTCTCCCGCGGCCGCCCACGGAGCCTTCTGTCCTGCAGCCAGAGTCACTGCCGGCCCCTGCAGGGGTGGGGCCTGGAAGTGAGGAGGAGGGCGAGGGCTCTGTCCTGGGGGCTCTGCTCGCCACAGATGCCCGAGCGGGGTGGGTGGCCGGCCCATCGGGAGCCCCCCTGGACCAGTAGGGCCACCTCCTCGTGAGCCCGGCCTGGCCCCTGGTTTTCCTCTTATGGGGAGGGTACGGGGTGCTGGAGTGGGTGGGCAGCCTCTGCCCCATCAGTTGACCACATGGTGATGGTGGACACCACTCGGGCCAGTGGTGCAGCCAGGAGGAGGACCCTGGCCTCCAGCCCACATGCAGGGACCCGGTCACCCCATTCCTGCAGAGCCAGATGCCTGAGTCCAGGCAGGGAGAGGGAGTGGCGGGGAGCCTGGTGTCCTGCTTAGGTGATTACTCCCATGAAGAAGCAAGAAGAAAACCCCCACCCCAGCTCACAGCCTGTCTGCCTCGCACCTGGGGCCCCGGGCCAAGGCTGGCTCCGCTGCCCCGACCGCAGCTCTCCTCCTCTGCAAGAGCTGCCTGCTCCTGCCTGCCCTGCAGCCCGGCGGGCCTGCCCCTGAGCTCCCAGCGCTGCCGGGGAGACAAAGACCACCGGGAACACATTGGAGGTTCAGGGGACCCGCAGGGTCACCAACAGGCCCCTGGGTGAGAGGCCTGGGTCCCTGCGTGGTCTGGGGTGGCCCCGAGTTCCCAGGAAGACAGCATCTGTCTGGCTCAGTCGGAGCCCCGGCTGCTCCCCAGCCCCCGTCTGGAGCAGTGTGTTTGGGTGCCTGGGGACAGCGTGGGAGCCCTCGGGAGAAGAGTCACCGCCTGCAACCTCGCAGCTTCTCGTGGTCCCTGGTTGGGGGCCCCTGGCGGAGGTTCCCATCAATACCAGCAGGAGGACAGCTGTGGGCGCAGCCCGTCCCTCCCGCAACGGGGCTCCTGTGGAGCAGGCCGCTGGCCTCGCCCCGCGGGCTCCGAGCAGGTGCCCAGGAGGGCTTCGTGCTGTGCCTCTCCTCTTCACAGCGAGCGCAGAGGCGGGGCTCAGGTCCCAGCTCTACAGAGCTGGCAGGGGCCACTCTGAGCGCCAGGCTCCTGCAGGTCTGGGCCAGGGGCTGTGGCCGGGGCTCTGAGACGACTCCAGGCATGGACGTGCCATCGCCGTGTGCTCTGTCCTCGCGGGGAAGGGCCTGTGAGGTCCACCACGGAGACTCAGACAGGACCCCTCGGTCTGCAGCGACAGGAGCCCAGAAGCTCCGACCCAGGAGAGCGCATGCGTGTCCCTGCCTGGCTTCCACGAGCCCCAGCTGCTGGGCCGCAACTCGAGACCCTGGCCCCAGGAAGGCCACCAACACAGGTAGCGACTGGCTACCCGGCCACAGCCGTCACCAGGCAGTTTTGGGTGTCTCTGTGTGTGTGTGGTGGGGGTGAGACAATCTTCCATGATGGAACTGAGCCCAGGTGCCAGCAGTCCCTAGGCTGCAAGGTCCTGACCCGGAAGCACTGGGGTCTCCTGGCCAAGGACAGCTGAGGGACACTCCCGGGCTCCTGGGAGCATCTTCCCCACCTGGCCAGCTGCCCACCCAGCTGAGTGAGGGTCCTGCCGTGGGACCCCATTGCTGCTGCCTGAGCCCCTGAGGGTGCATCGAGGGTCCCCCCCGGAGCTCTGGGAAAGCCCAGCCCCTCACTTGCTCTTTCCAGAGAACCTGTTTCTCCACTCAGCATGCACCCTGTGCCGCTGCCCCTTTAGTGGAGCTGGGGGACAGCAGCTCCTGCCTCTGGGGCGCTGCCTGCCTCTTCTTGGGCCCAGAGACCCTATGGGTTACTGGAGCCTTTGCTGTCCACCCACCCCCGGGCAGGTGGGCCTGAGGCCGAGGCAGTGCACCAGCGGTCTTGGCGCCCCCCGGACACCCTCCGTCCACTCTCTGTGTCTCTCCCTGCCACTGTGGCCTCCGCCTCTGAGAAGAGGCTCAGCTTCCCGCCCAGATGTCTGCGGTGGCAGCCGTGCGCAGCGGCAGATCCGGCGAGCATCGGTAACCGGATCAGCGCCGGGTCAAATGACTTCCTGCTGCAATGACGTTCCTGCCGGGGACCCACCACGCTCGTCGGTCCTGACTGCACAGAGAGGTCACTGAAAGACGATCCTGAGTGCACCAGGGGGCTGAGGCAGCATCCGAGGGGATGCTGCCCGTGGAGCGGGGTGGGGCCGAGGGCAGAGGGGCACGTGTGGGTGTGGCCTTCGTCCCTGAACCCTGGAGGCTAGGAGAAGAGGCTCTGCAGGGACTCCCTGCCCAGTGACGATTCAGGAAGCAAAGGGACGAGGATGCAGAGGGGAGACTTCAGATATGTCCCCCTCGATCGCATGGGGCCTCACCGCCCACGGCCACGACACCTCCTTGCGGTGGGCTCCGTGTCTCTGAGGCGTGGGCTCGGGGAGCCCTCAGAGGAAGCCAGTTCCTAGTCAGGAAGCCCAGAGGGGGCTGGTGGCCGGGCTCCCTCCCACCTGCCCCGGGGAGCTGCTCCTCTCCTTCCCCCGCAAGGAAGCCTTCCGCTGCGGAGGCTCTGACACGCTGCACAGCCCTCCCGCTGCCGGGCTCTGCGGCCCAAGATCAGGGCGGCCAGGCCCGTCGGAAAGCTGCTGCTCCCGCGGCCCTGATGGGACTCTGTGACTGTGTGAGGATTCTCCGTGGGGGACCCCTGGTGTCACAGAGCCCGGGGCAGGAGGGACATGCCTCCCAGAGAGGCCAGGCCGGGCTGCGTCTGCCCACTCCAGGGCAGCTGCCTCGCTCCGGCTCCGTGCGCGTGGTGTGGAGGTGGGACCCTGACCGCCACCCCCGCTGCAGGCGGAGCCTTCTAGCCCCCCCCCCCCCCAGGTGTCCTAAGCCCCAGGGCCAGTCTGCGAAGGCGGTCTTGCAGAAGTCAGGAGCCTGCCCTGAGACCAGCAAGGTCCTGGGGACCTGAGGACGGGGTCCCAGATGCCCAAGTGCTCAGTCCCAAGCTGCACGGAACCCCAGATTTGGGAAGTCGGTGCTGGCATATCGTTACCTCGCCAAAGAGCGTGCATGTGAAGGCACGCAGCCCCCCAGGAGACGGCATCCACAAGAGGCCTGGAGAACTCCCCGTCCCCACACCAGCCAAGCTTGGCCCGGAGGTCGGGCCAGAGGAGGATTTCTGGAGAGAGCTGGGTGCCATCCGCCAGTGAGGACAGGAGCCCGTCCCAGCAGCCCCCGCGGTCTCTGAGGCCACCTACGCCTGGAGCACACTGTGATTATTAGACGCGGCAGAAAAGCAGGGGGCCCAGACAACAGAGCCACAGCCAGAAAGTCGCAGGGCCAACACGGGGACCCTGATTCTGGAGAAGGAGCCACAGGTCTTTCCCCTCTGCCCGGCCAGGACAGGCCCTGGGAAGTGAAGGGAGTGGCCCAGCCGGGTGGGTCGCAGCCTAGAGGACAGCTGGCGGGTCCAGACACCAGCAGCCACCGTTGAAGGGCAGCGGGGCCGGCGCTTGCTGAGGCCCCTCGCACAGCCCAGGCGCCTGCCTGTCTGTGCGGGGAAGCGGCTGCCGCGGGAAGGACCCGTCTGCTCCCCAGGCAGCGCACCAGGGCCCTGGGCGCAGGGAGGGCAGGGACCCGGCCTGGTAGCACTCCACAGCCCCCCTCCACAGCATAGGGGCTGGGCCAAGGGCCGCCTGGGAGGTCTGATTGTCCTTAAATTCTGTTTTTACAAGGAGTGTGAGATTTATAGCTCTGGAGGGGAAGAAAACGGCGAAACCCGAGCCCATCAACAGCCGTGACTCGGGGCTGGCTCTTCATCTGAGTCTAGAGGCGGCCGCTGCGCGCCAGGCCTTAGCGGAGAGCCGCCCACCCCACCGTGCACACACCCTTGAGCACACCATGCGCGGATCCGCACACCCACCTCACACCCACCTCACACCCACGCTCGCCACACAGAGACACACACGAGCACTCACGCCGACTCCTGCGCCCCAAACACCCCCGCACTCACACACACTCCATGTGTGTGTGCCCTGCATGCCTGCACGCCCACGTGTGCACACCCACTCAGCTGCTGCGTCGTCTGGGTGTTAGGCACACAAGTGCTCAGCACGTGTGGGAGCAGGGTGAGCCTTCATGCCCCTTGGGCTGCAACGGGTGCAGGAGCAGAGGGGTGGGCATCTCCCTGGGTGCCAAGCTCCGTCGCACTATCTGCCGGGGATGGGGACCCTCCAGGGACACGTCAGCCTCGGCCCTTCAAAGCCTCGTCTGGCCCAGACCTGGCCTGGTCCAGGTCCTCCCAGGGCCTAGCTGGAGCCGAGACACAGCAGGCGCGGCTCGGAAGCTCTTCCTGTCCCTGTGGCCGCTGGGCAGTGGGCGGGGCCGAGTCACCTAAGATCAGTGGGGATCAAAGAGCTTCGTCTGTCTCAGCAGCACCTTTGAGCAGTGCTGGGGATGGCTCGGCAGGAAGCACGGAGCTTCCGGACAGTGTGAGGGTTCTCTTCAAGCAGGCAGGCGGCGCCGTCATTCTTCCTCTTTCCACCTCTGGGCTAGGGGACCCTGTGCAGACTTTGTGCCCTGAGACAGTAATAACAGTGTCCCGGACCACCTGGAAAACAAGGCTGCCTCCAAGAGGCCTGTCACAGCCAGCAGAGGCCCCTTGGCCCACCTGTCACAGCAGCTTCCTGCACACTGGAGGCCACCTTTCAGACACCACCCCCCCACACTCACACCTACCCACCCACGTGCACGCATACACGTGCACGCGCACGCACGCACACACACACACACACACACACACACACAGAATACTGTCCATTTTGAGTTAAAACCTTCAAGTCCCAATGGCTCACACTGAAATCCCTGTAGGGTCTTGTTGCTGCCTGAAGCGATGGCCGCTTGGAGCAACAAAGCCACGGGAAGAAGTTTAGAGGCAAACTGGAGACAAACAGCTTTTTATTCTGATAACTTTTTTCTCTGGCTCTAACAACGACTAACACGCGCCACACACACCACCAAAATAACGCTGACCCGATCAACAATCTTGGCCAAGTCACTCGAGATCCCGGGCCAAGTCCCGTAAAACTACAAAAGACGACAATGCCCAAATCTCCATGGCCCATAGTCAACCACAATTCAAGCCATCTCCCCAAACAGGGCTCCTACAGGGTCTGGTCCTTAACAGACAGACATTTCTTTTCCTGTCTTGGTCCAATTTGTGGGTCGTGTTCTTTGGCACATGCATGTTGTTTTATTATGGTGCCACAATGCAGCTAGCTAACAGCAGAGGGCGCTGGGGCACACTTGGCCTGCTTCTGCCTCCAGGAAAAGGAAGTAGGTCTCTGGAGCCACCCAGGTAGCGTGGCTGCCAGCCCTAAGCCCCCTTCTCTAGGGGATGACTTTGCTAGTCTTTCCCTTCAGTCACCTGCCATGTGTGGCCAGTGTCTTGCTGACCGGGACAACAGCTGTCCCTGGCACCCTAGGCTGTGCCTCTTGGGGGCCAGGAGCCCTGTTAGTCTAACTTGGCTGGTCTCAGCTTGTCTTCCTGCAGAGGACACCCCAGCTCCATGGGGAATCACATACCTGCCTGTGGACTGTAGCGTCGGGAGTGGCATGTGGGTGGGCTGGCAGAGAGCAGAGGCCCCCAGCCTGGGAGCAGGGGCACTGGGTGGGCTCTGCTCTGCCCCTTGTGGGGAGGCTGGCAGGACACTGGGCCTCACTTCCTCCAGTCGCTGAAGCCCTTCATAAGATGAGCACTGGACACCCCCCCACCCTCACCCCGCCCTGGAGCTGGGCCAGCCCAGGAGACGTGGGCTCCCAGCAGACCCTGGGAGGTCTTGTCTCCCCCTCTGCCCCACAGTCTCCCCTAGCCTGGCCGATGACCTCAGACTTCCGCCTCAGCTCCACTGGGACCAGGAGCCAAGGCACAGGCCCTGACACCAAGTGTCATCAACCCTTCTGCCCAAGACTGACCTCCCAAGCTGGAGGCCAAAATTAAGCAGCGGTCCTTTGCCCTTGGAATGCTGAGCCTAGTTGCCAGCCCTGATCTCTCCCTCGACCTTCAGAGGAAGGGAGGCCTGCTGGAGCTGCCAACCCACATGGCCACCTGGCTCCTGGTCCCTGTGGGCTGCAGGGAGTATGGACCCTGGGGAGGGGACCTCCAGGAGTGTCCTCCCAGCAGCGTCAGGTAGGACTCACAGTTGGAATCCCTGGGTGTCACTCCAACGTCATGCCACGTTTGTAGCCATTGGCAGCATTAAAGATATAAATGGCTTAACCGCAGCGCTCAGAGCCTTTCTCTCACTCAGCTGAGTTGTTGCTGGGAAAGTGGGCAGAACCCGCTGGCAGCAGGCTCGCCTCTCTTGGCATTGTTTGACTTTTTATTGTCACAAATCTTTCAGTAAGCAGGGGAGACCCTCCCTCTTGGCATGCCTTAAATATCCACATGATGCTTGGGATTTATAGATTACTTCTGTTACTTGCAACTTAGAGATGTGGCTGTTGAGATGCGTCACCCTGCGGGGACAGCCAAAGGCTCGAGGGCCCGTCTGGCGGGATCTAGCCGTCCTGCGTTGGAGAGTGGATTTTACACGTATACGACGGGTCGTCTTTCTTTCCCCACATTTTCTGGTCTAAATTGTGAAAGACTAATAAGAGAAAGGATCTGGTGAAAGTGAATTTGAAGCAGATCATACTTTTCTTACAAAACAACCAACCAACAAGACCCCAAGTCCCAGAGTACAGGAACGGGTCTAAGAAGCTGCGGGTCAACAACCCGACAAGACGGAGCAGGAAGCAGCTCCAAGGACACCCCTAATACAGTTATTAAAGTCCTGGATGTGTCTTCCCTTATAATTGAGTTTCACCGCATAATTTAAGAAAAGCCACACAAAAAAAAACTCGTAGTAAAAAACCGGGGTATAATTTTCTTCAATCAACTCGGGCTCATGACTGCAATTACCCCGAACCCTTTGCGAGTCTCACCGCGATGCTCCGGGGACGGGCTCGGGGCCGCCGTGGGTGGTGCCCTTTCATGTGCCTCTCAAACCCTTCTTTATTGTAAGGTTTCAAATTAGCGCTAGCAGCAATGAGCAAATTTGATAATTCGATCTCAAATTAGTTAATGTAATGTGCCAGTAACCACTAACCAGCGCATTACAAAGAGGAAAATGTATCTTTTTGGAGTTGGGATATAAAGTTAACCAGCCTGTCATTTTGCCTTTGGAAACTTTTTTGGGTCTTTATTAAAGGAAATAATCCTATAAGAAACGTGCATCCCTCGTGGTGCGGGGGTGTCCGAGAAGGAGCAGTTGGTGGTGGCAGTTGTGGGCAGGCTCTGGGCCAGGGTGAGGCTGGTGAGCCCTGCCTGCTGCCCTCAGCGGGCTTCCCGGGAGCCGCTGTGTGTGGTGGCCAGGGCGGTCAGAAGCCGGGCAGGACGGACCCGCCAGGAGGCTGGGTCCTGAGCAGAAATTGGATCAGGCTGTGATCGCCGAAGCCCAGAGACCCAGACCTGGGGACGTCCCACTGCACCTGTGGCTGGGCCACAGTCCTGCTCGGTAGCCAGGCCAGCAGCAAGGAATGCGCCCCAGAGAGGCCATGCTCCCCTTTGCCCGTGAGGGTCAACGAGGGCCAGCCAGGAATGTCCTTGTCCTCCTCTCCTCCCTGTCACCTCTCCCGTCGGGGCTGGCAGTGTCCCCTGGCACACCTGTTTACATCGTGGGAGTGGCAGCCCAGGGGCCAGCGTTCCTTGCGTCAGATGGTAGCAGAGGGATGGTCCCAGGCAGCCACCGTCAGACCTTAAGAGGCCAACACTTGCCAGCACTTTCTGCGTGGGAGGCCATGGAGGCCTCTGCCTCATTCCAGCCAGGGCAGGCCTTAGCTTCCCAGCGGCATGGGGACGCCTGGCCCTCCGTCCCCCCCATACTCCACTGCATCTATCACCCATTCTTCCCCGATGTCGGATGGACTGCGACTGCGGCCCGAGGGGCCTGAGTCTTCCTCAGGTTGGGCTGGACCCTGTGGGCGCAGAGGGAGGCTCCCTGGGGGAGGCCGAGGCTGGCCGACCGCCCCCACTGCCCTGGCAGCATGAGGTCCACCTGGTCAGAGGCGGGAGAGGGGCCCAGCTGCGGCCCTGGACTTGCGACTCTAATCAGAGCTGAAAGGTGCCTCCCGCCCCCACCAATGCCGGTGACAGACGATTCCTGCCCAGGTCCGTGGAGGAGCAGGGGCAGCTCTTTATCTGTGTGGCCCGAGCAGGAAGGCCCCGCCCCGTCCCCCTGAAAGCCGCTGCTGTTCTCTCATCTGATGGATGAAAGGAATTTGGAAGCCCGATACTGTCCCCTGAGATGTCATTCAAACCCTCAGATACCTCCGCAGGCAGGGCCACCGTCGGCAGGCGCATCCCTGTGCCTGCCTGCCCTCCCCCTCCTGGCCCTCACAGCCCTAATCAATATGAACCAGAGTGACCTGGGAGACTCCGGCTGGGGACTGGTAGCCGGGAGAGCGCGGTCGTGATTAGAAACGAAGTCGCTGGGGATGCTCTAACTTGGTGCTCTTTGAAACCAGCCTGGGCGGATCAGCTTTCCTTCACCGGGGAATGTCTTGTCAGTTTTCATGGAACGTAAAACGATGAAAAATGCAGACGCCCAAAGCCTTCGGCCCCTCCCCTCGGGGCAGCCGGACTCCGCTCTCCGGCTCATTAGAAAAGTACAACAAGGAGCAACAACTTGTTAAGTGCTTCCTCCAGGAGGAACAAAGGGAAGCCAGGCATGGAAGGTCCGCCTCCAGCTCGTCCTGGCCGCAGCGCTTCCTGGGTCTATCCCGAATCCCCCTCCCCACGCGGCCCCTCCCCAGAACACTCCCGCAAACTTCAATGTCCAGCCGCCGTCGGGTGATGGATGCGCCTCTTTCTGGAATTCAAATATAAAGGCCCTGCCTTCGCAGAGCAGCCGAGACGGCTTGATTTATCTGGGCTGCTGCGGGCTGCCCTGTAGCCGCTCAAAAAAAGCTGCAGGTCGGGGGCACCCTCCCTGCCGGCTGGTAATTGTAAAAAATGAAGCCACTGAACCTGAACGGAAGATCAAAGAGCTCAGGAGAAGAGGAGGGGGAGGGACCGTTCCCAGAACAAGCCGGCTGTGGGCGGGCGGGGGCCAGAAGCCGCTGACCCCACCTGCCTTACCAGAGAGCAGAGAGACAGAGACAGGAGATGGCGCATGCTTGGCAGATGAGGCCGGCCCCTGAACAGGGGAGACGGGGAGAAGGCGTCTAGACGCCGGGGTTTCCCCACACGGCCGGGTCCTCGTCCTGGCCTTCCTCTGACCTGTGGCCCTCATCTACTATCTGGTTATCCAATCAGCCCAGGAAGACAAACCCCGGCACTGCGATGCCACCTGCTTCTCTCTCTGTCCCTATAGCTCCTCAATTTCCAGGGACCATTTAAAAAACAGGCTTGGCAGCAGGGCGTCAAGAAGGGCCACCGGGAGTGACGCAGTGGCACAGCTCCCCAGCCTCCGCAGGCACACTGCCCCTGGCCCCAGACGCCCTTGTGGCTGCCTTAGACACACCCTCACGTCTGTGGGCCATTCCACGAGCCCTGCTTGTCTTTCCTAGATTCAGGGACAGTGGCTGGGGTCTGCTGTGCTCCAGGCCCTGGCGGGATGGCCTGTGGTCAGTGAGGCTTCCTTCCCCGCCCGACACTTGCTTCATTGACTGTGTTTTATTTTCCAGTGGCCGAGCTCTGCAGCCAGCCCGTGCTCCCTACAGTCGGCGATAAATCGTGACGAGTGCTAACAGAGCGCACATTTACTCCCATTAATGCTTCCTGTCTCTGGACGCTGGGCCGGGGCCAGATCCGCTGCATTACAAGCTCCCCGCTGGAGAGCGGCCTCTAGGCTGCGTTCCAGTCCTAACTGGCAGCTAATACCTTCACACATTCGCGGATCCCACACTCCCCGGCGCGGGAGGCAGCGCCAGGTTTGCCCGGGGTCAGAGACTGCAGAGCGCCCACAGCCTGGGCGGCGACTCCCAGGGCGCAGGTCTTGTACGGCTCCTGGGCCTGACTGGGGGCTCGGACACGGGGACCCTGGAGGTTGCGGGCACAGCTGGCCCCGACAGGCCATTTCTGATTTTGAAAGCGTTTCTGTGCGTGTTTTAGTTTCTCTTCCCACCAGGTTCCTCTCACCTGGGCCTAGCTCCGTGGGCGTAGCTGAGCGGCAGGTGGTGGCGCTGGGGCCGCCGGGATGGCCTCCTCTCTCCCCACGGCTGTTCAGACCCCCAGGCCCTGTCTGTCCTCACTACGTTCCCGGTAGAGTCTGGCCCTGTGACTAACCAGCCCTGCCTGCGGATCCGCCCCAGGCTCCGGGGCCCCGCAGACAGCAGCCACACTCCTCAGCAGCTCCTCTGCCTGCGTGACTGACCCTCCTGGGCAGCAGAAGCCATGGCCTCCTCACAGGAGCCGGCCAGGAAGAGCCCTTCCACAGCGGGCAGGAGCGCCCACGTCTGCCGGTTCCCCAGGGGCGCCCGGGGAGCAGGGCCTGGCGCTCACGTGGGTGCACCACACGCGCGTGCCGCCCCTGCGAACACGGCCCTTCACGGGAAAACGCGGGTCCCGCTGAAAGCCCTCGCGGGACGAGTGCACCCTGGCCCTCAGCACGCATGTCCCAGTCAGGTGTGGCCTGTGCACGTGGGGGGCGTGCGTGCGTGTACACGGGTGCTTTGGAAAGTCTTTCCCCCTGCGTGTTAGGATCACACGTGTTCAAAATCCAGGCACACTTTTCAGAAGTTATTTCTGGAAAAATGTCGAATCTCATAACAGCAATAAAAGGAAACACAGCCGGAGCCAACGTAAACGTCTCTGGAACGCGCTCGGAGCTCGGAACCTCCGTGTCGGTGTGACATTCCAGCTTCAGAGCACAGCAGCCTGGCTCTCGCTGGGCGTGGAGGAGAGGACGACGGGTCCTTTCTGGAAGCCCCTCACCAAGCCGGCCCTGTAGGGGACCCTCACCATGCTGGCCCCAGGCTCTCCACGGGCTCTTGCTGCTTCCCAGGAGGGACAGGAGGATGCCAGGCGCAGCAGCCCAGGAACGCGGGTGTGAGGGTGCGGCTGGGAAGGGCGCTGGCTGCGGCAGGTCTGGTGACGGAGGCGCTGCGGCCTCTGGCCTGGTGGGCCTGCAGTCCTGCGCCTTTGCCTGCCCTACTGCCCCCACGTGGCCTGGCCTAGCCTGCGACGGGCAGTGTCCCCAGCCAGGCCAGCTGGGCTCCAGTACTGGGACTGCTTCCTCCCTGGGGTCGCACGCTGGCCACAGGCTCTGGCAGAGGGTGGTCATGGGAACAGGCCTGCTGGGGGTGGAGGGCACTGCCGCCTGCTGGGGCCGGGGGGGGGGGGGGCCGGGCCAGCTCCGCCCTCGGACTCAGCACTGTCTCATTCACCCTGGCGACCCTGCGGGAGCCCACAGGGCCAGGACCCGAGCTTGGGCGTCTTGTCAGGGAGTGGCCAAGTGGCGTGGGGACCGCCCTGCACCCCTTGGGCCCACTTCTGGGTTTCCTGATCTGGAGCTTTCTCTCAGGCCTGGGCTCCCAGCACAAGCCCATGGCCTGGACACCACCAGCCTGGACTCTGGGTAAAGCCCAGGAGCTGACCCTCAAAGCTGGGAGGGGCACTGCAGATACCGGGCATGGCAGCTCCTCGGGACTGAGGTAGGGGCAGCATGGGCACTCGGCCATACGTGCACGGGAACACGCACATGTGAACACGCACATGTGAACACGCACATGTGAACACGTGCACGGGAACACGCACATGTGAACACGCACATGTGAACACGCACATGTGAACACGTGCACGGGAACACGCACATGTGAACACGCACATGTGAACACGCACATGTGAACACGCACATGTGAACACGCACATGTGAACACGCACATGTGAACACGCACATGTGAACACGTGCACGGGAACACGCACATGTGAACACGTGCACGGGAACACGCACATGTGAACACGCACATGTGAACACGCACATGTGAACACGCACATGTGAACACGTGCACGGGAACACGCACATGTGAACACGTGCACGGGAACACGCACATGTGAACACGCACATGTGAACACGCACATGTGAACACGTGCACGGGAACACGCACATGTGAACACGCACATGTGAACACGCACATGTGAACACGCACATGTGAACACGCACATGTGAACACGCACATGTGGGAACACGCGCACGTGAACGCGCACACGTGAACACGTGCACGGGAACACGCACATGTGAACACGCACATGTGAACATGCACACGGGAACACGCACATGTGAACATGCGCACGTGAACACGCACACGTGAACACGCGCACGGGAACACGCACATGTGAACACGCACATGTGAACACGGTGCACGTGAACACGCACACGTATGCACACACACATGTGCACACGTGGTGTTCCTCCCTGGGGCCACCTCCACAGAGTCTGCAGAACTCGAGGGTGAAGGAGGGTGGGCTGAGGCGGAAGGAGGGGCCGAGGGCCGGGAGCCTGGGGTGAGGTGTGAGGCCCTCGGTGAGCAGGGCTTGCTGGCTGGCCATGGGCCGGGACCTGGGGACCAGGCGACCCCTGGTTCATGGTCAGCTCCGCGGCCCTTGCTGTGCTGTGAGTGCTAAGGAGGAGGTGCAGGGCCACTGGGCCACACAGCTGCGGCCCTGAAGACGGCCCAGGGCCACAGCGCTTAGCAGAGAGGGTGTGGGCCAGTGTGGCGGGGCCCCGGGGCCACTGCTGCCCCTCAGAACGCACCTTGAGGCATCGCCTGTGAAACCCCAGGGCCGCTACGGAGGCAGCTTCCCCGACCGCCACCGTTGCAGACGACGAGGAGCGGAGCCACAGAGCGCTCCGTCCCCACCTGTGCCGTGTGGCAGTCTCCAACCCGCAGGGACAGATGGAGGTCCGAGCGCGCCTGACTTTCCTGACTTTCGATTCTGCATTCCATATAAAAATGAAAAACCTGCGTGACGCACAAGGACTGGACAGGACAGGGTCCAAGGAGCCCTTCCTGCAGGGTCAGGCCTGCCTGACCCTCTGCACCCAGCACTGTGTCCCCTCCCTCGGTGTGGCCACACTCGGCCCTCTGGACCCTGGTGGCTCTGCTGAGGCTTCCCCACGCGTGGCCCCAGGCAGTGCCCCCGCCACGGGGAAGAACATGCTCCCAGAAGCCCCTGGTCCTTGCCCGCGGTGGCCTTAGCCTGCAGAGCCACGGCATCTGCTTGAGGCTGAGCCTGCTCGAAGCGGCTGGCCGGGAGGATGTGGAAGGTGACGGCTTCCAGCAGTGGCCGTCGTGTGGCCGTAGCGCACTGGGTGTCTTGCCCGCGCCAAGCGCCTCACGGCTCCGTCGTCCTGTCATTTAACTCCCGTCTGTGGCCGTGATCACTACAGATGAGAAATGAAGCAGGGGGGTCACGAACATGCCAAGGCCGTGGGGTGGCAGGTGCTGGGCTGGGCAGGGACCACTGTAGAGCCATGGAAACGCCCCCCAGCCTGGACACAGCCTGGCCCGCCACCCTACGCCCCGGGTGGACACAGGCCTGGGCCCTGCACCAGGCAGAATTCTCCATCAGCACAGCAGGAGTATCGTCCTAGGATGGGGCCGGGGGTCTCTCCCCACAGCCCCCCTGCCAGGGTGCAGAGGAGGCCCAGCAGGGAGCTCCCGCCTCGGGGAGGGAGGCAGGGAGGCAGCAGCGGCCTCACCTCAGCTCCTCTCCACAGGCAGAGCCCGGGTGTGGATGACGGAGGGGTCGAGGCCACACTGACGGGCGTGGGCAGCAGCGGGCCTGGGGCGCCCCGTCTCCCACAGAGGGTGTGTGGGGCACCTGGGGCGGCCCCCGGGCTGCATCAAGGTCCCCTGGGCATCAAGGTCCCACGGCTGGTGATGCAGCAGAGCCCCTGCTTCACACCCCACAGGCCCCGCTCTCTCCGCCATTCTGAGAGAGGAAGCCACAGTTTCGTGGTGGGGACTTGGCGGAGTGGAGGGACAGGAGCACTCCGGCAGGAGCCCGCCTCTGCCGCGCCTTGCAGGAGCCCTGTTTGGGGAGATGGCTTAAATTGCGGTTGACTATGGGCCATGGAGATCTGGGCATTGCCGCCTTCCGTAGTCTCACGGGACTTGGCCCGGGATCTCGCGGGACTTGAGCCGAGATTGCTGATCGGGTCAGCGCCATTTTTGTGGTGGTGTGTGTGGTGTGTGTTAGTCGTTGTTAGAGCCAGAGAGAAAAGTTATCAGAATAAAAAAGCTGTTTGTGTCCAGTTCGCCTCTGAACTGCTTCCCGCGGCTTCGTTGCTCCAAGCGGCCATCGCTTCAGGGGCCAACAGCGCCTCCCCGGGTGGGGTCAGCGTTCTTCTTCCTCGGCGAGGCGGAAGACGTGGCAGAACTCGCCTGAGTCAGGCTGGGGAGTCTCAGTTGTGCAGCCTCCCGGGAAGCCAGGCAGGGGACGCACCTTCCTGGACCGGGGAAGGCGGTGGGTGGCGGTTCCTGGCACCACGGACCTCGAGCGTCCAGCACAGCGCGCAGAAGCCCGCCTATGAGAGACCCTTTCTCCTGGTGGGAACTGGAGGCCGCGGCAGGGCCTGGCCTGGGGACACTGCCAGATCTGAGGTGACGGACCCTCCTGTTTGCAGGGGACGCAGGGGCCTTCCTGGGTCGCGGGCTTTCCAGCGCTGACTCTGGGGAGTAGTCCTGACGAGTCGGGATGGCCAGTGCTGCCAAGTTCCAAGTGGGGCGGGTCTGGGCTGGGATAGGGAGGGCAGCTGGGTGGGCAGCACTGCCCAGGGCTTCAGGAAGGCACACAGGGCCTTAGGACTGGGCCCCCAGTACGCAGGGCAAGTGGACCCTGGGGAGGGCCTTGTGGTGGCCGCTGTGCAGCTGCCCTCTGTGGAAGGTCCTACAGAAGTCCCTGCTTTGGGGAGAGCCGCCGGGCTGGGACCACGGGGTGAGGACAGCCACATAAAACCAACCTGGGATCACGCGCAACGCTTCTAGGAGCCCGGGCTTTGCCAGATGCCACCCCGGTCAGGTCGACAGCCCCCGCAGGGCGGGACAGGCGAGGCACGGGGCAGGGGCTGCCTCCTTCCAGGCCTCTTCTTGCTGACCTCTGAAGGCTGGGTGTCCTCCCCCGTGTCCTGGAGGTTTAAAGTGGAGGGTGGCGCGGGTAGGGAGACGCGATGCGGGTGAGGGACTCTGTGGAGACAGCGGGCGGCGGGAGCAGGCTGGCCCAGGTCCCCGAGCCCGAGAGCGCGCACCTCGCTCAGCCGTGCCATTTCCTGACCTCAAACAGGGGGAGCGCTTGCAAAGTGCCTGTGTCATGGGACCAACATTCTGTGCGGGTGACACTGTGACGTCCCCAGTGAGGCGCTGTCTGCTCCCATGGGCCCTGGCGGGCCTTAGAATTGGCCTGCATCTGGTGCCTGGTCTCCCTGCTGTCAGGACAGCAGTGACCTCCCTGCTGCATTTGGCTGAAGGCCGTGGCAGCCCCTCCCCTGCTGGTTCCCTGGAGGCAGGAAGGGCAGATGGGGCCGCGCCCAGGGACCCGAGCCTGGGTTGTATCCAGCTGTGAGCCAAGGGTGCGCAGAGCCACACTGACACTTTATGTCGAGGACACGGGCCCACGGGGAGACAGAAAGATGGGCCACGGGGAACTGGGGGCCCCCTGGGTGGCCAGCTCCCCAGGTCCCAGCTTTGAGGCTGTGGCTGAGAAAGGGGCCTCTGGGGCAAATGGGTGTCCCAGGCCACTCCCTGCTGCACCCCGAATCCCAGAGCTCTTGGATGCCTGGAGGGCCAGCTCACAGAGCTGCCTGCTCCACTGGCCTTGTCACTAGTGCCCGAGGAGACCAGCACTGAGGCACTGCGGGAGACGGGCTCCGCTGGAACCTTGGCCAGCAGAGTCGGTGCGGGCGGGAGGCACTCCGGCGCCCCCGGTGAAAGAGAGCTCTCCTTTCTCCTGCACAGAACGGGCCACACTCGTCTTGGCCCACGAATTTGGTTCCAACAGACTGCGATGAGCTGTCAAGGGCAAGTTCCACAGGAAAGGTCTCCCCACCTCCCTCTATTTCAGAAACAGCCTGCCACACGGATGTGGCCGCCCAGACAGGGTCCTCTGCTGGGTCCCCGCCTCCCTGTCCTTCAGGCCTCCCCAAGCCGGCCTCCCCCTGCACCCTCCAGGGGTCCTCTCAAGAGATGGACACACACCCAGCGTCAGCAGGACGGGCCAAGATCTGAACCCCAGGCTGCTGCTGGGGACGGAGCAATGGGCAGCCCTCGAGACATTAGGCGGGGACCCAGAATCCCTCCTGGGTGCACGCGGTGGAGCCAAGACACGGCGCACACCAGAAACCTGCACAGAAACAGCAGTCACGCACGGTTCACGATCGCCAAAGGCGAGACCAACCCGAATGCCCACTGGGAGACACACAGGCCATGGGAAGTTACGCCCCACAAACAGGAATGAAGCGGCCCCCGCGCTCCCACACGTGCGCCTTGCAGACTCCACGCTGGGGACGGAGCCAGCTGCGGCCTGCTGTGCTTCGTGAAGCGCCCAGGAGGGGCAGGCGCACAGGGGCAGAAGCTAGGGGGCTGGGCCGGGCAGCGGCCGCTGTCAGTTCGGGTTTCTTCTGGGGGGATGAATAGGTTTGAGATTAGGTGGTGGCGACCGCCACAGCTCCCTGCGCACATCCTGACAGCCACCGCTTCAAGAGGGCAGTGGGTCACATTTCAGTGGAGCTGAGGTCTGGCTGTGTCCACGACTCCCGCCTGGCGTTCTCGTGTGTGGTGGGGGTCTGTCTCCCTGCTGGACTTTTCTGCAAGCCCCAGTCAAGGCTCAAGGTGCTCCCGCGGCTCTCCTGGACTCTGTGCAGGTGACACCGGAGACCCCGACCGGCACGCTGGTGGCTGAGGCCTCCCAGCCTGTGTCGCCAGCTCTCCTCCAGGGAGGACCCAGGCCCGTGCACAGTGCTGTGTGTGGTCTGTCTGGTGCCACGCTCCTCACGGTTTGAAAGATTCAAACACTATTTTTGAAATAACCCCAAGCATGGGAGAAGTGCCGTCTGAGGCCCTAAGCCCAAGGCGGCCCACGGCCTGTCAGAGAAGCGTCCCTCGGGTGCAGAGGTGAGGAGAGCATTAGAAAGGCATCTCCAGCCAGAAACATGTGCAGGACACGTCTTTGTCCTCGATGGTGGCCGAGTCCCACAGGCACCCCTGTCTGCCCCAGGCACCGAGGCCAGCACTTGTGGTGCGAGCTAGCCTCTCCACGGGAGCCGTCCGCCATCCGTGCAGACCTCGCACCGTCAAGCCTGGACACAGCGCCATTCCTGGCCCCCCCAGGCACAGGCCAGAAGCCCTCTCGAGGGAAGCCCGAACGTGGCTCAGGTCTGAGCTCAGGCGCCCGGGCACCTGGAATGCCCTGGACGTCAGGGCCAGCCTGGGGGCACCTGGAATGCCCTCGATGTCAGGGCCAGCCTGGGGGCACCTGGAATGCCCTGGACGTCAGGGCTAGCCTGGGGGCACCTGGAATGCCCTCGATGTCAGGGCCAGCCTGGGGGCACCTGGAATGCCCTGGACGTCAGGGCAGCCTGGGGGCACCTGGAATGCCCTGGACGTCAGGGCCAGCCTGGGGGCACCTGGAATGCCCTGGACGTCAGGGCCAGCCTGGGGGCACCTGGAATGCCCTGGACGTCAGGGCCAGCCTGGGGGCACCTGGAATGCCCTGGACGTCAGGGCCAGCCTGGGGGCACCTGGAATGCCCTGGACGTCAGGGCCAGCCTGGGGGCACCTGGAATGCCCTGGACATCAGGGCCAGTCTGGGGTTGGCTTTGCTTAGGGTGACCAACCGACAGATGACAGGGCAGCTGGGTCCCTGCCAGGCCTCCTGAGCGTCGTCCTGGTTGCAAACACCCGTCCTGACCGCCGTGCCTGTCCCAGATCTGGGGATGGTCCAGGGCTGATCTTAGTGAAGGCCCGGCCACCATGAGCTGGCCTTCCTGGGGGAGGGGGCAGCCTCCAAGGCCACCAAGGGCTGTGATGGAGCGTCACCCCAATGACCAGGCTGGACCTCGGTCCGGAAGCACACGTCCCAACCACAAGGCACCCGCCTAGCTGAGCTTTTCTGACCCCGTCTGTGTCGGCTGGGTGGAGGGGACGGCCACTACAGCTTTGCCCTTGGCCGGCTCACTCGGTGGCAGCTGGAGTCAGGCAGAGGTGACCGTGGCTCCAGGTGTTCAGAGCCAAGAGCAGGCAGACAGCCCCGTGGCCAGGGGTGCTCACGCTCACAGGCAAAGCCCTCCGGGCAGCCCTCGAGGACCCAGAGCCACGCTGGGCAGGGAGGCGTCCCTGTGCACGGTGCCCACGCCTGGCGTGGCGGGTCGCTGTTTCACGTGCATGAAAGGGGACAGGAAGTAGAAAAGACACGAACGAGGAATCGAGGAAGCGCGGAGATGCTGGTGAGCACGCGCAGGTCCGGACAGCCAGAGCTCGGCAGGGTGCCACGTCCCAAACGCAGACGGCACCCAGCTAGGCAGCAGCCCCACAGACGGGGTGTGCGAGGGCCTGCTGGAGGAGAAAAGTGCTCGCGGGGACAGGGGGCGACCGTGGGGACGGGAGGCGCACAGTACCACGCTCTCAGCAGCGAGGCGGGAGAGGAGCGGCAGGTCTGGCGGTGATGGGCGCGGACTTCGGGGCACACGTCTCACAGACCTTTAGGGGACCCTTGGACCCAGATGGCCCTGGCGGGGGGGCTGGAAAGAGTCCTCAGCCCCAGCTATCAAAAGCAAAAAATTCCAGCCGGGCGCCGTGGCGCATGCCTGTAATCCCAGCACCTGGGAGGCTGAGGCAGGAGGATCGCGAGTTCAAAGCCAGCCTCAGCAATGGTGAGGCCCTTAGCAACTCAGTGAGACCCTGGCTCTAATAAAACACAAGAAAGGGCTGGGGATGTGGCCCAGTGATCGAGTGCCTCTGGGTTCGATCCCTGGTGCCCCCCCCCCAAAAAAAAGTAAAAAATTCCTTTGTGCCCAAACAGAACCTGAGAAGCAGGGAAAAGACCTCTCCTAGGCTCCTCTGGTGTCCCCATTAGAGTCCTTCCCCCATTTCCACTCCAGCCCCAGGTCCAGGGTCCAGCCCCTCGGCGGGTCCCCAGACCTCAGCCACTCTGGTTCTGCACAAGTGACAGCACTGTGTGGACACCACCTCTCCCAAAGGGCCCTCTGTGGTCAGCTGCCAGCGACCTCTCTTTAGCTCTGAGTGGAAGGGCTGCATCTTGTGTGAACCAGGCCACTAGCAGGGTCCTGTGTGGAGGGCTCAAGACGTGCCCATTATCCAGGAATGCCCTGCCCAGGAGGGTTGCCATCTAAATGGAACTGAATCAAAATGAAATCAGACGGACCCCTGGGCCCTGGTTCTACCCCGCCTCCTGGGTCAGTGGCCACATTTGGCATGTGGCCGTCGTGGTGGACAGGGCAGCTCTAGGTTTCCACCATCATGGCCGTCACCAAGACTCACTGTGCCTTCCTGAAGGTGCTGGCTGCTCAGAGCCCGCGCAGGACAGAGCAGACAGAGGCACAGGAGTCAGACCCCAGGGAAATGCCCCCCAGCCTCGCCCCAGCCCCAGGGGCACAGCCCTTGGAACCTCGAGGCAGATCCTGCCTGCCCCCACCCCCCGCCTGCACTGCCCCCTCCCGCCTTGCCAGCACTGGCCCCCCAGCCCTGCCTGCACTGCCCCCTCCCACCCTGCCTGCACTGTCCCCTCCTGCCCTGCCTGCACTGCCCCCCCCACCTGCACTGCCCCCCCGCCTGCACTGCCCCCCCGCCCTGCCTGCACTGTCCCCACCCGCCCTGCCTGCACTGCCCCCCCCCCCCCCTGCCAGCACTGCCCCCCTCCTTGCCTGCACTGCCCCCCCGCCCTGCCTGCACTGCCCCCCCCCCCCTGCCAGCACTGCCCCCCTCCCTGCCCCTGCCCCCGCTGCCTGCACTGCCCCCCGCCCTGCCTGCACTGTCCCCCCCCGCCCTGCCTGCACTGCCCCCCTCCCCCCTGCCAGCACTGCCCCCCCCTCCCTGCCTGCACTGCCCCCCCCGCCCTGCCTGCACTGCCCCCCCCCTGCCTGCACTGCCCCCCCGCCCTGCCTGCACTGCCCCCTCCCCCCTGCCAGCACTGCTCCCTTCCCCCCCTGCCAGCACTGCCCCCCTCCCTGCCTGCACTGCCCCCCCCGCCCTGCCTGCACTGCCCCCCTCCCCCCCTGCCAGCACTGCCCCTCCTCCCTGCCACAAGCACTGCCCCCCCCGCCCTGCCTGCTGCCCCCTCCCCCCCCACTGCCCCCCTCCCTGCCTGCACTGCCCCCCTCCCCCCCCACTGCCCCCCCTCCTGCCTGCCCACTGCCTTTTGCCCCCCCCTGCCTGCACTGCCCCCTGACCCCTTGCCTATGCACTGCCCCCCCTGCCCCACTGCCCCCCTCCCCCCCCCGGCACTGCCAGCACTGCTCCCTTCCCCCCCTGCCAGCACTGCCCCCCTCCCTGCCTGCACTGCCCCCCCCTCCCTGCCTGCACTGCCCCCCCCCCCCTGCCAGCACTGCCCCCCCTCCTCCCTGCCAGCACTGCCCCCCCCCCCTTGCCTGCACTGCCCCCCTCCCCCCCCCCTGCCAGCACTGCCCCCCTCCCTGCCTGCACTGCCCCCCTCCGCCCTGCCAGCACTGCCCCCCCTCCCTGCCAGCACTGCCCCCCTCCCTGCCAGCACTGCCCCCGCTCCCTGCCAGCCTGCCCCCCCTCCCTGCCAGCACTGCCCCCCCTCCCCTGCCTGCACTGCCCCCCCTTCCCCCCTGCCAGCACTGCCCCCCCCGCCTGCACTGCCCCCCCCAGCCTGCACTGTCCCCCCCCGCCCTGCCTGCACTGCCCCCTCCCCCCCCTGCCAGCACTGCCCCCCCCGCCCTGCCTGCACTGCTTCCCCTCCCCCCTGCCAGCACTGCCCCCCTCCCCTGCCAGCACTGCCCCCCCCCCCCCGCCAGCACTGCCCCCCCCGCCCTGCCTGCACTGCCCCCCCCCTGACCTTCCCCCCTGCCAGCACTGCCCCCCCCGCCTGCACTGCCCCCCCCCCGTCCCTGCCCTGCTTGCACTGCCCCCCCCACCCCCCCCCTGCCAGCACTGCCCCCCCCCCCCCCCTGCCTGCACTGCCCCCCTCCCTCCCTGCCAGCACTGCCCCCCTCCCTGCCTGCACTGCCCCCCCGCCCTGCCTGCCCCCCCCGCCCTGCCATGCACTGCCCCCCCTCCCCCCTGCCAGCACTGCCCCCCCTTCCCTGCCTGCACTGCCCCCCCGCCCTGCCTGCACTGCCCCCCCTTCCCCCCTGCCAGCACTGCCCCCCCCCGCCTGCACTGCCCCCCGCCCTGCTTGCACTGCCCCCCCTCCCCCTGCCAGCACTGCCCCCCCCCGCCCTGCCTGCACTGCCCCTCCTCCCCCCTGCCTGCACTGACCCCCCCCCGCCCTGCCTGCACTGCCCCCCTCCCCCCCCTGCCTGCACTGCCCCTCCTCCCCCCTGCCTGCACTGACCCCCCTGCCTGCACTGTCCCCCCTCCCCCCCTGCCTGCACTGGCTCCCCCCGCCTGCCTGCACTGCCCCCCCTCCCGCCCTGCCTGCACTGCCCCCTCCCGCCCCTGCCTGCACTGCCCCCCTTCCCCCCCTGCCTGCACTGCCCCCCCTCCCCCCCTGCCTGCACTGCTCCCCCCCCCGCCTGCACTGCCCCCTCCCGCCCTGCCTGCACCCTGCCCGCCTGGCCCTGGCGTCACTGGCTCTCGTGGTCTGGAGGTGCTGGGGCTCCCTCTGGCTTGTTCCCTCTCCCTCCTGAAGTGCTGGACCTGGACCCTTCTCTCCTCTCTCCTGGTCCCCGCCCCACTCTGGGCCCTCCTCCCCTAGGGGGCTGGCTGCAGCTGGCTTCCAGGAACCTCGCCCCAGCCCCATCCTTCCTGCCCCCCCACCTGCCCACCTGGCTCAGGACACCCCAGTCCTCCACATCCTCTCTCTGGATGAGGGCAGGGGGCCGCTGGGGCTGCACCAGGTGCTGGGGGTGACGCAGAGCAGCCACACGCTGTCCCCACAGGCCTCAGCACCATCTGAAGGGCAGAACCACTGGTGACCTGGTGACGTGGCCTGGAGCTGCGCCTCGCCCCCAGAGCCACCACTGCCGTGGAGAGAGGCTGGTGCCGGGACGCCACAGGGACCCAGAGGGCAGGAGGCCATGCTGTGGGGACCTGGGGGCAGGTGGGGGCAGTCCAAGGCCGCCCTCTTTTCCTTTAGCCACAGGTCGCTTCCTGTTGGGACGGGGACATGTCCAGAGAAAGCATTGCCTGTCCATCTCGTCACTGGCCCACAGCAAGCTGTCAGCAGGCAGCGGGCGGCACCCGAGCTCCTCACGAGCCACCGACACTGCGCCTAACTGTGCTCTTGACTGGTGGCACAGGCTTTGTCACACCTGTGCCACCATAGCCCATGATGCCACACTGCGACATTACAACAACGAGATGTCACTAGGCAGTGAGAACATTCCTGCTCCTTCGTGACCTCTCGGGACGTCACTGTACACAGGCTCACTGTCAGCCACACTGTGCTGGGGGGCGCCCGGCCATACTTAAGGAACTGCACAGGAGTGACAGCCAGACTCCTTCTGGGCTCCTCCCACCCACACGGTGGCCACTGACGCCACCTCCCCATCCTGCTGCCCATGCTAGTCTCCTGGTCCCCTGTGGCTGGTGGCATTTGCTCCCATGCCCAGCTGCATTGCCGGAGCCTCCCCATCTTTTCCCGGACAAATATGTGCAATTTGCAAGTGGCTTGTAGGCTGGGTGTGGTGGTGCACAGCTGTGACCCCAGAGACTCCGGAGCCTGAGGCAGGAGGATCGGATCGCAGGTAAGTTGGCAACTCAAACTAAAAAATCAAAAGGGCTGGGGATGTGGTTCAGTAGTACAGCACCCCTGGTTCAATCCTCAGCACAAGAAAGAAAGAGAGAAAGAAAGAAGGAAAGGAAGGAAGGAAAGGAAGGAAGGGAGGGAGGAAGGGAGGGAGGGAGGGAGGGAGGAAGGAAGGAAGGAAAGGAAAGAAGGAAGGGAGGGAGGGAGGAAGGAAGGAAGGAAGGAAGGAAATGACTTGAAGGAGAAGCAATGAAATGCTAGTGCAGGGTCAAGCTCCTTCCTGGAGGGCAGGGACTGTCCCCCTGTAGCACCAGGTTCCCTGTCTCATTTCAGCCCAGCAGGGCCAGCGCCCACTGCGCCCACTTCGGCCAAAAGAACATGTGCTTATGAAAGGACTTGCAGGAGGCCTGCGGTTTAGGAGCTTCCCTCTCAGCTGTCAGCTGGCTGCTAGAAGCCATTTCCACACCTCCTGGAACCCTCCCCCACCTCCTGGAACCCTCCCCCCACCTACGGGAACCCTCCCCCCACCTCCAGGAACCATCCCCCACCTCCTGGAACCCTCCCCCCCACCCCAGGAACCCTCCCCCCAACCTCCTGGAACCCCTCCCCCTCCCCCACCGCCTGAAACCCTCCCCCCACCGCCTGAAACCCAACCCCACCTCCTGGAACCCTCCCCCCACCTCCTGGAACCCTCCCCCACCTCCTGGAACCCTCCCCCCACCTCCTGGAACCCTCCCCCACCTCCTGGAACCTCCCCCCACTCCTGGAACCCTTCCCCCCACCTCCTGGAACCCTTCCCCACCTCCTGGAACCCTCCTCCTGCATGTACAGTAGGAGGCCAAGGTGCTAAATGGCTCTTATGGACCTAGCTGCTCCCCTCCACTACAGGCTCCGCCCTGGCAGGGCTGTCCCTGAACTTCTCCCCTCCCCAGGCCAGCTTAGGAACCAAGTGGAGGATGAGTGCTGGGGGGGGGCAGGGGAGTGCTGGGGGAGTGCTGATGGGGAGCCCAGGGGTGAGTGATGGGGGAGCCCAGGGGTGAGTGAGTGATGGGGGAGCCCAGGGGTGAGTGAGTGATGGGCGAGCCCAGGGGTGAGTGCTGGGGGGCCAGGGGTGAGTGATGGGGGAGCCCAGGGGTGAGTGCTGGGGAGCCCAGGGGTGAGTGATGGGGGGGGGAGCCCAGGGGTGAGTGCTGGGGGGCCCAGGGGTGAGTGATGGGGGAGCCCAGGGGTGAGTGATGGGGGTGTGAGAGCCCAGGGGTGAGTGCTGGAGGAGCCCAGGGGTGAGTGATGGGGAGACCCAGGGGTGAGTGATGGGGGGGGGTGAGTGCTGGAGGGCCAGGGGTGAGTGCTGGGGGGAGCCAGGGAGTGGGGAGCCCAGGGGTGAGTGGGGGGGCCCAGGGGTGAGTGCTGGGGGGCCAGGGGTGAGTGATGGGGGGGCCCAGGGGTGATGGGGGAGCCCAGGGTGAGTGAGGGGAGCCCAGGGGTGATGGGGGGCCAGGGGTGAGTGAGTGATGGGGGGCCCAGGGGTGAGCCCAGGGGTGAGAGATGGGGAGCCCAGGGGTGAGTGAGTGCTGGGGGAGCCCAGGGGTGAGAGTGCTGGGGGAGCCCAGGGGTGAGTGCTGGGGGGAGCCCAGGGGTGAGTGATGGGGGAGCCCAGGGGTGAGTGCTGGGGGGGGAGCCAGGGGTGAGTGATGGGGGAGGAGCCCAGGGGTGTGAGTGATGGGGGAGCCCAGGGGTGAGTGCTGGGGGAGCCCAGGGGTGAGTGATGGGGAGCCCAGGGGTGAGTGCTGGAGGGCCAGGGGTGAGTGATGGGGGAGCCCAGGGGTGAGTGATGGGGAGCCAGGGGTGAGTGATGGGGGGCCCAGGGGTGAGTGATGGGGGGCCCAGGGGGTGAATGCTGGGGAGCCCAAGCAGTGAGTTATGGGGAGCCCAGGGGTGAGTGATGGGGGGCCCAGGGGTGAATGCTGGGGAGCCCAAGCAGTGAGTTATGGGGAGCCCAGGGGTGAGTGATGGGGGGCCCAGGGGTGAGTGCTGGGGGAGCCCAGGGGTGAGTGATGGGGAGCCCAGGGGTGAGTGCTGGAGGAGCCCAGGGGTGAGTGATGGGGAGCCCAGGGGTGAGTGATGGGGAGCCCAGGGGTGAGTGCTGGGGGGCCCAGGGGGTGAGTGATGGGGGAGCCCAGGGGTGAGTGCTTGGGGAGCCCAGGGGTGAGTGATGGGGAGCCCAGGGGTGAGTGATGGGGAGCCCAGGGGTGAGTGCTGAGGGAGCCCAGGGGTGAGTGATGGGGAGCCCAGGGGTGAGTGCTGGGGGGAGCCGGGGGTGAGTGATGGGGGGCCCAGGGGTGAGTGCTGGGGGAGCCAGGGGTTGAGTGCTGGGGGGGTTGAGTGCTGGGGAGGGGTGGTGAGTGCTGGGGGGGGCCGGGGTGAGTGCTGGGGGATCCCAGGGCTTGAACCTGCTCCCTCTGAGTCCAGGGTTGAGGCTCACCTGTGCCCTTGGGGCCTGCCCTGCTGACCCCAGGCCTATGATGCTCTGTCCCCCCCTCTGGCCTGTGGCCTTCCTGCGGGGACAGGGTGCCAGGCCTCAGTCCCCCAACCCCAGCAAAGCTGCACCGGTTCTTGCCACAGGAGAGACAGGAACGTCTCCATTTAGGATGGGGATGGACGGTCTGTGGGCATCAGAGGGAGCCTCAGTCTGCACAACTCAGAAGAATTTAGAGGAACCAGAGCCCAAGTCCAGAAGCCCTGTCCACGGAGCTTCCCCCAGACTAAACAAAGCTGGCGGGGGCGAGCCGCGGTCTCCGGCCTCAGGAGCTGAGGGTGGCGCCTGCTGCTACCGTGGGCGAGAGGAGGCAGCTGGGCTCCTGTGTCAAGGCCAGAGCTGGTCTGGCCTCAGGCAGGTGACCGTGAAGGGGCAGTTTGTCCACCCCACACGGGGGCTACCTACAGTGAGCATGGGGACCACTCGCCTATGCCGTAGACTGCCATGGTCCACCCCCGGGCTTGCTGCTGAGACTCAGGGGAGGCCCAGGGTCAGCATGGGACAGGGGGCAGCCCAGAGCTGCTCTAGCTCCCTGACAGACGCTGTCTCACCTAATCTCAGACTGGCCCTGCTGCCACTTAGAGTAGGGACACTGAGGCCAGGAGTGGGGAGGACTGGCCACCGTCTTCTGTCTCACAGCTGTGGTGGCCCTCCGAGGCCCGGCCTCCCGCTCTGTAGGCGGAGACACGGGAGACCCACAGGGCAGGCGTCAGGGTCCCTTGGGAGGCAGAGGTGGGTGCGCTGTCCCCAGAGCCCGAGGGTCTGCACGCAGCACCCAGGAGGGGCTGAGGCCGCGGCGGGGCAGACCCCTCCCGTGCCCGGCCGATCCCGCCCGGCCTCAGAGCAGGCGGGTCGCTCTGTTTTGGGTGCACCTACATTTCCCTCTCTCCAGAGGGGAAAGGAGACCATCCCTGCCCCAGGTCAGGCCCAGCAAGGCTCACGCTGGACATGGCTTGCCTTGGCCGGGGCTCCCGTGTGGGCCTCTCCTAAGGAGAACGGCCAATCACCCTGCCAATTCCTGGCTCAACAAGGCCTTGCGAGGTGAGGCCCGGGGACAGTGGCAGCCACTGTGGTGTGTGGGGTCTGTCCCTGCAGGCTCACTGGGGGCTGCTGTGGAGGCTGCAATCCAGGGCAGGGGACGAGGGAACACACGATGACCCCGGCGGGCAGGACATCAGAGCAGAGGGGCCGGGTGTTGACCCTGTAGGCTCGCTTGGCCACTGGGGGTAGCTGAGATGCTTTCTGGGGCCTCTTGTCCCTATTCCTTCAGCTGATCTTGGAGGGACGCCTATCCTGCGTGGGGATGCTTCTGGAAATGCTTGTGAAACCTCAGCTGCTCAGAAAGCAGGGAGAAAGGCTCATCCGTCCCCGGCTCCCTCCTCCCAGGAGGCCCAGGAGGTGGCAGGCACAGCACCCTCTGCCCTGGACACGCCCTGTCCACAGCGATTCCCAGCCGGCAGGTGCTGCCCCCCGGGGAGTGCTTCCTCCTAACACAGCTTCACCTGTCCACCTGAAGCCAGTCTCGTCACCAGCTGCTTCAGCTCAGGTGGACGCTCAGCGGGGACCCCTGGGGATGCCGCAGGACAGCAGCCCTGCTGGGACTTGGAGACAAGGACACCCAAGCCCCACGGGTCCCCACGCACGCACGTCTGCCAGCACTGACGAGCTGTGCTGCGGCTCTGCGTGGCACCTGCAGCCTCCCCATGCCCGCGGGGCTGGGCCTCCCATCCCATTTCCAAGGGGCAACATTCTCCGGGAGACACCGAGAAGCCCGGAGAGCTGGAGCAGCCGCCGCCTCCCGACCTCCCGGCGACCGCTGCGCATCCCGCGCAAACAGCTGCGCAGGATCCTTCCATAAATCCCGTTCAACAAGCTCTTAACAATGAAATACCCTACTATTAGCCCAGACAACCACTTACTCAAAACAAACACTCTTCACGAGTTCAGCTAAAACGCGTTCCCCATGATCATCAGTCCCTGGCCTGGGCACTTCAATCTCTCTATTTATGAAACAATAATGGAATTCTATTTAACAGCCCAGCGCCGGAGTTCGCTGCTCTGATAAGTTTGCATTGCAACTTTGCCCCTGGCGATACGCTCCTGCCTATTACTGCCTTGTCCTGGTTCACAGATGGATGGATCACGGCACGGAGAGCAATGCAACCTTCACCCACACGATTATCAAATCCAGTGTCCATGGCCATTGCAAAGGTTCCACTCCGTCACAGCGGGTGGGCTCAGAGCCCATGCGAATGCTGGCTGCGATCACCGTCACCATCACCGTGGCTCCCCGGAGCCCTGGGGGAAGGAGTCGCTCTGCTTCTGGGTGGAGAGGGGCCTCCGGCCTACTCTCCCTCCGACCCTGACCCTCCACAGAGGCGGGGGTCCGGGCAGTTTCTCACTCCACAAATGTCGGGGAGCCCTGGCCGCGCGCTAGGTGCCTGGGTGTGATTCAGGGCCAGTAGGATGCCCCCCCACCCTCCTGGGTGGCTGTTCTCAGCAAAGGTTGTGCCGCCATGAGCCCCCTGCCCTCTTGACGGCTGCAGGAAGACTGAGCTGTGCCCAGAGTCCAAGTTCATGGCTCTGAGCCCTAACCCTCCACTTGGGACCATTCAGCGAGGATGAGCGGAGAGGCAGGGCCCCTCCTGCTGAGCTGGGCCCTCCTGGTGGCAGGAGCCCGTCAGGCCTTTCTGAAGCTGCTCACAGTTTTCATGGCTCTGCAAGGGGGTGGGTGAAGGGTGCTCAGCTGGGCTCCCGTCCTGACCTTGCACCAGTTCCAGGGCCCTGTCCCCAGGGGGACCCCCATCCCACAGGAAGCCCAGGGGTCTCTGCTGCCAGGCCTGGGCTTTTCTCCAGGGGAGGGGGCAGATCTCTGTTCTCCTCCTCCTTCTGACACCCGCTTTCCTCTGCCCAACGGCGCGGTCAAGGTGAAGGTTACGCGCACTGCCCGCCAAGAGGGCTCTTTCAGCACTCAGGCCTCGCTGCCGGCCCCAGACCCGGCAGCCAGGGATGAGAGCGAGGCGCTCAAGTGTGTTTATCTAGCACGCTCTTTGCTTCTCCCGAGCTGGAGACACGGGGGCAGAGGATCAAAGGCTGCCGGACGGAGCTGGACACTGCTTTGATTCCCAGGGGCTAAAAATGAACGGGTCTGGAAAGGCGGAGCCCCCACCCTGCACGTTATCGCCTCCCCTCCTCCCCGGGCTTCACGGTGCAATAACGCAAGTGTTGAGTAACGGGACCGAGTCGCCGCAGCCCTCTGGAGATGCCGCTGGAGAGCACAGCTCCAAAGCTTCCCCTCCATCAATCTGCCGTGTGCAGAAGGTCCTCGGCTCGACCTTGACAGCCGAGCTTCTTGCCAAGGCCTCTCTGGCCCAAAGACTTGGACAGTCTGAGGGTCACACGCCTCACGCTGAGCTTCCACCCGCGAGTCCAGCTCAGGCGGGAGGACAGCCACCTGGGAGGGGCTGGGCAGGGGGCAGCAGGGGACACAGGCCAGGAGGGGCTCTGAGGTCTTCTCCTGAGCAGTGGGAGACCCCTGCCATTGTCCCCTGGAGGAGAACTCGGGGCGCAGGGGCTGGCAGCGGTGGTCGTCCCCACGCCCCCACCCCCAGCGGGTCTCCATCGGAACCCAGGTCCGCGCGGAGGAAGACTTCGCACCTCTTTCTCAGACACCAGTTAGACGTGTTTGCGGGGTATGTGTGAGGTGTGGGTGCGTGTATTCCCAGAGAACCTGCATTTCCGAAAGCTCCCGGGGCTGCCGAGCCCGCAGCCTTGGCCGTGCACAGGCAGGGTTTTACTTGGTACCTAGAACATGTTTAAAGATGGCTCAGATGTGATTAATAATAGATGGCCTGCGAGAAACTTTCGGGGGAGCTGGGCTGGGGGGGGGGGGGGGAGTCGGGGCTCTCAGTTCCACAAGACCTGGGCCCTGGCTGGCTCTCTGGTGTGGCAGTTCCAGCCTGGTGGTGTTTCCTGGTTATCTTCCAGAGGACAAGGGTCCTCCCTATTGCCTCCTTCAGCCTGCAGAAATAAAAAGCCCTCGGCAGCTGCGGGGATCCCCATATGCAGATGGAGGACTGAGGCTCGGGGTGGGGGTCCCCAGACAGTGGACTCTGCGGGACTCCTGTTCCTGGGCCCCCTGGGGTGTTCCTGGGCTTGGCTCTCCTCCTGGGTGGTCCCCATCCTCCGAGCCTGTGCAGTTGCTGTCCCCAGACGAGGACATGCAGGTGGAGTCCTGCTGCCCACGGCCTGCTGATCTCCTGGTCACGCCTGCCCCGGGACTCGCCGTCACGTGATGAAACCGCTCCTGGGTCTCTAGGCCCCCGGCCGTCATCTAGGCTGCTGCCTCTGGGGCTTCCTCCAGCACCTTTCCGGGACAAGGATGGCCTCTCCCAGGCCCCTGAAGTCAGGAGGCCAAGCCTCTCGGATCACACCCGAGACAGTTAATAAGGCCCCTGATGAATGACAGGAGTGCGTTTCTGCACCACTAATTTCCGTAACTATCACTCTTTGAAAGATAGCTCGGGTCCCCAGAGCTCCGGCCCGTCCCAAACAGAGCTGTATTATGTGGCCAAGTTCAGACGGCATATCCCATTTCAGGGTCGACCAGGGCCTGCCTCAGGAGCCCTGCAGTGCGCTGAGGTGCGCCCCGTCTCCGGTTTCTTCTGTCCCGTGCATCCTCCGGAGCCCACCCATGTGTCCTGGGGGGGCCTCAGCCAGCGAAGGGTGTGGAGCCTCGGTGCTCCTTGGAGATGGCCGCCTGGGCCAGAGCCCTCCAGCATAGGGAGGGGAGCGAGGGTAGGGTCAGGGTGGCCGCCTTGGCAGGGTCCGGAGGAGCAAGATCAGCTCAAGGACACGGGCTTTCCTTCCAGGCTGAGAGAGCCAGCAAGTACCCTCCTCTCTGTGCCTCAGTTTCCCCAGTTACAAAATGAGAGCCCTCCCCGGGGTGGGGGCTTGGGGTGCAGGCACGACCCTCCCATGTCTGCGTTTCCTGCCCATGCCTTGCCCCCACAGGCCTGTGCTCCCTGCCCGCAGTGCTGGGCTCACTGGGACCAGCACAGCCCTGCGACCCCAGGCCTTCCCCCGTGGGCTGCAGACACCAGGACCAGCTTCCTCCCCGGGAGCCCCAGCCCAGGGCAGTGTGGGCCCTGGCGCGCACGCATCTGCCTGCCACAGACTCCTGCCATCGCAGCTGGCCCCCGACTCCGGGTGGACACTGGGGCGTGGGGAGCACGTTGATGCAAGGGTGCCCTGGCCGGCCCTCCCAGACACAGCCCCCGGGGTCGGCGTGTGTGGCGCAAAGCTCTGGGGCCTAGGCAGGGGACCTGGGCCACTGTCTCAGTGGCCCTGGCCTCCCCAACCTGTGACCCCTGGTTCAGGTGTCTTCCCTATGGCTGCAGAGGTGAGGCTACCCAGATTTGGGGTTCTTCCACCTGAGCTTGCAGTGAGGATCGGGGTGACGAGCCCATGAGGAAGAGGTCAGAGGTCACTGCCAAGTCCCTGAGCAGCCCAGCCTCCCCTGCTGGGGGTCTCCACCTGGGGCTGACGGGCAGCCAGGTAGCAGGCCAGCTGGGCTCCCCGTCCTGGGGCCTGCAGGGCAGTGGTGCGTGCCAGGAAGGACGCGCTGGCCTCCCCAGGGCCTCCTCTGTGGGACTCTGAAGCCCGAACTCCAACGCCCTGGCGGAGGGGGGACCTGCAGGGCACCACGCAGCCTCGCGGAGGGAGGACCTGCAGGGCACCACGCAGCCTCGCGGAGGGAGGACCTGCAGGGCACCACGCAGCCTCGCGTCCTTCGAGGCACTGGCCAGCGGGGGGCAGCCTGGCCCTTTGGCACCTGGCTCTTCCTGGGGCTGCGGCGCTCTGACTTTCTTTCTTTGGTTCCCAAGGGGACTGGTGCCCTCCTGGCCCTGGAGCCTCTCATCGACAGCTGGACGTTTCCAGGCATTTAGCCCCTGCACCGTGGCTGGGGAGAGGCCAGAGTGGCAGCAGCCACCTCGGTCCAGCCACGGTCACTTATCAGCACCCTCGGGGTGGAGCTGAGCTAGTGGCAGGCATGCCCTTGCCCCCACCCGACACCCCATGCCTGAGGCCTGTCCTCTGGACTTCCCCAGGAAGGACCCTGAGCTTTAGGGGAAGCAATTGAGACCGAGCAGTGGCCAGAGCAGGGCCAGGGACGTCCGTCAACCAGAAGCCACACAGGTGACAAGGACAGATGGAGGGGCAGGGAGCGGGTCCTGGCTTCCCAGCCTCCCCCGAGTCCTGGAGCACAACAGGAGGGGCTGGGCCTGCCCGGGGATGCCCAGCCTGCTCTGCGCAAGCCCTGGGGCCTGGGTGTAAGGTCAGCAGCCATCTCAGAGGCCACAGGTTCGAAGTGCTAGAAGGTTTGGGGGGTCCTCCTGCAGGCTGCACCTGGCAGTGTCCTTGGGGACATGGGCTGTTGTCAGCCCTATGGGCAGGCCTGTGGTCTCAGCAGCTGACTGCCCACCTGGCAGTGTCCTTGGGGACACAGGCTATCGTCAGCCCTATGGGCAGGCCTGTGGTCTCAGCAGCTGACTGCCCACCTGGCTTTGGAAGCTTTGCCACCTAGCTGTGGGTTGGGGCCCTGACGGGACCTTTGGCAGGTCGAGCCCCTCCTCTGCACGCTGGGCCCTTCCCACGGGGCCGGGCTGAGCAGCACGCGTGCACAGAGCCCTGCAGGTGCCAGCTCAGGACTGCAGCTCAGCTGCCGCGTGGTCACCTGGGCCAGCAACGTCGGCACGGCCCGGGAGGGCTCAGTGGGCTGAGGTGTCCCGAAGGCCAGGTGTCCAGGCCCCACGTTCAAGGTGCTGTGTGTCCTCCTGCCAACTCCAGGGAGGACTCCAGGCCGGGCTGCAGCAGGAGAAAGGGTCTCTGGGGCCCAGGGCCCCCAGCAACCGGGGAGGGCCGGCAGCCTTAGTCGTGAGTCCCAGTTCCTTCTGCCCAGCAGCCTGGCGCCCGGCAGCTCCTCGCCTCTGAGCCTTGGTTTCCTCCCCACAGAGTGAGCACAGGCCTCCTGTGAGCCGAGTGCCCAGCACAGAGGAGGCCAGCAGGGAGGAGCGGTCAGCAGTGCGTGTTAGTGAGCAGGGCGGCGGAGCCCCTGAGGCCCTCCCTGGACACAACCCTCGGCGCCCTCAGAGGGAAGTCCCTAATCTCTGGGAGTCCACTTCCCTCCAGTGGAGCCGGCGCCCCCTCGCTCCCCTCCCAGCTGCCTGTGAGCTGGTCATCCTGCCCAGGAGCTCGGAGCAGTCAGTGCGACCAGAGGGCAGGAAGTGCCGCACGTAGGGGGACAGAGTGGCCCTTTTGCTGTCTCCAAAGGGAAGTTGAGCAGGGCTGGCGGAACCGGGAACCCACATCCGGAACTTTCCGGAAGGCTCCTCCAGGCGGGGACAGGGCCTCTGTGCGGGGGCTGTGGGAAGGGGCGAGGCGGTGCCCTCTCAAGGGTTAACCGCAGCTGCCGCCTCGCCCACACGCTGCCGCCTGGATCGCCATGTGCCTCCCATTACCCCACGACAGCAGCATTTTTGGTGTCTGTATCAAGTTGATTCAATTACTGGGACCACTGCGAGGGACGATCCCTCCAGGGGCCGGGCAAACGCTCCAGTGCCCGTGGACGGCAGGGGGAGAGCGGAGGGAGGGCGGTGGAGAAGGCCACTCCAGCCTGCAAACTCCTGTAATTGACTTTTAGAAAACGGCATTAGCATTTAAATGGCCCCATCGTTATGGGGTGAAGGTTCAGGAATATGATCAATTTATTGAGCTTCTCAAATGTCCTTTTGATATTTATTTTCCGTGTGTCGCGCTGCAGGGCTGCAGGGCCTCTCTGGGCTCTGCCTCGGCGGTGTGTGGATCCTGGATCGGGTTTTGAAGACAGAACCGCCAAGTCCACCGGCCTCGGGGCCCGCTTCTCCCCGCCCCTGGAAGCGCGGCAGGCCGTGCCCACGGCAGGACGGACACGGGCCCACTGTGGGGACGCTCTTCCTTTGTCACGGGCTACAAAAGTGAGCACGAGTGGCCGGTCATCCACCCATCTCCAGGGGAAAAGAAGGACAATCCGCTTCCGGAGGGGCCTTGGGCTCAGGCTGGCTGAGGCTCTGTGGGCGTCCCGGGTGCTGGGGCAGAGGACCGCAGCAGGCTGCCGGCACCAGGAAGAGCGCACAGGGGCAGCGGAGTGTGGCCTGGACCTCGTGGTGGGCTGGTCCCGCCGTGGCGGGGCTGCTCTGTGTCCTGGGAACGCTGTGCAGAGCAGCAGGCGTGAGGGGACCCAAGGTGGGGTCTGGGGCCAGCGGGCGAAGGCGGGAGAGCAGAGCAGCTCCTCCACCACGCCTGGAGGTGAGGCGTGGGGCCCAGGCGCCAGCTGCGGGGGGCACCTGCCCTCCACGGCTAGCCCCTGCTCCTGGCTGCAGTCCACACACCTCACGTGCACACGGGGCTCCCCGGCGTGTCCAGTGGGCTCTGAGAGCCTCGCCAAGGGTCTCAGGCAGCTCCCCAGGGAATGTCCGGGATGGCCCAGAACTTGGGGTCCCAGAGAGCGCCAGCCTCCCTCCCTGGCATCCCGCCCAAGGCCCCTCGAGCACCCTAGGCTGGGAGGGCCACCCCTGAGGACTGTGCTGGGTGGGGGGGCCCACCACCCCTGCCTCCTAAGACTCGCGTCTCTCCAGGGCTCAGCTACAACACTGACACATGCCACCTGGCGCACGGAGCCTGGGAGACAGTGCAGCTGGGACACCCCCACCACCCCCTGCTCAGCCTGAGCCCCTCAGATGACCCCTGGCACTGGCCCACTGACGCTCTCTGAAGCCGTCCATGCTCAAGCACCTTTCAGGAACACGACTGCCGGCTCAGCCGTCCCGCCCTGGCCACCAGCACCGTCCAGAGCCTGCATCCAGATGCACGCCCCAGGTGGGCTCTCTGGGGACCTGCACCAGGCGGGGAACCCCCCCCCCAGGGTTCCCCCAGTGCTTCCGTGGACGCCGGATGACGTACCATGAACAGGAGCAGTGCCAGGCGGGTCCCTTAAGAGAGTCCGGGAGCTCCTCTCAGGTGTCCCTCTGCAGGGACCCACGCACGCTGCCCGTACGCTCCGCTCCGGAGGTGGTGACAAGTGCCTCACAGCCCCACAGGGGCTTCCGTCCTCCACAAATGAATTCTCAGCACAGAACTCAGAGAATCTTAGCTAGTGATGCAGATCGCCCCGGCCCAGGTCTGCAGTGCGGGGTGCAGGGGCGGCCGTCTTCCCCGCTTGGGGCCCCGTTAATGCACCCAGATGCTGTAGGCACCGCATGGTTTTAAGAGGAGGGTCTGGTCCCCAAGAAAGGACCACAGATTGAGTTGGGGTAGTGCATTCTTGGTTATCAAAAATACTCATGTAGCTTTGGGATTTTGAACTGGTGAATATTCACGATGTGTGGAAAGCGTGATGCACACCAGGATCTCAGTCACACCGAGTGGAATAGTGTGTCTATACGCCCACAACCTAGAGGGGCACGTCCAACTGAGCTGCTTGTGACTGGGTGACTTTGTTCTTTGCTTGTGTTTTTATTTTTCCTGTAATGCACAATTAACTTTTAAAAAATAAAAACTACTTTAAAAACCTGAAAAAAAAAAAAAAAAAAAAAGAGGAGGGTCTGGCTCTCGGCGGTTTCACGCTGCAGGACGGGCCGCCCACGGTCCCACCCTGGCAAACAGACCTTACGGCAGCCGGGAAGTCCCCACTGCTGTCCCTCCAGAGCCCGCCCAGACTCTAAGGAAGGTTTGCAGCTGCCAGAAGGGCCAGCCCCGTCACGCCTGTCACTCAGGAGCCACCCCACGGATCCCTCCCTGGCAAGGGGCCTCCCCTCCCACGATGATGCCCGTAGGGCCAGCACGCCCACGTGCTGTCTTCCCCGCGAGAACCACACAAGGGCAGGCGTCCACTGCCCGGTAAAGAGACCCAGACCAGCGCTCCAGGGCACAGCTGCCCCCACACCGAGTCACTAAACGATGAACAAATCGCCGAGGAGGGAAAATGCCTACGTTTCGCCCCAGGTGGAAAATTGACATTTTAGAAACAAACAACAAAAACCTCCCCGAGGCCTTTAAAGGTGGAGATGAATATCAGGTTTGAACACACGAAGCCAGTTTGGAACCGGGGGAGGAAGGGTCTGCCCAGCCGGCCCGCCCAGAACGAAGGCCCGAGGAAGGGGCTTTGCAGCCTCCCCTGGCAGCACCTGCTGGCTCTGCCCCTGCTCTGCTCTGGGCTCGGAACTTGGGATCCCAGCAATCCACTGACGCAGAGAAAAGGTAAACCAAGGCCAGGTGCCTTGGAGAGGGTCCCGGCCCGGTCCCTAATCGCCCAGCAGGAGATGCTGACGGGCACTGGGGCTGCGGGACAGCTGCCCGAGGCCAAGCACTGAGCGCTCTGGTCCTCCCCCTCCCAAGGGGGCAGGAAGCTCCCGGCCCTGCCCCTGCTTCTGAGAAGCCCCTGGCCCCTGTGGTTGCCCCTGGCTGCCTGGCTGCAGGGCGCAGGCAGGGCCGGGGCAGGGCCTGCTCTGGTCCCTGTGGGAAGAGCCCAGCAGCCCCCCGAAGCTGACCTGGGACCTGCGAGGAGGAGCCCGGGGAGGCTCGCCCCTCTAGGTCGCCTGCACAGGTTCCAAGTGCTTCTGCCCTAGGCGGAGTCACAGGCCACGGGGACGCAAACTCTACATTTTGGCCCCATCTTCGATTTGTTTTCTACGAAAATTGGCCAAATAGGAGAAAGCCGGTCTGCCTCTCTGCCTTTTAAACACCTCCAGAAGCCTCCTGCTCCAGTGACCACGCGGCTCGCGTCAGGAGGCAGACAGGGCCTGGAAGTGCCTGGCTCTTTATTTTGAAAGTTCCCCGAAGGCAGATAAGGTCTGGTTTACGAAGGAGAGGTGTGCCCCGCTCGGGCGATAGAGGGCGCCTGCACCCCAGCTTCCCGGTACCGAGGGAGGCAGCCCCTGCCCAGGCCCAGGCTGCCAGAGGGGAACTGACCGGCTCCTTGGCCCTCTCCAGCTGCCGGGCTGCTGACCAGACAAAGATGGGGCGTCCTGGCCAGTGACCCCAGCCAGGCCCTGAGAACGCGGTGTTCCTGCTTCCTAGCCCGAGCACCGCACGGTGGAGGGGGAGCGACTCTCCTGCCTCTCCAGACGCTGTCTCCTGCGGGAATTTGAACTCCTGGTGCTGCCTGGCTGGTGCCTGGAGGGCGGTGTGACGGTCACCCTCCACCAGCCTTGCCGGAGGACCCCGTGGGAAGCCATGGGGAGGCTCTCAGCCCTGCCCCCTCCCTCCGTGGCACCCTTTGGCCAGAGGGGCCAGGGCCTGGAGTCAGCCTGGTGTGGGGCTGTCCAGGGTGGTCTCCAGCCCTCCTCTAGTGGGGGGACGTGGGGTGGGGCATTAGAGAGCTGACTAGAGACGGGTGGCCTGGGGGTGGCCTGGGTGAGTCTTCCATCTGCTGAGGCCAGTTGGCAGCCACCCCAGGCCCTGGGCAAGGCCCTGGAAGGATGTCCAGGGCACCTGACTGGCAGGGACAGCAGTGAGCCCTGAGCAGGTGACAAGCGGCCGTGTCACCAGTGCCTACTCACGTGCCCACCACTGCACCAGACACCCTGGAACAAGGTGTCGGGTGGGACAGAGCAGGGCCACTTGTGCTGAGCGCACCACCAGCGTGCTCACTTGCTACCCGCTGTCTCACAGGGCCCTTCTGAAGCCACTGACCGAGGACGCACCACCAAGGACAGAACAGACAGGGACACTGCTGCTCATGGAGCCGCCCCAATGTGACAGTCCTCACCTGAGCCTTGGGGAGACGCTTGCTCCTGCTCGGACTGACCCCAGGAGCTGACCTCTCAGCAGGGCTGCCCACCATGCTCGGGAGCCTGGGCCCCTCAGCCTCCTCCCAGCGCCTGGAGAACCCCCCGCTGCAGGTGACAAAAGGTCTCTCCGGCCCAGGAGCAAACACAGGCATCAAGGGTCCCACCGGCAGCAGTGGGGACAAGGACCCCAGCTGTGGGCCCTGCAGAGATGCAAGCAGGCGACCTGCTTTCTCTGCTCTTTTTTTTTTTAATATTTATTTTTTAGTCATAGTCGGACACAATACTTTTATTTTATTTATTTATTTTTACGTGGTGCTGAGGATCGAACCTGGGCCGCGTACATGCCAGGCGAGCGCTCTAGCGCTGAGCCCCAGCCCAGCCTCTGCTTGTTTATCAGACACTAGACCGGGGTCCAGGGAGACCTCATGCCCATGGCCGCGGAGACCTCATGCCCATGGCCGCAGAGCCCTCCCCCTCCTGCTCGGAAGCGCCTCCCTGCTTGGTTAAATAATGGCAAAGGCTGGAGCAGCAGCCCCAGGGACGTCCTCTCCTCCGAGAGGGAGGCAGGCCAAGGACAGGCTGCCCCGCTGCAGACTGCCCCAGGCTTGGCACTGCCAGCCAACAGTGCCTCCTGGACCCAGGGCTGGGGAGAGGGTCTCCAGGCGGAGGACTTGGTGCCAGCAGAGGCCCTGCCTCACTCTGCACACCAGCAAACAGCTCCAGAGAGGCCCTGCTGCCAGGGCCAGTCTGTGTTCCTCCAGAACGGGTGCCCACGCCTGGCACTTCCTGACCGCTCCATGGAGATGTCTGCATGCCAACGCTTGGCCACCGCGGCCCCAGGCACATTCCTCTTCTAGTACATTCTGAGAACTCACGCTCGGCCCTGTTTAGAGGTGGGAGCGTGGAGCCAAGTTGGACACCAAATGCTTTTCATTTGCAAGGCCAAAGGGCGTCCTTGCTAGAGAGACGCGGCTCCCACCACGGACTGGACCTGGACTTGGGCCAAGTGCACATGGACAGCTACACGTGGTGTCCACTAGCAAGTGGACCCCTCTGCTCAACAAGACTCTGGGGTCACCTCTAAGGACCCTGGTCACAAACGAGGCAAGACACATAGGCCCCACGCAGCCCCAAAGCTGCCTCTGGAGGGGTCTGGGGACCTGCCAGGGTGTTGTGTCCCAGGGTCGCCTTCCAGCGCACAGCCCCAGCCCTGGCTCCTGTGGCCCCGCTCCAGGTGTCCACTCGTTCAATATCACAGAACACCTGCTGCATGGCAGGCGAGGTCCTGAGCGATGACTGCGGCTGTCACAGAGCTAGTCAGAACCTCAGGTCTCAGGGACCTCAGCTCATGTCACGTGTTCAGCCAAAGGCTTCACAGCTGCCTCGCCACAGCCCAAGACCCTCGTCCAGTCCAGGGCTCCTTGCAGGATACCCACCCACCCAGTGCCCTCAGAGGCCGTCCCAGCCCATGCCAGCCCTGGAGGCAGGCCTGGTCTCCTCCCCCTCCCATCCTCCGTCCCAGGGAAGACGAGGCTTCCCGCCCTTGTCCCAAATACAGCTCATCCGTTGGATCATAGCCAATCAATCAGTCTGGTCACAGCTAATCAATCTGATCCTAGCTTATCATCTAATCCCATCTTAACTCTTCAATCCAATCACAGCTCCTCGAGGAACCCCATGTTGGCTTCCACCTGGCCCAGCAGTGGTCCCTCTCAGTTCCCTCTTATCAGCTTTTCTCATTTTCAAAGACAAACCTCAGGAGGTCTCAGTGGGCACCAGTGCCTCTATCTTGAAGCCAGGGCTGCTGGTCTGAGCCAGGGTGAGAGGCCAGGCTCCCCAGTCACCCACAGAGGGGGACGAGGCGGGACCTGGGGTCCAATCGCAGCGTCCCCAGATGCTGATGAGGGTGTTGATTCTCCCTCTGCAGAAAGCCCCGGCTCCCCTGGGAAGCCTGCCTCCCTGCCAAGGGCTTGGAGCCTGGCAGAGAGGGGCGGGCCGAGACAGAACCCCCCATCCTGCACACAGAGAGGCAGAGGGACCTGCGCGCCACACCACGTCCGCACATACTCAGGTGCACACCCAGACACACTCAGCGCCAGCCACGCAGGCCACAGAGGGGCCGGGGACTCGGAGGCGCCTCTGCCGGCCCCACCTGCAACGCGGCACTCTGTCAGCAGGGGATTGTGGGTGATCCCGACTTCCTTCTGCAAATGCTCTTGGTTTTTCTCTGATTGTTCCACAAAGAACATATATCATCATCATAGCTGGGAGGATCAATGTTCCTTTTAGAAGCTGGAACTCCGCAAGGTGCTGTCCGGGCCGAGCTCCTGTCTCCCCGCGACGTCATGCAGGAGGCACAGGCCTGCCCACAGCGGGGCTGGTGCAGGAGGGGAGGGCGCTGCTTGCCCAGCTCCTGGTGCTCCTGGGGCTGCGCTGGACACAGCCCGCTTCCCCAGCCTGTCTCCCCAGCTACCAGGCCCGCCTGCACTCGGGGCATGCACCCGGCCTCCAGGCCGGCCTCTCCAGGCAGCCGGGTCTTGGACCCTGGGGCCGGCACAGGAGGTGGCAGAGGCCCCCCATTTTCCTGTTTCCCTCCCTCTGCCATCCTCGTCATCTCTGCCCCGTCTCACCCAGACTGCGCCCCAGCCTTCTAGCAGGACTGGCCCCTCTGCCCGCTGCCTGGCCCCCAGCACATGGCACAGCGCGGGGGAGGCAGGAGGTCTCCTCAGAGTCTCTTGCTCACCTTCCCCCCGGTTGGCAGAAAGAGCCCTGACCCAGGGGCTCCCTTCAGGGCAGCTTGGGAGGAGGCTGGCCCAGTGGCAGGTGTGCAAGGGTCTGAGGCTGCCAGGCGTGGTCACTGTCCTGAGCTGCTTGCCGCCCTGTCCCAGGACACCCTGCGTGCCCACCTTCCCTTCCCTCTCTGAGGCCTGACATAAGCACGGGCACCCTCGGAGCCAGCTGTCTCCTGGGCCTGACCTCAGGCTCCACAGAAGCGGCTGCGATTCAGGCCCGGCCAGGTCAGGGAGGTCCTGCCTCGCTCTGCTGAGATTTGGGGGTCCCTCCAGGGAGGACAGGCCACACGGTAAGGCCCTGTGACCATCTGCCCTTCAGTAAGGGACAATTCTCACTGCACTCTAGACGCAGGCCAGAGCTGCTCTGGAGACCCGGCAGCAGCATTTACATCCACTTTTTTTGCAAAGTGACAGAGAAACCGGAGCCAGCCCAGCCCCCTGCCCTGGAGGTAGCCGCGGTGACAGACAGAAAGCACACTGTGAGCGCAGGCTCTGCGGGACACAGGCTCAGCTCCTCTCCAAGCCCGGCCAGCAGGAAATACCAGGGCAGAGAGGGAGGGGCTTTGAACGATCACCTGCCCCGTGCGTGCAGGAGGAGCCCTGCCCTGTGGGAGGGGGCGTTCCCTGCTTCCTCGGCTCCCTCCACACCCTGAGTCTAGACACGCCTCCGCTTGTCAAGGCCACCAGAAGAGCTCTCGGTGGTCACTTTCTAGGGGTGGCTGGTGGTGTGGTCCTGTGAGTCTCGAATCATCATGCCCCTGCCAAACCTGGACACAAGCTGCACAGAGGGGGGCAGCGGCCGGGCATCTAGGCGTGGGCCGAGGTCGGTCGGGGCCTGTGTTTTCTGCTGAGCATGGGGACGTCCATGCTGGTGTCCATCTGCCCAAGAGTGCGCTTTATGTGGGCTCTTGGCAAAGGGGTTTCCGTGCCGCTGGGAAGAGCCTGCTGAGATGACACCGCCTGGCCTGCAGGCCGCCCGTGGTTTAGTTAGTCCCCCGTTGGCCGTGCACAGCCCGAGGACCCAGATGCTGGTCCAAAGGATGGGCACCAGGCCCTGCTGGGGAAGCCAGAGCTTCGTGCCCACGCCGTGGGAAATGGCCCATGGGTCTGTGGGGGTCAAGGGAGAGCGGTGAGGCCTTGGGAGGCTCCTCTGCAACAGGTGGGGGTGTGACGAGCTGGGCAGGGACCGCAGCCTGGCCACAGTGGGGCCTCGGGGCCTCGGGGATCCAGGAGTGGCCGTGGGCAGGGGGAGGCGCTTTCAAGCTCCGTCTTGGACTCAAATCAGGTTCACCCAGCCTCGGGTCCTGGGCCTCCTGGCCCTCGCTTCACCCCACGGGCAGCCAGCCACAGGGGCCTCCAGCTCCCAGAGACGGGGGCTGCGGGTCTGGAGAAGACGGGCGAGCACGGGTGTGGGCGAGGCCTCGGGCGTGCCCTCCTTCCTCTGGTCTGGGCTCGAGGCCCACTTGGGGGCGGACGACCCTTTGTGCCGGGCCACACTCAGACCTTCCCCGACCTCATCACTGGGCTACGTCGCGGGCGCAGCCGCTCTTCTCCCCAGGCAGGGCGGGGGGCCGGCCTGGGCCCCTCTGGGGCTCCTGGGGCTCTGTGGAGGCGCTGGGCAGCCCGCGTCCAGGCACGGGCTCTGTGCCAGGCCAAGGACCTGGCCCGAGCTCTTGCGGCACTCGAGGCCTGCTGGCCCCTGAAGCGGGCAGTGCGGAGGTGGCACGCGTAGGAAGAGGGAGCTCACGGCGTGGTGACCACCCTGGGAGCATGGCAGCAGAGCCCAGCCTGACCTTCCAGAGGCCCTTGCCCGTGAGACTACTGAAGGCGGCAATGCCCAAACATCTCCATGGCCCGTAGTCAACCGGAATCTTAGCCATCTCCCCAAACAGGGCTCCTGCAGGCCCTCAGTGGGCAGACGGCAGCGGGGCTGGCTTCGCACACTTGTCCCCCGCTGCCCGACTGCACTGCCCTCCCGGAGCCTCCCGGCGTCCTGGTTCTTGTCTGTCTGCTGGTCGCACAGTGACCACAGCAGCAAGTGACGAATGGCCGGTGTCAAGTCCTGTCGTGCCAACGAGGTCCCGGGGGAAGCACGAGAGGTTCTCCAACAGCTTTATTACCAACCTGTGGCCACAAGATGATCAATCAAGCTGATTGGCGATGGCAAACACGGAGAGGGACGCAGGCAGATGTGGCCTCTGGGGCAGGCAGGGGCAGGCGGGCTCCCAGCGCAACTCGACCCCGTCCAGCCCCTGTGCACGGTGCCCTCTCCACTGCCAGGATGCCTGGGCACCCGCTGGAAGGGCTCAGGTGATGGGCAGTGCCAGTTCAGCAGGCCACAGTGATGTGCGGGTGGGGCCGCCGCTGCCCTGGGAGGGGTGAGCCGCCAGGAAAGTGGGGCCCTTCCCAGCAATGGCTTCACTCGCTGCCCTGGGGTCTGGGGCCAGGGAACTGCCTCAGTACCAGCCACTTCTGTAGGACTTGAGCCCTGGGCTTCCACAGGCCCAGGCCCGATGACCCCGAGGTCCGACGTTGCAGGTCGGGGTTCTCAGCGCTCCCTGCCAGGGTGAGTCCACTCCCGGGCTGGTCTCAGCCTCACGCGCCAATGGGCAGGGCTGCTCCAACAGCAAGGTGGCTCAGGGCTGGGCATGGGCAGAGCCTGCGTGCCTTGCTGAGCTGCAGGTCCTGGGGCTGCCCCCCTTCTGGGGTGACCCCAGAGGCCCCTCCACCGAGGCCAGATGGCTGCAGAGGTGGGGTCCAGGGCCCAGGCCTCCCACCATGCACCAAACTTCAGCGCACCCCCTGGTGGGGACCCTGAAGGCAGAGGGGGCTGTTCAGGGCGGAACGGGCAGGCCTTTCTTGGGGAGGTGACCCTGCAGGAGGCCGTGTGGGTCAGACATGATCGCAAGGAAAATAGACCTGCCCTAGCCGGAAATGGCCTCCGGGCTGCCGGCCCCTCCTCAAGGGCTGTTCTACTCCAGGTTTGTCACGTCCCAGCTGCAGGTTACTGTCAGCCCAGTGAAGTGTCCAGGACCCAGCGGCAGAGTGGAAAATGGCACCCACGGTGAGCGAGGGACCCAGGGCCGCAGCTGGCTGGCAGGCGCAGCAGGCAGGCGCACACGTGCCCACGTGAGTTCACCCCTGGGGATGCAGAGGGCTTGGGAGGGCACTTGGGGCTCTGATCCTTACTCAAGAAGGACAGCAGCCAACTGACTCCGGGAGTGGACAGTTCTCCTCCCGCCACCAAGCCTGCTTCGCAGTGCTCACGTCACCCCCAGCCGGCGGTCACCCCAAGTTTGGGCTAAAGGCCCTTGGAGTCCTGTAGGTGCTTCCCACAGGACTCAGTGGGGTCCTCGAGGACTTGCTGGCAGCTGGCTCTGCCGTCTGCTTGGCCGCTGTGCCTGACACTGTCCCCTCAAGAAGGGAGCCTTCTTGCAGCACCAGGAGCTGCCCATGAGTGGCCTCTACCTGGATCCCCAGGGACAGGCCCAGCTGGAACCTTCTCCCCTTGCTGCCTTTATGGGGTCCTGGGGAAGGGGCGTGGGTGGGCAGCAGGGTAGCCGGTGCAGAAACGAGGGCCAGTTCACTGGTGGCTGAGGACAGTGCCTGCCACTTGGTCATTACCAGCACCCCTTGTTCCTTCCGGGAACGTGTTACTGGGCCTGTCGAGCCCTGGGCTGAGGGGACAAGGTCACTCATTGGCTGGGTTCTGGAAAATTCAGGCTCATTTGCCAGGCAAAATTAACAAGAAAAGAAAGACCTAAACGAGATAGTAATTCATGGACTTCCACGGGACGTGTCTCCCTCGAACACCCACACGTTTCATTTGAAAGGCACTCCGCAGGCCGGAGGCAAGCCTGGCTCTTCCAGTGTGTCCCGGAGCCTGCAGGTCCTGGTCCCTGCCTGGAGCAGTCACTGGGAGCAGCCCCCCCCTGCCCCGCTGTCTCCGTGGACAAGCTCTGGGGTCTTGAGCAGAGGCGACACCCAGTTCCTAGAACCAAGTCCAAAGCGGTCACTTCCCAGCCTGTGGTAACTCCTGCAGCTCCAAGCAAATGCCCTTGCTGGGCAGCTGGCAGCCCGGGGGCCTGGGACTGGGACCCACACCCCAAGTGCCTTCTCTCTGCTCCATGCCCTCACCACCTCGGCCCCAAAATACAAAGGAGAAGGACGTAATGGAAAGCGGTAATGCCGCAGCAGCAAATAAAGCTCTGCTAATGGCTACCGCGCTTGCTGAGCCCAGGCTGCAGTTGCTCTGTCTCTGTGCAGAGAGGGTGTGTAATGATCACGCAGCTCGAGACAAGGCCTCGCTCCTCTAGGAGCCGACGTGACAAGGCCTGGGAGGCAGGTGCTCCTGTAATTAGCTATTGTTTGACTATCAAAAGTCAGGGCTGATTAAAGCCACTAAGCACAAGTGCACTATTTTATTTCAAAGAATATTATGAACTGCACGCTGGGGCCCTTTCAGCACGGACCTTCCTTCCGCAGCCGGCTAAGAGCCCATGCCAGCAGTAATCAAACACGAAATCTGCATAAACCTTCAGGGTTTAATTCAAGCAGAGACCTTTCATTAGAAATATGTTACTTTATGAAATCTGGTCGCCAGCGAGGGGAGAAAAATGTGACTTCTTAAGAAAAGTGAATGGCACCTCTTTAGTGATTAACCCGAGATTAATGGAGGCCCCCACTGCTCGGCCTAAGTCCATTTTATTGCTAATTCATTTAGGTACCATTTCAGATACGCCTGATGCGAGTTACCTGCCAGGGCGTCGGGTTTTGGCAAGTGAGGAGGGCCATTACGGTCAGACCCCAAATACACTTTTTATTAAAGAAGCCTTGAAAAGTGTCTTGTGTTAGTCTTTTCCCTTCTTTTTAAGGGACGTTCTATTTAATGTACTCAATTAGTTAAAAAATTGGATCCTGGTTCATTAATCAAAGACCCGTAGGACTGTTTCACTCTTAGAGTCTTTTCTTCCCACTTCCCCACGCCGAGCCCAGGGTGAGGGGCAGTGCCTGAGCACACGCACCCACACGCCCATGCACGCACACACCCACACTCACACACGTGAACTACACACGTGTATGCACACCCCTCACATGCCCACACGCACACCCACACACCTACTCCCACACACACACATCTGTGCATGCCCGCACCTACACAAATGCACACGCACACACGCACCCCCACACGGTGCACACAGCCACACACACACGTGCACACATCAGTGTGTACCCCACTCACACGCCCACACATGCACACACTAGCCAACATGCGTGCACACACAGGATGCTCCCCCCGACACTCACATGACCACGCACGTGCACACACCTATCTCCACACATGTACATGTATGTGTGCAGACACCCGTGCCCATACCCGTACACGCTCCTACACACATGCACACTCCCACTTACACCCCACGGACACACACAGATCAGGAGGGTGCTTAGGATGGGCCGAGATGCACTTGGAAGGGGCTCACCCCTCTCCCACTTCCCCCAAGACACCTCAAGTGCCAGGGCAGCCTTTGTCCTTTTGCCCTCAAGCTGGGGGCCCCTGGGGAAGCAGTGCCTGGCCCACCACAGAGAAGCCAGGCTTGGGAGTGAGCAAGAGCCGGTAAGTACCTGATGAGCCACGGCCATGGTGTCCAGCCCGTCCCCCCTGCTGACCCCGTCCCCGGACTCCTCTGCTCCGCTGTGCACGCAGTGTTTCAGTTCCAGTGCGCCCTTCCCTGTGGACAGTGCCCCGGTGCAGCCACCAGGCGCTGGGGACAGCCCGGCCCTCCTGTGACCAAGGACCCCTCCTGAGGTCAGGTGGGGGATCACGACCCAAAGAACGAGGAGGGGTCAGCGTCTGCAGGTTTTGTCCTCCCCCAGGATCTTCCTCAAATGTCCCTGGTGCCCGTCGCTCTGTCCTGAGGGATTGAAAGATGCGCGGGCAGTGTGGACGCCGCAGACTCGGTCCTGGCCGGTTGCCGACCTTTGGTCTCGTTTGCGTCTGGTCTTCCTTCCTCTTGAGGAGGGGCTCACGCGAGGGGCGTCCTGCTGTTGCTAGGCCTCTACGGCTCAGGATTTGTGGAGCCCGTGGCCCTGTCACCTGTAGCAGGTCTCATCAGGAGGAGCCAGGGCTCTGGTTCCTCCAGGGCCAGCAATGCCAGCGGTGGCCACCGATGAGACCCGCCCGCAGCCTTGGGCTCCACACTGGGGTGGCCCAGCTGTTCCCGGGTCACCCTGAGGGCCCCACCGGTGGTTCTGCTGACCACAGAGACTGGATCCTCTCAAAGGGAAACTTGTGGGCTCTGGCCACATATCCCCTCAATCCTCAGAGCAAATGCAGGAGGACACTGTGACACTGGTCAGAATGGCCCCAAGCCAGAGGAGGAGCCAGCTCTTGGGCCTGAGGCCTTGTCCCTCTTGTCCCCTTGTCCCAGGCCTGGAGTGCTGGCCCCCAGCCCTGTGTTCGAGGAAGACTCACCTGTCCCAGAGGCCAGCTCAGCTCCTCCCGGAGCCATGGCGTCTCAGAGCTTGGAGGTCACCCTCAAAGCATGCAGAGCTGCGTAGGAGTGGCCAAGACCTGGTCAGGCACCCCTTACCTGCAAGCCAAGGTGTAGCAGGGACGCCCGGGCCACCTGTGGCGTCCCAGCAGGGGCCCACTGAGCACCACGAGGGGCCCACTGAGCACCACGAGGCCTCTCCAGGCCCAGGATGGAACTGCAGGGTCCTGAAGGAGCCGGTGGCGGAGGCCACGCGGGGCAGGGCCGGTGCTCCTGTGGCTGCCAGGGCACCCGCGAGCGGCGAGTGAGCAGCACAGCAGCCTCGCCTCCCCGCGCCCACCGTGCGCCTGGGCCCAGGAGCAGCGCGGCACGCACCAGGCCACGCCTCTGGGCCCCAACACCCGCAGTCCTCATGACCCTGCCCCAAAGGAAACCAAGCAGAGCCCCTAGCCAGAGTACTTCGTTGCCACCGGCCACCTCTGGGTGCTTCTGGTAAAGGACAGAGCTGTCATCCTCTTGCCACCCCTGACCACATGACTGGCAGGGGTCTTGGGCGCTGGGAGGGCTTGTCTCATAGGGAGCCAGGCTCCATGGTGACCCATGGCCGGCCCCTGGGGCAGGCGCGGGGAGGTGAGGGTGCCTGTGCGTGGGGAGGGGCCCTGGTGAGCAGCAGGGACCCTGAGGGGCCAGGGCCGCAGAGGCTCTTCCAGGAACCCCGTCTGGCTGGGCCCAAGCAGGGCCAACCCCACCTGGATGGGCCAGGGTCGTCCTGGCCTCCGAGGCAGGAGCTTGTCCTGCAGCTGACCTTGCGGAGTGGCCTCAAACTGAAGCTGAAGGACACCCCTGGGTCCTCCCCGGCATTGGGGCCACGGGGCCTGTGGGGCCGCCGTGCCCGGCTGACCAGTCTCTGGCTCGCCCTCTGGGGTCTCCCCGACGGGCCCCAGGCCAGCTCTGGAGCAGGTTTCCCACTCGGCCGCAGACTAGGAGGGGCGGGCCTCCCCCGGGTGGAGCTGGAGGGGGGCCGTCGGCTGGCCGTGACCGAGCCTCGCAGACGTCCCTGAGTAGCTGGTCCCCAGTGTGAGAGACACGGAGGGCTCTGCCAGGAGCAGGCCTTCCGCGCAGGACCAAGGGACCTCCGGGGAGTCTCCTCGCGGGGACCCAGGGCTGCCCAGACTCGGGATGCGCCAGAGCCCACGGCTCAGCCGGGGGCAGTGTCTGGTCTGGGGAATGCTGGGGCTTCTGGCTCCGAGCTCAGGACCTGTAGGACCCCAGTGAGCCCCCGCGTCCTGTCTCTCCTGAGAACCGCAGCTCCCGCCGGCCCTGCTCGCCCTGCACCCACACGGCAGAGTCGGGGCTGGCGGGCAAGGCCAGCTTGGGAGGCCCTTCGAGGCTTAGGACAGAGGCCGCACTGCTGCCCCCCAGACTGTCCAGCGGGCTCCCCCAGGGCAGGGTGGGCTGGAGCCAGTGGTGCTGCCAGCCGCTTCTCCTGGGGGTCTCCCAGGGCCGGCACAGAGCCTGCACCCGCCCAACCCCTGCTTCCTCTGGACATCCTTGCCGTGTCCAGTGGGGGCCTGGGTGCTGGTGGCAGGAGCCTCTGGAGCCTCCCCTGTCCCCACGGGGCCTAAAAAATAAGGGGCCTTTCGGGGCTGGGGTTGTGGCTCAGGGGTAGAGCGCTCGCCTAGCACGTGCGCGGCCCGGGTTCGATCCTCAGCACCACGTAAGAATAAAGGCATTGTGTACAACACAAATAAGTAAATATTAAAAAAAGAAAATAAAAAAAAAAGAATAAGGGGCTTTCAACTGAGAACAGGACCCCTGCCCCAGGCTCACCACAGGACCCAGGGAAGGCAGGTGGGAAGAGAGCAGCCCCGACCCTGGCTGGCCGTGTGGCAGAGGGCTGCATCCCCCGGGGACACGTGGAGGCCCCCCCCACCCCCGCAGGCTAGCAATGCTAGACCGTCCTGGTGACCTGACTCCAGGCCGGGTGTGAGGAGGGAGCCCACCTGGGGACACCTTGCACCTGGAGCCTGGGGGAGGGGCTGCCAGGGGCGGGCGAGCGTGTGGAGGAGGCTCAGGGAGTTTCCGCAAGCAGAATTTGGAGAGAGGAGAGGGCTTCCTTTCACCTGCCCCAGGTAGCCAGGGCCAGGGGTCGGCCTGCGGCTGCGGAGTTGCGGCCCCAAAAGCACGTGTCCCTCACAGGGGCCGCTGGCCTCGCCAGCCTGCCCTGCCCCAGCCGGCCGCCCTGCCCTCTCCCTCGGCGACTGCCAGCTCTCCTCCACACGCACGTGTTAATTATCTTGCCACTGCAGTAATTTCTCCCCGTGGTCCATTAATTAAGGGGTCACAATCCCAGAGCGTGTTTACCCAATAAGCTTTCTTTTTTAATTATCCTAATTGCTTGGAGACTGACAGAGACGCTGCCCTCTCCTTCCCAGTGGTCAGCGGGTGACTGACGCATGTCCTCACGCACCCCACAGACCCTGGCCCAGCGCGGCCTGCCACCCCGGGCTCCGCCCCAGCGCCTCGCGGCCTGCCACCCCTGGGCTCCGCCCCAGCGCCTCGCGGCCCACGCACACACATCCAATGACAGCCACGCTCGGCTTGGGCATCTCACAGCCTGGGGCTGCTGGGTCCGCACGGTCCTGCCCGTGGACGGTGAGCTGAGGCGGACCCCCGCCCGGGCCAGGCAGACTCTGAAACGACAGCTGGACTTCCTGCCGGGTTCCCTCCTCTGGCGCGGCTGGGTCTACCCTGCGGCCCCCATGGTGGCCACCCTCTCCTGCTGCCACCTCCACTCCCTGTCTCCGGATGCAGAGGTCATGCACGGAGGGAAGCCGGTGGGGGGCTGCACCCCGGCTTGCAGGCGCAAAAGGCACTCAGCCACCAGGGTCCAGCGCCACCCTTCACCCCGTCTCATTCGCAGCCCCGCTGAGTCGGAAGAACACCAGCCTGGGCGTGGACGTGCAGAACAGGCCGGGCGCCCAGGTTGCACACGCAGCCCCGCATGCCCCGCAGGCCCACTCCAGCCAGAGAACTGGACACAGGAGCCCACCTACAGCAGCCCACAGGTGGACACAGCAGCGGAGGGGTGGGTGGACGAGGCGTGGTCCCTGCACACGCGGCCACTGCTGAGCTCGGGGAGGAGCGGTGCTCGGGGGAGGCCTCTCCGTGGTGCGGTGCTGGGGCAGAAGCCAGACGTGGAGCCGCCGGCCGCAATTCCACGTCTGCAAGACGCCAGCAGAGGCGGGTCCAGAGACACCCAGGGCAGGCCCGCCCCTACCAGGGCCAGGGAGGGCAGGCGGGCAGTGGCTCTGCCCGGGCGGGGCTTCACTTGGGCTGGTGAAAGTGGTCCGGAGCCAGAAAGGGGCTGCCCAGTGGGGCGAACTGCGACACCACCGAGTGTCTCACTGTGAAGTGACGGGTGTGTGCTTTGTGAGGGTCACCCCGACATTAAATAGGACAAAGCTCCTGTCACGGCAGCCCCAGCTCCTGTGTGTGGCGGGCGGTGCCTGGTGCGGGGGAGCTGGGCCCTGGGCGCCGCCGACTCCCACGGAGGAGCCGCACCTCGGCCCCACTCATTCCTTAGCTCCTGTCCAGGGTGAGCCCTGCTGCCCACAGTGGCGTCTCCTGGGACAGGTGATTAGGTGGCACCTGCTGGAGTCAGCACCAGCGGGGAGAAGAGCTTCCAGCAGTGGCAGGGCAGGCGCAGGGCATGCCCACCACCTCCACCCGCTCCCGGCATCCGGCTGCGCGGGGCAGGCCCGGCGGTTCCTGGAAGTCTGCGTCTCTTTAATGAAGATTAAGATGTCAGGGGCCAGGCCACACAAATCCCACTTTTATTAACTTCTCGTTACCAGCAAAGCACGGAACTTCCGAAGCAGTGCGGTTTCCCGAGAAGAAAATGGTTATTAAATATTCATTTACGATGACGGGTGCTTTGGGCAGTTCTTGCTGACTAAGCAAACGGGCCACGCGTCTCCCTGGCTGTACCCAGGACAATGGGGACTTAATGAAAAGAGTGACCGCGCGGCCTTGCCTGGGCTGGGGTGTGCCCGGAGGAGGTGCTGGGCTCAGCCACGGCCTCCTGGGCTTCGCGCTGCCCCAGCCGGGTGGCAAAGAAATTGTGGAGAACCTGGGCCTTGGTCCTCACCAAGGGGCACTGACCACCAAGTGTGCCAGGCTGGCTGGACTGCGCCAGTCCTGTGGTTCCCTTAACCACCTGCACCTCCCACCCTCGAGTCCCCAGGATGCGCCCGGCCCTACCTTGGATCCAGGAGAGGCCTCTAGCCAGCGTCAGGCCCTCCTTCCTGGGTGGCCTTGGTATTTCTCCCAAGAACCCCAGACCGGTTTATGGCACCTGCGTCCTGCACCGTGAAAACCATGCAGGTGCCACACTGGCCACCGGGAATGGTCCCTCTCCTGTCCACCTTCCCCCTGTCCCCAGTGGGACCCAGATCTGGCCCTCCTGCCTCCTCCTGCACCCCCACCTCCCCCCTGCAGTGGGCACCAGCTTGCCAGCGGGCAGCGCCTGCCTGACCAGGACCTCCCGCTCTTGTCCCTGCTCGTGGCCACTCTTCAGGCGGCCCTGCCACCCTGTCCCTCACTCTGCACTCGCAGGCCTTCTGCCTGAGGGACGTGCTCTTGGCAGGTCCTGTCCCAAGGTCCCCATGTCCTGAGGTCCCCAACCCCAGACCCTGCTCTACCATCTTCTCATTCACCCCCAGCCACGTCCTCGGGGCCCTCCCTCTGGTCCCCGGCTCCTGGTCGCAGCGCTTGCACTGGGCTTCCTGCTAGCCTCCTCGAGGGCTTGGGTCCAGGACGGGGTCCTCTCCTGCCCACTCTTCTCCTCTGTGGCCGCCTGGTGCCCTTTTGAGATACCGAGGCGCCCCTCAGGGACGATGTCCAAGCCAGCGCGTCCACCTCCACCGGCGCAGTCCAGGCCCTCCCGGGCCTCCAGCCCACGGCGTCCACGGCGGCTGTTCGTGGCAGGCAGCGGCTGTCCTTGGCCCCTGTCCTCTGTGCACAGATGGCCCCAGGTCTCCCCGGCTCAGCTCAGGCTATCTCAGCCTTGCCTGGGCACGGGAGTCTCCACACCAGCGGAAGCGTCGGACTCGTGCGCGCCCTCTTCCTAGCGCTGGCGCCGTGGGGTGTGACTCTTGTGCTGGGTGGTGGCCGTGAGCGTGGCTCCCAGTGACCGGTGGTCACAAGGGCTGGGCGACTGCCTCATGGGGCAGCTGGGCTGGGGGCCGGGGGCGGGGGCAGACGCAGCAGCTGCCTCTTCACCTTCTGTCCTCGACACCCAGTGGCTCTCTTGGGACAAGACGCCACTGTGGGGGTGGGAGTCTGTAGTGATGTCCTCCTGGGTTGTCCCAAATGTCACCTCCCTGTTCCCACGTCTGACCCCCTGGCCCACCCACTGTCAGCACCCAGGGCTCTTTGGGCAGGGACCCTCCCGTCCCTGAGGCCCCTGGAGGCTCAGCTCTGCCCTGAGGCCTTGCCCTCGACCCAGGGACCTAGTGGACCACCCCTCCGAGAGCCCTCGGACGCCCTCTCCAGCCCCGTGCCCTGCCCACAGCCTGGTCCACAGCCTACTCTGCACAGAGGGCCTGGCCGAGGGGGAGTGAAGCCAGGCAGGCCACGGGCAACTCGGCCACTCCACAGCCTCAGGCAAAGTCCTTCCGACCCCGCCTGGAGCCTCTCAGGAAAAGCGGGCGGGAGCGGGGCCTCCGTGGCGGGAGCGGGGCCTCCGTGGCGGGAGCTAAGGAGTGGTGCTGCTCCCCAGGCCAGCGTCCACCCCAGGATGCAGAAGGCCCTGCGTGACTCCCATTTAGATTGTCCAGGAGCTCCTCCTCCTTGGCCGTCTTGTCTGGGCTGGGCTGGCTGGACAGAGGGCAGGGTCCGGGCATGCCCGAGGCCCTCGCCGCAGGCAGCAGGAGCAGGCCTTGCAGGGGAGTGGCCGCTAACACAGAGCTGGTGCCCAGCGGGGACCCCTCCAGGGCAGGGAGCAGGGTCACCTGGCAGGCCTGCACCGGGGGCCAGCACTCAGGCTGGTCTCTCGGGGGTCCCTGGTGGGCGCCCAGGCTCGGGCGGTGGGAACAGCACTCCCACCGCCCACAGGGCCCGTCTGGAGTGCGCGGCGGCGGCTGGCAGGAGGCTGCGCTCCTGCGTCCTCACGGTGGTCCGGGATTCTGGGTCAGACCCGCTCCCCACACCAGGGACGGGGCTCCCAGGCGGGGTTGCGGAGGGAGGCCAGCTTGAGGCCCGGTCAGGTAGCGAACGGCTCCCCCTGAGCCAGCCCTGTTCTTGGAAGAGACTCCTCTCCTCCTGGGCCTTGGAGCCAGACCCAAGAGGCCCCGTGTCCGAGGCTCACCCGGGCAGGGCCAGCACCCCCCGGGCGCTCCAGGCCAGGAGCCATCCATCAGGGCCAGAGGTGCTGGCCTTCCTCCGTGTCCCCACCACACGCTGAGTCCAGAGGCGTGAGCTCACCTCCAGGGGCCAAGGGCTTCAGAGGCCACTGGACACTCCAACAGGGCCCCTGTGGCCGCCGGGCTGGACAGGGACACTGGGCACATGCTGCTGTGGACGCTTGCCTGGTGACCGTCACCATGTATGTGGCTCTCTCTCCACTAAGGTGCGCAGGCCAGGGGCCTTTTCTCTGTGGGGTTCCAAGCCGTGCCCCTCCTCAGGGCCCCTGGGCGGGGGGCCATCCCGCTGAAGTCGTCACCCGTCTCCCAGGCGGAGGTGGCCAGCAGCGGGCGGGCTGGGGGTAGAGGGAGGTGGCGGCGCCCGAGGAGACGCTGACCAGCCGTCAGAGCACCACACAGGCCATTGCCGCGGGCCTCGGGCAGGGCTGCCGTGGCCCCTGGGTGGCTTTACCCGTCCGCTGGTCCTGCTTTCAGATGAGTCCTGCAACTCACCAGTGGGGGCCCTGGCCCCCCAATCCCTGAGTGGTAACAGAATAACGAGGAGCCCCTTCAGGAGAAGGGGCCCTGGGTCTTCGGAGCCCAGGGCCTCACTGTGCGCCCTCACCCTCGGGACACAGGCTGGAGCTCCTGGGGTCAAGGCCTCTCGTGCTGTGTGGCCCTGGGCGGGTCACTTAACTGCTCTGTGCCTCACTGTCCCACCGCAGAATGGCCTGGACTGATCGGTGGCGGCTCCCTGGACAACCCTTCATCGCGAGTATAGATGGCAGGGTTCACCAGAGCAGACTTGGTTCTCAAGCCTTCTCTCCAAAAACACCCTTCACTCCGCGCTGGGGCTGCAAGGCGGGGGCCTGGAAAGGAGAGGGACAGAGGGGCTGGAGCGCCGTCCCCCCTGCCGTTGCCGCGTGGCCCTTGACCAGGGCCCACTGGCTTCTCTCTGGGCCTGGGGTGAGGGTGGGTGGGGCTGGAAGGAAGTGCCCATTCTCCACGTCCGGAGGAGGAGGCACAAGGGGTCTGGCCCCTGAGGCCTGGGTGCGTGGGCGCAGAGTGGGGCGCGGCTCTGGTGGGTGCAGCCCGCCAGACCCCAGGGCTCCTGGCCTGTGGCCCAGGCCCGTTTGCCGGAGGTGGACGTCGTCTCAGCGCTGCGTGGCCGCCTCCCCGGCCTGCGTTCTCAGCCCTGTCCAGCCCTCGGAGCCCCACGGGCTGGGCAGGCTTATCAGAAGGCCCGTCTGGCCACGCAGAGACGCTTCCCTGCATTGTGAGGCTGTGTGGAGACCAAGTCCTCTCAGCCGAGGACAAAGGAACCCAAGGGCTTGAAGACGCAAACATATTTTGACCTGGCTACATCATTTTTCAAAGGAAAGAAGTAATCCGCGGTTCACAATCCACTTGCTATCTCGCAGGAAGTCCTGTATTTCTTATGAACTCCCCAAGGCCTGCTTCTCTGTGTGAGAGGTCATCTGCGAGGGCCAGGGTGTGAGGGCATTTATGAGTTCTCCTTCCGCCTCTTCCTGTTGTTCTTTCTTTTTAATACCTTGTGTGCGAGGCGACTCCACTGAGCGGCTCCCAGCCTTATCTCCAGTCCTCGCTGCCCCAGAGCTGGAGCGGGCACAGCGTCGGGCCTGGCTTGCCAAGTCAGAAACAAAGGCCCCGAGAGGTGAAGCGGCTTGACCCTGGCCACCCTGGCTGACGGTAGAGCCAGGACTGGGCTCCTGAGCCTCCCCAGGCCTCCGTGGATGTCCTCTCCTGGCTCGCTGGCTTCCCACAGAATGACCAGGACTGGACGGGACCTCAGGGTCTCCTGACTGCAGGAGCCCTGTTTGGGGATTGGCTTGAATTGCGGTTGACTATGAGCCGTGGAGATTTGGCCTTTGTCGCCACCCGTAGTCTCACGGGATTGTTGCGAGATCTCGACTTGACTTGGCCGAAATTGCTGATCGGGTCAGCGCCATTTTAGGGTGTGTTTTTGGCGTGTGTTAGTCGTTATTAAAACCAGAGAGAAAAGTTATCAAAATAAAACGCTGTTTGTCTCCAGTTTGCTTCTAAAGTTTTTCCCGCGGCTCCGTTGCTCCAGGCGCTTCAGGCAGCAACACCTGACCATCACTATCAGCATGGCCATTGCTGCCATTGTCATCACCATCATCAGCCTCACCAGATCACCACCATCCAATCAACCCCATGTCCACCACCATCATCATCATAGCCATCACCACCATCACCACCATCATCACCATGACCACCATGACCATGACCATCATCACCATCACCACCATCATCATCATAGCCATCACCACCATCACCACCATCACCACCATCACCACCATCATCACCATGACCACCATGACCATGACCACCATCATCATCACCATCACCAACATCACCATCACACTATCACCATTGTCACCATCATCATCACATCACCATCACACAACCACCTCACTATTACCATCATCATCGCCACCGTCACCATCACTGTCATCCCTACCACCTTCAGCACCATGCCCACCTTCAGCACCATGCCCACCTTCAGCATCATGCCCACCATCACGTCCACCCTCCTCCTCCTAGCTCTCACTCTGCACCTGACCACAGTGGGGTGTGATTCTATTGGGCATCGTGCCCAGGAACTCAGGCCATCACTGCCTGGTCGGAACCTGCTCTCATCTCCATTCACAGACGGAGTCCTGCACGGGCAGAGGAGTCCTCGTGTGCAGCCTTTGGTCTTCCAAGAAGCTCTTTTGCCCACGGCGCCCCCTGTGCCCACAGGTGTGCCATGGACAGATTCTGTGGGCTCTCTGGAGCAGCTCAGTGAGGCGACCTATGTGGTGATGGCTGGAGCTGAGCTAGACCCCTGTGTGCCCTGAGACTGTTTGGGATTGGTCCCCAGAGCCACAGGCCCTGTGATAGCGCAGGACGTGCTCCTGTGGAGGGCAGGGCAGGAGCTCCTGCTGAGCGCGCCCAGGCGCCTGCGGTGGCCTGTTGGGGGGCAAGGGTTGAGAAGGTCCCAGCACACTCCAGCAGAGCAGCCAAGCTATCCTAGGAGGGGACCCATCAGGGAGGGCTCCCAAGGAGGCCCAGTGCTGGGAAACCAGGGCCGAGGAGGGTGAGCGCTGGGGGCCAGGTGACACTCGGGACCAGAAGCTGTTAGAGTGAATGCTGGGCGCTTAGTGGGGAAGCAGGGCAGGGCAGGGAAGCAGGGCCAGGGCCAGCAGGTGCCTGAACCCGGAGAGGCAGAGGAGCGGGACACGTCAGCTCTGGGAGGGAGCTCCCGCGGGGCCTGCTGGGCCCTGCCTGCCTGCCTGCCTGCCTCGGGGTGGGCACACCTGCCCAGACCACGGCGTGTCATGAAGACACGAGGGGGGAGCAGCTGCCCAGAGTGGCCTGAGGTCATCACCCATGGCATGCCGGGCGCCCGCCACCCTGGCCCTAGACCTACCGAGGCCTTGCAAGCAGAGGCAGAGCCTCGCCACGTGCCTGGCCCAGGCTGCGCCCCCTCCCCTCCCCGGCCCTCCTGTGGGCGAGCAGAGGGACACAGTCCCCTGGGGCTGGTCACTTCCTGGGGGATGCACAAGGGAGGCCTAGGACGAGGGTCAGTGGCCGCCGGTGCTGGCCCTCGAGGTCTGCCCCCACGTCTCGCCCACCTTGGCCTCCTGCTCCCGCCCCTGCTGCGTGTCCAGCACGGAGACAAAGGGAGGAAGCCTGCTCGGCCGCCTCCTCGCTCTATTTTTGCGGCTCTCTGGGGCGCCCTGCTTCAGGTTCCCTTCCGACGATTATCTGCCCTTTCGGGGCCCTGAGGTGAGCAGGAAGCCCCGGCTGTGGCGGGCGGGCCGTGGCCAGCGGTGGCCGAGGAGCCTGTCTTGCCCCTCACCTGGTGAGTCCTGCGAAGCCGGGGTTTCTGTGCCCGACTGTCCCTTCCTCCCGGCTGGCCGATGATGAAACGCGTACCAGGCTCTTTTTATGTGATGATTTTCCGTCCCCAGCAACGCAAACATTTCTGTGGCTAATCCTCTGAGCCTCAGCCATTGCTCAGAAATAACAGGCAAGGCTCCAGCATAAAATAATGTGTCTTGCTTTTTATTACTTCATTTATCAACAGTGCGTTGGAGAAACATCTTGCTAACTGGGTGAGAAGAAACCACTCACCAGTATGGCCCCGCTGACGGACGTGGGTGCCAGGTGGAATAATGAACCCCGTTAGCATACAAAGAGGCTGCGGCTGAAGGAAGGCATTATTCAAAGCAGGAAATAGCGTTAAATCAGAGAACAGCACACTCATGCTGAATCTCTTGAATTAAGAATCCCACTCTTTCTGGCCAAAATCAATTTGTTATCGTGACGATTTCCCCAGTGTTTATCAGAGAGGACAGAGGCGCTGCCCGGGAAAGGGCCTCATCGTGTCCCCAGTGTGCAGGCACATGGCCACACCCACCACAGCATGATGGGACAGGACTGCCACGCAAGAGGGTCTTGGAAGTGCGCCCCTCCACAAGGGCCCCTGGGGAATTGGGGACACAAATAACAAAGTCCACAGAGGCTCCTCTGTGCAGGTGACTGCAGTCTCAGGAGACACCACACTCTGAGGACAGGAGACTTGAAAGAACCCAGCCTCTGTCCTCCAGCACCCTGGACAGCTCCTCCTCACAGTAGGTGCTTAGTAAATATTTGTCTAATGGGTGAACAGATGAGAGAAGGCAGGAAGGAAGAGCATTTGGATATTCCACAAATTGAACAAAACGTAAGAAATTCCCTAAGCGCACCAGTCAGGGCGAGTGTGGTTATGCTGTGGTGACAAACAGCCTCCAAAATTCAGGGACTTGCTGGGCATGGTGCTGCATGCCTGTAATGCCAGCAACGCAGGAGGCTGAGGCAGGAGGATCACAAGTTTGAGTCCAGCCTTGGCAACTCAGCAAGGCCCTGTGTAAAAATTAAAAAAATAAATAAATAAAGGTGCTGGGGTGCGGATCAGTGGTAGAGTAGCCCTGGGTTAAATTCCTAGTACTGCAAATTTCAGGAACTTAAAATACCAGGAAGTTTTATTTTTCCTGAAGCCCAGGTGGCCAGCAGGTGAGCTCCCCTCAACTTTCTGGTGCAGCACATGGAGCGGAGACTCTGCAGAGCCTCACAGGTGCGCGGCTGTTCAGCCCAGGAGCAGGACAGCCTGGATGGCTGTTGCCGCCTGAAGCGATGGCCGCTTGGAGCAACAAAGCCGTGGGAAGCAGTTCAGAGGCGAACTGGAAACAAACAGCTTTTTATTCTGATAACTTTTCTCTCTGGCTCTAACAACGACTAACACGCGCCACACACACCACCAAAAAATGGCGCAGACCCGATCAGCAATCTCGGCTCAAGTCACTCGAGATCCCGGGCCAAGTCCCGTGAGACTACGGAAGGCAGCAATGCCCAAAACTCCATGGCCCATAGTCAACCGCAATTTAAGCCATCTCCCCACACAGGGCTCCTGCAGATGGCCGCGTCTCCCCCAGCCCCACCCTGAGTCCTGGAGGTCAGAGAGACACACAACCTGGTCATCAGACCAAAGGTCCCACACCAAGGCAGGACCCGCCACCTCACTCACAAGGACCGTGGCGACTCCAGCAAGCCACAGTGGGACAACCCAGCAGCAGGGTCAAGGGTCAAGTACATCCACCATCTACAGAGCCCTCCATGGCAGGCAGAGCACCCAGCGCTTCACGTCACAGTGACAGTGACCTGGACACAGCCACCGTATGCGCCAAGAGGCGGCTTCGCCAATTCTGCTTTCTCCCAGCCTGCCTGGGGTGGTGTGAGCATCAGGAGTGTGTGTGCGTGTGTGCGAGGCTGCTTTCTGAGAGCCTCACTGGTGAACAGCCTCTGCTCTGCCCGGCAACTTCAGGCCCATGGAGAGTCGAGCGCACAGCACGAAGTTCTCGGGGCTGCTTTCCTCCGTCGTCGTACGCCCGTCGGGGCTGGAGGACAGCTCCACACGTCCACAGGAGCTGTGTGCCCGGGGGCTCGTGCGGGCCACCCTCTGTGGGCCTGGACACAACGCAGCCTCGTACCCACATCATGACGTCCCCTGCACCCCCACCGCCCGGCGCCCCCCATCACTTCACTCCCTCTAGCTTTGCTCTGGCACAGTGTCATCGCATTGGGTCCCACGGGGGTGTGGCTTAGACTGGCTTCTCCCGCTCAGCAGTGAGCACTCGAGAGGCTTGGGTGTCTCTAATCCGCCCCCCAGCCAGGTGGATGGCAAGCCCTCGTCAACACTGGGGTGCTGAAGGCCACTTTAGGCGCTGGCGCTGGTTGGGCGCCCCCTGCTAGTGCGCCTCCCCGCCCGTTAGTCACAGCACGGCGCCACCCGGAGATCTTCCACCTCGGTTCCAGACACATTCTCTGCCAAATCTCCCAGCAAAGGGTCCCGGGACAGCCTCTGTGACATGCCTGGCACCTCTTGGGAGGGTCTTCCTAGCCCCTGGTGGCTCTAGATGCACGGCCACACCTCCCTGAGAGAAGAGATGGCCAGGCCCCGCCGTGACGCAGACGGGCTAGGAGGACAGGCTGTCACAGGCTCGCGGAGTCTTGCCTTGCCCGGGGGGCTTCCCTCCCTAGTGACACACCTCCAGGGACGACCTGTGCTCCAGCCTGTGACCTGGGAGCCGGCCAGGGCTCGGCTCAGACACCACCTCCTCCAGGAAGCCCCCGTCCCCACGCCTGTACCGTCGGCGGTGCAGACCCCCACCCGGAGACAGAGTCCATCCCCACACAGTCCTGGGTGCGCTGGCGGGCGGCTGGCGTGGGCGGGCACGGCCGAAGGGCCAGGTGCTTGTCCTGTGCCCTGGCCTGAGGGCACCCCTCCCCCGCCCGTGGTTCCCAGGGGGACGACGGACCTTTGGGGAAAAAATGGACCCAGCTGACAGCGGGGACTCAGGCCCAGGGGCCACCAGCTTCGGGGACTTGCTCAGTCGCAGCCACAGTGGCAGGACGGCCATGCCAACCGCTGAAGGACGGCCTCCTCAGGGACTGCAGCTGGCTGGCTGGCTCTTCCCTGAACTGCCACCTCCGCAGCACTCGGTTCCTTTGCCGCGGTTCCTGAGGGGTGCCCGCCCGGCTGGACACCGGCAGAGCGGCCCTGGCGCAGCGGGAGCGCAGGACACAGGCTTGCTTTGGGGCCCAGCGGGCAGCGTTTCCGACTGTCCTCTTCTCTCAGTGGGGCTGCCACAGGGGGGGTGCCTGTGGTGCCTGTGGTGCCCCTGGCCCACCCCCCGCACCTGTTTTGCGTGTGGTCAAGGGGGTAAGGCATGGTGGGCAGCCTGGCACGGGGCGGGCAGCTGTGGGTGATGAGGGAAGTGCAGTGCTGTGTGGTGTGGCACAGGGGCCTGCCCGGGCAGGGAAGGTGGGACCCCTCTCGGCACCCCACGTCTGTCTTCCCCTTTCCAGGCCACACTCCCTCCTGGCCCGACACCTCTGCCCAGCGGGGCCAGAGCTGCTGTGGAACAGGGCAGGGCGAGAGCCGCAGGGCCAGCTGCTCACTGGCCCCACCTGGGACCCCAGGCAGCCCTGCAGAGCCAGCAGTGGACGTGGGGAGTCAGGGCCTCACCTCAGAGAAACGTGCAGGTGAAAGGTGAGCCCAGGAGCTGGTGCGGCCGCACAGTGTCCCCGAGCCTGGCCACACCCCTGCCACCCTCTCAGAGCCAGGCCTTCCCCCTCCTGCAGGGGGGATCTTTTGGGGCTCGGAGCTGGGCCCAAGGAGCTGGGCAGAGCCTCTCTTCCAGGTGCCAAGGGCTGGTGCAGGCCATGCCCACCACAGGCGCTGGCCCTCGGCTCTGAGCTGCTGGCTCTCAGGTGCCTCCTGGGGAAGTACCAGCTGGCCCTCGGCTCGCGCCTAACTCCTGGCCGTCAGGAGCAGGACGCCTGTCCACTCCCTGGGCCGCACACCTGGAGAAGCACCTCCGGGGACTCCGGCTCAGAGGAGGGGCACACACGCCATCACCAAGAGCCAGTGACCAGGCGCAGGCAGGGGCCACGGTCCACAGCACAGGGTGGGTGGCCACGTCTCCTGCACAGAAAGAAGTCAACCTCACACACGTGAGGACGGAGTCCCACAGGAGACGAGGCGGGGGCTCTGAAGGGCCACCACCAGAGCCCTAGAGGGCCAGGGTCCAGGGGAGCAGAGGCCGCCCCACACCCACCAAGCAGCCCACAGCGCTGCCCCAGCCGTCGGCGTGTCTAAAGCAGAGGAAGCGAAACAGAACCCGGCGCTGATCTATATTTCTCTCCTAATAGTGTGGCACGATTTAATTAACTCAATATTGCACCCACCTGAAGATTACGGGCCGAGTTTATTGACGCCTCCATCTGGCTCCTATAAAGCCGGTAATACAGCCAATAAATCCTGCCTGGAAAGCCAATGCCAGAGAGGTCCTCCTGCAGGGCTGCTCAGGTGATGGGGGCCAAGAGCCCCCGCGGGGCTGCCCGGACACCCCAAGACAGCATTCAGTGGTGAGGAAAGGGCGGGTCAGACAGGCCCCTGTGAACCCTGACCCACGGCAGGTGCTGTGATACCCATCTTGGAGGCAGGTGTCCTCCAAGAGGCCTGACTCTCTCTGACACCAAGTTCGGGTGGCCAAGGCCATGGGGGCTGGATTGGTTCCCAAGCGCAGCCAGTTACCTCCTCTTCTGCTGTCCCGGAGCCCAGTGCTGTGGCCCCCTCCTCACCCGAGTCCGTCCCTGGAGTGCACAGGGCCCTAGGACTGGGCTCATCTCTGGTCAGACAGGGGAGGACACCCAAGGTGGAACTCCAGGCCAACTGCCTGCTGTCCCAAGCAGAATCAGCGGGGAGAGTGATGGGCCGGCCCCACCCTGGACCCTCCGGAAAAGAGCCCACAGCTAACCTTGTGGGCTCTGCGCCTGGTGGCTTCCGCATCTGTCCCCAATTGGTGAGGGCGTGCCTGCTGCTGAGGCTTGGGTTTCAGCAGAAAGTGTCTGCAGGGTGGGTGACACTGCAGAGGACAGAAGGTCCCCAGGGTCATTGCTCTCACGACCTGCAGTGACCCCAGATAGGAGAACCCTGCCCTGCCTGCCAGGGGCTGGCCACAGGACGCTTTGTGTGGCGCAGACCCCAGCTCATCTCTCTCACAAAAATGGGAAAACGAGCCACAGCCCCTCCGGGTGCGCCTGGGCGCCCGGCACCACCTCCGGGCCTCCTCGGACACACAGGCCCTGGAGACAGCACCACCAGCAGCAGGCAATAAATTACCTCGCAGGAAGTTAATTAGCTGCACCTTGCCCAGCCTAATCTGATGTTGAGGCTGATTTAAGGGATCTGCGTGAGGGGCTGGGGCCGGCGTGCGTCCGCTCAGTTGAGGAGACAGGCGCAAGGCTGCATTTCTAAAGTGGTGGCCCAGCCCGGGGCTGCCCATAACTCACTGCAGCCAGGCTACAGGGACATTTGTCACCCTTATCAGCATGAAGAGGCCACAGTGCAAGGCCCTGCCCCAGAGGCAAGTTCAGGGGCTGCTGGGGGCAGGGGCAGAGTCCGCCAGGGCCTGGGCCTGCAGAGGCTCCCGCTGCAGCCTCTGCCTCCGCCTGGTTCCTGCCCTGGTGCTGGGGCCTGGGAGCAGGTCTGTCGAGATGAGCCTCGGCAGCTGTGAAAACGGGTCCTCCTTCCCCGGGGAGGGAGAGGAAGCCAGGCGTGGGCCGGTCCCCGGGGCTGCTCAGGGAACCCGGGCCGCTGACCCGGCGCCCTCTGGGGAAGGGACCCGTGGAGGCAGCGCTGCCGACTTTCTGCTCTTGGCCGCATTACACCTCTCCGCTTTGCAGCCTTTGATTCAGCAAAATCAAGGATGCAAACTTCTTAGGAGTACTTAGTTTCCATGGCAACCAGAGCTGACCTCAACATTATTGTTCTCAAGAGGGGACTGACTTTACTATATGTTCATTCACTGAATTAATGGACTCCCGGCTCTTTTATCAGCAGCCCCCGAACAATGGAAAGAGAGACGTGTCGTCAAAGGGCTTTCAGACACTGTCCAGCCTTTTGTCCCCGGCTTACTGCGACGAGGCAAGTCTATTCAGCCTGAGATTATCAAAATCAACTCGGGGCTGTCTCCGGGGCAGCTAAACACACTTTGGTTTCATAAAGACATAACTGATCCTACATGCAAATTAATAATTTTGATTGCAGGGTTCTTAGGGTTAGACTGGTGTGATTTTTTTTTTAATTACATCTGTAGGGAAACGGCAGGTCCCTTACCCAGCTTTGAGCGCTGAGTGCAGCACACTGGCTGGTGGGGGCCACGAAGGAGAAGGGCTTTGGAAACTCGCCTCAAAGGCACGGACCTCAAAATAACCAAGCACTTCCAGGCGAGGGGCGGGCCGGCGACCCCCCAGCGCCAGTGAAGTCCCGCCAAGCCCAGGCGTGAAGGTCAGCCTCTCATCCCAGCAGCCACACCCCTTGTCCGCCCTCCCTTCCTCACAGCCCTCATCCGCATGCACAGAAAATACCTCTGCTTCCCCCAGAGGGCCACCAGGCCAACAGAACACGCCACGCCACGAGGCTGATCACAAATCCCTGGCTACCTGGTGCTGGGCTGAGCTCAACTAGCCTGGCCAGGCCGCCCAGGCCGAGGTCGGTTGTGGCCTCTAAGTAGCTGCTGTGCAAAGGACTCCGGGAAGTTGCTCCTGTCTTTGCCCCCACCTCCCTGGAACACTCTGAGCTCTCATCCCTGGCACCAGGGAGTCCCTCCCTGGGGACCCGGGGAACTTTGGGAGTCCTGTTACCAGGGGTATCTCGCCCGGGACCACACAGTAGCAAACAGCCAGAGAAGCGCGGGGGGCGGGGGGGGGCGGGGGGGGGGAAGGCCGCAGTCCTAACACCCACACGACCATCTCACAAATCATAATTACCCATCAATCACCTGTCCTCCGGGAGGACAGGAGGCCCGGCTATCAGATGACTTCTATGACCTGTAGCATTTTGCAGTAATAACAAGGGGGGGGATTTATGGACCCATCAGGGTCCCTCCTTCCAAGCCTCCTGCCTGCGCCCGGGGGCTGCGCAGCTCCTGTCCTGCAGCCTCGGAGCGCCCCTCTACCAGGGCCAGGTCCTAATGACGCAAGCGGGATGAAGTGTTTATGTGGTGGGGGGCAGAGAGAAGGGGAGGAGAAGAGAAAATAAAAACACAAAAGGAAAAGGCACTTCCCTGGCCTGTTTCCTCCCAGCCCGCTGTATTAACCGTGCTTCCTTTTCAAGACGGTGAAAGAAAACAAGATAAAGTAGGACAAAGGGAAGGCCGCGGGCTGTGTTTCCCTTTTCATATCACCGAAGAGATTGAATCAAAATTCTTTCGGCTGATACCATCACCCCGGCGGACTACACTCTTGTTAACGGATAAATTCAAGCCCTCCAGAAAGTCAAAGAATAAATTTAAGCCTTTTGCCAAATGTCTATCCTATTGGATTTTGATAAGACGGCCATTGAGCCTTAATAACGTCTTCCATCCATTTTCCGCGAGCCCTTAACACGGCTCTTTATTCGTCCCCAAAGCCTCTTCGCCCGGCCTTTTTATTACGGGCTCTGGCGCGCTCTCCAGGGAGCCGCGCGGCCGAGTGATGGATGGACAACTGGCTAGATTATCTCCCGCAGATGCTTGCCCCGGGAGCCCCGGGCTTTCCCTCTAAGTAAACAGAGACTAAATAGAGTCGCCAGCGAGGGCGGTCCCAGAGGTCCCGCACTGCGGCTGCGGCTGCGGCTGCGGCTGCGAAGAGGCACGACACAGCCAGACCAGGGCCAAAGTGACTTTTCGGCCCTGGGCCCGCAGCTTGCTGGATGGCAAAAGCAGGGTCCGAGTATCTGCGCCCAGTCTGGGGACTGCGCGGTCACAGGAGCATGGGCCAGGGGACAGGGAGGGAGGGGACAGGCCTGCAAGAGAAGGAAGGAACAGAGGTCGAGCTGAGCCAAGGGCAGAGCTGGAGGGGACAGACCTGGAGCCAGGGGCACAGGGTGGCTGTCCAGAAGAGGACTGTGGCAGTGGGCGGGGTCAGGCCAGGCGCCATTCACAGGCTGTTGCTCTGACGGGAGCCCTGTCCCGCCCCGCCTTGGGCCTAGGTTTGAATTCCCCCACTGCTGAGCGTCCACGCTGGGGCCTCTGCTCCCTGCCTGTGAGCTCTGTGGCCCTGCAGCAACCTTCTCTCCAGTGCGTAGAAAGTGTGGTCCTTGTAGCCGGGCGCGGTGGCTCACGCCAGTAATCCCAGCACTTGGGAGGCTGAGGCAGGAGGATCGCGAGTTCAAAGCCAGCCTCGGCCATGGTGAGGCACTTAGCAACTCAGTGAGACCCTGTTTCTAATAAATACAAAAAAGGGCTGGGGATGTGGTCCAGTGGTCAAGTGCCCCTAAGTTCAATCCCTGGTACCAAAAAAAAAAAAAAAAAAAGTGTAATCCTTCCCACAAATGCCACAGCAAGGCTCAGAGAGGTCAGTTGAATAGCCCAAGGTCACACAGCTTCCCAGTCCCATGCTTCTCTGTTATATTTTTTGTGCAAGTGTGAATGTCTTTGGGTGACCCCAACTACAGGAATTCACTGAACTCGTCCTTACCATAGCACACTAGGGCACGTGGTGTTACACCAGCAATAAACAAATCGTATCTATGCTCGAAGTGCCCATAGCTGTAAGTCATGTCTGTTCAAAGGCCTTCAGCTTGGAAGAGATGCAGATGGGGCCAGGTTTCCCTGTCTTTCTGGCCTTGGTCCGCGACCCCCATTGCTCTTTCTCTCAGTCTGTTACCCTCTGCCCCTCCCAGACCTCAGCACCTGGCTTGGGTTTTTTGACCATCCCCACCAGAGTGACCCCAGCAAGCACGAGGGCACTGGAATGCCACTGATGGTCAAGGTCAGCCTGAGGCTGGAAATCGTGGGGAGCCCACAGGCTCTGGGGCACTGAGCGGCAGCTTCTCGGTCTGGTGGGAGGTGGTGGTGGACGAGGGCGAGGGCGCCCTCAGCAGCCCCCAACCTCCCCTTGCAGACAGAGCCAGCTGCCCACATGCCCCGGGCCCTGGTGCCCATCATTGACCTCCCCGGTGCTCCGCTGCCCTGGGGCTGGGGCTCTCGGCTCTGAGCTGCAGCGAGATTCGCAGGGACCTGCTCCAGCACACGGGCAGGTGCCAGGGGTCCCTGGCCACTCTGCACCTGGCGGCATGGGCAGCCCCACAAACCTGGGCCTCCCCAGACAGGCCTCGTGGTCCCACCACGCAGATAGCACAGGGCAGGTCACGGACGGAGCCACTGGAGACGGAGGAGGAGGCCCTGCTGCTCTTTACCCTGTCCTGCTCGGGTCTGGTTCAAAAGTGGGCAGCTCTCGCCTCTTCCCATGGCCTTTCAACGTAGACTCGACCTTCCGACCTCCGGCCTTGCCTCCCCTCCGAGGCTGGGCAGCCCCTCCACCCGCTCCGGCACACAGTTCCACCTGGCACCTCTGCCACGGCACATCCCGGGGCCTCGCCGCACCGGGCGTGGTGCCCCTGTGCAGTGGCGCGGGGAACCAGGGTTCCGTGCCCACTCTAGAAGGCACGAGGTCAGAGTCGCGCGGCCCCTCTTCAGGGGAGGAAGACAGACAAGCAGCCCCCTGGCACGGCGCCCTGTCCTCGGGGACGCCCAGTTCACTCACAGAGGCAGGGCGGGAGAGGGAGAGGAGGGAGGGAGGCGTCGCAGACGCGGGCTGAGTGCAGGGCCTCGCGTGGGCAGCGGGGCCTGCAGAGAGACACCTTGTCCCCAGAAGGGTCCCTCCGGGGCTGACCAGTCCTAGTGTGGGGATGAGCAGGGTGAGATGGCCCGAGGTCCTCCAGCAGCTGCCTCGGGCCAGAAGACAGTGCCATGGCCCTGGGTCCTCTCGATCGTGCCCGGGGGAGCTGGCCCCAGCTGTGGCTCTTCCTGCCACAGAGCTGGCACAGCCTTCCTTCTCCCTGTGCCCAGAAGCTCAGCCCAGTTGTCCCACAAGGTCAGCAGGACCCGCTGGTGATTTTGGTAGCGAGCCAGCCGCACCTGTTGGGAGCCGTGGTCAGCACCGAGTCCACCTCCCCAGCGCCCGTGCGGAGCCCCCAGTGGTGCCTGGCACACCACGAGTCAGGGGCTCTGCACGTCGTCTTGCTTCAGAGCCAAGATGCCCAAGGAGAGGATGCCACTGACACCCGGACGCGAGCTCAGCCGCGGCGTGAGTGCACGCACGTGTGTCCTTGTGCATGTGTGCGGGCGGCCCGCCCTGGGCGGACGCTGGGCTCCCCCTGGCTGGTGGAGGTGGTTCCGGGTTCAGAGGCCAGCTCCTGCCCCTGGCTGTCCAGCTGCTGCTCACGCACGCGCAGGTGGGCACAGGCCTGCGGGGAGCCTCCCCTGCCGCTGCTCTCTTTCTGGGTCTTTCGGAGCGCAGGCCCGTCAGCTAGCTCTCGGCCAGCCCCCGAGGGCCGAGGGGTGCAGCACGCCCAGGCTGACGCCTGTGCCCTCCCCTGAAGGTCTGCTTACTGGAAGTGAGGCTGGAGCCGTCTCTGGAAGCCGACTGCAGTAACAACAGGTTTGGGGGTTTGCAGCCAGCGGCTCCCCCGTCCTGTGATGACAGCTAAAGAACACGGCCTGCCTGCGGCGAGTTCGCGCCCCATCTGCCTGGCCCAAGGCATCCCCACGGCTCCTCCTGTTTCAGGACTGAGGAAGGCCCCGCGCAGTGGCCCTCCCTGCTACACAGAGAACACGAGCGTCTGCCCCAACTGCCCAGTCACCGCGCTGAGCAACGTGGGCCCCTGTCGGCCGTCGCTCTGGGCACCAGCAGGGCAGCACGGAGGACCCACGTGGTGTCCCAGGGACAGTGGAACCACACAGTCCTCTAACCAGGACGGAGCCCGTGACGGGCGCGGACGGGCGAGCTCGCCTACCTTTCTGATGCAGCCCTCCTGGGACGACACCTCCGGATCCGCGAGCATCTGCTGCAAGACAAGTTCAAGAGCGGCCGTTAGTTTCCCGCAGCGGCGGCTGCAAGCTCCCGCAGGCCGCGAGTCGCGGGCAGATCCCGCCGTCCTCTGCGGCAGTGGGAGTGGGCCCTGTGGCTCCTCCACCGCAGGACACGGAGGCCCACGGGGCCCCTCGCTGAGGATCAGCCCAGGGGACATCTCCTCCCCGGGGACACGGTCACTGGTTCTTTATGCTCCACCTCGGGGATGGGGCCCCTCTGGGTGGCTGTGCCGTGGCCCCTGCAGGAACGGGGCCCTCCAAAGGCCAGCCACCCATGCCATCACAGAAACCGGGCACGGACACCCCGGAATGTGTGCCGGACCCCGCCCCGAGGTCCCCTGCGGTCCACCCATGAGCCCAGCAAGGAACGCTGAGCTCCAGCTGCCCGCGATGGCTCAGCCAAGAGTGAACGGGACAGACGTGGCCTCTGCCGCCTGGCGGCCTCCCGTCTGGCCTGGAGGCAGGGCTCAGGTGAGCGCAGGCCAGCCCAGGGAGGCCAGCGCGAGGGCAGAGGTCACAGGGGAGGGGCCTTCCCTCTGCTTCCTCTTGCTTGGCAAGTCAGAGGTGGCAGCACTCGATCGTGCCCTTTGCAGACACCCCAGGTCCCTGGGGAGACGTGTTGTCCGCAGCGCCGGAGGCCTCCTCACAGGAGGTCAGGCTGAGGCCGGGAGCTGCAGTGTGTGGCCTCCCGGAAGCACCTTGTGCGTCCCAAGCACCTCCCTGCAAGCAGCAGCCTCCGGGAAGCACAGGGCCGCCTGTCTTCCTGCTGCTCCCAGGCGAGCCTGGCGACTGCACGGAGAGGGGCCGCGGCCTGGCCTCCCCGAGCGCAGAGCTTCCACGCGGAGCTTTCCTTGGCCCTGCTGGGGACAGCTGTGGCGTCCTGCCCGGCATCGCCTCCCAAACCACCAAGCTCCACTCCAGAGGTGGCACGCTGGGGGTCGGTCCCAGAGCACCGTCTAAGCTAGCAGACCCACACGTCAGCCCTGGGTGTCGGGCTCTCCCCGGGTCGAAGGGCTCCCTGGACTCACATGTGCAAATCAGGAAGGAAACCGAGTCTGAGATTAATACTTGAGAAACAGAACGGGAAACGGTGTCGAGTGCGAGGTCCTTCCCCTCCCCTGGCAATCACCCTGGTGCCACCGGAGCCCACGCGGGCTGGAGAGGACCTGGGCGCCGTGTTCCCAGACCCGGCGCACGTGCCCGCCCAGCTGTCATAACAAGAGGGCACGTTCCCAAGCGCTGGGATTCCAACCAATTGGGAATTTTATGCTTCTTTTAACAGATTCTGAAATTGTGGTTTGGAAAGTGGCTGTGAGTGAAAAAGAGAACGAGACGGAGAAAGGTGAGCACCACAGAAGGGGCTCTGAGGAGGTGTCCCGCAGAGAGGGGCCATGGCCCAGGCCACCAGGCCCTGCCTGGGCCTGAGCTGGGTGGGGCGGAGGCTCAGCCAGTGCCGAGGCAGGAGGAGCGGAGGGCGCCCGGTCTCCTGCCTTCCAGATGAGGCCACGCTCCCCAGAGGTCCTAGAGGAGGCGGACTCCATCTCCACAGCCTCCACCTGGACACGTCCCCAGCGAGGACGGAGACCTGGGTCCGCACGCGCAGGTCGGGGACTCTGTGCTACAGTTGCCGGGAGAGGAGGGAGGCAGGGCGGGGTGCTGGGGAGGTTCCCGGGGTCATCTGCCCTCCTGGCTTCTCGGATGCAGCCTGACAGGAGAGAACCAAGGTCTTCATGTTTTCGAGGAGGGCAGTGCGTGGTGCCCTGGGGCACGGGGGGCAGAGTGGAGAGGGGCCGCTGGGTGGGGCTTCTCTGGAGCTGACTCGGCCCCATGACCTCTACTGCCTCCGCCAAGGCGCAGACACTGCTGGGCAGGGACACGGCCACCTTTGCCTGGGTGGCCCTCTAGCCTCAGCCTCTCCCACCCTCCCCCCACACCTGGCTTGGAGAAGGAGGCCCCTTAAGCCTGAGCTGCCACCCAGCTGGGGGCGCCCTCCCCGAAGGTCCCTGCTGGGGACCCTTCCCAGGGACAGAGCTTGGCAGAGTCCCCGAGCCCCCGAGCCTGTCAAAGAATGCCATGTGGCGTTTAGGAGCAGTTTCCAAGCTGCCTCCTCCGTGCGGCCAGGTCCTGCTTGCTGTCACACCACGGTTGCCCACATGAGTGTCAAGGTCATTGTCAAGGTCGGCCTTATGGAAGAGGAGGCTTGCTGAGAGGGGCGTGGCCAGGCCTGGAGGCCTGGAGGCCTGGAGGCCTGGAAACCTGGAGGCCTGGAAGCCTGGAGGCCTGGAATCCTGGAATCCTGGAAGCCTGGAGGCCTGGAGGCCTGGAGGCCTGGAAGCCTGGCTGCAGGTGGGGCTCCTGCAGCCTCCTTGGGCTGGCTCTTCTCGGGTCGGCTGGGCTGTCCTAGTCCCAACACGGCAGGGCCCTGGGGCTCCCCAGGGTGAGGGAGAGGCTTGTGCTGCAGCCCCGCCTCCCAAGGGCACCAGGCAGGGTGGGCTGACGCCCCCCAGGCCCAGCCCGCCTGAGCCCCAGCCCGTTCCGGAACCCTCGCTGCTCCGTCTCTGCGTGGCCAGCAGGCCTCAGCAGCTCCAAGGCTGCCCACCCCCACTCACACACACCCTGGAGCCCTGCGCTGCCCGGGGCCACACCCTGGCCTGGTGGGCTCTGGCGGGACCTTTCAGGTGGCTTCCTCCCCAGCCAAGGCAGAGCCGGGCTCTCTCCATTTGTACCTGCAGATGGCCGGACCTCCGGGCGGGCAGCAAAGCTTCCCAGTGACCCCTGGACACGGAGGTGGCTGGGGAGGCCCCCAGCACTGCACGCCCACAGCCAGAGGGGCCCAGGCTTCGTGCCCCCGTTTGCCAGCAGTGCCGCCTGGGTGCGGGCTGGCCCCCGAGTCCCCCGGCCCACAGCCCTCTCTCCACGGGGCAAGCTGCTCGTCACCTGGCTTTGGTGGTCCTGGCCTGCCTTCTTCCTGCCCGTCGTAGCTCCAGCCGAGCCAGAGGCAGTCGTGGGGCAGTGCCCCCTGCACCAAGTCCTGAGGCTGGCAGGGCCCTTTGTCACCTCGGTGGCCTCGCAAGCCTCTGGGAGTGTCGTGAGGCAAACGTGCATGTGGCAACTTGCTGAGTAGGGGCGCAGGTGCCCGTGAGCTAGGATGGCTGCAGGCAGCACGGAAGGCAGAGGTGGGACTGGCCCTTCTCTGCTGACTCCGGAGGCCACATCCCAGAATGGCCAGAGGCCATGGGTCCGAGCTCCTGGTGGACGGGGCCAGGCCAGGCTGAGGGGATGCGGGGCTATTTGGGCTGCGCCTGGCCTGGAGAGGGGACCCGGGCAGGACCATTCGCTCCACCACTGACACTGGGGGCCCGGGGTCCTGCAGCCTGCGCCCCCTCCCCCCCGCAGGCCCCTGGGCCTGTGTCTTGTCACCCATGCCCATGGTCATCAGTCCAGCCAGGAGCCTGGGTCACACACCAGGCCGAGGACCTTCCCCGGACAGCCGCAGAGCCCCGCCCCACAGCAGGGGCCGCTCTGCACACACCGGCGCGTCAGGAACCGCTGTGGCCTGCGCAGCCTTCTGGCTGTCCCTGAGCTTACATTAAGGGACAATGTGTCACATGGACCTGGAGTTGAGGGGGACTGCATCCACCACCCTTCAAATGGGACAGAGCATCCCCGTGACTGCACCGTCCATGCTGCCCAGGCCCCTCCTGCATTCCTGGAGGAGCCAGCATGGACTCAGGGAAGGCCCCCACCCACCCAGAGCTTGTCATCAGACGGGGACACAGAGGGACACTGGGACAACACTGTGCCCAAGAGTTCAGGACGCACCAAGCAAGAGGCCAACCGGACCACACAGGCCTCCACCCGAGACCTTCAGGCCCGCACCTGGGGACAGGCGCTGTGGCTCCCAGGCTCCTGGTTCCCCGTGGCCTCCCGGCAGGCCCCTCGGCTGGGCTGCTGCCGGTGGCTGCGGGCAGTGGGCTCCATGACGCACAGCTGCAGAACCGGCAGGCAGCAGGGACAGCCACGCGGGTCGGTTCCTGGGTCTTCCTCGGTCACACAAGGCCTGGCGGTGGGGGCACCGAGCCTGGCGGCCCCTCGGAGCAAGCAGTGCCCGGGGCTTTTGAGAAAGAAGCACAGCCTGGAGCGGAGGGCTGGAGCCGTGTTCCGGAACTGCCTGCCCCCTTTAATGGCCCGCCTTGGCAGGTACGGAAGCCATTAACTCGGCCTCCTCACCCGCTGCTGACCTCGGCTGGAAAAACCGCCGGACGCTCTCCCAAAGCCTCTCAGCCTTGGCGTCCTCCCCGCCGGGCTGCTGCCTCCTGAAAACCCTCTTTATTTTGCTAGCTGAGCTGCAGCACACGCGCGCCGGCCTGTCGGCCGCTGGCAGGGCTCCGGGCTCCCCTCTGCTGCACCCCGGCAGAGGTATTAGGTGTGTTTGGATTAAGCATTTTAGCCAAAAAAGCAAGGTCTGACCTCCGGCATTTAGCTTCTCTCGAGTGTCAGTGCCAGGATCTAGCTAAGTGGGGTTGGTCAAAATACCTTTTTGACTTAAAATAAACACCCTCTGTTCTCCAGGAAGTCGGCGAGGAGCAGACGCACGCCGGGCCCGAGGGCCCTGTCCTCTGCCATATTGGTCTCGGGAGCCTGCCCTCCCTCTAATGAGACCCGTCAGTGAAGAATCCGGGACACGCCTACGGGGCCGTCAGAGCGAGCCCTGGCCACAAGGCCACTCCAACCAGAAGGACGGGGACAAAGTGGGAGCTCGGTCCTTCCTCACCTGGCCCACAGGGACCCCCAGGGCCTGGCTCCTCGGCCTCCTGCTCAGGCCTCAGCCTGACCCTGCTCTCACCCCTGCCTTTCTTCCCGTTCCATTGCTGAAGCAGGTTTCTTGCAGCCGCAGATGGGCCTGTGGCCCGAGAACCTGCTGGCAGCGGATGGCGGCCTCTGTGGGTGCCGTTGGGCAGCCATAGCCGGGAGCCGGGGCTGTTACGAGAGGGGAGGTTGCGGGACCCCTAGGCATCCCGTCCTGGCCCTGAGCCTGCTCTGCTGGCCCTGGGGAGGTCCTGGCCTCGGGCGCCCAGGCTTCTGCTGAAGCAGTCCGAGCGGGTGGCACAGGACCCTCAGCAGTGCCCTCACAGCGGGCACGGCCTCCCCTCCGGGAAGGTGGAGTTTCTAAAGAACAATTCTCATCCTAATCTTCTTTCCAGATCCAAGTCCAATTTCCCTGGTGTAAACATCGCCTTCGAGTCTCAGCGTGGTCCTTCCTGGGGCTGCAGCACGGGCACTGTCCTAGGCCCCCGCACACCTGCTGCGCTTCTCTCGCCAGCCCCACTGCGCCGGCAGGGACACAGGGGCGTCCATCCTAAGCTTGGGCTCTGCAGAGATGGAGCCGCTGGTGGACACACACGGGTGGACCGGAGCCTCAGGCCCCACCCTTCCGACCTGGACTCACACCTGACCTGGCCAGCACTGGCCAGGGCGGGGGACGCTCCCCGAGGCTGAGTGCTGGCAGAGCTGCGCTGGGTGGCGTCCTGTTGGCAGCCTGGGCAGGAGCCATGAAAGGGGCTGAGTCACCGGCGACCGGGCCCTGGCTCCTGAGCAAAGGCTCCAGCGGTGTTGACACAAACTCTTGAGCTCTCAACTGGGAGTGGGGTTATATTTATTTATTTTTTGCATTAAAAAAATCAGCTTGGCCCTGTTTGAGCTGCAGGAATGATTTTTTTAAGGAGCCGTGGACACTGTTTTTAGCTTTTATGCCTAAACAGATACTTCTCAGTTCTTCCAAGTGAGCGCTGCCCAATGAATGGGCTCTCTCTTCACGCCTAAGGGAAATATTTACACAGCCGAGCAGGGCACGCAGACGGACCTGGGCTGCGCGAGCCGTCCCTGCACGCAGAGGCCTCCCTGCACGCCCTGGGCTCTCCTGGCCTGTGCCGGCGCCCTGCCCGCCCTGCCCGTGGGCATTTCCGCGCCTCCGGCCTCACACCCTGTCCTGGGGTTCCTTTCAGAGAACCCCACACGGCGTGCGAGAAGAAGGAGGCCCTGCTGGAGGCCCGCAGGCCTCTGCCTTCCCAGCCCTTCTGCTGGGCCCTCCAGAGCCCCAGGCTGCGCTGGCTCCAGGCCCCAGGAGCAGCCTTGGGGACCTGCTTCCCCAGAGGCCTCCCAGGAACCACCGCCCTCCCAGGCCTGTCTGGGTGTGGCTGGGCCTTCTGCCGGGCTCTGGTCACAGAGCTCAGCACGGGCCAGCAGGCTCCAACCACACGGCCCGCGCTCCTCCTCAGACACGGACCTGCCCTGCTGCCTGGCCCAGCCCCACAGGCCCGGAGCCTGGGCACGGGTGCCCACTCTCAGGCGTTCCAAGAACACTCTGTTCACTGGCGTGCCCGCTGCCAGCACTGCCCTCTGCCTGGATGCCCTGCCCGGGCTGAGCCAGGCCAGCGCCTGCAGCTTCCTGATGCAGGGAGAGCCAGTCTCCAGGTGACAGAGCCTGCGTCTTCCCAGGTCACTGTCCCTCTGCGTCCTCATCCCACACTGAGCACCCTCGGTCTACACTGCCTGTCCTGGGTCTACACTGCCTGTCCTCAGCCTGCACTGCCTGTCCTCCGTCTACACTGCCTGTCCTGGGTCTACACTGCCTGTCCTGGGTCTACACTGCCTGTCCTGGGTCTACACTGCCTCTCCTCCGTCTACACTGCCTGTCCTGGGTCTACACTGCCTCTCCTCCGTCTACACTGCCTGTCCTGGGTCTACACTGCCTGTCCTCCGTCTACACTGCCTGTCCTCCATCTACACTGCCTGTCCTCCGTCTACACTGCCTGTCCTCCATCTACACTGCCTGTCCTCCGTCTACACTGCCTATCCTCCGTCTACACTGCCTGTCCTCCGTCTGCACTGCCTCTCCTCCGTCTACACTGCCTATCCTGGGTCTACACTGCCTGTCCTCCATCTACACTGCCTCTCCTCCATCTACACTGCCTCTCCTCCGTCTACACTGCCTGTCCTCCGTCTGCACTGCCTCTCCTCCGTCTACACTGCCTGTCCTCTGTCTACACTGCCTGTCCTGGGTCTACACTGCCTGTCCTGGGTCTACACTGCCTGTCCTCTGTCTACACTGCCTGTCCTGGGTCTACACTGCCTGTCCTCCGTCTACACTGCCTGTCCTCCGCCTACACTGCCTGTCCTCCGTCTACACTGCCTGTCCTCCGCCTACACTGCCTGTCCTCCGTCTACACTGCCTGTCCTCCATCTACACTGCCTGTCCTCCGTCTACACTGCCTGTCCTCCGTCTACACTGCCTGTCCTCCGTCTACACTGCCTATCCTGGGTCTACACTGCCTGTCCTCCATCTACACTGCCTGTCCTCCATCTACACTGCCTGTCCTCCGTCTACACTGCCTGTCCTCCGTCTACACTGCCTATCCTGGGTCTACACTGCCTGTCCTCCATCTACACTGCCTGTCCTCCGTCTACACTGCCTCTCCTCCGTCTACACTGCCTGTCCTCCGTCTGCACTGCCTCTCCTCCGTCTACACTGCCTGTCCTCCGTCTACACTGCCTGTCCTGGGTCTACACTGCCTGTCCTGGGTCTACACTGCCTGTCCTCTGTCTACACTGCCTGTCCTCCGTCTACACTGCCTGTCCTCTGTCTACACTGCCTGTCCTGGGTCTACACTGCCTGTCCTGGGTCTACACTGCCTGTCCTGGGTCTACACTGCCTGTCCTGGGTCTACACTGCCTGTCCTCTGCCTACACTGCCAGTCCTCCGTCCATGCTGCCCTCTGGAAGGTGCCTTGGGACACTGAACAGCCCATGATTGAGGACTGGTTGGGGAGATGGACCCCCACAATGACGTGGACATGAAGGGAGGACAAGGCCACCGGGAGCTGAGACCACGGTGCGGGCACCCAGCGCTGAGGCAGCGAGTGGGGAAGGAGGGGCAGAGGTGGAGCGCGGGGCGGAGGAGTGCGCCCCCAAGACAGGGAGCCTCCGGGTTGGAGCTGGGCTTGACCGAGGGGACCTGGACGGGTGGTGCAGCCGCGTGGTCACCTGGTCCCTACAGAAGGTGAGGTAGAGGAGAGCGAGGACGGGACAGGAGGGGAGCGCCAGGAGCCGCGCTGGGACGCCGCTCACGTGGACAGTGAAAGCTCGCAACGGGCCTGGGCAACGGGCCTGGGCAACGGGCCTGGGCAAGAGCTATGACCACCAGAGGAGGAAGAGTCCAGAGAGGTGCAGAACCTTCCCACATCTGCACAGCACTCTCGGGTGCACCCAGGATTCAGGCGGAGGTTTGGGGACCCATCGGGTCAAGGCGAGGGCCCTGAAGGGGCAGTGCAGGTGGGTGGCAGGCTGGGCAGCCCCTCTCCCCAGGGGAAGACAGAGCAGCAAGGTGTGGACGAGTCTGGCCTCTGACCCCAGGTCAGCAGGCATCTGCTGGGGCAGGGTTCCCATGGCAACACCGAGGCTCCTCGTGAAGGACCCAGAGAAAGGCAGGCCCTGCTCCCGGCTCTGCCCTGGGCCAGCCACCCTGCGGGCCCTCTTGCTCCCTCAGCCTCGCACAGACCTGTGGTCAGACGCGACGCCTGGGCAATGTGCGGGTTCACGGCCTTTGACCTGGAGGTCACGGGGTCCCTGGGCGTGCAGGCCTCTGGATGGGGTCCCGCCTGCCGTCACCTCCCTCCTGGGGCTGTGGGAGACAGCAGCAGGGCACCGCGCCGTGACGTCGATCGGCCCCTGCATCTAACTCTACTGTGACCCGGCAGGGCTGGGGGCAGGGCTGGGCTGACCACCTGGCCTGGAGGTGGGAGGGCTGCAGCCCGTCCGCCAGCTGGCCTGGGGGACAGGAAGCCCCTCCCCAACACACACGTGCTCTGTGCGGGAATCTGATGTTGATCAAAAGTTGGTGACTCCAAGTGGGCTGAAGGTGACCTTGACCCTTGACCCCAGACTCCCTGCTCCTTCCTCCTCCTCAGCTTCTACCAGCCCCCTGCAGCCTGTCTGGGAAAGGATTCTCTGGGCTTGATAAAAGGGAGGGGAGACACCAGGGTCACCACAGAAGGGGACCCTGGTGCAGGAGCCCTGTTTGGGGAGACGGCTTAAATTGCGGTTGACTATGGGCCATGGAGATTTGGGCATTGTTGCCTTCCGTAGTCTCACGGGACTTGGCCCAGGATCTCGCGGGACTTGGCCCGGGATCTCGAGTGACTTGAGCCGAGATTGCTGAGCGGGTCAGCACCATTTTTTTGGTGGTGTGTGTGGTGCGTGTTAGTCGTTGTTAGAGCCAGAGAGAAAAGCTATTAGAATAAAAAGCTGTTTGTTTCCAGTTCGCCTCTGAACTTCTTCCCGCGGCTTCGTTGCTCCAAGCGGCCATCGCTTCAGGCGGCAACACCCTGGGACTGGGGATGTCTCAGGGATGAGACCCCCCAAAGGCAGAGCCATACACTGGGGTCCTGACCCCGGCAGGCTTGCAGGGTGCCAGAGCGCTCCACCACCGCCGCAGGCAGAGCAGCCAGCCCACAGGAGCTGGGGCCGGCACCGTGGCCACCGGCAGGGACACGCCACCTCCAGCCGCCAGCCTCACTGGTTGCTCCAGAGAGCTCTTCTTATAAAGGCCACTCTCTCAGGGTACAACTGGCGAGCAGGAAGCTTCCGCTGTGTAGTGTGAGCACCTGAAGGGCCTGGAGGTCAGTGTCCATCCACGACCAGAGCCACCGGCCATGCCCTCCACCACCTCCACAGGTTTGCCGTCCGTGTCACACGAGCACTGTGCGATGACAACCCCACGGGACCTGCTCCCAGCAGCGGGCCTCGCACAGTCCAGGGAAGCCAGCTGAGCCTGCGGCCCTTCCCGCCAGCCCCAGGACCAGCACAAGGACAAGATGGCCACTCAGGAGCAGAGTGCAGCGAGAGGCTGGTGTCCATGCGTGGAGGAAGGTCCTGCTGTCGGGCCTCTTCTGCCCATGGCAGGTTCCCCGATGTCAGCGGCAGGTGGGGGACACCAGCTCTGTCCTCTGTTTGCTCCCCAACTGGTGACCAACACCTGCCCCTGCCGGTTGCACCCGATGGCCCTCCACCTGACTCACATCTGGGAAACCTCCTCCCTGCTCCGTGGGCCACTCCCCGCCTGCCTCTGAAAGCCCCGAGGTCCCTCACACGAGACAGGGGAGGTGCCACCCAAGAAGGGGCACCACTGGAGTCCTCAGTGATGGCCCATCAGGACCCCAGAGTGGCCTCATGGACTCCGTGCCTCCCAAGGGGCTTTGCTTCCCCTGTGGGCAATATAAATCATAGGGTCGATCATCGATCCTATATTAACATTTATCTTTTATTTTCAACCCTTTTTAGTTATGAAAATAACCTTGATATTGACAGAATCATATTGATGAACTTCAGCCTGACCCTGCCTATTGATAACCTGTTTAAGGTGAACTTTAATAATCTTAAGTGAGTAAAAAGGGTCATAGATCTCCTGGCAATGGCTGTCACACACAAATGGGAATGCCTTGGCCTCTGGCATCGAGCTTTTCCTGGGATGGACTAAAAAAACTCTCCTGGTGGGGACTGGGACAGCTTTCAGCTACCTGGAGCCTTCAGTTAGTTACCTGGAGCCTTCAATTGGTTACCTGGAGCCTTCAGTTAGTTATCTGGAGCCTTCAATTGGTTACCTGGAGTTTTCAGTTAGTTATCTGGAGCCTTCAGTTAGTTATCTGGAGCCTTCAGTTAGTTACCTGGAGCCTTCATTGGTTACCTGGAGCCTTCAGTTACCTGGAGCCTTCAGTTGGGTTATCTGGAGTTTTCAGTTAGTTTATCTGGAGCCTTCAGTTAGTTACCTGGAGCCTTCAGTTGGTTACCTGGAGTTTTCAGTTAGTTATCTGGAGCTTTCAGTTAGTTAGTTAGTTATCTGGAGCCTTCAGTTAGTTATCTGGAGCCTTCAGTTAGTTACCTGGAGCCTTCAGCTACCTGGAGGTGGGAGGACCAGAGATCATCGCCTTGTGTTCCAAAGCAGAAATCAGTTTTACTTCCCTTAAAAATGGCAGGCAGTGCTTTCTGGGGGCCGGGAACAATGCAGCTTGAAGCAGGCGGTATCAGTGGTCACTGTCACCCTCAGCCTTTCCTGGGCTCACCTTCACTCATCTAATTCCCTCTGTCCATCACACTTGCTCACACAGCGGATGTCTGTGGACTCTTTCACTGTAGGGTTCGGCCAGCCTCTGAGTCAAGCCAGCCAGAGGTACAACTGTTTCCATTTTGCATGTGATAAAACAACCGTAAGACTGATACCAGCATGCGCAGGCTCTGCCCAGCACCGTTGCATTACTTTATTCAGTGAGACTCCTGAGCTCAGAGAGGCTGAGTAAGCTGCCACTGTCACCCAGCCACCTGCAGGGCATGCCCTGAGCTGTTAATTTACGTGGCCTCTGCAGAACCGGTTCCACTTGGAGAGTGGCTGGGGGCGCGGGAGAGCTGATAGAGGGGCTCTGCTCTCTCTCCCACATGAGTGTTTCCAGTCTTCCGGGCGGGAGGGGCGTGGCAGCAGAGCGACGGGTGCCTGGGTTTGGTCACAGCTGCTGTGCTAGCTGGAGACCACCGTGCGCGGGGTGCTGGAAGCCGAGAGCCCAAACCAGACCGCACACTTGCCTACGGGGACCCAATTACAGCAACAGCTGCGCCGAGGAATCCGGAGCTGAGCCACTGTGAAACGGGCAGCCTCTGGGATCCCAACAACCATGGCCGTAGCCGGGAGCCCGGGGCTCAGATTTGCTTTCCTGGGGAGGGGGAGTTGGGCGGCACCAGCAAGGCTGGCCACGTGGAAGGCTGTGCGACCCAGGCCCGCTCCGCCTCTGGCTCCCAGCAAACCCTGGGGGCCGCCTTCTGCCCTCCGGGCCCTTCTGAGATCAGGGTCAGCCCTGGAGGTGCTGGGAGCCCCCGGGGCTACGGCTCCCCTGGGCGCGTCCAGGCCACCATGGGGCAGTCGCACCTCCTCCCACTGGCGTGTCCCAGAGCTGGCACAGGCTGCAGGAGCCGGGCTCGGGCGCTGCCCCCTGAGGCCCCGCAGCTCTGCCCCGCAGCTCTTCCCAGCACCCTGCTCGCCACGCGGCACCCTCATTGCACAGCAGGACACGACGGTGTGACAGACCAGGGAAAGCCACGGTGAGGGTGGAGGGACGCCGTGGGTGACAGGCCTGGCCACACAGCCCTGATCTGCAACACGTCGTGAACCACTAGGACACAACTGTCTGCCTGGGAGACCGTCAAGGCTCCGGGGGCAGACCGGGGGTGCTGAGCTCACAGCGGGGACAGAGGCCCTTCCTGCGGCCCGGGCCCCTCAGGGCTCAGCAGTGCCATGACCAGGGCCTGCTCCAGCCCGGGGCCTGCGTGGCTGTGGTCTTTGAGCCAAGCATGGCTTCCTCATTTGTGAAGGGTTGTGAACATAAACAGAAGAGCTCGGGCGGAGCTGCACGGGCACTCGTGGCCTTGCCTGAAGCCGTGGCCCTGCCCCCGCTGCCCTCGCTGGGGGGAGACGGGCGGGAAGGTGTCAGTGTCCTTGGGCCCAGTCCAGCCACAAGCCGAGAAGCAGGGGAGGGGTCCCTGGCCGTGCTTCAGGGACGATGGGCTTGCATGGGCAGTGGCGGCCCAGCTGTCCCTGGGTCCCTTTGTCCCTGCTGTTGCCAGCACCAAATGGCAAAGGCAAAACCCCAAGCAGAAGAAATCCCGTAAGGTCTGGGCTTCCAGCATCCGGCGGGTCCCTGGCCTGGGTGTGGTCTTTCCCCAGGAGCGCAGGCGGGAGAGGGAGGGAGGTGGCGGCTGGGCAGCCAGTGGACAGGTGGGCAGGGCTGCAGGGTCCCCCTTCCCACTGCCAGGCCTCTGGAGGACCCTGAGGTCGCAGGCTCAGCTGCAGCCTCCCCCGGGGCGGGGCGGTGAAACTGGAAACGTGAGCCCCCTCCCTCTCACTCCCTCTCCTCTTTTTTTTTCCCATTTATTTTCCAACAAGGAGAAGGACACAAGATTGTCACCAAGGAAAACTTAAAATGTGGCTGGAACCCCACCGTGAGCTGCACGGCCTTCCTGAGTGCTTGGCTCCTCTGACTGGGGAGGTGTCCCTCTCCCAGGGTGGCCGGGGCCCAGTGGCTAGTGCCTGGGTGGGGGTGGCAGTGAGGTCTCTCCCACACCAGCTCAGAGGCCACTGGGGGCCGGGCCTCCTCCTCTGGGAAGGTATCTTTGCGAGGCCCTGGTGGCACCTGAGAATCTGCACTGTCTTTCCAGTGGATGCCCTCGCACCACCTGCTGGGGAGCACCGAGCCTGCCTGGGTGCCACCGGGAGTTGACAATGGGGACAGGTCTGTGTCTTTGAGAACCTTAGCTAGAAAATTCACTGGGTGTCCAAAGTGTCCTCCAGGGCTTCCATTGCAGGACAACCCTGGGGGTCCAGGGACCCCACAGCCACCCGGAGCCCGCGTCCTGCCTCGAGCACAGGGGCCATCAGCAGTGCGGAATGTGAGCTGGACGCTCACTGGGCACTCATCCTGCCTGTGTGCGGTGTCCCCTTCCTGCCTGCCTCGTCACATGGAGAGAGGGCAGGAGGTTGCTGGGAGGAGGGGTATGTCACACACCGGCACCTCTTCTTCCTGTGAGCCTGGGAGAGGGAGGAAGCCCCTGCCCCCACTTGTCGCCTGGACAGGGCTGCTGCACTCGAGGGCCTCAGTGACCAGGAGGGAAGCTGTTCCCAGCCACCTGCCGACGACTGAGAAGAGTGACCCCTCAGCGCAGGAGGAGGCCCTGCCCCTGTGGGGGACGCGCAGGGGGAGAGTGTGCCCACGTGCCACGCCCCACACTGGGCCTCCAGGGGGAGAGTGTGCCCACGCGCCACGCCCCACACTGGACCTCCAGGCCCTTCCGGGTGCTGTGGGCCTCCGAGCCCACGGGGAGCTCGCCCACATGACCCGCACAGGCAGCAGACGAGGGGCGCAGGGGCAAGCTGGCCTCTCCCAGGGCCCTGGGCTCCCTGCTCGCCTGCTGTCCTTAGGAGCTGGCCTTGGCAATGGGTACCTGGGCACACAGGGCTCGGGAACCAGCAAGGCTCACCTCGAAGTGCTGGGTGTCCTCCAACATACCGCCGGCGGAGCTGTCGGGAGCTGGGAGAGCTGCCGGGAGCTGGGAGAGCTGTCGGGAGCTGGGAGAGCTGCCGGGGAGCTGGGAGAGCTGCCGGGGAGCTGGGAGAGCTGTCAGGAGCTGGGAGAGCTGCCGGGGAGCTGGGAGAGCTGCCGGGGAGCTGGGAGAGCTGCCGGGAGCTGGGAGAGCTGTCGAGAGCTAGGAGAGCTGTCGGGAGCTGGGAGAGCTGCTGGGAGCTGGGAGAGCTGTCAGGAGCTAGGAGAGCTGCCAGGGAGCTGGGATAGCTGTCGGGAGCTGGGAGAGCTGTCGGGAGCTGGGAGAGCTGCTGGGAGCCGGGGAGCTGGGAGAGCTGCCGGGGAGCTGGGAGAGCTGTCTGGGAGAGCTGCCGGGGAGCTGGGAGAGCTGCTGGGGAGCTGGGAGAGCTGTCGAGAGCTGGGAGAGCTGTCGGGAGCTGGGAGAGCTGCCGGCGCCCTCATCAGCCTGCTCTTCCCAACGACTGAGCAGAGTCAAGGTCTAGCCAGCTGTGAGCCAGGCGAGGTGTGGACAGCACGGCAGGGCCCAGCAAGTCCTGGCAGAGAGCGACAAGGAGGGGAGGCCAGGGGAGGCGGGTGCCATGGGAAGGGCCAGGCAGAGGCATGGACGGGGGTCCAACAAGTGGAATATGGGCGACCGGGCAGGACTCCCCAGCCTGCCAGGAAAGCAGATGCCCTCCAAAGCGGGGTGGCCCGCGGCCCCACCTGGGGGCCAACTGTGACTTCCAAGCACTTGGGGTGGAGCAGCCAGGCAAAGCCCTTTCCCGTGCAGCTCTAGTCCCTTGGACTCCTCTCAGCCTGGCGTGAGCCCCCTGCAGAGGCTGGCCAGGGTCCCCCTAGGCCCCAGAATGCACAGCGCTACTCAGAGCAGGCAGAACACCACCTTCCCCGAGACCCCACTTGTGCTCGCTTGGTTCGGCCTGTTTTGGTCACGGCGCCTCACTCCTCTCTTAGGTCAGGTCACCTCTTGACAAGCCTGTCTGACGCTGGAAGTTCTGCAGGTTGAAGATGCATTTGATGCACCGTCCTCCCCTGATTCCACTGAGCCACACAGCATACTGTCCAGGTCCTCGTGGTCCCAGGGCTGGGAGCTGCCACCTCTGTCCCCACAGGAGCCTACCCAGACCACCCAGGAAAGACCAGAACTCAGGCTCCGGAGCAGAGTTGGTCCTGAGCACGTCATTTTGCTCCATTAAAGTCGGAAAATCACGTGTGGAGCGGCGTTCAGTGGACGGCGTCTGTGCCTGACACAGAGCCCTCTGGCTGAGGCGGCCTGGGGTTCGCAGATTTGCCTGTGAGAATTAAAGTAGGAACCTCGGTCCTGCTTCTGCTCAGCCTCGGCTGCGGCGTCCTGCCTCAGGAGAGCAGTAGCCCATCCCGCTAGCGTTCCCCGGGAAGAGGAGACGCAGGTCTGTTCACTGCTCCCTGGTGGCTCTAGAAGGGGTGACTGCAGCTGGTCACTTCAGAGTTACATCCGTCGCCAGCAGTGGGGCAGCCTGTCAACTGGTAAAAGACTTTCTTCTGTCCTAAAGATGTTGCTTTTCCTTGATGGACGGCCAGTTTCACGAATGAGACAGTTGAGTTGCAGTAGAAGCTGGACCAGGAGCACGCCTGTGCCCAGGACCGAGACACGGGGCTCCGCGGCCAGCCCCTCGCCAGCCTGCCTCCCTAGAGCTGGACCTCAGGCGGAGTCCTGCTTAGGAGCGGCAGTCGCCCCGAGAGGACCTTCCCAGCCAGGGTTTCCGGGTGCTTCTCTTCCAGCCCTACAGAATGGCCTGAGCCCAGAAGGCCAGGGAGCACTGGGGGCACAAGCCGGTGGCACAAGCCGGTGGCTGGGGACCCCTGTCCTGCCTTCCTCCAGGCCAGGCTGCAGCAGTGGGCTTGTGTCTCGGGTCCCTAGTCCAGTTCCAGGCCCACAGGTCCCAGAGCCCCTTTGGCATCGGCCATGGGAGAGGCAGGCAGACCCAGCCACGGCCCTCCCAGGCCGTGGGCCATCAGGCCACCACCTTCCGGCACCTCTGCGCAGGGACTCCCGCGTCTGAGACACCACAACCTTTTTACCCAATTTTCCAGCTGAGTTGACTGAGGCCCGTGAAGGTCAGGGAGCTTGCCTGGGGTCACTGAGTAAAACAGCTAAGCCTCTGGCCCCAGGACGGAGAGGCAGGAGCGTGGTTCCTGCCCTCCTTGCCAAGGCTCTTCATAAATAATGGAAGTAACCGGGCTCCTCTGGAGCCGAGCTCCCCACGGCCACAGGGCTGCGGCCTGCTCTCTGCCTGCGCCTGCCGGCTGGAGGCAAGTTAGGGACGGAGGCGAGCGGGGAGGCCGGGGCTTGGCGCACCCGTTGGCTCCTGTGAGGGCATTAATTTGTAACAGACGTGCAAAGCGCTGGGGGAGTGCGGCCGCGCACACGACAGGGCCGAGCATTCAGCGCTGATGGTTATTAGCCCGTTATTAAACCTATGAATTGCCTCTTTCATACCACACTGCCTGTCCTTAAAGAGCTGTATGAACGAACATTAACCAATCCAATTAGCAAAAGACACTGTATTTGTGTAATTAGTAATTTGAGGCTTTGTTCTGTCCTGGTCTTAAAGAGACGGCATTGGCTGTTGATTAGCGCGTAACACTGTACAATTAGGAGAAGTGGCCCGAGATTAGCCAGGAATGTTCCGTTCCCTGGGGTCCTCCTCGAGGGACCCGGTCTCGCTAAGACGTGCAGGGGTTTGTGTTTGTGGCGTTTAAGCGGATCCAATTGCTTCCTCTTGCATCCAAACTCCTCTCTGCAGTTGGCGTGGCCTTCCGCATCAAGGAGGGGAAATATTTATTTTCATTATAAATTTAGAGGCTGAGTACAGTAAGGAACCTTGTTATTAAATGCTCCAAGCCCAATTCTGCAGAAAATCTCAAAATCCAACTTTGAGTATTGATTGCAAGATTTTTTTTTCTAATCAGATGCCAAAAGGAACATTGTGGGGAGAGATGTCTCAGGGCCGCCCTTGCCAAACGGCACTGCTGTTTCTGTCTCCGAGTGAGCCGTCCCATCTCGGAGACACAGAGACGGCCGGGACGGGGCCAGATGCTGCCGATAAGAGCAGCCTGCGGGCTGGGCACCGCGTTCACAGCACACCCCGAGGGGCCACACGGAGACTGGCGCTGAGATGCCACGTGACCGTCGGGCTCGAGGTGGCTCCCCAGACAGTCCCGTGTTGGATACGAAATGTCCACGTGCCCGCTCCCTCTGGGCCCCTGCTTGCTGGTTAGTGAACCTGCAGAGCAGCCCCCTCGAGCCCCGGCACTCCTTGGCAGATTTTACTTGTGAACAGGAAGGAAGCTGGTATTGCCCCAGCGTCTCTCCTGGCACCTGAGCTGCCAGGACAGGAGAGGGCCGTGTCCTGGGTGGCTGTCGCCTGCGGGGCAGGGTCGAGGCTGTCCACGCACTCCCCAGGAGAAGCCTGCCCCAAAGCAGCACACTGGGCCTGGCTCACTCGGGCCGTCAGCCCCGGGACAGAAGAGCCTTGCCCAGTCGCCGCTGCTCTGAGGGGGCGGTCCTGCAGCACCCCACGTCTGCGGGCCCCGGGGCCCCGTCTCCAGGACCTGTGTCCTGAAAGCCGACACCGCCGGGCGGAGGGATGTCTGCTGCGCTCCGAGCCCAGCTGTTTGGGCAGCGGGCAGTCTCTGCTGGCTTCTGCGCAGCGCTGGTTTCAGACGGGGCCTTATTTCAACTCGTCACGTCGGATTCTTGTGTGCCGCGTGTGTGTCTGAATCCATCCGCACCCAAGTCGAGTTGGACGCCTGGAGCTGCAGCCTTATCTGCCTGCCCGCGCCTCTCTCTGCACACGCGCCCGTCCACGTGCTCACGCCCACACACGAGTGCACACGTCGGGCCGTCTGGGAACGCGGCCCCCAGAGGGCAGGAAGCGGTACCCACTCCCCACCCACCGGACCGTCCCTGGGAGGCAGTAGGGACCCGTCCCCAAGGGCGCTCATGAAAGGCAGGGCAGAGAGGAGAGCGGGTACAAACAGCTTAGAAACCTCTCCAAAATATTTGGGTTTGTCAAAATCCCAAACCGCCGTTTGCCAAGCACTTTTCCCGCTAGTGTTTTGAGCCCGCGGGTATTTTAAAGGAAATGAAATCCGTGTGTTTCTGATTTATTTATACTTAACTCATCAAAATGCTGTTTTAAAGAGCTATTTTGTATCCAAAATGCCCTTTATGCTTTCTCCCCCCTTCCAAACTAAAAGCTGTATTCTGCCAAGCATACGTGACCTTCAACTCCAGCATCCTCAGGGCGCTTTCGAAAACCACGTTCATGATGTCCAAATAGACCGGAACTGGAACCTAGGTCCCCAGCTCTGCCCAGGAGCCAGGAAACGACGGGGTGACACTCAGACCCAGGCAAGGTGTTGGCCCCCTGTCCGTCAGAGACCCTCCAAAGCTGTGCTCGACGGGAAGCAGCAGCCCCTCTGGGGGCGTGGATCCCAGAGCCCGGCCCAGCTCAAGGTCACCTAGAGACTGTAGTGGTCACCCAGAACAGGCCCCCCTGGGAGTCCCTGCTGCCCTCGGAGCTCCGTCTCTGGCCCCTGGGGCTTGGCAGCGTCTGCAATGCCAGCCACGGACCTGACTCCTCTGCTTACTACCCTCTTGGAACTACCTGCTGCGGAGGCCCGGGGGCACGTGCCAGATAGCACAAGTGTAAGCCGGTGCTGACCAGGAAAGTGTTTTCTCTGCTGTACAAAAACAGGAAGCTCCAGCCACAGCCCGGAGTGTGTGCAGTTAGGAGAGGGAGAGTGGCACCTGCAGGCTGGGGCGGTGGCAGAGGGGCCGTAAACCAACAGGGTATTGGCAACACTGTCTCTGACCTATAACACGGGGCACGAGTTATATGCTTTTGGGGGTGATATTTATTTCTGACTGATTTCATGCAATGGAGTTCAATTATGAATTTGATTGCTTTTTTTGTGCACGATATAAAATCCTTTATCCTCACAGGATTTAATTGTGTTCCCTGGCAGATTTGGTATTCATCATGGCCCTGCTGTCCCCAGCCCCAGAGATAAACCATTCGAGGGGCAATAAATGTCTACTCTGATTATTGATGCTTTCAGGGAAATTGATTATCTATTTGAGGGGCGGAGCAGACTGATGTATGGTGGCCTCTTTACCTGACACGGCAGCTTCCTGAGGAGAGAAATCCCTCAATTGCTGCAATGGATTTTCTATTATATTTAACATTCTCCAAAGTGACATCCGTTTATCTTAATATTTGAAAGCAGGGAGGCAGGAGAGGGTATTGGGAAGGCAGTCCGTTCGCACCTGTTCACAGTATTTAAAGTTGAAAAACCAAGCTGAGCCCCGCCAGCAGGAGCTGGGCCGGGTCCTTGTTGGGGACTTGTGACTGCTGTACCCACCCTCCCAGGGCAGGAGCTGCCCTGGCTCTGGTGCCTCCGCAGCCTCTTGTACCAGGTCTGTGATTCACTGAGAAATTCATTCCTGATGCTGTGACGATCATATACCACCCAGTTACGCAAGTCATGCCCCGTGTCTCTGCCACGCAGGAGAGGCCAGCTCTGGATGAGTTTCACTGGACCTAAAAATAATCCAAGTCATCTTATTCTATATTTTTGGCCATACTTTAGAAGTCTTCCTTTTATCACGGTTGAAAGAACAGAGCCTGCGTGAGGGCAGTGGCGGGGTCCTGGCCCCCCGGTGTAGGGTGTGCGGGGCTTGCCGGGCCCTGAACGGGAGACACAGATGAACTTCGCCTCACTGGCCCGGCTTCTATTAGTCAAAGATAACAGGCGTTATAAACTCAAAAAAAAAAAAAAGTTTGCTCACCACGAAAATCAATAGCAACTCCATGATCAAGGGTGTGCTTAGCTGTGCCCTAGTTCACATGGGGCCGTGTTGGGTTCACTTGATAATTCCCTACAGCAGAAAGAGGCCTTTACTTTGGCCACGGTGCGGCAGGGCCACTGGGCTCACCCGGGCACGCTGCAAATACACTGTGGGGGGGTGGCTGTGCCAGCTATGTGGCCTGGTACTCGCTCCCTCCAGGGAGTCCCTAGAGCTCTGGCTTCTGTGGCTCTCGGAACACCCCCTCCCCAAGCAGCACTGGCCCCCAGCTGCAGTGGCACGGAGTCTGCACCCTGACCCGGCCTCCTTTGCATGCACAAACCTTGGGGCTTAAAATCTGAGGACCAGGCTCAGCCTCAGCCGCAGCACTGGGATGGGCACTCCAGTCCCCAGCCCTGGCTGCACGTGGGAAACGGCTCTGCATTCGCAGCTGCCCGGCCACCCTGAGAGTTCGTGTCCTGGGCTTGGGCGGGCCCGGCACCAGCACTCTGGAGCGCAGCCAGCAGAGAACACAGGCCCTGCCCTGCACGGTAGCGACCAGCGGGGCCTGATTGGCAGCGCCCCGGAACGTGCCGGCATCCTGTGCAGGCAGGGCCTGGCAGGTCCCGCCCTCTGAAGCCGGCCAGGGGCTGAGGGAGAGCCCCCCTCGGGGACAGAGGGGGACGGACTGCTGGCACTAGGTGAGCACCCGCTCCTCAAGGTGAGGCCTGCTGGGAAGCACATGCCAGGCCTGGGCTCCCAGCAGCAGGGGCGGGGGGCGGCTCCGTGTGCGTCACCTCTCCCTGGGGAAGGTGGCTGGTGTCTTCTGCACAGGCTGTTTGCCTTGTTGGGGGCTGGGCTCGAGGCCATGCCCCTGCTGCTGAGAGCCCGCCCAGGGGCACCGCGACAGCCCTGCCCTCCCCGTGCCCCGTCGCCCGCCAGCCCGGCCTGCAGACCTCGCTGGGGGTCTGCGGGTGCCCAGGCCTTGGAGGAAGGCCGGTGACAACCACGAGGCTTCCTCCCACGCTGCGGGCTCAGGGCTGGGTCTGCAGGGCCGCTCCCTGCCGGGCAAGCCGCGGCGGCTCTGAGGGAGGCTCATGGTTCTGGGCCCGAGGAGGACGGGGAGCTCTTCCAGGAGCGGTGGGCCGCGTGTGCACGTCTCACAGGAGAACACGCAGGCGCACACCGGTGTGTGAGCATGTGTGTGCACGTGTGTGTCACATGCTAGGCTCTGCACAGCTCAGGCCAGACAGGAGGGGACTGGGGACCTGGCCCCATCTGACCTCTGCCCCCGGACAGTACTGTCCCCACTGTACCTCTGAGGACAGACCCTCCTGTGATTGACAGCTGAACAGTAGCTCTTCAGTTTTGCTCATCGACTGTGCCGCTCGGGACAAAGGGCTTCCTCAACGTGGCCACAGCCACTCTTCCCTTATCTGCACAAAGATAACAACCCCAGCTGCTCTTCCCACCTGTGGAGAAAAGTCCCACACACATCGTCTGTTTTGATCATCTTTGCATGCACGGTGGACCAGAGTGGCTAAGCGACTTTGTGAGGACGCACAGCAGGAAGCTGAACACTGACACTTGGAGGCGTTGCCCAGTCCCCTGCTCTCTGGGTCTACGGCCGCTTCCCTGCAGAGCAGAGCAAGGTGACAGCTGGGCCTGCGGGGCCTTCACCCAAGAGTGGAATGTTCCCCAAGGTCACAGGCTGCGCCAGAGATGGACCTGGCAGACCTCCCCCAGGTGTCAGAGTGGCCACCTCCAACTCCAGGGCCTGGCCTGCACGCCCATCACTGATCTCCACCTCAGGGACCCTCCTGAGTTCCACACATGCCATGCCCCCAGCAGGGCCCCAGTGCCCGCAGCCTGGTGCTGCAGGTGCCCCCGGCTGGGTGGAACGGCTGGCAGGCACTGGCGTTTTGCTGAGGTGCAGCTGCTCCCAAGGCTGGAGTGGCCAGTGTCCCTTTGTCCCCAAGCTGTCTGTCCCTCGCAGGCCAAGGCAGAATCTCCTTGGAGAAGGTGAGCGGCTGCCTGAGCCCGCGCCCAGGCCTCGGTCTGGTCCTGTGTGCCAGGCGTCACAGTCTCCAGGGGCTCCCCCTGGTCCCGGCACCTGGGAATGGGGAGGGCGGCCCCGTGGTGTCCTCTGGGCTGGGCCCCTCCAGAACATCCCAAAGACAACCTTCCCTTGGCTTTTGCAGAGGGGAGCCCAAGCAGCCCAGGCGGGCAGCAGGACGGGGGCAGGTGGGGCAGGTGCCCCTGGACTGGAGGCTTCCCGTGGCCTTGTCCCAGCTGGCTTGGGGGGCTCCCTGACCCGCCTGGGTCCTAGTGACCTGCTCCAAAGCCCACTGAGCTGACCAGGGTGGAAGAAAGGGGTGTCACGGGGTCTCCTGGCTTTTCCCTGGGGGTCTGTGCCTCTTGGAGGGCAGGCCCTGGAGCTGCCCCAGCCGGCTGCAGAGAGGCCGCGGCCCCACTGTGGTGACAAGGATGCTCTAGGAACGGGCCCGCCTGGCGGGCAGACTCCAGACCCGCAGGACGTGTGCAGGAAGGCACCACAGATGGACAGACAGCGTGGGCCGGGCGGGGACAGGATGCTCTCATTCTGCCTGCGTGGGCACCTAATGGACGTCTGTTTAAGCGAGGGTCTGTCTGGAGCCGCGGCGAGCAGCCTGCGTCGCGGGGAGCCCTCCGCAGCTTCCCTGCCTGAGGCTCCGGGCCCGTGGTTTTCAGGGAGGCTCATTATGGCTTCAGTGCCAGACGTCTGTGGTGGCACGCCGCCCGCGTGTCCCCAGGGAGACCCCTCAGTTCCGCCCCACTCACCCCAGCTCTGTGTGCCCCGCGTGCTGGGCAGCCTGCCGACGGCGGCCCCAGGTTCACGGAGCGCTCCCCAGGCCGCAGAAGCGGGGGGTGGGGGGGGCGGGGGGGCGGTGGGCTGCGGACCTGAGGCGCGGTCAGCGGCCACTCCCGCCAGCCGCGCCGCCCACAGGACTTTATCTGCGCTGAATCTCCCGGGTGCAGGGCTGCGGCCAGGCTGGGGGGAATTTTATCATCCTGTTCCGAACGCTGCAGACAGGCCGGGGTGATCATTAACCCAGCTGCTGCCTCTCTCCCAGGCGAAGATGGTGCACCCTCCCGAGGCCGCCAGCCCCTGCCTCTCCGCCCACGCCGGACCCTCTCCCGCCCAGCTCCGCGGCGAGGGAAAGAATGAGCAGGCAGGTCCTCGGAGCTGGCACGACAGACAATGTGTGTCTTGTGTGAGTAATTTAGCGCTGTGGCCAGTCAATCTGGTTTCTGGGCCCGCTGCCCTGACCCTCTTTAGAGCTGCTGGCTCTCCGGCTCAGTGTGAAACACTTCCTTTCACTGCGCTGACACTCCGCAGATTGAGACGTCAGCCGGGTCCAACTGCAGCAAATTAGCAATTTTTCTTTTGCTAATTGGAAATAAAAATGTTTGCCGAGGGAGCTGTTCGTCGGCATGCGGTTTTCGGGTTCCGAGCATCAGGAGGCGGTGCTGGAGTCGCGTCCCGAGGCGCTGCACACCCTGGGGTGCCCCTCCACAAAGCTGGAGGGGCCTCCTGGTGGCAGTGCAGAGACATCCCCCAGCCCGAGAGCCCTGTGTCCCCAGGACCCCTCGGAGGAGGAGCGGGCCCTCGGGCCATTGTGCGCCTTTGGGTACCAGGTGGCCACACCGCCTGGGGGGGCTGGGGAGAGGAGAGCGCTGAGCACAAAGCACACCCCGAAGTGCCAGTAGGTGACGGGTCCCCAGGGAGCATGCGCTCGCCCACCCTGGCCCTGCCCTGCCTGGTGCGCTCCGTGGGGAGGGCCACCCCCGCCCCTCAGGTCTAGGAGGAGCCCGGGCAGAGGCCGAGAGACACCTTCCAGGAGGACAGGACGAGTGTCACTTGCTAATTGGAACAAAGAAGTCACACAGAGGCCCAAAGCATCCCTGCCTGGGAGGGGCTGCGCCTGTGACCCAGCGTCGCAGCTTTGAAATCTGCAAATAAGCAGTCTGGTCCACGCACACCTGGGCACCGAGCCGGCAGATGTGCACACACGGGTGATGGCCTGTCTCTGCACCAAGGCAGCTCAGCCCCTGCCCGGGACGCCGGGGACCCCCAGGACTCCCGGGTCGCTCGGGAATCGGGGGCTGCAGGGCCAGCTCGGCACAGGAAGGGTTACGGAGCCCCCTCCCACTTTTCTGATAAAGCATTTGACAGCCATGCCTAATAATTCTTTCTGCTAGGTTTTTTTCTTGATGTCTTTATGTGAATATGAAGCCAGAATGAAAGCCTGTGGGGACCCCCACGAGAGAGGAAAAGTAGGAACTGGAGGAAGAAAGAGTGCCCGGGCCCCCCGCCGAGACCCGCGCCTCCCTGGCAGCCCACGCCGCGGCTGGCTCACAGGCCCTTTGTAAGTGGGCGAGTCTTCTTCACCCGGCCGTGACAATAGCGTTTTGTCGAGGGGACAGAGTGGGGTGGGCAGTAAGCACGAGCCCCTGCTGCCGGCGGACGAGGGGTGATTTATGGGTCCGGGGTCCTCTCTGCGTCTGGCTCCCTTCCCAGACCCCGACCTTGGTGACTGAGGAGGAGGGCTGGCCAGAGGGTCTGGGGGGACTGCAGCAGGGGCCTGGGCAGCTTGCAGCAGCATTGGAACACTTCTGGGAACCAGGGCAAGCCCCACCCCGGACCGAGCTCACTGGGATGTAAGGAAACCAGGCTGAATCCCTCAAGAACTCCCCCATGTCACAAAAGAACACGCCAAGGTGAGGGGCCGGAGGTCCTGGCCCCAGAGAGCAGTGACTGCCAGGGGAGCAGCTTGCCTTGGAGGTCACTGACATGGCCATGGGTGGTTGGGAGCTCCCCAAACCCTCGCCCTCAACCCAGGCTGGCGTGACCCGCAGCATCACCAAGTTTCCAACAGGCTGGCGACACCTCCCATGCTCCGGAGGCTCAGTTCTGGAGCGAGCAGCAGAAGGCAGCGGTTTCCTCTGGGGTTCTGGCCTGGCCCAAGCAGGGAGGCCCTAAATCCAGCCAGGAGGCCGTTCCCACGAGGTCCTGCCCCGTTCCAGGCCAAGTAAGTCTGGGCGAGCCAGCACAGGCAGCCCGAAAGCCTCCACACTGCTGCAGAGGTGTCCCCGCCCCACGCCCCCAGGCCCCCACAGGAGCCCCGTGTGGTTGAGCAGGTGGGCAGCGCCCAAGCCAGGCGCCCCTGGGGTGCTGCCAGGGCAGGGGAACTGCTGCCCAGGAGCCCGCGGGGAGAAGCCCAGCTTCCCCGGGGAAAGGACTGTGGGGGGGCGGGGGAGGCCACGCCGGGCCTTTCCAATCCCATTTTGGAACGAGCTTGGAACACCAGAACCTGGCCGTGAGGGACGGGAGACATCACGGAGACTGGCACTTTGGCACAGGTGTGGTGTGTCCCCTGCCCTCGCCGCATTCCAGGGAGGAACAGCAGGGACAGGAGATCAATCAAGAGCGGCCTCTCGTGATCCCAGTGGGCGGCTCAGGCTGTCGGGGACAGCAGTGGCCCTGGGAGGCAGGAGGCGTGGAGGCCAGCCGTGGGGAGTCCGTCCCCCCGTTGTTTGCTGACAGTCGCTGGCCCACGGTCGCTGGCCACGGTCGCACCCTCTGACATCAAGAATGAGTCAAACCCCAGCAGCCTCCACCAGGCCTGGACTTTCACTCCACAAGGCCGGACAGGGCCCGCGGGCAGCGCGGCTCGGGTTCCTCCTCCGGGTTTGGGAGCCTCAGAGGCCACAGCTGTGGCCTCCAGGGACACCTCCCACAGGACAGTGGCCTGAAGCAGCGGGCTAAGTTCAGTGGTTAGAAGCGCCCGGACCCTGCAATGCCACAAGCCCTGGTCCCTGGACGGGCAGGCCGCAGGGAGGGCCCTTGACGCTGCCCTGGGGGCGCCCCTGGGGTGCACAGGGCACGCACACTCCTTAGGAAGCCCCTCCGGCCTCTCAGCCCCGAGGCACGGATGTCACCAGCGTGACAATGACGTGAGAACACTCTGCATTTTTTGTTGGTGGGACGCTCTTTGGGCAGGCTGGCCCGCGTCTCGAGGGCCTGGCAACTGCCACATCAGCGCGACTCTCTCCCCCAACTTTTCCCTGGGATATGTCGACACATTTTTCCCATGGAAAGAGAGTGTGGCCTTTGTGAGGGGGCACGGCCCGCCCGAGTTACAGTAAAGATTAATCCCAAACAAGAGACAAGGACAGAGACAAAGAGCATCATACACCCCGGCTTTCAATGGATGTTTTCATAAATGTATGAATAATTTAAATTATCATTGCCGAGTATTTATTCGAGTGTTTCAGGGGGAAAAATGCCTCCTCTTTTTTCTCCCTCGATTCTTTTCATTTCTGTCTCATCTCTTTTATGTGCTGCATGGGCTGTTCTCTTGCCATCTGAATCGGCCACGAACAATGGGATGTAAGAGGCCGGGGCCGGGAAGAATGCGGCCCTTGTTGCCGTCGCCGTGCCCTGACATTGATTAATGAGGGTGCGGACACGGGCAGAATGTGTGAGAGCCAAGGGGGGACCGGACCTGAGGGCACCGAGGAGGAGGGCAGGGCTGGCAGGGAGGCCACGGCCGACCCTGCACACCCAGTGGGAAAGGGCAGGGGGACCATGGCCCAAGCCACCCGCACGGAGGGACGGGTGGCTCCGCAGGTCCTCAGAGGTGGGCCTGGGGCCGGGGTCCCTGGCCGATACCCACCTGCCTGTCAGCGCTGCACAGCCAAGGGAGGGGGACGTGCGGAGCCCCTGCCCACGGCCCCTCCGCCAGGCTCCTGCCTGCCCACAGCCCCTCCGCCAGGCTCCTCCCTGCCCACTGCCCCACCACAGCCCCCCGGGGGCTCTGCTCTCCTAGCCCTGGGGCCTGTCCAGGCAGTTGTGAGGGGCACGCCTTCCTGAGGGGTCCCAGTGTCCCCCACCAGTCCCCACAGGGCTGGCCCAGGTCCTAGCCCATCCTCCCCTCCCAGCCCAGCCCGTCTTTCTTACTTAATTACTCCATTTCTGCTCAAGATGTTCTTTTGGCCCCGACAGGCCTTACCACAGGTGACCTGTGGCTCAGGACTGACCACTGGGACCTCGAGCAGGACAGGTCAGCGGCCACGACCTTGGAAGGTACTGTGAGTCTGGCCCGTTGGCTGCACAGGCCCACCTCAGGCTGCTGCTAGTGACTCTGAGGTTGGAGGGCCCCGAGGGGAAGAGGGGACCGTGCCCCATACATGCCACCCGGTGGCAGGGCCTGCCCAACCCAAAGGCCTGTGTCCACCAGAAAGCTCTGCCTGCCAGAAGCAGGGCCAGGGGTCTGGTCTGAGTGGGACATGCTCATCCTGGGCCAGGTGGTGGCCACGGGGAGGCGTGAAGGACAGGGCTGGAGTGACGTGTGCCCCTGGGGGCACCCTCGGGCAGTGCAGGCCTCCTTCCCTGGAGAGAGGCTGTGGAAGGGCTGCCCGTCCAGGGCCAGGTTTCCAGGGCCAGGGTCCAACAAGGGAGACCACTTTGGAAATCAGTTCCTGAAGTGTTTGGTGGCTGCGGGTAGCTCAGCACCACTTGGGCTGCAGAAGTTCCTGCTCGTGTCCAGGAGGGGACGGGGCGGGGTGGGGGGACGTCCGTGCATCTGGGCAGCATCTCACCAGGGAGCAATTCCCCCCGCCCAGTGAGCCTCTCCAGACAGCGGGGACGTGGCAGGAGCTGCGGGGTCTGCACCAGAGCCCGGGCCTCCACGGAGCAGACGCGGCCCGCGCAGCTCACCTGGCCGCCCCATCTGGCTCATGGCCACGCCCTCTCCCTGCGTGCTTCCTAGTTAATGTCCCAGGGAGCGCGGCCTGGATAAGGATCTAGAGCTGCAGGATTAATGGGGGGTGGCCAGGCCTCCTGGGAGGCCTGTCTGTGACCTTGTTTGGGGGTGACTTCGGGTGGACCGATGTCTTGGCCTGGAGAGCCGGGTCGCCCAGGCTGCACCGTCTCCTGGTGCAAGTGCTCGACACAGCTCTGGGGACACAGCTCTGGGGACACAGCTCTGGGGACACAGCTCTCAGGACACACAGCTGGGGACACAGCTCTGGGGACACAGCTCTGGGGACACAGCTCTCAGGACATACAGCTGGGGACACAACTCTGGGGACACAGCTCTGGGGACACAGCTCTAGGGACACAGCTTTTGGGACATAGCTCTGGGGACACAGCTCTGGGGACACAGCTCTCAGGACACACGGCTGGGGACACAGCTCTTGGGACATAGCTCTGGGGACACAACTCTCGGGACACAGCTCTGGGGACACAACTCTTAGGTCTTAGGACACACGGCTTGGGACACAACTCTCGGGACACACAGCTGGGGACACAGCTCTTCGGACATAGCTCTAGGGACACAGCTCTGGGGACACAGCTCTTGGGACACAGCTCTGGGGACACAGCTCTTCGGGGCTCTAGGACACAGCTCTGGGGACACAGCTCTTGGGACACAGCTCTGGGGACACAGCTCTTGGGACATAGCTCTAGGGACACAGCTCTTGGGACACAGCTCTGGGGACACACGGCTGGTCACACTCTGACGGGCACCAGCCACTCCTCAGAGAGTGACCTCAGTGCCCGAGCACCCAGGAGAGCCCCGGGCACTGCGTGGGCCCAAGCGCACGGACCCCCAGTGCCGCAGCGTGTGCCCACCCCGTGCGGCTCCTGCGGCTCCCAGTGGTGACAGGCCTGAGTGGCAAATTACAGTCCTCACAATTTCATAATTACAACGGCTGAGCAGAGACGACCGGGACCCGTCATCCCACTCCCAACACCCCTCTCCCCAACAAAACAGTTAGGTTGTTTATGTCAGCAAATCAAGCAAAAATGGCTGTATCTATGGCTTGGCGGTCTCCATGTTTAATTCATCAGGATTTGGGAAGGTGGCCGAGCTCTTCCCGCCTCATCCCTGAGCGGTCGCGCTGATTGGCTACTTTGGGCTCCACCAGCGCGTGCTCGGCAGCGGATACTGCTGGCGATCAGGGCTGTGCTCCTGCAGGAGTGACCCGAAGCCACAGGCGCAGCGTGGCCTGGGGCGCACGGGCAGCGGGGCTGGGACCCAGCTTCCTCTCTGAAGCCGACTGTCCTCTTGACGGGAGGGTCCTGCGCGTGCCCCAGAGCGGCGCCACAACCGGGGCGCTTTTGAGATGGTCGTGCAGAGCCCCCCAAGAAGGCAGCCAGGAAAAGCCCCGGGACTCCCCCAAGGAAGGGGCGCTCGGCACTGTGCCCCCAGAGCAGGGAGACGGGCCGGGAGGACCCCGTCTTGCTGATTCCGATGCCGCGTTCGGAGGACGCAGGACGGCAGCCAGGCAGGGCCAAGCACATGCGGTGCAGCTCCCGGGGGGGGTGGGGGGGGGGGGGGGGGGGGGGGGCAGGCCCGAGAGCAGGGAAGGGGTGTCACAGGCACAAGGGGGCCCCCGAGATCCCGAGGTGCCTGGCGCGGGCCGCCCTGCTCTCCCTGCCCGGCTGGGGCGGGGTGTCAGCATCACCCACAAAGGCACCCCCAAGGGTGACCCCAGCCCCTGGGGACGGGCAGGAGCTTAGCTCGCCCAGGGCCGCATGAAAGAGGAAGGAAGAGGAGAACAAAGCTGCCGCCAATCTGCTCCTCTGGGCATTGTGCGCGCTGGCCCCTTTCCCAGCGTATCGCTCTCCATTGAGGGAGGTCAAGCGCCGCGCAGCCCTTCCGCAGCCCTGATGGTTTTCAGGAGGCGCTGAATGGAGTGCAAATTAGCGGAGTCCTCGGGAGCCTTGTTACTGTCACTCCCAAACTGACGCTCCAAAGGCAGCGCGAGGATTAATCAATCCAAAGGACCCGCCATTATCAAAGCAAGGTAGGAAACTATTTATTGTCTCCTCTTTCATGTCTCGCCCCTCTGCACGCTGCCTCCTGGTGTCCGGAGCGGAGGCGCGGAGGACGCAGCCTCTCCAGCCACCACAGGCTCCCGCCCACCAGGTCCCAGGGAGCCCTTGCTGCTGCCGGGGCATTGTGCTCTAGAACCGAGCCCGCCTGGCCTGCAAGGCCAAGTGCGAGGCCCGAGGGGTGGGCGCAGGAGTGGCCTGGAGGGCCTAGGACCAGGCCAGGCCTCGGGCAGTCCAGCCGGTCAGCAGCGGATCGCGGAGCCGAAGGAGCTGAACCAAGTTGCCTTCAGGACCTGCGTCCCCCAAAGCTGGGCTCCACCAGAGACCCACTGGAGCCCAAGCCGCCCTCGCTCAAGCCCCCCCCCCAAGTTGGTTCCAGCTGGACCACGCCAGTGGCTCTTCCGACTGGAAGGTAGGCCTCGTAGGAGACGGCCTGGACACTGCTCAGCTCAGAGCGAGGTTCCCAGAACACCTGTCTACTGAGGAGGGGGAATGAAGCAGCCTGGCTGCTTGACCACTGACCTCTGGGTGACCAGAGGCCCAAAACAACACACGTCCAACTCGTGCACGAACAAATGGCCAGCAAGTAGAATGTGCATTCACACACACACACACACACACACACACACACACACACACACGATGAGGGTGGGTGAGCAAATGAATGTCTCCAACGAATGAAGAGACATCTACTGGACAACTACATCTAACGCACCAATTAATAAACATCTAATGGACGAACCAATATACATCCAGCAAATTAGCAGATATGTCGTAGCAAACGAATGAGGGGTGTCTGGGGAATGACATTTATCTGTACATAGACAAACACCCTCTGAGCAGCAGACAGACAGTGTCTATGTGAGTGGACTCACAAACAAACAGATACCCCAGGAGCAAGCACGGAGGAAGCTACCTAATGCCCGAACACGCACGTGCCGCAGGATGCACGAAGGAGTGAATGACAGGCGTGTGAACAGAGAGCCGCGTGGCTGGGGCAGGGGAGGAGCAGCCAGGCACACCCTGCGAGTGAGCTCAGGCATTTCCGTGAACGAGAGTCAGCGCCCCAAACAGGTAACTCCGCAGCAGGTGGAGGAATCAGTGGGCAAGGTGCAAACAGGTGCCAACACCCCCGAGGGGCCCGGCGCCTACCCGAGGCCACAGGCGTGCCTGGCCACTGGAGTCGCTGAGGTGCGACCCTTCTGCGTCCTCAGCACTTCTGCTCGGGACAGGGCCTGTCCTTTGGCGAGTGCCAGGGGAGCGCCCCGCCAGCTCCAGGTGTGGCTCCGCAGCACTGGCACTGGGTGGACGGGAGACCCCCACCCATGACGCCACCCATGGCGGGCGGGCTCCGGCCGGGGGCCTGGGCTCTCAGCCTGCCGTGGCGGTCACACATGTGGAAGGCGCAGCCTCCGGGCCTCGGTTTCCCGCCTGCCGCCCAGACAACACTCCCAGGCCCAGAGCGCAGAGCAGGACGGTCAGCGGACGCCACCGCAGGGAGCTGAGTGTTCGCGGGTGCCCTGGGCCTCCTGGAAAGGGGCCAGGAATGCGTGCCACCAACAGGACCATTTCTTGTAGCACCAATTTAAGTGCAGCTGTTTCTCCCACATGCTCACGTTGGGGCACCATAATCAGGGGACTTGAAAATAAGATCATGCTAATGGTCACAGGCGGTCAGGGAGTCTGTGTCTCTCTGCAAAGGTCTCTAGAATGTGCCCAGGGACCACGGGAGACGAAGCCACGGCACGCAGCAGGCACGGGGCGGCGCTCCTGGTTAAGCCCGGAGGTGAAAGGGGGCCGCTGTGCCAGACCCCGCCTCCAGGGCCTCCACACAGCCCCAGGCTGGGCGCTCACTAGCCACGAGGCACGTCCCCAGCCAGCTCAGGGAGGGGCCCTGTGCAGGGAGGGAGGCCCGTGGCTCCCTGCGTCAGCCGCCAACTCAACTCCCCCAAAGCGGGAGGTCTCATCTGCTGTAAACGGTGTTGACAAAGCTGAAGTTCCAGAACATTCCGTGGAGGTCCTCGGCTTCACAGGCACCTGCCGAGAGCTGCCTCTGCCAATCTGCAGGAGGAGCACCACAGCCTCTCGCGAAGCCTGCCCGCGCCCAGCTTCCTGCTTCCTGCCTGGCCCTCCCCGGGAGCACGTGGACGGACATGGCCGTCGCGGGCAGAAGGAGCTGTGGGCCGGCCAGCCTGCCTGAGGTGACCCTGGGGCCGGCGAGGCGCTGGGGACGGGCCACGGAGTGGAGCCGTCCCTGTGTCAGAGGCGGGCTCCTCCCGGACTCCAGCGGCTCCCACAGGCTGCGCTGGCGAGAGCCGGCCCCGTGCTCCTCCGTGCTCGTCTTCCTGTCCCCCTCCGACTCAGGCGTGAGCTGCCACCAGACGAGTCACCAGCTCTGGCTTGTCCCTGGAGCCAGCACTTTCCCATGTTTTTGACAAGTACCTTCGAAGGCTGCCCGGTGTCTGCCCTGCCGGGCCGGGACAGCACCGAGTGCTCCCGCCTGGGCCCTTTCAGAACCGCTGGCCGCTCCCCAGGACGCCTCGTTGGCACGAACACCCTGCCGAGTCACAGCCCTGCCCCAGAAGCAGACAGTGGCAGAGGGACAGCTGGGATAGGGGACACGCTGGCCCTTGCACCAAGCAAGACCATCCACGTCAGTTTGGTGGAGAGACCTTCCTCCCGCTCCCAAGGCCCAGGGACTCGCGGGTCCCCTGTGGGAGGGGACAGGGTCGGCTCCCGCCCTCGACGAGTGGGTCCCAATCAGGACAGTCTAGCAGGTGTCTGGCAAGGGCAGAGGCAGTTGACTGACACAGCCTGGTTGGGGAGGGGCTGGCACTCAGGCGGCAAAACAGCACGGAGAACTGCAGACCCACGTGCCAGAGGAACCCGCGGGGAACTTCGTAATCCCAGAGACCCTGGAGGCTGAGGCAGGAGGATCACAAGTACAAGGCCAGCCTCAGCAACTTAGTAAGAACTTTTCTCAAAAAATAAAAAGGGCTGGGGACATAGCTTGGTGGTGGAGTGCCCTGGGTTCTCCAGACACACCAAACCCACAGAGCAAAACAGCCCAGCTGATGAGAGAGGCGTTGGTGGGGGACCCAGCTGGGCCCCGCCATCTGTGTGAGGGCCCAGGGAGGTGTCCTGTGGGACGGTGGCTGGACTGTGGGACAAGCCCACACACCCTCTGGGCAGGGCCAGTGCAGACGATCCTCACGATGGCCCAGGAGGCCAAGACCACCCTGCAGACCAGCGGACTGAGCACCACGTGGGGCATGTCTTCAGGGCCACCAAGCCAACCAGGGGCAGTCGGGATTCAAATCCAGGGCTCTAGAACGGGTCTCCCAAGCCCCTGCCATTCACCCCTTCGTGAAGCGCCAGGGAGAGGGGTCCCGGGAGCCCCAGGACCTTGGCAGGGCCAGCAGCTCTGCTCCCCGAAGCCCTGCGCACAGCCCCCATGGCCGTCAGCAGCATGTCTGGAACCTTCTGCCCCTGGGGAGGGTGTCATGGAGGGGCCATCACGCACCGTTCCGGGGGGCTTCCCTCCCTCGGTCCCTGGCAGACGGCGCCCAGGCGCCTCGCCAAGCCCGGCCACACCCAGCGCACCCTGGCTGTCCCACTCCAAGGGGCTGGCTCGGGCAGTCCTGGTCACGAGTGACCGTGTCAGGTGAGCGGTGTCGGAGAAGCTGAGAGGAGAGGCCCGGCCGAGGCTCGCGGCCGCCGCGCACGGGCAGGAAGGTCGGGAGGCAGCGCTCCTCCCCCGTGCTGCTGAGCCGTCTAGGCTGACGCCTTTGCTGTCCCTGTGATACTGCTGGTGCCGAGGCACAGGCTCCAGGGAAGCCGCCTCCACAAGGCCTGCCACAAACGCGTGCCAGCCCGCTGAGGCGGCCGGAGCGGGTTGGGCCGAGTGTCCGGGCTGCGTTGAGGGACGCGGGGACGGCGGCACTGACGGCGGGACCGCGCTGTGTCGGCACATGTCCTTCCCAGTCATGACGGGGTGAGTGGCCTCGGGCGGAAGCTCTTGCTGGTGGCTCGTTGGGAGGCTGCACGCCCAAGCACTGGCCGGTGGCCCCATGGACGTGTTCCCTGAAGGCCTCCTCTGCCCGGCCACCACCTCAGGTCTGGCCCCACCCCAGCAGGCCTCCTCCTGCAGTGTCCACTTTCCCTGGGGCTGTGGCCCTCGGAGGGCACACATGTGGCATTAATGTCCTCTGCACCTCAGCCTAGGCCGTTCTCAGGCCTGGCAGTGCTGGGTGGGGAAGGGCTCCTCTTGGTCGCCACCACAGCCAGGTTCCCAGCCAGGCCGCACCATCCAATCCACACTCCCTCCACCCACCCCTGCTTCTGCCCAGCCACGGAGGTCCCAGCCACTGAGGTCCCAGCCACTGAAGTCCCAGTCACTGAGGTCCCAGCCCCTGAGGTCCCAGCCACGGAGGTCCCAGCCATCAGGTCCCAGCCACGGAGGTCCTAGCCACTGAGGTCCCAGCCCCTGAGGTCCCAGCCACGGAGGTCCCAGCCACGGAGGTCCTAGCCACTGAGGTCCCAGCCATGAGGTCCCAGTCACTGAGGTCCCAGCCCACTGAAGTCCCAGCCACTGAGGTCCCAGCCACGGAGGTCCCAGCCATCAGGTCCCAGCCCAATGAGGTCCCAGCCACTGAGGTCCCAGCCACTGAGGTCCCAGCCACGGAGGTCCCAGCCCACTCAGGTCCCCGCCACGGAGGTCCCAGGCAACTCAGGTCCCCGCCACGGAGGTCCCAGCCATTGGGGTCCCAGCCACTGAAGTCCCAGTCACTGAGGTCCCAGCCACTGAAGTCCCAGCCATTGGGGTCCCCGCCCACTGAGGTCCCAGCCATTGGGGTCCCCGCCCACTGAGGTCCCAGCCATTGGGGTCCCCGCCACGGAGGTCCCAGCCATTGGGGTCCCCGCCCACTGAGGTCCTAGCCATTGGGGTCCCCGCCCACTGAGGTCCAGCCATTGGGGTCCCCGCCCACTGAGGTCCTAGCCATTGGGGTCCCCGCCCACTGAGGTCCCAGCCATTGGGGTCCCCGCCCACTGAGGTCCTAGCCATTGGGGTCCCCGCCCACTGAGGTCCCAGCCATTGGGGTCCCCGCCCACTCACACCCAGGCGACACCAGGGGCTGTGGACACCGGGGGCCTGTGCCGGCTGGTGGAGGAAACCCGCCTAGACAGGGCTTGCCTGGTGCACGGGCTCTGCGCTGCCCGGGCTCCTGTCCTCTCTGCTCAGATGCCTGCGTGGAGGACATCCGCCCTCAGTCCCCAAGTGCGTGGACCCGGTCGCCACCGGCTACCCGTTCCCTGCAGAACCTCAGCTGAGAAGCCCCAGCCAGGGCGTGGCTGAGGCTCGCGCTCGTGCGCAGGGGCTGAGCGAGGGGTCCCGAGTGCGCGTGGAAAGGACAGAGGTGTCTGGACCCGCTCCTGAGGCCCGCTCCCTGGGACTGTCTGTGCCCTGCTCTGGCACAGGACCTCGTCCCCGCAGGCAGCCACTGCACCGCCCAGGAGTGACGCTCCGCCGCTCAGGCAGGCAGGTGCCCGGGGCCGGGGGCCGTCCACACAGCCGGGCCTCAGGTCTCTGGCTCGCGGGGGTCTTCCCAGGGGCTTCTGCTCCAGCAGGGGACGCTGGCTGCTCTGCCTGGGTGGTCACTTCCACGCCAGCAATACCCCATGGCCCAGGGTGCCCTCGAGGGGCTCCACATTGCTCTTGTGACCAAGAGTCTCTGCTGGCCCGTCCCCAGGACCTGGATTCAGGTCACGGGGCTCCCGCCTGGATGGGCCTCACTGAGCCCACGGGGGTCGCACAGGGCTGAGGTGGTGCACCCCAGGCCAGTGTAGGTCCCTGGTCCAAGTGTAGGAGTTGGTTCTCGAAGGTCCTCACACATCACTCCTTGGGCACCAAGAAGAGCCCTTTCTAAAACTCCTGGGACCCGGCACCAGCCGGGGGTCTGTGGAGCAGTGCTGGGGAGCGCGGGCGCCGTCAGCCCCACCCCGCCCAGTCACCCGGGGAAGCCGCCAGGAGGGGCAGCGCTGGACCCCACCCGGGAGCCAGCAGGGTGGGGGCAGGAACCCTCCACACTCCCCAGAGACGGCTAATGGCGCGGGGTCCAGTGTACCCGGGCAGTGAGTCAGAGGCAGGAGGTGGCAAGCGCAGCCGTGCCCTCCGGTGTGGGCGGGACCTGCCCAGAGAACCCGCCAGCCTGGGGCAATCACGGACGCTGGGGGCCGGCCCCTCACCTCGCCCCAGGAGGCCCAGCCCCAGCCCCACGGCACCAGGCCTTTCATCTCCGCCAGGCCGGCCCTAATCATCGGATTCCACTTCCTTCTTAATCCTTATGTTCTTTAAAAAATGGATTAGGCAAATCTCATCTGGAAAATTAATTAATGTATGAATCCAACAAATATTTACTGGACACAGCACTTTGTTGAGTATTTATTTTTCGTGGGATCTCCTGCGTTCCCCGCCACTTATTATTTTTTTCTTTCCCTTTCAGGTTGCTGGCTCGGCCACGTCTGCAGTGTAAGGGTTTTGTTGTGGCGTCTGGTGATGCTGATCTTTTCCTAATTTGCTGTTAAGGTACGTTCCTTTCCTAGGCAACCGGCCCCGTAAGTCCATGCTGAACCTCAAAACTCCACGTGGTATAAATGGAGTGACCTGAGAGAAGACCGGGGGCAGGTCCCCTTGGCTGGCAAGCACGGGTGTCCCGGGGGACGCGAGGGGCTCCGAGGAGCCGCGGGCCCGTGCTGCGATTGTCTCTACGGTGGTTCCCACTGCCCGTCCTGGGGTTACTTTCAATGGCCGGTTCCCTTCTGGGCTTGTCACTGGCTGTAGGTAAGTATGTCCTCAGGAGTGCCCTGCCCCCAGCCACACAAAAGTGAGCCTGCCCGCGGTTCCAGAGGGAGAGCCTTTCACGGGCCTGAATGGGCCTCCTCCGGGCACGCTACAGGCGGCCCTCCTCCCCCGCCCTTCCCTGCCTCTTTCAGGGGGCTCTGACTTCAACTAATTCGATCACAATCCCGCCGGGCCTCCTCGGCTCCCCGTTCCGGGGCACATTGTCCAGGCGCGGCGGCCCCCCCACACCGGGGTCCCACTCTCCAATTAGCCAACCGCTGGGCCTGTCCTCCACTCCTTTCCTGCCGGCCCGCCTGGTTTTTAACCATTTCCTTTTTGAATCAGCTGTCCAAGGGCCTTCAAGGGCAAGCGTCCCGCCGCAGCGGGTCGGCAGGCCTGGGGCAGGTCAGCACGGTGACCACACAGCTCCACAGGTCAATTGGCTTCTGAAAGTCGGCGCCAGCCCCCGAAGAGACCAAAGGTCACCAAGAACAACCCGCCCTGCCTCGACGTCCCCACACCTCGATGCAGGCCCTTCTGGACGGGCAGGTCTCCCCGGAATCCTGGGCCCTCCTGCAGGGACGGCTCTGGGGGAGGGGCTGTCCTTGATGGGCCCGTCCTCCTGCTGCCTCAGAGCTGGAGGGCAGTTTGGGTTCTTCGCTGCCCTTGGCCTGAAGAGCTCAGGGGCACCATTTCCACCCAAACCAAGCTCTCCTGCATGAATGTGAAGCTTGAGGAGCCGGCAGGGGGCAGGCACAAGCCCAGTCTCCTGTGGCCCCCACTGCGCACGCCACGGGGGCCCTGACGGCCAAGCGAGTCTGAGTGGCCACGTCCATGCGGAGGGCTATTTCACTGCTGTTAGCACCAAGTGAAAAATACTGGAATTGTCCCCAAATGCCAACCCTAGAGAGGGCCTTGCTGTCATGACCTGGGTGGCACCACGGCTGCTTGCTTACCTCTGTGAGTTTAGCCCGTCCTGTATTTACTGCCCATGCCGCAGGGTGACCGGGGGACATCAGATGTCCCTGCGTGTCCCTGTCCTGTGTTCCCCACCCAGGAGACCTGGCCACAGCGGCTGGGATTGGTGGCTCTCATCGCGTCCCCGCATCGATGTGCTGAGCCCTGACCTCCAGCTCCTCAGAAAGTGGCCTTGCGCAGACAGGGACTTGGCGGGGGCGCCGGGTTGAGTCAGGATGATCCGGTCTGACTGGCAGGAAGGGACATCTGGGCACACAGGACGGCCACGTGAGGACGAAGCCGGAGACCTCGCGGGGACACGGCAGCCACGGACTGGAGAGAGGGCTGGCCAGCCCCGGCCACCTCGGCCCCGGACCCGGGTCTGCAGGGCGTGTGGGTGGCCCAGCCACAGCTGTGGCATCTGCCTCCCTCGGTGGCCGCGCTGTGCGACGTTCTCCTGTGTTCAGTCACCGCTAGTCACCGCTCCCCTCACGTGGCGGGTGTGAACGCTGCCGTGGAAGGAGGCCACCGAGGCTGCGCGGCTGCTGCCGAGGCTCCAGGCCGCTCCCGTGAGCGCAGCGCCAGACGCAGGGGCGGGTCCGGAGGGGCTGTCCTGCCGCGGTCAGGGGGAGCCAGGGGCAGCCTGCGCCTGGGCGCGGCTTCATCTGGGTCCTCAGTCAACCGCCGCCGGGTCGGGGAGGAGGACGGCCACCGGAGGGCACGGCCCGGCAGGTACACGGGACCTCCGTGAAGAGCCGCCCGCTTCTTCCTCCAGATTCACTGGGGGAGACCCTTCTCCATCCTCTCGCCTGAGACACCAGGCGGTCCCAGCGACACCTGCAGCTGGGAGGCGGCCTTAGGACGGTGGGTTTCCACCTCGAGCACGAGGGCAGACGACGTCAGGCAGGGCAGGGGCTCGCCTGGGCTCTCTCCTGCGTTTCCAGAGTTTGGGTCTGTGCCGTCTTCCCCTGGCCATGCGCTGGACCCTGCTTCTGTGACTCAGATATCTGGAGAACCTGGACACTGCTTCTTTTAAAAACCTCACAGAACAATCTGATGTCTGAAAGGAGCCAATAAAAAGAGCCCACAGTGTCCACACTGTCCCTCACCGCCCACTGTCACTGGGCACATGCAATGCCGTCTGGGTAACTGACATGCAAAAGGCCCAGTTGGGGGTGTGGTAGGCCTTGGGGCCCAGTGCTCTTGAGGAGAGCCCACAGGGGGCGGCTTTCAATCAGGGGTCCAGAACCACTCTGAGCACCCGCCTCTTGGCAGAGTCCCGGCAGGGCCACTCCCAGGAAGTGCCCTTGCCTGGAAGCCAAGGCAGCTGGACAACCCTCCCAATGTCAGCCCCATCGGGCCTCCTTCCCTGTGGTGTCCCCTGTGGTGGTCCCCAGGGACATGGGAGCCCACTGTAACGAGCAGGTGTTGTGAAGCCAGACCCCGTGGTGGCTGGTCTCTGCATGGAGTCAGCTGGACCCCGGGAGGAAGGGTGACCAGCACCTGGCCAGTGTCACAGAAAAGCCCTCGCTCAAGGGCGGACACAGAAGAGGGTGGGGGACGCTGGCCTGGAGGGCCAGAGCAATTCAGGCAGGGTCTGTGGGTCACCGCTGTCCCTGCGCAGAGGACCCCACGTGGGGTGTGGGTGTGGCTGGGAGCCTGACCCGCTGTTCCCTCGGGCGGGGCGAGTCTTTTGGGGAGCCCTGGGCAGCCACGACCCAGCCGTCATGTTGATTCGGAATCTCCAGTGACCTCACGGAGCTCAGGTCTCCCCTGGAATAACCCCAGGGCTACAGCTCAGGCGCAGAGGAGGCGTCCACCATGGTGGGCTCCACAGTCACAGGCCCCTCCACCTGCAGTGCCCGCCCCGAAGGGACCAGCTGGCCTTCATCTGGCCCTCAAGTGAGCCACATTAGGGTCTCCTGGTGACGCGGATTCCAGAGGCCAGGAAAATGCATTGTCCTCCAGCACGACAGGCCCCGACCCTGCAGGCGGAGTGGGAAGACTGCTCCTAGTGCAGAGCAGAGGCCGGCTGCCTCCGTCCCGCTCAGGGGAGGCCAGCCAGCAGGCTGCTGCCCCTGGGGCTCAGAGCCCAGCCTCCCTCCGCTACCAGCAAGGCTTTGGTTGTTCCGGGCAGCCGGCCTTCCCGAGGCCCCACGCCAGCTGTGTGTGACCCTCACGGCTTTCAGGGTCCTCTGCCTCCTTCTCCGCCTCTGCCGCCTCCTCCTCCTCCTCTTCCTGCCCTTCCTCCTCCTCTTCCCTCCTCCGCCTCCTGCTCCACTTCCGCCCCTTTTCCTCTCCCCCTCCTCCCCTGTCCCTCTCCTCCTGCCCTTCCCCTCTGCACCCTTGGGTGGGGTGGAAGATCTGCCCAAAGCCTTCAGGGAGGAGGTTCCTGCCAAGTGGAAGCCAAAAATCAGACATTTCTCCCCTGGGGACTTTCCTCCCAGACCCCTGACCAGGTCAGCTAAGGTAGGCCACGTGTTCTGGAGAGCCAGACTCATTGTGGGACGCTGGAGCTGTTCCTCAGGCCCCACCATTGACCTTAGGATTGACCTATTGACCCTAGGCCTGCAGGAAAGCCCTGACCACAGGCCTTGCCGTCCACAGCTTCCTGGGGCCAAGGGGCTGGGCAGAACCCACGGCAGAGACCATCCCCGTCCTCCTTCTCCTCCGGGCCCCACAGCCCTCTCCCTGGGCCTTGACTCGGTCGGGTGAGGGCCACACTGCCTCCCCGGTCCTGGGCCGTCCTCACGGGGTCTCTCCCTGGAAGCCCCTCCTCCACAGAGAGAAGTCAAGATGGGCCGCCTTCCACCTGGGGCTTCTCCAGCGGCTCCCTCCCCAGCCAGGTCCTGGAGGTCGGGGACAGTGGAACTTCCTGTGTAGGGAGCAGGGACACATAGCCTGTGTCCACTCAGCGGTCCTTCAGAGGCGACAAGGGTGCGGTCACATTGAAGCTCCAGGCTTGGGAAGGGCCAGCCCTGGTCCATCCCAGAAGCCAGCACGGGGCACGGGGTGCCCTGCCCCAGGCTCCGCGGAGACCCCTCAGAGTTGCCGAGGCCTGGAGCACCTGCTGCACAGCCACGCCCTGGGCACAGCTCCTGGTGCTCTACCCGTGGCTCTCAGGTGCACGTGGCTCGTGGAACGTCCCTGCCGTGAGCTGTTCTGGGGCCACAGCTCCAGCGTGAGCCCACCCCCGAGCCAGGGCAAGTGGAGGCTCTGGGAACGTGAACTTGGTGGTCCGGAGGCCGGAGCAGCCTCCACGCCTTTCCTCCTGCTGAGGCACCTGGTTCCTGGAGGGGGCGGCGGGGAGGAGCCAGGGGCTCCCCAAGCTGCACGGTGAATGCGGGCTCCGCAGACGCGGCTGGGGCACAGCCCTCCCGCCACGCTGCCACCAGGTCCCAGCCGGGCCTGCACCCTTCAGGGCTAGGCCATCTCTCAGGAGGCAGCAGAGGGCGTGGCCACCTCTCCCAGGCTCTGGGACCCTCCTGGGGCACGCCTGGCCTGTCTGGCTGCCACCAGCACGCACCTACGCTTCCCGTGGCCGCAGGCAGCTCCGCAGCGCCTGTTGAGAACGAGGAGCCAGCCAAGCGTCCTGATCCCCCCTCTCCCTACTCTTCCCGGCGCTCTCGGGTCTCTGCTGAGCACCGGGGCCGAAGTGAAGGCTGATAAATTAGTCTAGAGGGAAACAAGGCCGCTTCTGCTTGTAAAAGGTCATTTCGACTTTGTTCTGGGTGAGGGTTTATCTCAGCTGCCGCGGAGACAGACAATGCCTGGGGCCTAAATGGCAGAAATCTTAGCTCTGCTCGTGAAATTACTGTGCTGATAAGCCAGAATGGACTTTAGAGAGATCTAAATGGGGAAGGAGTGGATGTAGGTGTTTCTGAACATGATTGAACAGGATGGCACAATGGATGCACAGTTAACTGGGCATTAGCCCAAGGGAGAGGCGCGTCTGCGAGCCACACACAGGCCGGCTCCTGTGGCCATGCCTGGGCTGCAATCCCTGTCCTGCCCTGCGCCGGCCAGCACGGGACACTGCTGGGGTGGGAGGACCAGGCCGGACACGTTCTCACCTCTTCCCACTGTGGGGATGGCCTGGGGAACCAGGGGCTGGGACACAGGCTGGGCTGCAGGAGCCTCCGGGCACCTGCTGTGGGCTGCAGGGGCTGGCAGCCAGGAAGGACCAGGCTGCCCAGCGCAGAGCTGCTGACAGGTGTCCCGCAGGCAGAGCAGAGCCGCGTTCAGGCCGTTGCACTCAAGCCTTTTCAAGGTGTGAAAGTCACCGCGGGACACACCGTCCGTCCCTGGGCAGGCAGACCTGCGTGCCGCCAGGCCCCAAGGGCCCCTTCAGGAGCTCAGACTAACCTCTCGCCCTGGGGAAATGGCCCCGGGCTGACCAGGCCTGGGGGTGCTGCCTCCTCTCAGTGCCTGAGGCCGAGGGAACACAGCCCAGCAGCCTCTGCCCGCACAAAGGCCAGCGGTGCAGATGGGTGACTGCAGGGGGACCACCCCACCAGCCACTGCCCCTCAGCAGCTGGTGAGCTGCTATGTCACCCTGGCCTTTGGCTGAGGCCAAGGTGGCTGGGACACGTAGGAGCACATTCCTGCCCCAGGGTGATGGCCACAAGAATTTCCCCACAGAGGAGCTCTGATAAGCAGGCGGGGCCTGGCCCGGGCGGGCAGGACCTGCCGTCCTCTGCCTGCTGAGGGAGCACGGGGCCCGCGTCCCGGCCATGTCCAGGGAGACCTTTTATGGCCTGGAACGCCCGGGGCTCTTGTCTGCCTGCTGGCAGGGAGGGAGGCCCTCTAAGGAAGGGCTGGACGGCTGGCATTGCTGGGTTCCCTGGGGAGCCGTGTGGCCAGCTGGGCCCACCCTCAGGAAGGCCGCCCTCCTGGCCCATCCTGCTCACTGTGAAACCTGCCCTTGGGAATCACTCAGAACTGGAGGGTCTCGAGTACCAGGGCCGGACGCTGCAGACTCGCTAGCCTTAGTGACCTGGAGGCTCTCGGCTCCCCTCAGGGAGGCAAGGTGAGCCTCGGGGCATCGGTGCCCGCTGCCCAGCAGCACAAGCTGACCCCGACCTCCATCCCGGTGCCGTGCCAGACCCGTGTGGGGTCCACGTCACCACCAGCCCACGCAGCGCACCCCAGTCCCGTTTATCCCGTCCCACTAGCGCCCCAACGTCCCTTGAGTGCTGTCCTGACAAGAGCCCTTGCTGAGAGGGATGGGGGACACCAGAGGGAGTGGAACCCGTCCCTGCTCTCAGCCAGCATTGGTGACATGACCCACAGGAAGGACGTTGGCTGGGAGCCCGCGCCACGCAAGGCTCCTCCAGGCCACCGCCCTGGGCGGAGGCCCCCAGGGCCCCCTCCTCAGTCCCGGCCAGGAGGCAGGGTCCTGGGACCCACCCAGGAATGCTGTCAGGGGCGCACCTGGATCTGAAAGTGCCCTGGGGTCTCCAGCGCCCCTAGGCTGAGGCGTGCTGGGGTCGCCGCCCTCCCAGGCGGACTGCTGGGCCCAGCACACGTCGTCCTCGCGGGCCCTGACCCCGCAGGGTGACCGCAGCAGAGCCCCACCTCCAGCCTTCAGGATGGCTGACAGCTGTCTCCGGGTTCTGGAGAATTCCATGTCCTAAACATGTGGCACGGGACAGGCGATGGGGACCTGTTTTGCGAGTGAGGACACCACAGCTCCCGGGAGAAGTGAGGACCAGGAGCCGGGAGCCAGGCGAGGTCCTCCTCTGGCCCGCTGGGGTCCACCCCCAGCCTCAGTTATCAGACCACGACCAGCCCCTGCAGGGCCCGGCCCCTCCTGTCCACACGGTCACCACAGCTGGCCTTCCTCTCTCTACCCATGTCATTGTGTCATGGATTCCCGTCACGGGATGGGCTCAGGTACGGGCTGAGGGGCGGAGGCGGGGGCACAGACAGTGGCTGCCGGCTCACAGCTCGGCCTCCCTGACCGCAGTGTCCTCGCCCTGACCGCCTCGGCCTCGGTTTCCTCCTGGCCAGATGAGGGAGGCCGAGTCATAGCAGTGCTGCCCAGAGAATCGTGGAGTGACCATGGCAGGCGCCCAGCGCCGGCCGGGCCTTCCCTCCAGCCAGCACCTGGGTCACAGGGCTATGGGATGGCCAGGCGGGGGCGTGGCAGGCGGCCGCACGGTGCGTCCAGGCGCGGCAGATTCTCTCAGCGCATGGGAGGGGGAAGAGGGGGAGCAGGGAGGCCCGACCGGCAGACAGCCCTGGGGCTGAGCGTGCCCTGGAGCACCGTCCTGGGCAGGAGGGGCCTGGCCGTCGGGGCGGGGGGTGTGTGTGAGCCGTGTGGAGGGTGAAATGCCACTGAAGAAGCTGGCATTCGAGCTGTCTCTCAAATATGAAAAGAAAACATTGATTTCCCTTTTTCGCCTGTGAATCAGAACGCTCTATTTAAAGAAAGTGCCCTCTGCCGGGTTGCGGCTGAGTTATTACCCCTTAAGGAAGTGGAGGAGCGCCCCGAGGTATTCTTAGTCATTCTCTCTCCTTTTTTCTGAAATTCCTTATGTACCCGGCCTCAGAGCAGGGCCCAAGATAGTGCAGGATTCGTGGCATTCTTGAGCTAAAAGCGTCTGGGCTGATGTCAGGGTGCTTGGGAGATGGGGACGGGGTCCTGACGGGGTTCCTCAGCCGTCCTGCTGGAGGAGGGGGGCAGGTGCGCTCCCCCCCCCCAGCTCCCACGTCCCCAGTTCAGCTCACTTCCGGCGGGACACGGCCCTCCTGGAACCCACACTCCAGATGACGGCCCCCGAAGTGTCCTAGACACACTGTAGTGCCGTCTGGGTGCTGGCTTGACAGACAGCCACCCCGTGAACCGTCCCCGAGGGGCACACTCACAGTTTCTGGACACTTTGTGCCATTAGGCCTCCATCGAACCCTCTATGCTGCTCAGCCTTCAGTAAGATCCTCCTGACGACCAGAGGCCTGGCCACCAGGGTCCAGGGTGCCCCAGCTATGCAGGCAGAGAGGGTGCCGCCCCGCGAGCCCGTCTGCTGAGCGAGCCCCGAGCCCTGGCCATGGCAGCCCTGGGACCGAGTGTGCACCAGAGCCAAGTACCGTCAGGGACAGCTTCGGCTTCTACAGGATAAGACGGGGACTGGGGACCGAGGACCCAGCCCCAACCCACCGGTGATCGCGGCAGCAGGTCTGCCTGGCCCCACCCCAGGCTGCCGCTGCCCCGCAGGAGGGTCACCTCCACAGATGGCGGAGAGCTGAGGGAAGGGCAACGCGCGTGTGCAGCGTGTGTGCGAGGGCGCGTGTGGGTCTGAGTGCAAACACAAGTGTGAGCTGGCTGTGTGCCGTGTGTGAGCCTGAGCGTGCGGCAGGAGCGTGCGGCAGCACACAGGCCCGCGGCGGCTCCTGGGGCAGCCGACCTCCATGTCCACGCAGAACAGCTGCTGGGGACGCCCAGCCAGGGGCGGTGGGACCTGCTGCCCTGGGTTCCCTGGGCAACCTTCACCCTGGGCCCTGCCCTGCTTTGTCTGGCCCTCTGGTGCCTGGCTCTGGGATACCGAGGGCCCTTTGCCTAGGTGGTTGTTCTGGACGCTGACCACACTGAACCTCCGGGAGCTGCCACAGCCTGGCACCTGGGCAGGTCTCCAGGGCCATGTCCTGGGCCTTCACACTCCCGGGCAAACACGGGTGGCTGCTCCCGACTTGGCCCATCTGGCTTCCCCGGGCGGTCACCAGCCCTGGCCAGGTGCGCTGTAACCAGTCAGGTGAGACCTGTGGCCCTAGACCACAACCTCGGCTCAGAGGCCCCTGAGGCTGACCGTCCAGGGACACACATGTGTGCGGGTGAGGCACCGGCGCCACATTTTCTCTGCAGACTTGGCGGACATTGTCAGGGTCCTGGGTGTGGACCTTCTCCAAGGGACTGAGCACAAGCGGAAGTCCCACGTCAGCTCTCTCACCAGCCCAGGGCCTGCTGCGGGTCCTCCAGAGCTGGTGGGCACGAAGGCAGAGGCCTTGTGGCTGTGGAGGGCTCCATGGGGTCAGAGGGAGTGCCCTGGCCTGCTGACCAGCGGCCCTGGACATGGCGCTCTGCCTCTGCAGGGGCACTCCTGGAACGTCTGGGCCTGCAGGGTCGGAGCTGCTGCCTGGCCCCTTCTTCCTGGGCCACCAGGGGAACGCTCAGCCACCTGTGTGCCGTCCACAGCCCAAGGCCGCCCGCCCCCCAAGCTGACCGTGTCTGTTGGGCATTCCCTCTCTGTCCTTCCAAACTCCCAAGCACACAAGAGGGGCCTCGTCCACGTGCACAGGAAGGGCTGCGAGTCCTCACCTCTGGCAAGCCTCGGGGACGCCGTGCCACCCTCTGGAGGGTCACAGGGAGCCTGGGGACTCAGGCCACGTGTCACCACGGATCTGTTTCTGGCTGACCTTGACTCCTGTGCTTCCCTGGTTCTGCGGGGCTGGCCCCTGCCCCAGCACAGCCCCGCAGCCCAGCCTGGGGGCGCAGAGGTCTGGGTGTGGCCCCTCCCCCAGCACCACGACCAGGCCTGAGGGGACTATGGGAATGGGGCGCCTCCTGCTTGACTTCCACCTCTGACCCTGCACCCTCAGGACAAGGGACAGCCCCTCTGCATGTGCAGGCCAACCTGAGGCTCTGGACGCGGGGCCCTCTCGAGGCAGGGAACGCCCAGCCAGAGGGCGCGGTTGTCTCCTGGGGTTTCCTCTAAGGCCCGAGTCACGTAATTAATCCGGAGCCTGGACAGTCTCTGCAGGATCCTCTCAGAACTCAGAAGCAGCACCCCACAGTCACCCCAACACAACAGGCATGGAGGCGGCTCCCCAAACCTCCAAGCCCAGGCAGGTAGACCTGGGAGGCCCTGTCCTGCGAGGCTGGAGGCCTTGCCACAGGGCTCCCCTTCCCCACCAGTGTGGGCAGCTGGAAGACCCTCGGGGAGGAGGAGAGCCCTGAGCTCGTGGGGAGGGTGTGTGAGGGCCCAGAGGCCTGGAGCTGAGGCCAAGACCTGCCTGCCCAGGCCTGGTGCCCCTCTGCCCGCCTGCCATCAGGCTGGACTTGGTCACAGCCCTCGGGCCATTGGCCGTACTGCTGGGACTTGCAGAAGGCCCTGCAGGCTGTGTTGTGCTATGTCACGGTGCCACCAGCGTCTGCTGGGGGACCTTCGTCCTGGGGAGGCTGCAGGCCCAGCCACCCTGAACAGACACCCCTGCCGTTCCCAGAAGCCAGAGCCGGCGGGGCCTCCGTCCTGCCCACCTGGACGACCAGAAAAGCCTTGCTGTCCTGAGAATGCGTGTAGGTGCGTCAGCCCTGAGCGGGCCTTCCTCTCCAGCCCACAGCTCTTCAAGGCCGCTGTTTCCAAGGACGACTTCATGTTAGATCTGCACACGTTCCTCAGAATCTCAGAGGACGGGCCGGGTGGCTTTTGCCCATGGCGTCCCCCAGCCCTGGCATCTCTGGCCATCAGGTAACGTAAGGGTCCTGAGGGTGACTGACAGGTCTTGACCTTGCTGAAGACCGCTGTGGGCCCTGAGGTCCCTGGAGAAGCCCCTGAGGTTGTGGTACGGGGGGACCGGGGAAGCCCCAAGCCCCAAGCTGCTTTCCCAGGAACCTGCCGCTTCCCACGGGCCTTGGCCCAGGCCCAGCTCGTTTGTTGATTGAGCAAACGAACACGTCTATTAATATTCAGTCATTCGCGCCAGGGGATGCGGCGGGCCACTTGAGTAATGCTCCAGATAATTGAAGCCCCGTCGGTTTGCAGAAACAATCTTCAGCAGCTTCTCCAACACCGGCAGAGCCCTCCTTCAGCAGAAGACGCGCGCGAGTGCCAATCACAGCAGGCGCTGGAGGCCACGAGAGGCCTTTGGGTGTGCCTCAGCGAGCGTCCCCCGGGGCTTGGGAGGAAGCCATGGCCGAGGTCTGGGGGACGCCTGCCCCGGCGTCCGGCTGGCCCAGCTGCAGACCCTGCCTGGGGCAGGTGGCCTCCGAGCAGCCCATGCCTGGCCCGGCTCCCTCTGGCTGTCACGGCAGCCATCTCTTAATTAGCAAAATAAACAGCATGATGACAAATGTCACGACTCACTCAACAGATGATCGAGATCACTGTTTCTGCAGACCCTAGGGCAATAAAATGCAATCAGGGGGTGATTGATTCTGGGAGGTGAACAGTGGGCTGCGTCGGCGGCGGGGGAAGGCGGCCGAGCCCTGCCTTGGGGCGCCCCCGACAGAGCCCCTGAGGGAAAGAGCCCCGGGAACCCAAGACCACAGGGCCCAGCCCGCAGGTCCAGCTCGGCACCTGGCAAGGGTGTGTTTCCTTCCCAAATGGCAAGAGGTCGCGGCCTGGTGGCCCCAAAGCACCCCATGGTGGGGTGGCCTAGAGTCACTAACTGTCCCTGACACACGTGTGGAGAGGGAAGGAGGAGCAGCCTCCAGGCCAGCTCTGGAGGGAGGGAGGGCCCAAGGAAACAAGTGACCAATGGAAGGAGAGCTCGGCCGGTCCCTCACCTGCTGCTCAGCTAAAGGCAGGGCCCCTGGGGCGAGGCTGCCACGCCCCTGTGCAGGAGCCCACCTGCCACCTGGGGCCAGGGGACAACTTTGCCTGGGTCTGAGTCACCCCACAACCTCAGGTCGACTGGCCCTCTGTCTCTTGATGGTGGCTCAGACTGGCCACCCTCCTGTGCTCCTGAGCACCCCTTGGGGACAAAAAACCATCCCGGTCCCCCTTAGCTCTCGGTTGTCATTTTTGCTAAAATGTTCCTTATTCTTTTTCAGTAGATGGACACCGTGTTACCAACAGTGAGATTCGATCTCTGATTCACAGAGCTGAGGCCCAGCGTGAGGGGGACAGTCCTGTTTAGAGTCCTGGCCATGGTGAGGCCAGCCCTGTGTGCCCGGCCTGCCTGGCTCCCCAGCGGGTGGCACGTCGCACACCCACTGGGCCCGTGACGTCCGCCTCCCCGGCCTGCAGGAGCAGCGGCAGGTCGGGGCCACCTGGTGTGTGGGCAGCGTGTGGTGGCTGACAGGAGGCCCCTGTGCTGCCGGAGCCACAGAGGCCCGTCCCTGCTCGGGGCCCTGTTTGCCGCGGTCGGGAGATAAGGCACGCAGGCTGGGCAGGCCAGGGAAGTCCTGGGAGGGCACGCCAGGGCGGTCCCTCCTGAGCCCCGAGCCCTCCAGAAAGATGAGGAGACGGCAAAGCCACGGCTGCCACGCAGGCCTGCGCAGAAGGTCCCCGACAGGCAGCCCAGAGGAGAGGTGGCTTCCCCCGCCCGCGCCCAGCTGAGACTGGAGCTGGAAGGAAAGCGCTCGGGCGACGTCCTTGATCCCAGGGGACAGGGTGGCCCTGAGCCCACTGCCCGCCACCTCCTTCCTGGGGTGGCAGTGCTCTCCCCACATCTCTGCCATTGGTACCCAATCCTGAGGACACAGAGGACTGCTGTCACTGGTGGCAGGTGGGGTAGGCCAGAGAGGGTCACTAAGCCAGGCGACGGGTCCCCGAGCCACCAGGAATCAAGGCCAGGCGAGAAGGCACGGGCCCCGGGAAGGCCACGTGAGGACAGGGTGAGGGCACAAGCATCTGAGCGCTGGCAAGAAAGGGAGCTGTGGGGTCGCAGCGGGGGACAGGCTTTCAGCAGTAGGGGCAGGCGCAGTGAGGCAGGAATGTCCCTCATGTCCCCAGAAAGCAAACAACACTGCAAAGTCAACAGGCGCCGGCAGGTGACAGGGACAGCCTAGCCTGTGTGCCCTGCACCCTGGAGCCACAGCGATACAGGTCATTTCTTCAAATAAAGCAAACAGAACTTGTATCAGAGCAGACAAGAACAAAGTCACCTCAAGGTCACCCAAAGAGCTACCTGCAGGGTTCGCTGACCCTCAAGCACCTGAAGCCGCCTACTGATTAAACAGCTCAGGCCTTTCAAAGTAGGTCAGGCAAACACCCTGGCGTCCCTCCCCACACAGCCACGTCCCACCCACAGCCCAATGTCACCAGCCACATTGTTTGGACCTGGCTCTCCGGGCCCAGAAGGATGAGCCTGGGGGCCACAACGAGGCATGCCACCCACCCCCACAGCTGTGACTTCACACGCCCTCCCCTCTGCCCACTTTGCTCCCTGGCCCCTGGCCAGTTAGTCCTCAAGGTGACCTCCCTGAGGAAGGCAGCGGCCATGGCGCACGGGAGCCCAGGCCAGCTTGCGGGGCTAGGTCTCCACCACCTGGGACCTCCGTGAAGTCCAAGACGCCCATTCCTCCATCCACCTGGTCACCCTGACCCCTCCGGCAACCGCCAAGCCCTCTGAGGGCAGGGGCTCGGGCTGACAGGCAAGTGTCCCGTGCCTCACCCTGGGGTCCACAAAAATGGCCCCAGGAGACCCGTGCTAGCAGGGCCACATCCGCCTGCGAGCAGGACAGGGTGGAGACCCTCCCTTGCCTCAGTTCTGGGGACACGGGGGTAGCTGCTAGCCACCACCCCAGGCACTTTAGCACCCCAGGTTTCCTTGATGTCCTTAGCAAGGGCTTTGAGTGCTGCAGGCCCAGGGGAGAGCCTGGGGGCCCAGAGAGGGCGCTGTGCACGTGTTGTCTCTAGGGCACGCTTGGGAGCTTAAGGGGACCTGAGAATGAAAGATTTCAGGCCAAGGTCTTCCTCACTCTGCACACGACCGAGGTGCAGGTCAGCGGGGGAGACTCTCCAAGGCCCCAGAGGGCAGGAGGGTGGGCCCAGGCTGCGGAGCCCTTTCCACCTGGCACTCTCCCCTCCCGCATGGCCTTGGCCTGAGCATCGATCACTGCAGGTGGTGGGTACCAGAAGGGACCTGGATTTGCAGCGTCCCTGCCAAAAACATCCTACAAAATTGGCTGCGCGTGGCCAGCAAAAAGGCCAGGGCTCATGAGGAAGTACAACCGCAGCTCTCCAGTTCCCACGAGACCATCTGAGAGCCCCCAAAGAGAGTTCAGTGTCCCCAAGGGCTGAGCAGGACACCTCCGGACACTCCGGCTCTGAGCGGACCTGGCAACCCCGTGGGGGGTCATCCACATCGTCTCAGCCAACGCACCCTCTGTCTCTGCCCACCGAGGCAGGCCAGCCGCACACGGGCGCAGCACCACGGAGGCCAGCCGAGGCGGGGGAGGGAGATCGGAACAGCAGGACACCCTCCCTGGCTGGAAGAGGCTGCGGCCCTGAGACCTGAGAGTCGGCCCCCGCGAGGACTGGGCAGCGGCCCTCAGCATGGACACGCACGGCCAGCAGACTTGGGGAACTGCCCCCAGCTGCAGGGTTGGATGGAGCCCCAGTGTCAAGACGGCTCTCGGGGACATTGCATTCACGTCCCTGCTCTGCCGCGATGGCACGTGAACACCTCCAATCTGGCGGAGGCGCGGGATGTTTTAAGACATGAGCTCATGAAAGACGCATTTCCGGGCAGCGAGCGCCACAGCCCATGGGGGCTGACGGGCGTCCACGGGCCCGCTGATGTTTTCCAAGTCGCGTCATGCAAACTGCAGGGTAAAAAAACCCTGGGAAATGTGGCATTCGAACGCTCTCTCCGACCCACCGAGCCTCCCGCCCCGGGCAGTGGCTGCTCCCGGCTTTATAAATAGATTGAACACAAGATAAATGGCCGTGATCAATCATGCTCAGGCTCAGACGCTCACCTCCCATCCAAAGTCGGAGTCCTTCAGCGCCGCCCGGGGCCCCGCCACGCAGGGGCCCAGCCGCTCCCCGGCCTCCAGCTTCCTCTTGGCCCAGATCCCCAGGCCGGCGCCCGGGATGGAGGACTCGCGCAGCTCGAAGTCCGGCGGGATCGGAATGTCCTCGGGAATGTAGACGGGAGCCTCGTAGGGAGAGCCCTCCTTGGGGGTGAAGTCCTCGCTGGTGGGGAAGGGGGATGGTGGCCCCATGGGGATGGGAGACAGGATGCTGTCCTCCGTCTCCTCCTCAGCACTCTGGCCGGCCAGCAGGTCCGGGTCGGGCTCATACATATTATTTACAACGTCACCGTCACCTACAGGAAATAAGGCAGTGTCAACCATCTATAGCAAAGGGACCCCCAGGATCATGGGCCCTCGGAGGAACCCAGGGCACCCAGAGGCCCTCCAGGCCCTGGCCACCACCCCTGCCCGGTCGACGCCACCGCTGCTCCATCCTGAAGCAAGCAGTTGGCTTGGGGAGGTGCCGCCAGAGGGCTCTTGTGGGGCCAGTGTTCTCCCTGGTGGCCCGCAGCCCCCACAGCCCCAGGGACACGCTGGCTGGTCCTGCTTCAGGGGAGGGGGGCGGGATGCCGCCCCCACAGGTCTGGGGAGAGTGGGAGAAGTCCTGAGTGCAGCGGCCAACCCAGAGCGGGCGGTGGGAGGGCTGCTGCAGACCCTCGGGGTTCCTGGGACCGGAAGTGGGCAGCGAGGGCAGTCCTCAGTCTCGGAAGGACCCACGATTTGGGTTCACATGCAGTTTGCTCAGAGCTGCTGCCTCAACAGGAGGGCCACTCTGGGTGTCCACCGGGGCTGGCTGGGCCCTGGACAGGCTCAGGTCCACCCTAAGAGGGGGCTAGAGCCGCCTGGAGTGCGTGGAGGAGCCTGAGGCCCGCGGGCATGACGAGCCCAGGAGGGCGAGGCTGAGGGTGGGCGAGAAAGCACCCCTCCCCTGCACCTGTCCCCAAACAGGGACTTGGGACATTCACACAGCCCAAAGGCCACTCAGCAGAGGAGCCGACAAACACCGCAGTCCGTCTGTGTGAGGGGACGCGGTCCCTCAGGAGGAGGGAAGTGTGGACGTGCTGCCTGTGCACTGACCTCAGTGGCCTGGTGCCCAGCGTCAGAGCGGGCCGCGTCCCCAGGAGCTGCTCTGAAACACAAGGCCCTTAGTGGCAGCGTCTGTGCCACGTGACGGTGGCCCATTCCTCCTGTGCGCACCGGTCCCTCCCCACGGCAATAGCTACGCATGCCACCCTGATCTGGTCACTCCCCAACTTGGGTGCAAGCGAGCACATCCCTCTGTGTCCTGTGAACGCGCACGAGCGTCATCTGTCCGTTAGATTTCTCTGAATGTCATGCAGAATTAAAGAAGCCAGGCCAGAGAGGCCGAGCCCCGCACGTGTCCGTCTCTACCGAGGCTCCAGAGGAGAGATCACGGGGCAGAGAGACGCTGGCTGCCCGGGGCTGGGGAGAGAGACCACTCGTGGGCGCAGGTGTCCTTTGGGTGGAGGTGGTGGCTGAGGGACCTGGTGAAGTGGCGGCTTCCAAGTCACACAAGTGTCACCTGGTAAAATGTCAGGAAAGAGCAGGGCGGTGGAGCCCAGCGGCGGGAGGCCTGGGGCTCAGTGCCTGCTGCCCAGCCCTCTCCAGCCGATGGTCTGAAAACCCAGGGAAGTGACCGTGGGCAGGCCATACGGCCCTCCTTGCTCCCTGACGTCCCTGGAAGTGAAGCCTCGGGGGACAAGAACTTTTAAGCACAAGAAAAACGATTTCAGATTCCTCACGCTGGTTGCAAACAGATCCGCTCGAGAAGTAACAAAATGTTTTCTTTCAAAAGAAACCAAAGTCTAGGAAAAAAAAAAAATGCGGATAACACTTATTTAATTTAGCAGCATTCACAGAAGTAATGATTATGTTTTAAGTGGCCAACGGTTCCTTTTTAATTGGCTGGTAGGATCCTTTCAGAAATTCAGCAACAGAACTACAGCCGTGTTCCCTCCACCCCAAAGCCCGACGCTGTTTAGGTTTGAAAGAACACCCCCGTAAACCTTCCCGTTGACTGTGTGCGGCATAAAGGTAAATTAGAGGGGGGGGTAATTAGCATGCCACCTTATTATTTGGAACTGGTAACTGCGCAGAGCTCACAAACAAAATCGCCTTGGATGCCCGCCTTCCCCGCGCTGTGCCTTAACTCCTTCGGGTGGGGCCACCTCGGGCCCTGGCACGGCCAGGACGCACGGTCTCCTCCTGGTGCTCCGAGGGTGCCCCACACCAGGACGCCCTCGCCGAGTGTGCGTGCATCTTGGGGCCCTTTGTGATCTCTTTTTATGTTTGAATTCTGCCTGCTGGAACCCCTCACCCCCAGAGGGAATCAGCGCCCCACGGGATGCTGAATTCCCGTGGCAAATGCGCAGGAGAGAGGGGGCGTCCCCTGCTGTGCAGAGGCAGGTCTGTGCACCACTGGCCTCCTGTGCCTGCTGGTCACCGGGGTAAAGTGATTGCCTGCAGCCACTAGGGAGTGTCCAAGTCTCCATCTCGCGAGCCCCGTTATTGAGGGGAGAACTCCTCGCGCAAGCCCGAGCAGGGTACAGGAAACATTGTGAGAAAGTAAGGGTTGAGGAGCGGCCCAGGGCCCTGCAGCAGACCCAGGGCCTGGGGCTGACCTTGGAGCCCTCGGAGCCCAGCACAGACGGCTCTGCTCTCCGGGTCCCCAGGGCAATCGTGGCTGGGATTTAAGAATCAGCTCTCCTCGGCCACCAGTTCCAGCCAGGATGCCCTCTGAGCGGCCAGGCCCCTCTGCCCGTGCCCAGGAGGCATTCTCAGAAGCCAACGTTGCTTCTCCCAGGCCAGGCCCGCCCCAGGCCGCCATGACCGCTGACGTGATTTCAGCTGCTGATCTCTGGCATGGTGGAACTGGTGCCAGGAACACAGCTCTTTGTGACTCTGGCCATGAACCTACGCACCATCGACTTATTGGGAGGCCCCGATTCTTTATTTGGGGGTTAGTGGTGGTCTCACACTAGAGGCTCTTGACTGGAGCCATCATTCCCAAACTCTTTTTTTTTGAGAAATCTATTGAAACAATGAAAGCAAGGAGGGGAGGGTGCAGGGAGGTATGGGAGGAAGGGACCCGCCCCCACTTGGCCACCCACGAGTCCTGCGACCTATCGTAGCCACGGCCGCACACTCTCCCGAGAAGTTCCTGCCGGAACCCCCAGGTCCCAACTGGGCCTGCTCCTATATCTTCATGCAAGACTGCGGGTGACTCACGTGGGTCAGATGTGGACCTGTGGGCGGTCATCATCTGTGCTCGTAAAACAGGTCAGAGAAGGGGAGGACCCAGCTGCCCCTGGGGCAGGAGGACCTAGCTGGGAGCCACGGTGTCCTCAGGGCTCTCCGCGCCCAGCTCCCGCCCTAAACCAAGGGCTGGTCCCAGCTTCACAGAGGGAGCCTTCTGTCCCCGCTCACCCAGATCATGACAACTGCTTCCTGAGCAAAGCCACCCACCATCTCCCAGAGACCCCCACCCAGAAAGCAAACCCGTGGCAGGATTCTGGGGTTGGAGAGACGGGGTGGGGAGGCCTGAATCGGAACCACTGGGCTAAGACAGTGCAGGTCTGAAGAGCTGGCGGGCCCTCCTCGCTGCCCACTACTACTGCTGGCCCCGTGGTAGGCAGGCGGCCACCAGCACTGTGCCCCGCCAGCCCTGCCCCGAAGCCCAAGCTCCTGGCTGCTGTCACCCAGATGGGAGCATGGGAGCCTCCGTGAGCGGCCAGGGGAGCCTGGGGAGCCTTTCGCCGGTCAGCGTCCGGCTGGTGGTGAGGCTTCTAGGCGAGGCCACTGGCCTCTAGGCCCAGACACAGAAGCAAGAGCTGACTCCTCGCGGCTGGGCCGTGAGTGGGTGTGCTCTCCACGGGCTGCAGGTGAGGGCGAGGGCCTGAGAGCCAGTGGGGACTGGACGTCACGCGACCGTGGCCACAGGAGTCTGTGCACAAGGACGGCGGGAGTGTGGGCAGGGTGGGTCTGCGGTATGTGGGCAGAGGACAGTCAGAAACCCCGAGAGTATGCCCCAGGGCTGCTGGGAGGGGAGGCCCCTGGGAGGAAGGGAAAAAGAGCTGTGCCCGGCTGAGAAGGGCAGATCTGAACAAGTGGGTGTGGGCAGGCTGCGGCCTGGGCTCTGGCCCCCTGGACTGCATCCAAGTGACGTCCAGCTAGTCACCAGAAAGGTTGTCCTGGCCCACACTGTGACCTCCTCCCACTCCACGGAGGCTGGACCCAGGCAGGGCGGGGGCAGGCCAGCGAGCACCCCTCAGTGAGCACAAGCCGAGCTGCCGCACTGGCTGCCCAGGTCCAGGCCTGGCACCGGGCACGGGGGCTCAGGAGGCGGGGCCTGGTCTCCCCACACTCTGAGAGACTCTGGGGCCCGTGACCCAGCAGCACATCCTTCCCACGTGTCGGTGGATGTGACGTCGCGGGGTCCGGAAGACTGTCCAGAGACCCTGCAGTGGCTGGACCGTGGTCTCGGAGCCCACGTGGCGCTGCGTCTGTGGGAACCGGTCCTAGTAGAAGGCATTGCTGAGCGCCAGAGGCCCGCTGGGCCCAGTGAGCTGGGCCTGTCCAGCTGCGCCCCATTCCACCCACTCCCCGGCCTCTCCGGGCGGAAGGCTCTGGCCGGGCTCCTGGGACCCTGACATCCGGACTGGGCAGCCACGTGGCCAGGAGGGCAGAGAGGGCAGGGCCCTGCGGGGCCAGGCAGCTCCACGGCCCGTCCTGTGACCAGCCCTGTGACCCCCGAGCGCCCTCCCTGGGAGAGGAGGGTGTGCCTCGCACGTGGGCGCCGCCCTCTCGCCCACAGGAGGGGCAGCAGGGCACAGGAGGCCCCGCGGCCTGCCCAGGGTCCCACGCAGGGCAGAGCAGTCGAGTCCCGAGCCCACGACGACGCCGGCACCCAGGACCCCGCCTGTCCCTGACCCCGTCCTGACGGGGCCTCAGCCCTGTTCTTCTGGACATCTGGCCCAGGTCACCCACAGCCACGGGGCACAACACCCAGAACAGGGGACAAAGGCATCATAAGGACCCAGTGGCACTTTCAGAGAAGCCTGCAGAAATTCTGACCAGTCCAGGCACTGGCCAGCCTCCCCCACGTGCGGCGTGGAGCCCCTGGCCCCACCTGACCCGCGGGCACAGAGGAACTGCTCAGGTGGGCTTGGGCAGGCAGAGCGCACCGCAGGCCAGGTCGCCTGCTCTGGTCCTGTTGTGTCCACCCTGTCCTTGGGGGCTGGAAACACGCAGGCTGACCCACTTCAGAGGAGGGCCAGTGCGCTGGAGGGTCCCACAGGGCCACAGCTGAGGAGGACGGGGCAGCCTGACCTCCCACCCGGGCAGTGACGGCCCAGCTGGCCCGCCCAGGGCTGGAGGCTGATGTCCCCGGCTGATGGGACGTAGGCCCCGGTGGCACTGCCGTCCCCACAGGGAGAGAAAGGAACACCGGAGGACAGGAGAGGGACAGGTGACCCACAGCACAGGGTGCCTTGGATGAGGCTTCTGCGCTCGCGGTTGTGACCCCCTGCGGGGCTGAGCGGGGTCAGCGGGGCACGCGGGGAGCCCTGCCTGGCCCAGCAAGCAGCTCATAGTCCGCTCGGCCTCCCCCGCTCCGTGGACGTGGGGAGGGGCGGCCCTGCCTGGGGAGGGGAGGGAGCTGACCTCAGCCCCACCTCGGGGGCCCCTTGTGCACCCCGCAGCTGGGGAGGCCCCAAAAGGCCACCGTCCCAGTGTGCCCCATAGAATGGAGCCCCCAAGGCGCCTACGACCTCAGGCCCTGCCATGCCGCGGGAGGCGGGCAGGGTGGACGGAGCCTCCCTCGTCCATCTGCGGAGGAAGGCTCCGGGCAGCCCGTCAGACGGTGACCCGGGGAGAGGGCCAGGCTCTGCTGAGCTCACGTCCTGCTGTGAAACGGCGACCACCTGGCCAGTGGGGTCCACACAGGCAGATGACGGCCAGGCCCAGCCTGCTGGCTCCCCAGCCACAGCCCCGCGAGGCACCACAGGCACCCCGGCTGGCAGCAGCTCTGCGCCCAGTGACCTCATCTGGAGAAACCCAGGTGGTTCAGGAGACTGGGCACCTCTGAAATGACATGGCGCAAAACACCTGACCAGGGGTGCCCAGCTATGGGTCAGGGACCTCCTCGTTCAGAGAAGAGCCCGTGGAGCCTCCGTCCGCTGGCCACAGCCAAGCAGGCCCCAGAGCAATGCCCTGAACAACAGGGCCCAGTCCTCCAAATCCCTGTCACCTGCGAGCGGAGGCTGTGTAAGACCCGCGGGTTCCCGGGAAGAGCAGGACCCCCAGTGCGGGGCAGGCCTGCACCCTAGGACAGGCCAGGTCTGCTGGGGTGGACAGGAGGGGCCTGAGAGGGTGGGAAGGGATGAGTCCGCAGTGGGGAGCATCACAGGGGCTGGCCTGAGCTCATCAGAGGACAGCGTCACCTCACAGCCGAGTGGCTCAGGGACCCCTGTCCCCAGGTCCTGGGTGGTACGGATTTCCCAGAAGGCCCAGTGTTGGCCACTTTTTCCCCTGAGCTCACTGTCCAGCTGGGGGGAGGGCTGCAAAGACATGTCCCAGGCAATGGGGTGGTGACCTTGGAGGGGAGGTCACCAGGTCGCTCCGAGGGGAGGTGGCCCAGCTGTGTTGGGTGTTGGGTACCTTCACTCCCGTCACTCTGGAGTTTGACGTGGGTCCCTGGATCGCTGCATCACACCCTCAGGGACTGTCCAGAGCTGCCACTCATGGGCTCCGCCCCACGCCTGCTGCACCTCAGTAGAGAGCGGGTGGCAGTCTGTGCTACACTGAGCCCTGGACCCGTCCCCTTGAGCTGGAGCCACAGCTTGGCGGAGCCTGGGGGCCATGTCAGGGGGCCCCAAATGACCAGGTGCATCCAGGGAGGCGGGTTTCCTGCAGAGGGACCCACACCCCCCCACACCCAGAGGGTGCCCTGAGCGCGTGGATGGCACCGTGTGGACCCTGGTGTGTCTCAAATGAACGTGCAGACCCGCCATCCGCCAGAGAGCAGAGCAGTGGACGGTCATCGCGCTCCGGTGGCCTGCTCTCCACGACCAGGGACCAGGGGCCTGGCTGACGCAGCAGGTGGCCTCAGGGACTGTCGCTGTGGCAGAGGTCACTGCTAGCCTCCACAGAGCTCCCTGCTCGTTCCGATCGCGCTCCACCCCAGACCCGTGGAGGCTGGGCTGGAGTATGGGCAGCTGCTGAGGGAGTAAGTGACACGGCAGAAGCTCCAGGCACTGCACAGGGCCCGGTCAAGGCCCCCTGCCCTGGCCGTATGGACGGGCCCGCATGGTCCCCAGGCCTGGGCCCTGTGAGCAGCCTCCTTTTATTGAAGGAGCTCTTTGCAGGGAGGAACCCAGAGCCTGCCACAGCCGCAGGGCTCCTCCTCCTTTCCCCCAGACCGCTGGCAGGGAGTGACGACCCACACATAACCTTGCTGGGTAACGTCTCCAGAAAACCCAGGCCTAGCCCAGCCTCCAAACCTTGAGCACGGAGGCTGTCCAACACCACGAGCCCCAGGTCTTCCAGGAGAGTTTCTGCTCTGTGGTCTGTGGCAGCCCGAAGTCTCCACCACACCAGCCAGCATCAAGGACCCCCACCACGAGCTCTCCCAAGCAGCAGGACCAAGCAGGGGGCACCCCTCCCCAAAGCTAACTCGAGACTCTGGGCCTGTGGTAGCCTTAAATTCCACCAGCCTGTTAAAAGCTGTATTGAAAATTTATCGATCATTCAGTTTGGCTTCTGCAACACACGTGGCTGCAAACTGCAGGGCAGAGAGCCCTTGGTCACTCTGAGACTTTGACAAAATAGTCCCTGGGCTCGGGGGCACAGTCAGTGGCTATCTGCTGTGAGTTCAATTTTAGAACTCTGGAAGCAGCCAGAGTTGGGGCGGGGGTCTGGCCAGAGACCAGAGGGGCATCTCCTTGGCTCTGCCAGTCTGCACGCGCCTGGCTGTACTCTGTCAGCACTAGCGTGGGCTTACTCTTTGGGGACTAGATGCTGCAGGGTACTGACTGGGCCCACAGAGCACGTGGCCGGCCCTGCACCTGATCTATTCCCCCAGTAACCACAGGCTGGCAGGGGTGTGACTCCACCCTGTGTGCATCAAGGTCATGAAGCCTAGGCAATGAATAGCCTGCCAGGTCCTCAGCTGGGCCTCCTGGGAGCTGCTCAGACAGTCTGCATGCTCAGGCTCTCCCAGTGAGAAAACCATCAGAAAGAGTAACCTGATGTTTGTGATGGCCTCTTGTCGTCCAGCAGAAGAGGGGTAGATAGGCCCTGGGAGAAAGAGTGGATAAGTGAATGCGTAACTGGATAGACGGATGGACAGATGGATGGGTGAATGGAGAGGTGGATGGATGGATGGAGTGTATGTGGGTGGGTGTGGATGAATAGGTGACTGGGTAGATAGATGGATGGAAGCATCCATACATGGGTGAATAAATGCATAGATAGGTGAATGGGTGGATGGATGGTTGTGGATGGATGAGTATGCATGGATGGGTGGATTGGTGGATAATTGATGGATGGATGGATGGTTGGTTGTGGATGGATGAGTATGAGTGGATGGGTGGATTGGTGAATGCACAGGTGGGTGATGGGTGGGTGGGTGTTGCCGCCTGAAGCGATGGCCGCTTGGAGCAATGAAGCCGCGGGAAGAAGTTCAGAGGCGAACTGGAAACAAACAGCTTTTTATTCTGATAACTTTTCTCTCTGGCTCTAACAATGACTAACACACCACACACCACCAAAAAATGGCGCTGACCCGATCAGCAATCTCGGCTCAAGTCACTCGAGATCCCGGGCCAAGTCCCGCGAGATCCCGGGCCAAGTCCTGTGAGACTACGGAAGGCGGCAATGCCCAAAACTCCATGGCCCATAGTCAACCGCAATTTAAGCCATCTCCCCAAACAGGGCTCCTACAGGTGGGTGGATGGATGGTTGGTTATGGATGGATGAGTATGAATAGATAGATGGATAGGTGGATAATTGATGGATGGATGATGGATGGATAGATGGTGATGGTGGAATGGATGATGGATGGATGGATGGATGGGTGAACAGGGAGGTGGGTGGGTGGATTAGTGGATGGATGATTATATGAGTGGGGGGGTGGGTGGAGAGATTGCTGGACAGATGAACCAGTGGGTGGGTGAGTAGATGGGGGACAGGTTGGTGAACGTGCTAAGAGCAACCTGAGGGCGATTCTTCACAGGAAAGGTGGAGTTCAGAGTCCTCACTCCCCTCCTGACACGTGTTCCCTAGGGGTGCATCCCTGTTCACAGCTCTCGGCTCCTTTGACTCTGGGTGCATGATCTGGGGCTGCACCAAGGTCTCCTCAGCTCAGCCCACCCCTTGGGAGGGGGCTGGATTCTCTGCTGCTCCTCACCCATCCCTCCGCCATCCTCCTTCACCACGTCGGGTGGCTTGGCTGGCCCAGCAGTCCCAGGACGGGGCAGCAATGTCTTTTGCCTTCTGGGGTTCAGCCAAAGGCCTGCCTGACTCTCACAGGGAGCTGTCCCTCCCCAGAGCCTTTTTGAATCAAAACACAGGGCTCGGTCCTCCATCTTGCAGCCTCTTTCCCTCCCAGACCAAGCAGGACAGTGCTGCGCACAGGGTCCCTCAGGACCCGGGAGATCCCCTGCTCTGTGCCCATGAATCCACGTGAGCTGTGGGTGTCTCGGGACCCTCGCCTGGGGCAGATGGCGAGGAGGGGAGGCGCGCTGTCTTTCGGCAGGTCTATGGAGCTGGTGTGGGGAGCAGACACGGAGGCGATTCCTAGAGGAAACCAAGCCGCCATTGTTTCGTGTGGAGGTTTTCTGCAAAGCCACGCTGCTGTGGGTGTGACACGGCAAGGAGAGCGCCGCTCGGTGGAGGGCCCCTGGGCTGCGAGGGCCGCCCTGGGGACCGCTTCCTGGAGGACTGTCTGCTAGAGGGCAGCCGGGCTGAGCAGGGCCGTCTTGCTGGTGTCCCGCCTTTGAAACGCCATCGCCACTATCCACGCCGGGATCCCCCCTGCCCTGGGTCTGGACCTCGACAGGAAGAGAGTGGCTGTGACTCCCGCGGGTGGCCCTGCAGGCCGCCCTCAGCTCTGCAGTGAGCTGGCTTCCCCTGGCCGAGCTCCAGAGCCGGGACAGAGCACGCCGTCCCCGGCACAGCAGGTCAACCCCTACCGCTGAGGAAGGCGGGCTCTGCCACCATGCTAAATATTAATGATAATCAATTGCCATTTACATTCCCAAACCTGCGCCAGGGACCGCAGAGATGGCCCCAGCTGCAGGGCCGATGGAGCCCTGGGGACGCTAGGAAGGCAGGCGGGGTGCACTGGCCGGCCTGGAAGGCTGGCCCCACCCTCCCTGAGCCACTCCTACTCCCCAGTCCCCGCAGCCTGATGCAGCCACCTGGTCACCTCACACTCATGATCATCTTTCCCACAAACACGGGAGGGACCGGGGACAGCCCACAGCACGCCTCCTCTTTGTGGACGAAGGGAGGGGTCAGAGCAAGCCCTTGGTGGCAGGTCCAGGCCTCTGGCTCTAGGCAGCGTCTGTGCTTGTGGCTCCCACCGCCCCGAGTTCCTCCGACTGCCCCTGGACGGCTCAAGCCCCAGCCCGGGGCCTGGCAGTGTGGTCTGTATGGAATTCAGTTCTTCCCAGGTTTAGCAAGTCACACCACGATATCGGGCATCCCCACTCCTATCTGATGTCCTTCAAAGAGGTCACAGAGTGAGAAGAAGTCGCCTGAGGACAGGGACAGAGGCTAGAGTGAGGCAGTCACAAGCCGAGGAACGTCTGGGGCCACCAGGAGCTGGGGGAGGCAGGAGGGACCCTCCCCAGAGCCTGGGCCGGGAGCACAGCCCTAGGCGGCCTTGACCTGGCGCTTCCGGCCTCTCGAGCCAGGGGCCACATGTCCCTGTCACTTCCAGCCATCAGAGGACGCTGTGTCCCCACAGCCGACCAGGACACTGCAGGGGCTGAGGAGGCGGTCCTGGGGGGCCACGCCCCACAGCCTCCCGCCCGCCCCTCGTTCTGTCTGCCCACAGGCCTGGAGCCGGAGGCTGTCAACCCGTTCCACAGATGACAGAGCCATGCACCAAGAGAATGAGAGGCCAGAGGAGCCCCTTGGTGACCACAGAGCAGTGGCCCCCTCTGAGCCCCTCACTGGCCAGGCCTTGGTCTACCTCAAGGCCAGTTCACCTCCCTGGGGGCCAGTGTAATGACTCAGCCACCCAGCAGGGGACCCAGGGCAGCAGCCCCCCGGCCTTCTCTCCACTCCACGCAGCCCAGGCCACCATGGCCTGCCGGGTCCAGGGGCTCATGGCCAGCAAGTGCCCCCTCCATCCCCGGGTTCCGTGTCCAGCTAGCGGATGGGCGCTCGCCTAGGACCTGGAGGGCTCCGGCCGGCCACCTGGCCCTACTTAAAGCTGATACATTATTCTAAGACGATGATTTGTCCTGCAATGCCCTGGGGACGGCCAGCCCGACTGCAGGCCCGCATCTTCCATTTCCTGGCCGCCTCCACCGCCCCGGGCAGGCGCTGAATGACTCGCGATGCCTCTGTAATTTTTATCAAGGCTTGTTCCTGGTAAAAAGCCTCTTTGTTTCAGAGAGATGTGATTTGGCCTTTTTCTTCCTCTCCTTTATTCCTTGGTTAATATCCCACTTCCCCGAGCCCCGGGGGCAGCGAGGTAGCCCACAGATTGTTCAAATCTCACTGTTTTTCTTCTAAATCACACAGAGGCTCCCGGCCCTGCTCAGCACTGTCTGAGGGCAAGCTGCACGGGGTGTCCTTAACCCCTTGCCTCCTGAGCCGTCAGAATGTGGGGGGCTCCAGGCCCTGGCTGTGGGCCCTCCCGGCCGCTCCTGGAGGGCCTGCAGCAGGGCAAGGCCCAGGGTCCCGCCCCAGCGCACCAAGGGACTGCCGGGAAACACGCGTGACATCGCTTCATGCTTCACCATTCCCAGGTGCAGCTTCCACGGCAGTGACTCTGCTGGGCAGGGCCACCGCCCGTCCCCGAACTCCTGTCTCCCCACCCTGGAACTGTCCCCAAACACTGGCTTCTGTCCCCCCCGCCCCCCGCCTGCCCTTGGTCCCTGGACCCTCTCCTCTGCCTGTCTCCGTGACTCTGACTCCTCTCAGGACCTGACAGAAGAGCAGCCGCTCAGGATTTTCCCTGTGGCCACTGGCTCATGTCATTGGGCCTCGTGTCCTTGAGGCTGTTGATGCAGCGTATGTTGGAACTTCATCCCTTTTTAAGGCTGAATAATATTCCCCGCATGCTGGGCCACATTCTGCCTGTTCCTCTGTGGACAGAGGAGCTGCCTCGGGGGCTGTGGGAGTGAGGGCGAAGGACAGGTCGTGCAGGCAGCGTGCCTTCCGCCTCAGCACGCCATTCCCCACCCCGGAGGAGGGTCCAAGCCAGCTACATCAACAAGGTGAAATCCGGTTCCCCTTGATAGCCCGCTGCCCAGATGCCAGGGTCTCTGGAGCGGGGCGAGGCTGCCCTCCCCTCCCCCTGGCCGGCTCCCATTGCCTACGGGTGGAGCCACCTCCCTCTAGCCGTCCACAGGGACACGGGGTGTGGGGCCTGGGCCCTGCCCTCTGGGCCTGTACACCCCTCTGCAAACAGGGATAAGCCCAGCCTCAAAGACCCTCAGGACACACAAAGCCGCAATGCCCCAACATTGGGGGCACCGCTCTTGGTGCTGCTGCCACCTGGACTTCCAGGGAGGCCACACTGCTGGTACAGGCTGGTGCCGCGGCGGCAAGGCCACTGTAGCACTGGGCAATCCCATCGTCCAGCCTCAGGCCTCCCACCCGCCCAGATGCGTCCCCTGAACGAGGGCACACACTCTGCTCTGATGGAAGGCTGGGCCCTGGGGGACCCCGGGGACCCAGCTTTGCTCCCTGGGGCTGAGACGCTCCCCCTGGGTTTGTGCCCAAGAAGCCCAGCAGGGGGAGGACCCGAGGCCGCAGACCAGGCGGCTCTCCAATCCCAGGCTCCTCGGGCTCCTCTCGGGCTCAGCCAGATCTGCTCAGGCTTTCGGAGTCCTGAGTCCTCCCAGAGGGAGCGCGGCGCGGCTCCGTGGAGCCCGCCAGAGCGCAGGCACCTGGGCTTGCCAGGCTGAAGGGGCAGGCGTCTTGGGCACAGCCAGGCTGGATTTGGGGAAGAGCCCCTCCACAACACACCCACCTGTGCTTCTGCAGACACAGACGCGCTCAGGGACTACAGAGGGCACAGGCCAAGGGACAAGGTTCCTTGTCCCAGAGGCCAGGTCTGTCTGCAGAAGGCCCTGGCAGGAGGTCCTGCAGACCAGGCTGCCCAAGGACAAAGTGTGACCTGCCAGGGCACGTTCAGAGAAGAAAGTGCCTCCTGCGACTTCTGTTCTCCCCGTCGTCTCCCCTCCCTCTGCCTGGGCAGCGCTCGGAGGAACGAGGGGTTAACGCTGAGCCAGCGCGGTGACAACCCCGCCACACTATTTATAGACATATTTATCTCTGTAGCTCCTACCAGCCGGCAGGGCCTGTGGCTGCCGTCCACAGGCGAGAGCAAGGCACCCGCGAGGAAAGCATGTGGCCCCCAGACCAAAACACCAGGGGAGAGCAGCCCGGCGGCCGGTCCTGCTCCTGGAAGGCCCAGCTTCCTGGGGAGGCTGGGGGCCCCAGCCCTGCTGGAACTGGTTGCCCTGGTCCCGGGCTCTTGTCAGGGGCTGCTCCCTGGGCCGGGTGGGCAGAGGGAGGTCATGCGGCTCTGCCAGAGTGGGCAGGCCGCGCTGCCCGGCCTCTCCTTTCTGCTGCTGCCTCCGCCTCACCCGGGGCAGGCCTGGGGCTCCCGGAGGCTCTCGCTGCTCCAAATGAGGACTGGGGTCCGTGGCCGCAGGCAGCCCAGGGGCGGGGGGAGGCCCGAGTGGCTTTGTTGCCCTGGTGGGCCCGGGTCCCCGGCCCTCCGCCCCTCGCCCAGGCCCTGCCTCCTCTGGGCACCAGGCTGCTGGCTCCCTGCCCTGCCCTGGCCTCCCACCAAAGTGGGGGTGGGGAGCGGCAGAGGCTGAGCCCCCGAGGCATGACACCCCGCCCCTTCGCAGCCAGGACTGGGTGCAGGGGACCACGAGGAAAGTGGTGCCACCTTGTGACCTGGCTCCCAGGGTCTAGGAAGGCCGTCCTGGGTGGGTGATGGTCCAGGGGCACCTGCTTCCAACGCACGCTGCCCCCTGCCCACTGCTGCGGGGGTGCAGTCGGAGTGGGGCTGCTCCCCGTGGAGGCAGCTGGGAGTGCCCCCGGCCTCCTGCAGGCCAGACCTGCCTGGGAGCCTCTCCCTTCAGGGCCGGGGCGCCCTCTGCTCCCCGCTGCAGAACGGCCCCCGGCTCACAGCACGGCTGCCTGGGAAGGCTGAGGGTGAGCAGCCGGCCCGGCCCTCTGGCCACATCCTACCCTAATAAAGACGTTGATAGTTTCAACCATCCAATAAAGTGCTTAACTCCAGCGAGCTTCCCGCTCACCGCCCGGCAGCTTCATTTAGCAGGCCCGTGGCAAGAGGAAGAAAGAGAGAAAGAAAAAAATTCATTAATTTTTATTAACAGGGAGAGCCATTTGTTCCCTGTGACAATATTTGACTTGTCGAAATGATTTTCACCTCTGCCACGAGGTGCGCGCTCCCCACATACATCACCCGATTACTCGGAGCGCGCCGGCCCCAGTCATTAGGCACTGAATTAACGACAGTCCCCACCACTATTAATCACCCTGACAAAGGCGTTAGCGGGCCACTGACCCGAGCGCGGGCCGCGGACACGGCAGCCGGGGAGAGGCCGAGCGGTGGAGGAGGCGCCAGGGGCTGCCTAGGGCCTTCCCTGCCAGTCCCCAGATCGCACGGCGAGTGGCCCTGTCCCCTGCAGCATGGACAGCAGACTCGGTTTTCTTTGTTAGGTGCTGGGTTTCCTGTCATCTCCCCGTCCAGGAATGAGGTCCACCTCTGACCTCTTCTGTTCCTCGGCACCCAATCACGGAGCGAGGCCTGTTATCACCCCGTTTTGCAGATGGGGAGACCAAGGCAGAGAGATGCCGGGGGTGCTGAAGCTGGACATGGTGAGGACCACTGCTGCGCGCCCACCCTGGGAGATGGTCTCCAGAAGGCCCCAAACAGGGGAAAGAGCACGGGATTCCTCACACCGTGTCCCGGACAGCCCCTCTTAGTGTCAGGGCCCACCAAGGGGCAGAGGGGAGCGTGATGGGCCGGCACGGGGCTAGCCCAGGCCCACCCAAGGGAGACACCAGCCCGTCCCTCCCAGGCGGTGTCCAAGACTCCCATCTCGCAGGCATAAACTGGATCCAGGCTGCGGAGCCATGTCCCCTGTGCTGGCCCTGAACCTGCATCCTGGTGTGGCCAGGGGTCAGCTGCGGATGGGGAAGTGCAGGCAGGAGCCGCCTGGCTCTCTGGATGAGCTGGACGCCAACAGCTTCTCACCCTGGGAAGGGGATGGCCAGAGCCCACCCGTGGACCCCTCCTCAGGACTCTGGAATGACCTCAGCAGGGGCTGGCCACAGCTGGCCGGTGGCAGGTGGCCCAGGGAGCCCTGCCCCTCCTCCCCGACATACTCTCAACATCGTCTTATGCACATTAATCTGAATTGATCACCTCCACGCTTTAGACCAGTCTCGCCACAGCAGCCCAGCCGTCAGATCCGCGTGTCAGTCTGGCCTAGCGTGTGAGCGCGGGGGGGGGGGGGCCGGCCCCCACCCATTTGTCTTCCTCCCCGGGACTCCCCGTTTCTCGAGCCTCAGCAGTTCCCTAATTCTGCTCGTTAGCGACTCGTCTTCGCGGCTCTTCCCTCCTCCACCTGTTCCTCTCCCGGGTGCCGCCAGGTTGACAGGGCTGCGTGCGCCGTGTGACGCTCGCCCTGACCTCCGGAATCAGGTGACGCTGGGACCCCTGGGACCAGAGGTGCCGAGAGGGGCCCTCCCTCCCGGGGCTTCTAGACGGAGAGCACTCGTGGGTCGTACCCCGTGTGCACGTGACCCCTGCGGCCAGCACTGACCTCCTCCAGTGCCCACTTGGGCCTCCGGCCCTGCACCGTGGCCTAGATGTGTCTTGGGGCCTGAGTTCATGGGAACTGGGCGCAGCTTTGGGCCTTGCTGGTTGCCGACGTCGGGAGTGGCTTTGGGAGGCTCTTTCTCAGGGATCCCTCTCCCTCCCGGTGCCCCGGCTGGCGGCCAGCGCCCTCCATCCCCACTGCTTTGTTTTCCTCTGTAGTATGGTTGGGAAGGCTCTTTCTCAGGCTTGGCGGTGGTGGCATCGGCAGTGTAGAGGAGCGTCAGCCGAGGCCTGGCCAAGCACCAGCCAGCCTGGTCTCCCAGTGCTGCCCCCTGTGTCTCCCAGGGGTCTTTCTGGGAGAGGGGAAGGCAGGACCAAGGGCAGTTGAAGGTCAGCATTCCCGCTTTCCCCGTGGTGCCCAGCTGTGTGTCTGCAGGCAAGGGATTGAGGTCTCTGGGCCTCATAGTGGCATCTATGCCGCCAGGAGGGTGAACAGCCTTCCAACCACCTGACCCACAGCCAGCCCCAGCGCGGGTCAGCGCACGGCAAGGTCACTCAACAGTGAGAATGTGGCTCACCCAGGGGGCAAAGAGCCCGTCCAGGTTGGGCTTGTACCCCCCCCCCCAACTATTGGAAGGTGCTGTGTGACAGGAGGGAGGCTGGGCCAGGGCCAGACGGGAGCAGGCTGTGGTCACTGGGAGGCTCTAGGAGTGTCCACTTCATGAGTCCTCTCTTATGAGGCCACCAGTGAGGGTCCTCCTGGGTGGGGACTGTGCTGCGGGGACTGTGCCCGTGGCAGGTCCTATTTAAAGGGCACGCAGAGCCGGAGGGTCAGCACAGTGGCTCTTCCCCAATGGGACATCTGCCCTGGGCCTGGAGGCTGCTACCACCGTGGCCCTGGACAGCTGCGCCACAGCCAGACGCCGGCCAGAGGCACCTGAGTGGGGCTGGGCTGCCCCTCGGCCTTGCCCGAGCTCTCCACGAAGGGGAGGCCGTGGGAGCCCCCGATCACCCAGCAGCCGTGAATCGCAGCCCAGCAGGGAGCGAGGGGCTCCTCCGAGCCCTCAGAGCCAGGCACAGGCAGAGCAGGCCCCGGGGTCTCACCGCCATCCTGCCGCCTGTCCGAGGGCTGATGTTTTGGTGAGCATTTGACGGCGGGGTGGCGTGGCTGTGGGAAAGGAGGTGGGTGCCCGTCCCAGAGCCCGGGGGCTGCGTCCCCCCAACAGGCGGGTGTTCGTGCAGGAAGGCCAGGCAGAGAAGAGGGCGGGGGGCTCCCGCGATGACCGGGACAGGTCTGCTGAGCACAACCTCGAGCTGGGCCACCGGACACAGGGACGCCGCTTTCTCACGGAGGAGGACTGAACACGGGGCCACGCGGGGGAGGGGACCACTAGGGGGAGGACGCCACGCCTTGGGGAACAGGCCCAGAGGACAAGGGCAGGGGACCGGCCGAGGCTCTCCACGAGCGCCCCGCCTCCGGAGTGCCCGTCTGGGGGGAGGGGCACACCCGGGCTCCGTGGGCAGGCCCCGAGGCCCAGTTCCCAGTGGCCCACCAGCACAGCCCCTCCCTGGAACGACGCCTCACCCTGGCCCTGTGATCAGGCAGGACCGTGACCTCATTCCCTCGCGGGTCAACTCACTTGGCCATGCCTCTCGCAGGCCACTCGCCTGCCGCCCGCACTTAGCTAGCAATCCCTCACGCCGCCACCGCCGCCTCCGGCTCCCGCGCCCACCAGAGCTTCCCCCAGTCAGCAGCGCCGCGGGTGCTGCGGGACTGAGCCCGGCCCAGGGAGGCCACGGGAGGCAAGAGCGAGGCCTCCTGGCTCAGGCGGGCAGCCCGCGGTGCCCCAGCCAGCCTGGGCCACCCCACCAGGGCACTGGGGGCTCTCCTGGAAGCTGTGGGCCAGCCCTGCGGCCACGCCCCGTGCCCACGCCCCGTGCCCACGCCCCTCGTGCCCACGCCCCCCGTGCCCACGCCCCCCGTGCCCACGCCCCCCCGTGCCCACGCCCCCCGTGCCCACGCCCCCCGTGCCCACGCCTCGTGCCCACGCCCCCCGTGCCCACGCCCCCCGTGCCCACGCCCCTCGTGCCCACGCCCCCCGTGCCCACGCCCCTCGTGCCCACGCCCCCCGTGCCCACGCCCCGTGCCCACGCCCCCCGTGCCCACGCCCCTCGTGCCCACGCCCCCCGTGCCCACGCCCCCCGTGCCCACGCCCCCCGTGCCCACGCCCCTCGTGCCCACGCCCCTCGTGCTCCCGGAAACGAGGCCAACCCTCCGCCTACAGAACCCGGCTTCTCAGATGGCCACGACGCTGCTTGCCCATCCCGGAGCCCAGAGTCATTTCAAATCACTTTCGGACCTCAGAAGACCACGAAATGGACCGAGCTCTAGCACTTACCACATGCTGCACTCGAGCCTCTGGCCGGACTCTGAGAGGAGCCAAGTCACCAGGCAAAACCTCTCCAAGTCCCTGGCGGGGCGTAGGGTCCGGTGGCCATTGGTCCGGTGGCCAGTGGTCCAGCCAGGAACGACTGCTCTGGAGGGGCGGGAGAGCTGGTCACAGGGCAGGGAGCGTGCCCAAGCATGGCCTGCGCTGGCCACGGCTCTGCCTGGACAGTGGGAGCCTTGGCCCTGGAGAGGCAGGCCCCTGGGGGCTCCCTGGGAACGGCCCTGTCCTTGCCGTGAGTGAGGGTGACCGCTCCTTCACTGTTGGGGCTCCCCGGCTGCACACACCAGAGGCCTGCTCCCCCACCCCCCCAGGCAGCCCGTGCTGGAGGTGGGGTCTGAAGGTCCGGAGTTGAGGTCCTCCCAACTCAGCAGTAGGCGGGCGGCCCCTGACCTCCGTGACTGTGTGCTCGCGGACAGAGAGATGCGGATGCGTTCGCGGAGGTGGGAACCCGCTGATACAGCCCAGGCCGGGTGAGGCTTCTGTACGGCCAAGGAGAGCCAAAGACGGCAGCGAGGTCGGAGGGAGGCCAGAGGCAAGAGCGAGGCCAGAGGCAAGAGCGAGGCCAGGAGCAGATTCTCAAGGCCTCGGGGGTCACGTGGCCCTGTCCACACCTCGATTTTGGACTTACGGCCTACAGACCTTTGAAAGGCCACATTTCTCTTGTTCGAGGCACCTGCCTGGGGTACTTGTTAGGACAGCCCCATGACACGGGCACACCCATGGATCCATAGACTGATTTTGCTCAACAACTTTTTATTAAACACCTACTATGTGCCAGGCGACCAAAGGAGCTCCTCCGTGTTGGCAAGATGTGCCAGCCTCCTCTGTGGACTCCAGGGGCTTCCAGCAACCCCTTCCTCAAAGGCCCAGGTGCTGCTTCCACCCCTGTTTACTGCTGGCCGCTGGCCGTCCCTCCACTGCAGAGCAAGGGTGGCCCGGCCCCTGCCGTCCAGGGAGAGGCAGAGCTGCGGGAGCGCCGGGCAGCCCCGTCGTGTCCCACAACCCGCAAGCCTCCCGCACTTGGTTCACTTCCTTCAGGGCGCAGTGTCCTGCTCAGCTGGCCGCCGCCGTCCTGAACCCCTCGCCTCCCAAGAACAGGTCATTTTCCAAACCAGGCCATTCACAGAGCCGGGGAGAGGGGCGTCCAATAAGCCCAAACAGCGAGCGTCCAGGCCCTGACCTGGACCGGGGGAGGGGCAGGAGGAAGCTCCCATCCGGGCTGGGGCGGCCGCAGGAGCTGGGAGGTCCGAGCAGCCGCTGCCCCCAGATGAGCTCTCCCACCTAAAAACACGAGCCGGTGAATCCGTGAGGACAGGAAGTGGAATGGACCTGCCGGGCAGGGGTGGCTGGGGTCACAGCTCAGGGGGACCGAGGTTTGGGTGGAAACAAACCAGCACTACAGGCAGCGCTGCCGCCGCAGGACGCCACCAACCACTTCACACCAGGGGCCCCAGCCACGCTCAGGCGCCCAGGGCCACGCACGTGCCCATTTCACCACCATTCAGAGCAAAATGAGCTGGTGCTGGGACAGGGCTGCCCCACTGCCAGCAGCCCTCTGTCTTCTCTATGGGGTCGCCCTTTTGCCCTGCTAGGGTCACACACTCTCCCAGCCCCAGCCACGCTTATTCCTGGTGACGCATCCGGTGCAGAGTGACTCTGCCCGGGAAAGGAGGAAGGTCTCCTGCGTGGGCCGGGGTCTCGGGGCCCCGGGGGGACAGAAAGGGGGCGGCTGGCAGAGACCCCACGTGCTTCAGCAGCTTGTGACAAAGTGCCTCCCGAGAGGGGCCCGACCGTGTCACTCGGAACAAAGAGGGCGCTGCCAAGGACGCGGCTTCAAACCTAATTGTTCCCCTTTCTTTTGTTCCACGTCCTCGGGCTCCTGGGAGATCTGCTCACGGGAGCTCAGCGAAATCCACGGAGGCGCCACAGCCCTTGGGAACAAGAGCCAAGCGACACTCGCTGGAAGGGAAGGCCAGCACAGTCTGCGGGCGGGCGCGGTCCCGCACAGACGCCCAGCGCGGCGAGAGCCCTTCCCGCTCCCTCCTGGCCCAGGCGTGCTGGGGCCGGGGCCGTCCTTGCTGACCGGCTTCTCCCGCAGCCGGGCGGGCAGGGGACACTTAATTGTGGAGCCCGTTTGCTGGCAGGAAGCCCTGCCTCGTCCAGCGGGCAGCAGCATGATAATGAGACAGTTTCTATGGAAATGAGCTTATAACTATTCATTTTCTCCCCATTCCCGACCCATCCACAAAGAGGTTTTCCAAAATGACCCCCATTTTCCTACCCCCAACATCTCCTCACACCATCGCCCGACCCGCTAATCAGCTCGAGGAGAAGCAAAGAGGAAATGCCACCCTTTGACGAGATGTGGGAAACCACCTCGCCTGTGCTCCGCGCGGCTGTGACCGGCAAACAAAGAGCCCTCGCCTGCTCCGGGGCCAAGTCTCCAGCAAACTTTCCCCGAGCCCTCTCGGCGCGTTTTGTGTGTGTTCTGGTGAGATCTGAGCGCTCCTCGGCAGGCTTTTGAGAAACTCTGAACGCGCCTCTGTTCTGCCGGAACATTCCGCCTTGGCCTCCGTCCTGCCGCCCACCCTCACCTGTCAGCTGCTCCCAGAGCCCTGTCTGCTGTGGACGGCAGAGACCAGGGAGGACCTCCCTGGAAATGCCAGGAGGTCCACTCCCAGCAGCCCCCGGGCCCATCGCAGCTACCACCTGGTCGACATTTTCCCTGCACGTCCCCGGGGCTCTCAGGCAGAACAGACGGCCAGCCCAGTCAGGGGACAGAGAGAGTCAAGAAGGACAGGCTCCAATCCACGAGCATCTTGTCCCAAGATGGCACCATGGCGCCCAGACCCAGGCCAGCCTTTCACACTGCGTGGCCTTGGGCAAGGTGCCCAACCTCTCTGAGCCTGAGCTGTGCCCCCGGCAGGTCCAGGAGGGAAGCCGCCCCACCCAGTGTGCTGGGTGAGGGGGATGGGCATTCCCGTGTGGTCTGGCATGGCACCTGGGCAGAGCCCTCTGGGTCAAGGCTGCCCAGCATGACCGGGGTGCTGTCCAGCAGGGAGGGGCTCTCCCATGCTGGTGAAGGCCTGCGGTGCTGTCCAGGGGTGCCCCCTGCAGCTCCTGCCCAGGGAACATGGCCCTCTTCATTCTTGGGTCCCCAGTGGCTCTGTCTCCTGTCCTCATGTTGTCCTGACCCTGGGCAGGGGAGGGTGTGGCCCCCAGAGCCCACTGCCCCTCCACGCCCTCCACGGCGTCGCAGGCCCCTGTGAACTCTGTCCACAAGCAGGGGTGGGGGTGGCATCTCAGGCCCGCACCGGCAGACCTGGGGCACCAGGGGCCAGACACTCGCTGGACGTGGGTTCTGAGGAATGCGGGGTGGGGCGAAGGCTCTGTCCGGGCTGGCCACGTCCTCTTTCCATCCCATCCTGCCTTCCTGTCCTCTCCAATGGCACCAGGGCAGGGACGGGGTCTCACCTGGGGTCCCCAGGAGCCATCCCTGCACGCCCACCGGCTCTGTGTGCCACAGCCGGGAGCCCCAGCCACAGGAACGTGACGCACGAGCGTGCCCTCGGCCAGCGTCCCCACTCACACCTGGCACGGAGCGCACGGCCCCCCAGGGCAGCGGGCTGGGAAACAGGAGAGGGCACCGTGAATCCTGAGTTCCCGATGAGACGCATCGCTGTGGAGCGTGGCTGTGTCCTGGGCCGGCGTGCGACGTGCTCAGAAGGCAGGCGGCCGACCCGGCCTCCGTGACCCGGGTCCTGCCTGAACCCGCGAGCGTGCATCTAGACACTGCCGTGGGCAGCGGCCACGCCCTGGCCTCCGAGCTGTCCTGGGGCCTCTGCCGGCTCCACGGCCAGCACTCGACTTGACGAGACCACTCCCTGGACAGGGGTCACAGCCCTGGGCTGTGCGTCAGGCTCCTCCCCAGCGGTGTCCAGGCTGATTCCTGTGCAGGACCCACCCAGCGCCTCGGCCACCACCACGGTTTGGAAAGGCATCTTTAAAGAGGTAAAGTGAGGCCACCAGGTGGGCCCTGCTCCAGCGTGACTGGCACTCTTGTAAGAAGAGGACAGCAGGAGTCTGACACTCACGGGTGGAAGTGACCAGGTGAGGTCACAGGGAAGACGCCATCTGGACCTGCCACCCCGGCCTTGGCGCCCTGGAGGAGATGCTGCACGTGGCAGCCACCAGGAGCCACCAGGAGCCACCAGGAGTTCCTTGGCTGAAGCTCCCGCTGTGGCGCAGAGCTGGTGGCCCCGCCCGGATGGCTCCAGGGACCCCCGGCGCGTCAGCGGTCTCGAGCAAGCAGCCTCCACGTGGGGCAGGGAGCTGGTTTAGGGTCTCCTCACCCTCTGCATGTCCCCTCCGGTCTGCTTGGCCTCTGGTCCTCTCTGGCCCCAGGCAGGGGCTGCCCAGCGGGCGGGTGGGGGCTCACATTTTAAGGAGAATTGTTCCACAAAGCCTCAGCCTGGACCCTCCCTCTCCCCCTGAAAGTCAGTGGAGCCCATCACGAACAGGTGACAAAGCCAGGCTCCCCCCAGACCTCCCCGGAACGGAGCCGCCTTCCTGGCATTTATAGAAAATACCAGTCGTGGGAGTCACGTGACTCAGCACAGTAGGACACGTCAGGGCTTGGGTGTGGGTGGAAAAGAGATGTAAACAAAGTTTAGGTGCTTCTAATTTAAATGATCCCAGCGTGTGCTTGACCGAAGACACGTTCTGAAATTCCAATTAGGTCTGATTCCCTCTTTGGAAAATGACCGCCCAGAGCAAGACCTGCATTACACTCAGGGCTTCTTCTTTCTCGAGGTCGAGTTTGTGCACAGAGGACCTGGGCTGGTCAAGGCCAGGGGGTCGCCAATCCCAGCTAGTACCGCGGCTGGTGTTTGGGGGTGCTACGCCCAGGTTTCCGTGTGGGTCGGCAGCTCTTCTGGAAAAGAAGCCGCCGTCCTGTCCGTGTGAGATGCACGCCCAGCACCACCTCCAGACGCAGACGCGGGCTGCGTTCTCAGAGCAGGTGTCTGCGTCGTCCCCAGAGCGCCTGTTATTTCTGTAACTTACATCTTCTCCACTCCCACCCTGTGTAACTTTCACTACGTCAAGAAAGGTGCTGTGGGAGCAAGCGGGGTCCAGGAGCCGGCGGGCAGGGCTGCCTCTGCCAGGAGCTGGGCTGGGCCCCCGGGGCCCCCGGAGCTTCAGCAACACCGCTGGCCCAGGGACTGGCCCGTCTCTGTGTCCTCAAGGCCCAGAGCCAGCCAACACAGACAGCCCCCTGAGGGCAGGAGTGCTGACCAAAGTCCCGTCCTGCAGGGTCCAGCCTGGAGCGGCCTGGAGTCTGGCCGGGCCCACCCACGTCCTCAGTGCTCCACGGCCCGTGCCCTCTGTCTGCAGCTGCTCTCTCGTCCACAGTGCCCCCTGCCCAGGACCCCATCCCACACCAACTGGACCAGCTGGTCTGTTTCCAAGGGAAGTCAGAGCCCCCACCAAAAAAATCTGGGTGTTTCCCCCAAAATGGGTTAAGAAGGGCGTGGCGCTTAGAGACAGAGCTGCAAGATAAAATGCCATGAACACAATCAATAAATACGTAGAACGAGGGCTGTTTGGGGGACACACTCATACCGAAAGATTCCGGGCTATTTGTCTGAAATGCGAACGTGAATTGGTGCTCTGTGTTTCCGTCTGCCCAGATCTGACCACCCTCCCTGAGATCTGAGCTTACGCCAGCTCAGCCACGGCCAGCAGACCCTCCTCCTTGTCCTACTCGGTGAGCACAGCAGGCCCAGCCAGGGAAGTGCAGTGCCCCTGATCGGGGGACTGGGCAGCTGTGGCCAGCACTGGGCCTCCTGCTCATCCCCAGCCCCAGGTTCTGTCCAGATACTCACAGACCCACACCCCCCTGCTTGAGCCCCACGGCCGGGCCCCAGATCTCCTTAGCTCCCCTCCTGGCACCGGAGGCCACCAGTTCCCAGCAGGTGCAACTGGAGGTCTCCCCGGAGCCGGCGCCACCCTGGGTCCTGGAGGACACCAGAGAGAAGCCCCCTGCTCTGCTTCCCTCCGGGCTCAAGCCCAGCCTGGGGCTGGGAGCAGCCCCTGAGGGTCTAATCTGAGGTGCCACTCCAGCTTGTGCCAGGCAGGCGGCAGCCCCAGAGGGGAGCCTGCCCTGGAGGCGAAGGGATGCGGCTGCGGACAATGCGTTGGGGGAAAAAATCCCAAAAGCAGATTCGTGTTTTTCCCTTCCCAGTTCCTGTCAGTTAAAAACCAATGAGAGAGAGAGAGAGAGAGAGAGTACACGCTCTAAATGCATAGCCCCTGCTGTCACCAGGAGGAGGGGACACCAGCCCAGAAAATCCTTCCAAACTAGAAGAACATTTTGTCCTTCTTTTGGGGTATGGATTTGGGTGTGAGCCAACACATCTTTTGAATGATAGCCACTGACATACAAATCCAGCCATGCAGCTGAAGCAGTGGCCCCTTCTGCAAAGAGGGGGTGCTGTAGTAGGAGCCACCTCTGATCACCTCAGCCCCCCATAATCATCTCCCCCAAAGTTCACCTGAAATCAAACCAGTCACAATTAAAATTCACAGGGCCGTGACCGAATGCCAGGCAAGGGCCCTGCTGCCCGGGAGCCTGCAGCCAGCCCGGGAGCTGCCCTGGGCAGCCCGGCCGCATTCTATCACACTCCAAGTGGGCTCTCGGAATAAATGGGAGAGGAAATCAAGGAGATAGATTAGCGCTGCGGGGTATTTGTCATCCCCTCTGTCCTTCCTTCCCCAAGAATCTCGGTGATGAATTTGCAAATGGTCCTGGATTATGACAGAGCTGTTTTCCCTCTTCATTATTTATCCCTTCTCTGCACACCTCGATCAGAGGCCACAGTGACAAATGCATGAATAAAAGGCAAAGACAATATTTTAGCAACGTGTTGTAAATCTCCCTCTACGCATTATTAATTTAAAGAAGTCCATTACACCCAGCAGCTCTGAAGAGGAAGACCAGGGTGGCGCAGGAACGACTTCCACCCAGAGGGTCAAAGAAAGGAAAGGCAAAGTCAGCGTCACCCTGGTGGAGGTCACTCGTCCCCCCCAGCCACCTAGAATTCACTCAAAAGACAAAACATTTGCCCCGAACGCAAGCACGATTGGCAAAGTGGGCAGCGGCAGGTTTGAGATGATCTCATTTTTCAGGAACTGGAAGGCGAGGCCCCAAGGTGCTGGGAGGGGTGTCCCTCCCCCACGGTCCCCGTGAGAGGGAGGAAAGGCTGCTCGTGTCGTATGGAGAGGAAGGAACACGGGAAGCAGATGGAAGGTGCCGGGCGGGAGCAGGAGTGTGGCAACAATGGGGAGGGCCTTTCTCCTCCCAAAGGGAGCTCAGCCCTGGAGTCCCCGTCCTGCGTGACTGCCAGGAGCACAGATAACGGGGTGATCGTGCCGCGAACCTGAACCCAAGGTCCTTGCAGAGGCGATGCTAATCGGGCAGCCGAGCCGCAGCCTGGCCAAGCCCTGCAGCCTGGATTTCTTTCCCTCTATTTTATTTTCTTTCAAAACCCTCCAAGAAAGGAGCCCTGGGCCCCGGGTCCCAACACCTGCCTGCCTTGGCTGGCTGGGGAGCTGTCGGTGGGACGGAGCCAGCGCCAGCAATCTCCCCCAGGGACCTCCCTCGGGAGATCCGGAGGGACGGCAGCGTCTCCCTGGTTGGGGTCCCTGGGGAAGAGCCAGGAGCCCCGAGAGGCCGGGGATGTGGGGCCTGGCCCCAGAGCTCTGGCGGTGCAGGGCCCCGCAGAGGTTCACAGGGGCCCTCGGGCCCAGGGTCCAGGAAGGAGCAGAGCAAGCGGCCCAGGGAGAGGCTCCGGCACCAGCACCAGCGAAAGGCTTGTTCCTGGTGTGTGTTTGTTTTGTTTTTTGAGACAGAACTGGAGTTTCTTTTTCTTCCGCCCAGACGGGTTTCCCCTCCTGTGGGTGAGGCAGCGCCCCACCCCCACGCGACCCCGGTGTCCGAGGGTGGCCGGGGGCCAGCAGGGGTCTGTGCACATCCTCACCTGGATCTGAGCCTTCCTCCTCTCCCGGTCCCTCAGGTCGCCCCGGGGATGACCACTGTCCACAGGACGCTGCAGTGGGGCCGCGCTGCAGGCCTCAAGAACACGGAGCCCAGCCCGGGCCACAGGCCAGTGGGCACAGGCGGG